>OY728131.1:989237477-990488727 GCA_963277665.1 Viscum album | reverse complement strand
TATAGTTAAACAATTTTATATTATAGGTTAATTATCAATGATTGAGTAAAGTATTGGGGCATGTTAAGTTAAAGGGTGACTTATATAGTGTATTTCTAGATTTTTCTGTGAGTGGTATTATCCTGAGAACTTTTGTATGAAAAAGTTATGAAGCAATAAAACTGTACTCACATGTACCCTAATGTACTCACATGCTTCTTAGTGTATCCATATATAATAACATTTACCCAGGTGTACCCTTGTGTACTTGTGCGTACATACTTATACCCTGGTGGACCTTTTGAGGTGCCCCGAACCTACACTCCTGGGTATAATGATAAAAACAAATAATTTATACATCTTATTTTACACCAAGTGATATGATAAAATATAAACATATATTTATTCATTACTATTTACAAAAGTTAAGCATTACTTCTCAAAAATAACCACATAATCCTAAGAATGGAAGGTTTAGTGTCTTTGTGGACTAGAAACTTGTTTTACAATAATCTTGAACATTTCTCCATAATTGAGTCACACTATACTCCATTTTAAACTTCTCATAAGTTATACTCATATTCATAAGCTAGGGAATGGAAACATAAGAAAGGGGTGAGCTCAAATTCTCAATAAGGGAAAAACTCATCAACATTTTTTCAAGGGTTAGGTCATAAGAATATATGAAAATAAGAGAAGAGGATAAATATCTTATTTAAAAGAACATGAAATAATATGTGTTGTTCACAAGTCACGATAAAGGAAAATGTAATGTCAATTAAAGAAGAATATACCATTGCAAAAGAGATAGAGATAATAAACATGAGACATGGGGTATAATCATAGGCATATAGAAATATGGAATGTCATTGAAACATAGCATAATATAAAATTATGTCACAAATATAATAATAGAAAATAATTTTAACCAAGATACCCACATCAAGTTTATGAATTAACTTCTGAGAAAATATACTAGCATCATGTTCACACAAGAAACCTATGAAAAAATCTACCCACAAAATGTTCACAAAAAAAATTGTGAAAAAATCTACCCACATCAAGTTCACACAACAAACTTGTGAAAAAAGACACACACATCACATTCACACAACAAACATATGAAAAAATCTACCAAAATCACGTTCAAAGAAAAACTTGTGAATAAATATACCAATATCACTTTCACATAACAAACTTTTGAAGAAATATACCCACATCACGTTCCCATAATAAAGTATTAAAAAATATTCCTACATCATGTTCACACAAAAAAATACATAAAAAATATTCCCAAATCATGTTTAAACAAAAAACTCCTTAAAAAATTTTATCACATCATGGTCACACAAAAATCCTATGAAAAAAGCTTCCCATGTCACGTTCACACAAAAAACTTGTGAAAAAATCTTATCACATCACCCTCACACAACAAACCTATAAAAAAAGATTCCCACATCACATTCACACAAAATTTCATCAACACATCTGATATGAAATCTTAACCAATGAATTGGAGGGTGATATTGGACCCCAACCATCAATCATCTATGTATATGTGTTCTAATTGAATATAATCACTCATAACATCATAAAGAACTCATGGAAAGAAAAATTGGTTTCTTAAAATTTATATAAAGTATCACCAAAATTTACCTCAAGAATGTAAACGGTTTATACTAAAAATTCAGTCACCCAAAAAGAGTATTTTATATAAAAATTTAGAGGGTGATTAATGAAAAATAATTTCCAAGGATATAAAGCCTTTATATATTAAGTGAAAAATTGAAGTGAAATTGTATGATTTTTTAAAAAAAAATCTATTTGACTTTGGTGTAAAAGATAAATTTATGGTAACCTTGAAATTCCATTTTTAGAAAGGTGAAGTGAAAACTATTGAAATAATTTTATTTTAAAAATAATTTTCAATATATTATCCTTGAAAAATACATAAAAACTATCTTAAGTAAATGTGTAGTGAAAGATGAAACAAAGGAATATGGAAGGAACACCTTTTTAATATATTAAAATACATTTATTGAAATCCCACATCGTAAAAAAGGTAGTGGAACTTTTTTTGAAAAGGAAAAAAGTAAAATTTGAAGATAATAATAGATAACATATAATTGGGTTTTGAAATATAAAGGATAAAATTGGTGGTAAAATAAAACATGGATATATAAGGCAAAGATATTACTTGGGAAGGATGAGAATTATTCTTCACAATGTCATATTTTTATAGAAAATGAATTCATCAAGGAGGAATATATGAATAAAAAGTTTCATTTTCCCCAGATATAAACAGAAATTACAATATAAAGTATTAATATGGAAGAATATAATCATAAAAGTGTGAAGTTAAATATGAGATATTACAACTCAAAGTAAGGGGGTTTGAGTTGACAAAAAACCATTACATCATCGATATCTTTTGAATTGAAGACCTATGAATGATATATCATAATATGGAATTGTAAATACCATATATTTCATGAAAAATTATGATAAAATAAATATATGGCTAATATATATACCGACCAATGGAAACAAGTGGTGAATATGGATCGTATCTCAATGAAACAAAATTGAGATAAAAAACCCTTAAAGTTAATCCTAATTAGATGAGCATGATCTAACATCCCATATAAAAAATAGTTTTAATAAAATATTGAAAATAATTATTAATATCTATAAAATATTATAAAATTAACTTATAATAATTTATTATAAATATATTGGTTATTTATATTTTATTTTCAGTGTCATATGTTATTAGATTCGATTGTTTTTAGTACTAGTTTCATAATGGATGTGTGAATTCTTGTTTATAGATTCAAATTTAATCATTATAATATAATTATATGTTAAATAATAGATTTTTTATAATAATTTATAATTCTTTATTTTCATTTCATAGGTATTTGGTTATGATTGATGATATTGAAGTTGGTGATGATCTTGTTTCTGTAATTAATAACCAAAAAATGTGTTGCAATAATAATAAGTTTAATAATTGTATAAAATTTACATAACTATAAAAAAAAATTTATTTTGTAATTAATTTATAATAAAATAGGTATTTAAGTTTCTATATTCATCCATGATATAAATTTATATCATTGTTCAATTAGGTGGCTAAACCGACCCATACAAGAACAAGCTATAATCTATGGGTGAGTATGATTAAAAAATTGATTCTTTTGGAATACTATTGTTATTAAAAAATAATAATGATATTATTAAAATGATTTTAATGTTTTTAATTATATTTTAAGGGATTTTGATAATGAAGAAAAGGCTATATGTAAAATAAAATATGTCACTTTCATAGAGGTGGTAGTCTGTACGTACACACGAGAGACATGTTCATTTTCCATAGACTGGGAGGAAGATATTGAATGGTTTATAATTTTAAAAAAATAATTTTATAAATATAATATTAATCCATTAAATATACTTTTATAACTATTTATGTAAGTTGGTGATGGAAAATATAACACATCATTCACGGAGGCGGTAGTCTGTATGTATGATTGACAATATCTTCATTTTTTGAATGGTTTTAGAGGAAGGTAGGAAAGTGATATTCCATGGGTATAATAAAATTTAATCATATAATTAATACTTATTTTATCATAATTTTATGGATATAATAATATTTAGGTGGTATTAGAATATAAGAAAGGAAAAGGAATGAAAAACGAGTTATTGGGAATGTTACCTTTCTTCTGTGAAGGTTGCCTTTACAAAATAGATTAAGGTTTTGAGAGGTGGTATTTTGAGAATAAAATAAACTATATTATCACAAAAAAACCTAGGTAACCTAGTAAACCGATAACCAAACTGACCCTGACATAGATCAAAGGGCGTTCCTGATCCCCACAGGTTGACGATTAGCACCTGGAAACATACAACATGCAAGTGGGAATGAATTTTCCACAAAATATAGTAGAAGTAAGACATGAAATTCAATATGAATACAAAAGGAACTCCATTGGAAGTAATGTAACAGAAATGGAAAAGGAATTAAAGAACAAAGTACTATAACCCAAGTACCAAAACAGAGGAAAACACCCCAAGTCCCTAAGGACACAACTCACCAAGTCCAAAGTTTAATGGCTAGATCCAACTCCAAGAAATAATTTCCCCTTACTCGAACCTGGAAAGAGATAATCTACAAACACCTAAAGGCACAAGTAGGGTGTGATTTAAAAATCCCAATAGGGCCTCACCAAGGATACCATAATAGTTTTTAATAAAATATTAACCAAAGGAATGGTCTCAATTTTAAAATAAACAGGTTTGGCATTTTAAATCATATTTAAACAAATCATGATATACAATTAAAATGATGTAAAGTACTTTAAGAAAAGGATCTAAAAGTGATGGAATATTTATAAAAAAATTTCTTAAATAAAAAATTTATATAAATTAGTTTATATAAATTCAGAAGGAATGTAAATCAGTTTTACAATATTGGAATACATTTATATCTCAAATACAAAACAAGAGAGAAACATTGTCATCATCCTAATAGGTATGATAGTATTGCAGCTATAGGAATCCACAATCTATAAGTGATCTCATCAATATGTGTATACACATGGCCCCCTAACACTAGAAAAAGGTGACTCATCACCATCCAATCGGGGATGTGACCTGCTGCATGTATGTTTTAGAACGTTGTAATAACATAGAGTGTGTACAAAGAAATCACAAACTACTTAAGGATTTCATGTGGTATTACAAAATAAATGATGGGAAATTTATTTTAGAACAACTTAAAATACAATTAAATCCCATTATTCCATTTAATATTCCTATTTTTCATTTAAAAACAAAATGGGTTTTAATAAAAAAACATGCCTCTTTAACAAGATAAAACCACCAGATTTCTATCAAAACATTTTAAGACACTCTCACAAGTTTCAAATCCATTAAAAACAAATTCCATCATTTCAAAATTAATTTCCACAATTAAATTAAATGATTTAATTTAAATCATTTCCATAAAATATATAATTTAAATTCAACAATTTTAATCAACCAATTTCCATAAAAACACCCCAATTCAAGGGAATTGGGGTTTTCCCCAATTTTCATGCCAAAACCATTTCAAATATACCAATTAATTGGAATTGGTTTTTTATCAAATCAATTGAAATAAATATTTAGAAAATTAATTTAAATCAAAAATTGAAATAAATTAAGCAATTTGAGGTTAATCACTTTGTCCAAATGGGACTGAGTCGCCTATGTTTATCCCAAATCTCAACACTCACAATGACACCCATCAATAAGAATGAAGGTGTAGGAGACCTAGAAACCTAACCTAGAAACAAGATAAAAATATGGGTCATGAATCCATTAATTTCAGGATGATCCATTGAAATACCAAATCAGGAGAAAGAAAGAAAGACAAACAACGAGGGAGAAAACTTACCCAGGAACCACATAGAAAGAGTAGTGACGATAGAGTGTCGAATAAGATGATTCAGAAGGGTTAAAAAGCTCCAAGATCATATGGGGAAGGCTTTGCACTACTACAAACACGGCCTTTATCAGCGCTAGAAAAGCGCTGATAAAGCCAGCGTAGATAAAGGGGGGGTCCCCTTTATCAGCGCTAAAAAAAGCGCTGATAAAAGAGGTCTTTTATCAGCGCTGATAAAAGTACCCCTTTATCAGCACTTTTTTTAGCGCTGATAAAGGGGTCCTATATCAGCGCTTCCTTTATCTGCGCTTTCGTTTTAGCACTGATAAAGGACCCTTTTATCAGCACTTTTAAAAAAGCGCTGATAAAAGTTAAAAAAAATTAAAAAATACTGCCAATCGGGGGGGCTTTTATAGCACTTGAACCCCCCCTTTTACAGTGCTTTTCGGCCCCTATACAGCACCCCACGCACCCCCCTCCACCCTTTAACAACACTTGCCCAAATATTCCCCATGCGCGCACACCCCTGCCTCCACCAGGATTTGAACTCGAGACCTCCCCCCTGCGCGCCTAAGTCCTTACCACTACTCTATTTTGATTTGCTTTCCAATTCATGATATCTTTATATATATATATTTATATATTTAGTTATATTTATTCGTATAGTAATATATATTTATATTAATATATATATATAGTTATATTATAATATATATATATAGTTATATTATAATATATATATATAGTTATATTATAATATATATATATATAGTTATATTATAATATATATAGTAATATTAATATATATATATATAGTGGTATTAATATATATCTATATCTATATATATATATATATATATATTTAGTTATATTTATTCGTATAGTAATATATATTTATATTAATATATATATATATAGTTATATTAACATATATATAGTTATATTAACATATATATAGTTATATTAACATATATATAGTTATATTAACATATATATAGTTATATTAACATATATATAGTTATATTAACATATATATAGTTATATTAACATATATATAGTTATATTAACATATATATAGTTATATGAATATATATTTATATATTTATATAGTTATATTAATATATATATAGTGATATTAATATATATATTTATGGTGATATTAATATATATATTTATAGTAATACTAATATATATATATATGTAGTTATATTAATATATATATAGTTATTAGATTAATATATATATATATAGTTAGATTAATATATATATATATAGTTAGATTAATATATATATATATAGGTATATAAATATTCATATATTGGTATTTTAAATAAAATGGATATTAGTTATTATTTATATAAAGCTAATATATTTTATATGTAAATATGTTTAATTATTTATTTAAAAAATTTAATTTTTAGGTGCGAATATATAAAAAATATGTACATATAGTTATATATTTGATTATAAATAGCAATTCATTATAAAAAAGGATTAAATTTCAAAGTCATAATATCAATATGAATGTAATACCTTGGAATAAATTCAGTCCCTGCCAAAAAAAGCCAATAATACCCCCTTAAATGAGTTTGAAAATCCACAAAATGTTAAAAAATCTGGGTACCCCGACAAAAAACTTAGTTTTGGAGGCCTTCTGGGCCTCTTTTAGCCTCGAAAAACACTTGACCAAGGTTCTCCTGGGTCACAACGACGTAGAGCTTGTCGCAGGCTTTGATTTGATATGTTGTAGAGCTCAAACGGACACCCGGATCAAAAGTTATGGCCGTTTGAAGTTTGAGTTGCATTTTCAATATATTTTAAATCTTTTTTTAATTTTTGTA
This sequence comes from Viscum album, assembly GCA_963277665.1. Lineage (NCBI taxonomy): Eukaryota > Viridiplantae > Streptophyta > Magnoliopsida > Santalales > Viscaceae > Viscum > Viscum album. Next base: position 990,481,476 of record OY728131.1, on the reverse strand, counting down.
ATTTTTTTAGTCCTCAAATTGTTATTAAATGACTATTAATCCATAATGATTATCAAATTATTAATTAAAAATATTTTTTTTAATTTTTTAAGAAGTCATTTTCACTAAATATCTTATATATTAAGTATAATAAGTGTAAATGTACATTTATAATTATCTAAAATATATTTAAAAATTATATATTATATTTATATAACAATATAACTATATTTATATATTAATATATTAATATATTAATATATTTTTTTAAATTTTTTTGAAGCCGACCCTTTATCAGCGCTACTAAACAAGCGCTGATAAAGGCCCCCCCTTTATCAGCGGTACTAAACAAGCGCTGATAAAGGGGGGCCTTTATCAGCACTAACAAAAGCACTGATAAAGGGGGGCGCTGCGAGAAACTATTTTTTGTGGCAGTGTTGGGTCAAGGGAGATAAAACTAGAGGGGAGACAAAAGAAACAGATTGGTCCTGATACCTATTTAAAAACCACAGTTGGGGTATTACATGACATGTAATACCAATACATGTTGTGAAATAGTTAATTTCTAAAACCATTAAAAAACGAATCACCTTGAATTAAAAACCGATGATCCAAATTAAAAATTTATATTTAAATCATTCACAAAGTGTAAAGGCTATTCATGATGTGTAAACCTTCACAGCATGAATCCTTTCATGAATTGAATCCATAAAACCTTACATGTTGTGTAACCTAGTTACACTGTGTGTAACCCTCGTACAACCAGTAAAAAAATTTGGTTAAAGACGAGAGTCCAAAAAATATCTGGATTCACCATTATAGGTATCATCTCAATTCATTCTCAACCCTACCTATTCAACAAAAAGGAAAATATATGACAAGTTTAATGGAATACCTGTCAGATCGATAATGGGATGTTATAATCTATCCACCATTAAAACTTTCAATCTACAGAAAGCCTATGAATAAGATTCCATGCCAAAAAGATGAGGCCACTACTCTCTCATAAGTGCCTAGTGTTCCCAAATCTCATGATTATAAGAACCATGATTCCATAGCACACAAACCAAAGGTATCATCCTCCCACAAATTACCTTGATCTCAAAATCAACTATCCTGATTGGCTGCTTAGTCAAATACAAATCATGTTCAATCTCTAGATCACTCCAGCTCAAAACATGAGATTGATTAGATATATACTTCCTGCACTATGATACATGAAACATGTTATGTATCGATGTTAGCTGAGGTGGTACTGCTGAAAGGTTTTCAAATTTCCCCACCTACTCAATAACCTTAAATGGTCCCACAAAATAAGGAGTGAGTTTTCCCTACTTCCCAAGCTGATGATGACCCAACCAAGGTGAAAATTTTGGGAGCACTTGGTCACTAACTGAAAACTCTAAAGTTTGATGATGATGATCAATATAAAACTTATATCAGCTTTATCCCATCACCATTCTCTAATGAACCAGCTGAATCAATGATGTCATCTCTTACACCAAACTTGGTCTAACCAAGGAACTTTCACCAATCTCTAACGAACACAAAAAATATTTACAAGGTCAGCCATAAAAAGCCTCAAAAGGAACCATTATGATCAGGGAATGGTAAATATTATTATAAGAAAATTAAACCATCCATAAGTGATCATCCCAAGACCCACCAAAGTCGATAACACAAGTACGAAGCATGTAACGACATGAAATTTTGAATAATATTTTGTTTCCTAAAAATTTATATCTTGATATATCATAATCAATAAAAAATATATAAATATAAATGAAATGTGACCATTGGGGTTTGACCGTTATATTACCATTGGTCAATATGACCATTGAAAACAATATTAATTTTTTTAACATTATAATTAATATTTTAAATATAAATAATAATGGATAATTAATGCAGAAAGAAGAGTCGATGGCCTCATCCAGTAGACTCGGGTTGTATGACGACCATCTGTTAGAGCTTGGGAAGGAGGTAGGATCACTGATATTTTCTATGGACCAATCCCAAGCTGAGATTCAATATGTTAAGCTTGAATGTAATCACCTTCAGGAGAAGTTCAAGCTGATAGAAATCACCACTCAGGAAATGTTGTCTGAGCCGCCCTAAAATTCTATCACCATTGCACACATTACTCTTAGGTCTTATGCAAGTGTTATAAGGGGATATGTAACGATACCTTAGTTACTTTTTGTAATAATTTGGTATATATAAATTTTTTATTTCTTATTATGGTAATTTTTTTGAATTTCAAATGTCAAAATAAATACAGGATGAATTTTTAGAAGTTTTATATTATTGATGAATATTGAAAAAAGGGTATTTTAAAATGATTTTTTATACTTTAAATAATTAATATTGTGATTTTTTTTAAAAATAGACATATACAGCTGTGATCAGTAATAAATTTAGAGTATGATAAGATCAACTTAATTTTTGGTGAATAGTAAATTATAAATAGTAATATTACCCTTATGAATAGTAATATGACCAATGGAATAGTAAACTCACTTAATTAAGTTTAAATATAATTTAGTAATATTGAATGGTAATATGATATAATAGCATAAGTAAATAACTGTTTCAGAAATTATTAGTTAAGTATTAGTATTTTTTTGGGTAAATAGTGATTTTACTTAAAAATTAAATATCTTATATTTATAAAATTATTTTGATAAAATGGAGTTCATTTTTTAATTTAAAACATCGATATTAGGTTAGGGTGAATTTATGATATTTTTATTTTTATTTGTTTTTCGGTGGATAGTAAAGATACAATTTTTGAGTTTTTAGTGTGTTTTATGACATCATAATGATGTAATATGTAATTCAAAATTCTGGTTGACTTATTTGGATTAAAATATTATTTGAGGTATCCAAATTGGCCAAAACCATGCTAAAATACCATGGGAAAGCCCATGGTTTTGAAAATACCACTAATGAGGTGTCCCTTGGAAATTAATAAAATATTCTATCACTTTTGCTATAAATATTAACCCATTACTTCATTAATTTCATTTCAAATTCCTCATCAATGAAGATATAGTATTTTTACCTCCTAAGGATTCCTCTGATTGTGTATTCAATCCCACAAGGTCCCAACCTTCGAGTTTTAGAAGTTACTCTTCAAGGTAAGGGAACCTTTCACCCTCCTCTATTAGTTAAGACTTATTTTATGTTATGTTTTTTAATTTCCATTTTCTTATTTTAGGGTATGTTATTATGTATCCTTATTACTATTAATTTTATGTCCATATTATGAGATACCCTTTATACTCTCATCAAATGGTTTTCTGAATTTTTAAGTGATGTCGTTAGGCTACCGAATTTTCATAAGGGAATTCTCAAACTTCTTTTTTTCCTTTAAAGTTCTCTTTTATGTGTTATGTATTTAAAATTTCCATACCATGTTCTTATTTTAATTTTATTATATCCCTCTACTATATTATGCGTCATTTATGAATTGGATACCCTTTTTTCTCCCACTTTTTAATTTTTTCTAAAACCATGTTGCATAGCCGTTATGCTGTATAATTTTAGTCTCAAAATCTCTATCTTTTTCTCAAGAAATTATCTTATTTTATTTATGTTAATACCCAAACCTATTTCATTTCTTAGGGTATTCATCAGTACATAAAAATGATATATTTTATTATGTAATTGAAATACATAAAACCCTCATTCCATTTCCATGGGTTATAAATGACATAATGATAATGTTTTTAAGATATGTTTCAAGTTATTATTATCATGATATGTCTCTTCTCATGCCTTTATGATATTTCATCATGTTTTTATTGTATTCTCTCAAGTCCACATGTAAACTATTTTCCCTATTTTCCCTTACTGGGCCTTATGATCACCCTTTCCTTTGATTTATGTCCCCAGGTTATGAGATGCGGTAATTTTAATTAGGATGAAAATTTCAAGAAGACTTTGAAGTGGATTAAAACAATTTTATATGTTTTCATATAATATGTAAATTTTTTCCAAGACACTAGAATTTAAATATCCTCTATTTTTAAAATTTAATGAAAAGTTATATAATAAAAATGCAGGATTCCATAGTTGGTATCAAAGGATAGTTTAGTTATTTATGGAAATTAGGATATGAAAACATTAGGAAGAACCCTATAGAAAAGTTTAAATATAGGAAAACTTCATGGTATTTTGATGAAATATTAAGTAAGTTGTTTCCGAACAAATAGGTCCCTGTATGGATATAAACAAGTGGATGTGGATCTGGAATAGATGTATCTATGGGTAAAACCCAAAAACATTGCTTTGAGCTAGACTTGAACAGGAACTGGTGCACGACAACGAGCCTTGCTGTACTTCTGGTTTGACTCATGGTGGATATTTTTGGTTAATGACATGATTTTATGAATCATTATGAAGTATTTATAGAGAAATGTAATTTTTGTTAAAGAATAATATGTTTAAGAATTAAGTTTTAAGACATAAAAATACTTTACAGATAAAAGATTCATAAATGAAATAAGTTTCTCACTAAGATTTTATTATTTTAGAAAATGGTGGGCAATATGTGGAACCTTGAAAATGGCGACTCAAGTTATGGGAAATAACTTGAATCAAGATGAGAGACCAATTTCACCACAAAGGGAGAAACTTTCTATTGAGTCCTTTATGTGTCAACTATCACCAACCTTTAGTGGATCTACTGACCCATTGATTGCTGAATAGTGGATCAAATCTATCAAAAATATCTTTTCTGTGCTTCGCTGTTCAAAACAAAAGAAATTCACCCTAGAAGTTTACCGCTTAGAGGGAAAAGATGATCAATAGTGGGAACTGATTAAAAACATGAGACCAAGAGTGAAGGTTGAAGCTATAGAGTGGTAAGAGTTTAGAGGGATCTTATTCAATAAGTATTTCTCTCTTTTGATGAGAACCTAAATGGAGAAGGAGTTTCTCGAGCTAAAGTAGAAGGAGAATGAATCTTTTGGAAGCTATGAGATGAACTTAAAAAGACTTTCCTATTACACCTCAATATTTGTCATGGATCCTAATGGTAAGGTTGATAGATTCTTTAGTGGATAAAGACCTTATCTATGGAAGAATCTATCCAACTGAGACTATGATAGTTATGAGCAGATCTTTCATAGTGCTATGAAATTTGAACTAGAGTCTGGTGATATGTAGTGGTCTCATAAATATAATTAAAATAAGAGATCAATGGAGCCAAGATTAAGGGGGGTCTTTAATTAGGTAAGAGGAATAAATCAAGTGAAACATCCCATGTGTAATAAGTGTGGGAAGAAGCAATCAGGGAACTGACTGATCGAGAGCGAGAATTGCTACATGTGTGGAAGAGATGGCCATATCTTGTAGAATTGTCATAGTGAGGTGAAGCCTAAAATTACCAACACTAATGAAAAAGGGAAGATGGTGTGGTCCCTACCTGAAGTCCAATTCTTTATGTGTGGAAAACTTGGGAACTTTTTCAATCACTGGCCAAACCCGAGGGCAGTGGAGGGGAATCACCATCAGCCTCAGCAAAGGCTAAGGGAGAAGGGTCATGATTTTTATATCACAATAGCTGATGTTGAAGCTCCAAATTATGTGGTGATAATTACTTTTGTTTTTTCTCTCAAAGATAGAAAATACTTTGTTTGATTCTAGTTCTACACATTCTTTTATTTCCTCCAAGTTTTCAAAGAATTTAGAATCAACCCATGAATTTCTAAAAGTAGAGTTATCAGTCAAGACTCCTAGAGGGATTATCCAAGCATCAAAAATATATCGAAACTCTAGTATTTACTTTAGTGAGCATAATTTTATCACAAATCTAGTAGTAATTCCCATGTTGGAATTTGAAATTATACTAGGGATGGACAGGCTCTCAATGTATAATTCTAAGATCAAATGCATAAGCAAGGAAGTATTAGTAGTCTTGGATAGGAAACCTACGGTTATCTTCTAAGGAGAGATTTATTGACATGATATTTGTCTAGAAGAACCTCATATAGCCTTCTATATTGAGTTTATTAGTGAAGAAGAAAAAGGAAATGAAAGTATAATGATAGAAAATTTCCCCATCGTCCAGGAATACGTTGACATATTTCCTAAGGAGTTACTCAGACTTCCCCATAAAGAGAGGAAGAGTTATCCATTGAAATTATACATGGATCTCATCCGATATCAAAGACCCCGTATATGATGAAAAAAATGTAGAGATGGAGGAATTAAAGAAACAACTATAATATCTTTTGGATAAGGGGTTTATCCAACCAAGTGTGTCTCTTTTGGGAGCACCTGTTCTCTTTGTGAAGAAGATGGATGGATTTATGTGGATATAAATTGATTATAGAGAACTGAATGAGATCATAGTGAAGAACATATAACCTCTTCCAAGAATTGATTACTTATTTGACCAACTTTGTGGGGCTCAATTCTTCTCTATGATTGATCTTTTATCTAGTTATCATCAATTGAGGGTGAAGAAAGAAGATATTCCAAAAAATTCCTTCCAATCAAGATATGAAAATTATGAGTTTGTTGTTATTCCCTTTGGCTTGACCAATGATCATTTCTTTATGGATTTGATGAATTAACTCTTTAATGACTACCTTGATAACTTTGTGGTAGTTTTTATTGATGATATTCTGGTATATTCCAAAATCCACAAGGAGCATGAGGATAAACTAAGGGTTATTTTGAAAACTCTACGGAAGGAAAGAATTTTTGGAAAGTTCATAAAATGTGAATTTTGGTTACAATAAGTCAATTTCTTTGGGAACATTGTAACCAATGAAGAAATCATAGTTGGCCCTGAAAAAACTAAGGTTGTAGAGGAGTGACCTCATCCTACAATAATAATTGAGATTCACAGTTTCCTTGGATAAGAAAGATATTATAAGAGGTTTGTGAAAAAAATTTCATGACTTTATAATCCATTAACCAAGTTAACTCGAAAATGGGTCATGTTCATCTAGAAAAAGGAGTGTGAGGAAAGTTTTTAAGAGCTAAATAAGAGATTGGTTACTGAACCTGTGTTAACTCTTCCCTCAAGCAGACAAGGATTAATTATTTTTTGTGATGTATCTCTAAAAGGGCTTAGGTGTGTCCTTACAAAAAATGAAAAGGTGATTGATTGCGCCTCTTAAAAATTGAAGAATCATGAGAAGAAATATCCTATGCATGATCTGGAGCTAGCAACATTCATTTTTTCTCTAAAGATATAGAGCAATATCTTTATGTGGAGAAGTGTGATATATACACAGACCATCAAAGTTTGAAGTATATTTTTACAAAAAAGGAATTGAGCATGAGATAGAGGAGATGGTTGGAACTTATTAAAGACTATGATTGTTCAATTCATTATCATCCCTGAAGAGAAAACAAAGTCACTACTGAATTAAGTATGAAAGACCCAATTGTTCTATCCATGATGAGGATTCAAAGAGATCCCTTGATCCAAGACCTAGTGAAAATAGACATGGAAATTATAAGTGAATGGATATCATCAACCCTATCCCAAATGATTTCTTAACCACCATTAATAGATGAGATCAAGAAATATCAGAAAGAAGATCCTTTGTTACAAAAAAAGTTTGAGGTTGTAAAGGATGGGAAGTTTCCTGAGTTCAATATTGATTAAGAAGGTGTACTGAAATTTTGAACAAGACTATGTGTGGAATATATTCCTTAAATAAAGAAGGATCTGATGGATGAAGCTCATAGATTTACATTATCTATACATCCTAGAAGCACAGAAATGTATAGGAACCTTCATGATCATTATTGGTGGGATAATATGAAAAAGGAGATTGCTGACTACACTACAAGGTGCCTGGTGTGTTATCAAGTGAAGACAGAGCAACAACTTCTTAAAGGGGTTTTAAAACCACTACCCATACTAACATGGAAGTGGGATAATATCAATATGGAATTTATCACTGGTCTCCTGATAACTTCTAAAGAAAACAATGTGATATGGGTTATAGTGGACCATCTCACCAAGAATTCCAATTTTATCTCTATTTGGGAAGATTTCTCTCTTGATAAACTTTCTAGGATTTACATGAAAGAAGTGGTAAGGATACATGGAGTTCCACTTTCTATTGTATCTAATTGTGATCCAAGGTTCACATCAAAATTCTAGAGAAGTCTTCAACATGTTATGTGTACCGAATTGAATTTTAGTACGTCCTATCACCCCCAAAATGATGTCCAATCTGAAAGGACTATTAAAACACTTGAGGAAATGCTGAGAATATGCTCAATGGAATTTAAAGGTAGATGGGATAAACATCTCCCATTAGTTGAGTTCTCTTACAACAATAGTTTCTACTCAAGCATTCAAATGGAACCTTATGAATCTCTATATGGGAAGCGATATAGAACTCATACTTGTTGGGATGAAGGTGGTGAGAGAAAGCTTCTTGGGCCTGATCTTGTAAAAGAGATGATAGAAAAGGTTCATGCCATCCAGCAACACATTAAGACTACTCAGAGTCGACAAAAGAGCTATGCCGACAACCATCTAAGGGACTTTAAGTTTGATGTTGGTGACAAATTCTTTCTTCTAATTTCACATTGGAAGAGATTCAAAAGGTTTGGGAAGAAAGGGAATCTCAACCCTATGTACATTGGCCCCTATAAAATCCTTGATCTCATAGGAGCATTGGCCTATCGGCTTACACTTCCTCCAAATACAGCACAAGTTCATGATGTCTTCCATGTATCCCTCTTGAGGAAGTATATACCTGACCCTTCACATATACTTAATCTAGAGGTGGTACAAATGGAACATGACCTCTCTTATGAGGAGAATCCGATGTAGATCTTGGATCATAGAGGCAAGTATCTATGCAAAAATACCCACCTTGTTAAAGTGTTGTGGAGGAATAAAAAATATGAAGAATCCATGTGGGAACTAGAGGAGTCTATGAGGTAGAAGTACCCACACCTTTTCTATTCTAAGGGTATGATTTGAAATTTCAGGGATGAAATTTCTAAAGGGGGAAGAATGTAACGACCTGAAATTTTGAATAATATTTTGTTTCCTGAAAATGTATGTCTTACTATGTTATAATCAATAAAAAATATATAAGTATAAATTAAATGTGACTATTGGGTTTTGACCGTTATATGACCATTGGCCAATATGTCCATTGGAAACAATATTAATTTTTTAAAATTATAATTATTATTTTAAATATAAATAATAATGGATAATTAATGAAGAAAGTAGAGTCGATGGCCTCATCTAGTAGACTTGGTTCGTATGAATCCCATCTGTTGGAGCTTGGAATGGAGGTAACATCACTGGTCTTTGCTCTGGACCAAGCCCAAGCCGAGATTCATCATGTTAAGCTTGAATGTAATCGACTTCGGGAGAAGTTCAAGCTGATAGAAATCACCACTTGGGCAATGTTGTCCGAGATGCCCCAAGATTATGTCACCATTGCACACCTTACTCTTAGGTCCTATGCAGGTGTTATAAGGGTCAATGTAACAAGGCCTTAGTTACTCTGTGAAATCCTTTTGTATAAATAAAATTTTTATTTCTTTTTATGGTATTTTTTTTGAATTAAAAATGTCAAAATAAATACAGGATGATTTTTTGATGTTTCATATTATTGATGAATATTGAAAAAAAAGAGTATTTTAAAATATTTTTCATACTTTAAATAATTAATAATGTGAAATTATTTTCAAAAAATAGACGTATACAGTTGTGATCAGGAATAAAATTAGAGTATGATATGATAAACTTAATTTTTGGTGAATAGTAAATTATGAATAGTAATATTACCCTTATAAATAGTAGTATGACCAATGGAATAATAAACTCACTTAATTAAGTATAAATATAATTTAGGCATATTGAATGGTAATATGATATAATAGCATATGTAAATAACTATTTCAAAAATTATTAGTTAGGTATTGGTATTTTTTTCATGTAAATAGTTATTTTACTTAAAAAATTAAGTATCTCATATTTAGAAAATTGTTTTAATAAAATGGAGTTAAATTTTGAATTCATAACATCAATATTAGGTTAGGGTAAATTTGTGATATTTTTATAAAATGTTTTGTTTTTCAGTGAATAGTAAAAATATAGTTTTTGAGTTTTAAGTGTGTTTTATGATATTATAATGATGTAATATGTAATTTAAAATGCTGGTCGACTCATTTTTATTAAAATATTATATTAGGTGTCCCAAGTGACAACAAATATGGGAAAATACCATGGTCAAGCCCATGGTTTTGAAAATACCATTAATGAGGTGTCCCTTAGAAATTAATAAAATATTACCTCACTTTTTCTATAAATACCAACACATTACTTCATTAATTTCATTAAAATTCCTCATAAATGATTCTATGGTATTTTTACCTCTCAAATAGTCCTCCCAAGGTTCCTTCAAGCCCCCAAGGTCCCAACCTTTGAGTTTTAGGAGTTACTCTTCAAGGTAAGGGAACCTTTCACTCTCCTCTATTAGTTAAGACTTATTTTATGTTATGTATTTTAATTTCCATTTTATTATGTTGGGGTATATTATTATGTATCCTTATTTATTTCAATTTTATTTCCAAATGAAGAGAGACCCTTTCTGCTATCATCAACTGATTTTCTGAATTTTTAAGTGATGTTGTTAGGCTGCCAAATTTTCATAAGGGAATTCTTAAACTTTTCTTTTCCTTTCAAGTTCCCTTTTATGTGGTATGTCTTTCAAATTTACATACCATGTTATTATTTTCATTTTATTTTTTCCCTATACTATTTTATGAGTCATTTATGAATGAGATACCCTTTTACCCTATCTTTTTAATGTTTTATAAAACCAAGTTGCATAGTCGTTATGCTGTAAAATTTTTGCCTCAAAATCTATCTCTTTTTATTAAGAAATTATCTTATTTTATTTATATAAATACCCAAAACTATTTCATTTTATGGGGTATTAATCAAACAAAAAAATGATATATTTTATTATTTAATTTTCATATATAAAACCCTCATTCCCTTTTCACGGTTTATAAATGACATAATGATCATGTTTTTAAGCACTTTTTAAAACATCACAATTTTGATATGAAACCCATTTCTTTTATTCTATTTAGGTAATTTATGAAATGTTTGATTATGATCTATGTGTCTCACATGAAAATAAATTCATATTAATGGTTCTCTCTAATATAGGTATAATGCATTGGGTAAATAAATTAATCTCTTGAGATGACAAGTTTTATGATACTGTGGTGAATAACCTTGGTAATTTTTATGACACCTTGGGTATGGACATTGATGATATGATTATGAATGTCTAAATTAAATGTTTTATAAACATTTTCAAGATATTATTCCAGTTCTTATTATCATTATATGTCTCTTCCAATTCCTTTATGATATTTTCTCATGTTCTTATTGTATTATGTCAAGTTCACATGTAAACTGGTTTCCCTATTTTCCCTTACTAGGCCTTATGCTCACCCTTTAATTTGATGTATGTACCCAGGTTATGAGATATAGTAATTGTACGTAGGATTAATATTTTAAGAACCCTTTAAAGAGTATTGAAATAATGTTTTATGTTTTCATGTAATATGTACCTTTTTTCCAAGACACTAAACTTTAGTGATCCTTTGTTTGTAAAATGTAATGAAAAGTTATATAATAAAAAGGTGGGATGACATATAGAATTTCCTCAAGAATCTGTATAGATGTCCTTGTATTTCCATTTTACTATAGATGGCAGGATGTGGTCAAATGGAATTAAGATCCCAGTGCCTCCTGAAGGACTCTCCGAAATAAAGAAGTGAACTGAGGACCCCTATCAGAAACTATAATATATGGAACTCCTTTCAAATGAACAATCTCTTTCACATAGAGATTCTCGAACTACTCAACTTTGGTTGTATCATTAATGGGTATGAAGTGAGCTGACTTGGTCATCCTCTTGATCAAAAATCATATCATATTATTATTTCTTTGGGTATGAGGCAACCCAACCACAATGTTTATAGATATTTCATCCCACTTTCAAGTAGGGACTAGAAGAAGTTGAAGTAAAACCATGGGTTTATAATTCTCATCATTCAACTACTAAAATGTATATAAATGCGAGACAAACTCAGTAATGACCCATCTCATACCTAGCCACCAGAACTACCGCCGAATGTCATAGAAAATATTAGTGGTTCCTGGGTGCATAAACCACTAGGAATTATGATAACCCCCCATCACGACCTCTCTTGATACTAATGGAACAACAAAGATATTTTGATAGAATATAATACCTTCTTTGGGGAACAACCTCATGACAGTTGTCTCCCCACCATAAAGAGAATATCTAATGCTTTAGAATTCATCATAAAGATCTTGATCCTAAAGAATCATCTTGAAAAGAGAATATGTGAACTGAATTATGGCTAAATAAACTTTAAACCCTTTATCCTAAACTCTAATATGAAACTTTGCAAATAGATCCATCAAATTACACTCTTCCAAAGATTATCTAACTATCTGGGTTGGAAGTTTACTTCTCAAGAATCTGCAATGACATTCCCTTTCCCTGGGGTGTAGATGATGTCATAGTCAAAATACTGCAAGTATTCCACCCAAAGTCTCTGGTGGAGATTCAAATATTTTTGAGATAAGATAAAACTAAAGATTTTGTGATCTGAATAGATAGTAAAAACTTTATATGAAAAGGCAGTGCTACCAAATATTAATATTGTGCATCATAGATACAAGTTCAAGGTCGTGGGTAGGATAATTTTTCTCATGTATCCTAATATGTAGAGATCCATAAGCTACTACATGATTTCATTGCATAAGAATTCATCCCAAGACTAAACCCGATGCATCCCAAAAGACCACATATACCCGCCCGGTATCTGTAAGAGTTAGCATTGGAGAAGTAGTCAAAAAACATTTTATCTCAACAAAATAAGCCTAACATTTATAATTCCAATAAAACTTCACCCCTTATGAGTTAGATCATTCATCAGAGAATCCAACTTCGATAAGTCCTTTAAAAAACCAATGATAATATCCAGATAATCCCAAGAAGCTCCAAATATCAATAAAATTTCATAGTTGATCCCAAGTTATAACAACCTTCACCTTTTTAGGATCAACTAATATTCCTTGTTCAGACACCACATGTTCTAATAATTTCACTTATCGAATCCAAAAATCACTCTTTTAAATAATGTCATAAAGTCTGTGATTTCTCAGCAGACTCAGAACTATTCTCAGATGATGCACATAGTCCTGTTCGAACTTAGAGTAGATGAGGATGTTGTCCAAAAAGACTAACACAAAGGTATCCATATATTCATGGAAAATAATTCTCATCAAATCCATGAAAACTATAGGATCATTTATTAGACCAAAGGTAATAAAAATATACTCATAATGTTCATAACTACTTTAAAATGTGGTTTTCTGAATGTTATATTCTTTTATCCTCTATTGATGGTAACCAGATCAAAGGTTGATCTTGGAAGACCACTTTTCCCCTTTCATCTGACCAAATTTTTTTTCCAGTACACAGCAATAGATACATGTTCTTCACTGTAACTTGATTGAGATTTTAGTAATCAAAACATATGTGAAGAGAACCATTAGCATTCTTAGCAAAGAGAATTAGTTCCACCCATGGAGACATACTCTAGCGTATAAAGCATTTCTTAAAAATATCATCCAATTGGGACTTCATCTCTTTTATTTTAGCTGGATCCATTCAGTAAGATATAATTGAAACTGGTTGAGTGACTTAAATTATGTCAATGGAAAATTCGAACTCCCTTACTGGTGTAAAACCAGAGAAGTCAGAAGGAAATACAATAGGAAACTCAGTGGAAATTGGAGGAAGATCACTGCTCAACAATTCTCTCTCTAGATCAAAAGAAAAAACTGATATTACCTTCCCCAACTCTAAATATGAAAGTCCAACCCTACTCGACCTTGGGTCCCATTCTTCTTAAAGATAGGAGACACACTAATGGGTGTAATAAGGTACACCCACTAAAGATAACAATCAATCCATGATTTATTGGTAATGATGAAATCCATTCTAAATATAATGCCAAGAGATTTCATATCGAGGACCAGAAAACTCCAAGATAGATCTACATTAGAAAGAGTGAAGACACAAGCAGGGTTACAAAGGACTTTCTCTCTCTTTGTTCCAAGGGGTGTAGTAATATCCATTTCACAAGATAAAATCCCCATATAAAGATTTAGCAAATTAATAATACGGGTTGAAATAAACAAATGATATGCACCAACATAAAATAGATTAGTCACTAATGATGAAGCTATAGTAATGGTACCTCTCAGCGTCGATGGACCCTTATCCGTTTCCTCTGAAGACTTTTCTACTATGAGAAGTAGTATCATTATGGATGCCTATGGATGAAACCCTTTTAAATGTGAAGCATCTAAATGCACCACAGTTTTAGGAGGAGTTAATGATCCCATTCGACAATATAGAGTGGAAAAGTTATGGATGAATATTTGTATGTTTCCTAAATGTCTGTAGGAGCTACAATTCTTGGGTGCCTCAATGCAGACCCTCTTAGAATGTCTTATCCCGCCACACTAATAGAAAATAAGAATACTTCCCCCTTGAATTGTAGGAGGTCTGGAATAACCCTAATATCAAAAACTATTGTGAGAATTATCACACGTATGCTTTCCTCTAAAGGAACTCACACTGCCACTTGGAGAAAAAGGAACTCCAGTCAACCCTGACTTCCCATCCAGGTCTATCTCAACCATCATCACCCTATCCATCAAATCAACATAAGCGGGAAGCTTCAGCAATAAAACCTAAGAAAATATATCTGATTTAATTCCCAACTTGAACTATCAAGACTTCATCCTCTCATTAGATACAATCTTAGGTGAAAATTGCACCATCTCAACAAAGTGATTTGAATACTCAGTCACGGTTCTATTAGCCTTCTCAAGCTTGAAAAACTCCACATCCTTGGCCAACACAATTGACTCTAGATAGAACTAGTCGATGAAAATAACATTGAAGTCTTTCCACTCTAAGCCCTCATGTTTCCTTACCATCACCATCGTTTCCCACCATCTTTTACTCGGTCCTTCCAGCACGAGGGTGGTAGAATTCATCTTGACCACATATGATGTCTCCAGGAACTCAAACAAACATTCTATCTTGACCAACCATTCCTCATCATGTTGAGGATCAGTGGATCCTTTGAAAACTAGTGGCTTATGGTGAAGTAACTCTTGAGAATGATTCTGAATAACACCCCCCTGAGGATCCACAGCTGGAGCCTGAATGAGGACTGGAGGTGGTGCCTATCCCAGAGCTTGGACTGTATGCACGATCACCTCACCCTGATTTGGGTCCACTGGAGAATTCTCTCACTGCAGTCTAGAATCAACTTCCTCCAAGATCCAATTTGAGCTTCTTCTCAGAGGCATGATGCTACACAACATCATCAAACAACAAGGAAGACACCAGACTAACACTCAAACTAAGCAACAAGGGAAATTATTTCAAACAGATGGAAGAATGATATTTGGATTTCACTTTATCCAAATCACAATAGGGAAAAGAATATAATTAATCTACACGATGTCCTTCCTTAACCACCCCTAGACACTTAAGGTTCAATGCAGTGAGAGCTGGCCAGACACTCAATCGCAACTACCTCCTAAGTCCCAAAAAGATTTTAAAAATGCATAATGACTTCAAGACAAAAGATCAACAACCTCCTCTAATACCATTTTTTCATGAACCAACTCGGGTACCCGGATAACCCAATAACCAAGCTGAACCTGACATAGCCTTAAGGGAATTCCCGATCCCCATGAGTTGGTGACTAGAACTTGGCATCATACAACATGTAAGTGGGAATTATTTTTATAGAAAACATAGCAGAAGAAAGATAAGAAAGTCAATATGAATTGTTTTATTTTTTAATAAAATTAATGGTCTTGAAAAATGTTTTATAAAATTTTTATGTCATTCTTAGATCATGAAAAATTCAAAAACTCTGGTATTAAAGAAACCATGTTTTTTACTATTCACCTATAAAATAAATATTTCAGAAAAATCCCAAAAATTAAACCTAATAAAATTTTAACATAATGAATCCAAATATAAAATTACTTTTATAAAATTATAGTTTTATAATTTATAAATTTATATTCTAAATAAAAATAAAAAATATAATGAAAAATCTCTTTTATTGAAAAATGATATTTTTAAACATTGGGTGTTCTTAATATTATTTCATATAAAATTTTAATTTTATTAATGTTAATATATTAGTTAATATATAATAATATTATGAAAATTTTCAATTTAATTTATTAGGATACAATATAAAACATTTAAAAAATAGTTATTTGAGAAAAAAACCCTTTTACTATTATACCATATTAATTATTTATCTTATATATTCATGAAAATTTTAGTTGGGTAATATTTTTTATTTACTAGAGTTTTTATTATTATTATAATTCTCTTAATAATATTCAACTAATATGTCATGTATCATTTTATTTTGGGATTACATGTGGACCAAGCTAGTATTTAACTAAAGGAAAATATATATTAAAATATCAAGGCTTTACATTCCTCCCTAAATAAATTTCATCCTATCAATTTTAGTTACCATTAACTAATTAATGAAGTCAAGATATGCATAAGAAAATCATGATATTTTAATAAGATATAAACCTCACAATATTTGATACCAGAAGACTCATATTTTCCTTCATAATAGGATTTTAGTGAGATTTTCCATAATCTCAACAATTTATACTAAAATATGCTTCTTTAACAGGTTATATGAGTTTCTAGGGATATGCCTTGTACAGCTTCATATTCAGGATCTTGTTCCCAACTAAATAATAAATCCAAAATGGTTGTGATATTAACAGAGTAAGTGATCTTATGAATATGAAAACTCAATCCGAAGATATATTATCCAATGAAACATTCATTTTGACTTATGATACTTTTGATTCAATCATGATATAATTAGATCAACCTATAACTCCTTTAGTTTAAGCTATGTTTTATATTTTCAATTTTCTTATAGAGACCCAGTTTTCACCCTGAACAACTTCTGAATATTTCTACATATATTTGCAGAGCTAGGAGCTGAGACAACGTGCAATTCCGAGTCTCGGTGTGCCCAGAATAAATTATACAAGAATATTAAGCATTTTTCTACTATTCACGAAATGGAAATAGGATATCACTTAAAAAGTTGATCAAATAATAAATATAAGACTATGGTTAGGTTCAGAATATGTTTTTTACCCTAGGTACAACATAAAATATATCAGCACAGCATGTTTGGACCCCTCTATCGTTTGAGGTAAGTTAAAGGGATGAATTAATTTATTAATTCATTCATTTAATAGATCAAACCCAAATAACTCTCAAATGGTAACTTAGATCAGAAATCTGAGGCCATGGTTGAGCCTGGAGCGTACTGTTTACCCTATAAGGGGTATATTTTTTGTCGGCGCAAGTCTCTTTTATAAAAATTTTCAGAGGGAAAAACCCTAAATAAAATAATTAAATTAAATTGTTTTATTTGAAACACTACTTTGAATAACATCCAAATAGGGACTCGTATTGTAAATCCAAGATCATCATTTAGTTATAGTATGATTTTTAACCTAGTGGTGACCTCTGTTGTGAGGGCATGAGAGATTCATATTTCACATTCGCTGGAAGTTTCCTATAAATAGGAGGTTAGAGGAATGAGCCAAAGTTGGCTTATTTCTCTCTAGAACAGCATAGCTCTAGCCAACGATGATTTGATGTTTGAATTTCATCAGATCATGATGAAACATCAGAAACTGATAGATCAAAGCACAAAAAATGCAACAGCAGAATCATATTCAAGGTATGATTTTGTATTTTGAATTTTGTAGCACCCCGATTGAAATTTCATCGTCAAAAATCTTTTCTGTTTGTTTTCGTTGCTTTAGAATACTTTTCTGATGGCCGAACAAACAAGGACCATCATCTTTTTAAATTTTCAATTTCCTGTTATTAAATATTCTTCGTGTTCTTCGTTGGTTAATTTTTGTCTTGAACACAAGACCTCTGATCATGAAGTGATACCCATATTCGTGAAGCGCTCGACACGAGGAGTCTCGATATGTGCTTGGGTTCAAGTTTCGGGCACCAGAGGAGCTATGGCGGTGATCGAAATATCTACCAACTTTTCATCACATAAAAATGTTGAAAATACTTTGAATAGAGGCCATCACAGTGAAGAGAATGTCCTGGGGATCCTAGATCTGGTCCTGGATCACAAATTGGACCACCGGGGTGATCCAAGCGGTCCATGAAAGACTGACCAGCGTGGCGGTGCCCTGAGAAGGAGAGCATTGTCATGGCCCTATGACAATATGGTGTTTGCGGTGGTGGCCCAGTAGTGTCTGGATAAGACACGTGGGAGCACGCCAGTGTAGAGCGCCAACAGCAGTGGCAGCGGTTGGGCCAACCCAGGTCTGGGTGGTTCGGCCAGTTCGGGCCGGTCCCATCTTTTTTTTCGGGTCCAGGGGTTCTTTAAACCCCCGTACCTTCTTCATGGGAAGTCCATTTTGTGTTCCATCTATGGCCACCCGATCCTTGTTTAGGGGTGGAAATTTTGAGGCCATTTGGAGATCTTTTTGTCTTGAGATAGAGACTCAGTGATACGAAATGTCCATTTAAAATAATAATAATATAACTATTATTATTTGACGATTCTTATACAGAACGTAACTTTTGAGTTTGATGTCCGATTGACGTGCCGGTAGAGGCGTTGTGACCTTGGAGTTGAGGCATACTTTTCAAGGTTGATTTTGTATGCTTAAACTAAAATAGTGGCATGGGCCCTGTGAGACCCGTTTCGGGTGTTTGTGGCAAAATGTGAACTTTTCAGCGGGTATCCATTTTAGATGATCAATTTGTCGAACTTGTGTGTTTTCTTGTGAGGATCACAATGGTGGAATCTGGCCGACTAAATTTGGGGCTGAGGCGTGTACCCCACGAGATGCATTTTTTATTGTAATGTAGCGTTTTACAACTTCTGCATCAGAAGTCCATTTGGGGAAATTGAATAGTATACCTTGCATGTTTTTTCGCAAGGATTGCAATGGTGTGATCTGTTTTGGATGTTTAGAGTCTTTTTGTGATCGGTAGTGATCAGGCACCGATCATGCATTTGCGATGAAAAGTACCATTTTCACCAGTTGTCTGTTTTTGGATGAATGAGTAGCGAATCCCATGTGTTTTTATGATGGGATCGCAATGGAACAATCCATGTGATGTGTTTTGGGATTGAGGTGTGGGCCCCACGGGGCACTATTTATTCACCACACAGTGGAATGTAGCTTCTTCACTAGGAGCCTGTTTCAGGAAAATGAATAGTCAATCATGTGAATTTTTTACAAGGATCATAATGGTGTGATCAATTTGGTTATACAGGGCTGTTTGCAAGAGGCATGTTGGTAGAATTACATTTTCTCCCTTTGGATTAGTAATGGGTGAGGTGCACTCGTCAACCTTTTAGATAGAGATGTCATGTACTCTGAGAGTACACTGGCACAACTTGTGGGTACTAGTTTATACTTTAGTACTTGATTATGGATAGGTAAAAGAACATATGATGAGGCATGGTCACATTTCATGTGGGACCCACACATGTCGTGTACCACTTTACGAATCTTATACCTCTCTCATCTCTTTCTTCTAAACTCGTAATTTGTCCTATGAGTAGCCTATCCCGAGTTTTTTTCCACGTATAATGAGATAGTTCTCTCTGTAGTGTCTTTTGAGGTACGATGTGAGATGATCCAAGTAAGATTACTATCAGAGGCAATACTCAATGTTCTAGGAGAGACGCCTACCCAAGGTGATGGTCGATGATGACAGTAATGACAATGATGTTTTCAGAATCACCAGAGAAATACTAGCTTACCCTCTATTATGGTTGGATAGTGAGGTTATTCGCTTACTCTTCAAGGCTTACCCTCCAGCGCGGTTGGGTAGTGATGTTTTTCAGTTTCTCTTTCAAGAGTTACCCTCTAGTGGGGCTGGGCAGTGAGGTTCTTCATCTTCTCTTTTGGGATTTCCCTTCAGCTGGGTTGGGTAGTGGCTTCACCGATGACTCTTTTGAGCATACCCTTCAGCGAGGCTGGTTAGTGGGTTCACAACTTTGTGACATGATCTCTCGACTGTGAGGCACAGTGACAAGGCATATTTGACGTGACTTTGGACTCTCAAGAAAGAGGGGTCATTTTCCCACCAAGACGTGTCCTTGTGATGCGACCTAAAACTGTGTGGGTAAGACAGACCCGCCTAAAGAGGATAGTATCAAGGTGAAGTGATTGAGCCCCTTTGACTTGCAGTTCTGGGAAGACATGTGGGATGCAGGGCATTGATGGTGGTTACTCTTGGAACTGTTGGTGACCCTTTTCCTAGGATGATCTAGTGATATGGAGATCTCCTTAATCTCCCATTTGGGATTATTTGGTTGTGCATATATATATATCATATTGCAGTACCCACTCCTTTGGATTTGGTTACTCTCCTTCTAGAAAAGGTGAAGATGCGTGGGGTATGTCATGTGCTTTCCATGTCTAGATTCTCATAGTTGGATGCGTCTACTATCCTACTATAGGTAGAAAAGACTCGATAAGAAGTTCACTTTCTCATCATTTCTATCTCTTCATGTTTGGACGATCTTACTTAACTTCTTTGTTGGGTTGAGATGGAATCTTTTACTGTACATTTTTCTATCTACAACTTCCCTATTTAGTACCTCACTTGTTTATCCATTGATCCTTTGAGGAATTCTACTGAGTATTTTTATACTCAATCCTACTTGGGCTTTTCATGCACTCAGTGTTCCCTTACAGAAGACATACAGGTTGATCGTGACTTCAGAGAAGCATAGGGATACAGGGTGCTTAGACCACGTGCGGTGGTTGTTGCTTGGGATCCAGGAGCAGGGATCTCTTAGCTGTTTTAATTTTCCACCTATTTCTAGGTTGTGGCGCTTTTCTGGTAGGGTGTGTACTTTTCCCCTTCCCCTTTCAGTTTACTTTTCTATACTTGTACTATTTAGAGGTCAATGCATATTTCTGGTTTATATATATAGCAGTTTTGTATCTTGTTTTCCTTTCCGTATTCACTTTTTCATTGAGTTGGTTGTGTGTGTGTACATGTACTTAAGCAAAGGCCTCCCTGAGTTTGTTAAGCCTTTGGCGCTGGTCACCAACCCCTAGACTATGGAGGCGGGCTTGAGGTAGTTGCAGCTTGAGCCCCGATACGAGTTAGGTTATAAAATTTCTATTAAGTTATATTATCTAACTAGTTATATATTATATCATGAACTTCCTTTTAAATCATTCACAATGGTTCATAAAGATAATGTGAATTAACCAAATCATATCTCATGGAACTGTCTAGATTGGTGAGAAGTATTAGGCCCACTCATCATGAACTGAGTGAATGTTGAGTTGAAACTCACCAAAATTTTTTTATGGTAGTTTCTCCTAGGTGAATCTGTACAACATCCATATCCACTATCCAGTATTCAAATAGGATGAAATTAATAATAAAACCACATACTTAAAACTAAAAAAATAAATTTTCAGGATGTTATCCTATATCCAGACTTATCCCTAGGTTTTTCAATAAATTTACCTCATTATAATCTCTAATATAACTAGATTAATCCCCCAAAATAACTAAACCCTATTTTGATACTAACTGAGGAGACCTAATCCTCAAATTCCAGCTCTGGTGCTAAAAATACATACTTTACACATATTATTTGGCACTAAGTGAGATGATCAAACCTAAAAATATCTTTATTTTTCATCATTTATATAAGTTAAACATTACATATCACAAAGATTCACACAACCCCAAGAATTAAAGGTATAAAGTATTTGAGGACAAATAACTTATTTTACAATACTAGTAAACACTTCTCCATAATTGAGGCACAATAGAATCTCTTATATAATTATCATAAGTTTTACTTATCATCATAACTTAGGGAATGAAAACACAAGAAAAGGGTGAAATCAAGAACTCAGTAATGGAAGAAATCATAAATATGTCATCAAGGGTTAGATCCTAAATATATGAGAAAACATAATCATTGGGTAAGTATTAAAACATATTAGAACAAACAATCCCAGATCTGGTGCTAAAATCATAAAGTTTACATTTTTGGATTTGATGATAATAATTGCAAATAACTTTTTTCCTTCCAAACCTTAAAACATCAAAAAGGGAAATTGGATCACTTTCATTCTCTAAGACCTTTAGATTTATAGTTTTATATAATTAGGAAAACCCCTACATAAACAATACCTATGTCATAAAATGATCATTTCTCCCACTTGACACATATTTTATTATTTCACATTAAGTCATCATCATAATCCTTATGGAATCCTTTCTAGAAATAAGTCATTCAACCTCATTATTTATATCGTGGGGAAAATAAAACATAAAAAGGGTGAGCTCAAATGCTCAGTAAGGGTAAACATAAGCATTAACAATTGAATGTCATCAATGAGCATAATAAGTGTATAAGGGTATGATGAAATAATCATGGTGCATGAGAGAATCATAAAATAAATCATTCCAAACAATACATGAATCATCAAATATAAAAACATGGAAAAGTCAAGACTCAAGAGAATCAATAATGACGAGTCATGTGATATTATTCTTGATCATAAGAATCATTATAAACCCATAATAATCATAAAAAACATGTTGGTATCTTGGAACATTTTTCTTCATAAAACATGTCAAAGTCATGTCATAAATAACCAAATCCCAGTGAAATCCATAGGAGAAACCCTTAGGTAACTGCCTTATTCTCTACTCTCAAAACAAGGTACATTATCCAATGTATTAGAGTGTTATCTAGGTGCACCCATCATTTAATCTATAATAGGTTTAACCGATGCTATCTAGGCCACCCCATCATATAAGATATAATGAGATAACCAAATTCTATTTGTACCACCCCATCATATAAGCTGTAATGGGACCACCTGTCACTATATGATTAGACCTATAATATAAGTAATTTCTAAGAGCCACAACATGAATAAAGTACAAAGAGCTTACATTTCATCATAAAACTCATAAAAAATAATTATTACTTTTATAACTTGATTAAACCATGGAAAATAAATGTGTTTCATGCAAATATCTTTGAAAAATTATTAACCCATGTAAAAGAAATGGGTTTTATAATAATCTTTTTGAAACATAATTAACCTGTGAAGATATATGGGTTCCATAACAATATATTTTAAATAATATTAATCCAGCATGAGAAAGAATTATGATGGTATCAATAACAAATATCCCCAGTGAAGGATATGTAAAAACAAGGGTTTTTTATGTTTAATAATGTAAATAACATTAAAATATCATAAAAAACATTCTTGAGAAAAATATATTTTTCATTTTGAAAATTACTTTTTACGATATTTTTTTTTGAAAATACCTTTCTTTGAAAACCACAAAGAATTTCCAAAATATTAAGAAAAAAAATTATTTAAAAATAACCTTGTAAAATTGAAATGGAATAATCAAATAAATGATCATCATTCAGGTGGTTAATTCCGTACATTATGTAAAAACGTTCATTTTTAATGGTAAAAGGTTTAGAAAAGTTCCTTATTTAGAAAGAGATATGAATATTCATTTGAAAACAAATTAAAATGAAAAATGGGAAGAAATTTATTTTATAAATAATTTTTAAAATGTTAGAAAAAAATTTGAAAACATTTTTAGGAAACATGTTTTTGGAAGAAAATAGATTTCCGATCGAAGAGATAAATGCAGTCTGATTTTCTTAAAAACATTTTACCAATTATTTTAAGTACCAAATTGCATAAAAATGGTAATATTACTTGAATATATAATAAATAGATAGAGGATAATACAATTCATGACAATTATTGAGAGATTAATCATAAGATATCATCATTGGAAGCATAATCACAAATCATCCTGATAAACGATGGGATTGTAAGATAATACTCTTACCACTTTGGTAACATTGAATTGTATTCTCCCTGAAAGAATAAAATTAAATGAAACATATAATATAATGAAAATAATTATATTAATGATATATCATGTAAAATGATTATTATATATACCTCATAAAATAATATAGGTTTATAACATAACATAGGTCTCTAAGAAGGAAAATTGTGACAAAAATACCTTACCGCTTTGGTAACTTTGAAAAAATAAACCCCATAAAAGAGAGATACTTAAATGGATATTTAAATACCCATAAATTTTAGTATAATAATCGTAAAATACATTTGTGATCATTATATACACCACACAACAAAAATAAGTGGTGAATATGGCATATATCTCATAGAAATAAAAGTGGGATGAGAAAACCCTTACCTTGTGTCTGACTTTTCACATGTGTATTTATCTTCCTGAATAATAAACTTATGTTAATTATTTAATTTATAAATAAAAATTTTCATGTTTATTATTATATTTATTTCACTTATTAACTTGTTATATACAATTACATAAATGATTAAGTTTACGTCGAATGTTTTGACCATATTCATCTTGTGTGTCAAAAATGACTTAGGTGGGTTGACTATGGTCAAAGAGGTCATTGTTTAAAAATATATGGAATAATAATCATGAAATAATTATAATATTGATACATAAATTATACTTTTTAAACCCATCATGAAATATGGTTATAAAAAATGAACTAACGTTACGATCATAGAGATTATAGGTTGTACGTACGCGTGAGCAATGTTTCCATTTTTCAACGATTATTATGGAAAGAAGGTAAGTGATATTTTGTCTTTAAAAATGATAATAATATAATAAATAACATATTATTTAATTATATATACTTTTATATATCATTATTGTGATGTGGTGGTGAAAAAGGAATCACATCGCTACGAGGAGGCGGTAGTCCACACATCCACGAACGATGTTATCATTTTTTTCGGTGAGTGAAAAGGTAAAAATAAAATGATATATTATATTTCCATAATGATATATATGACAATAATATCATAAATATTTCATATATATCACATATATTTATTATATTTACCATTATTTTCTTCTATTTAACGAGTTAGTGAAAAACAAATCACACCACTTCATGATATGGTAGTCTGTCATATACATGAGAAACACTATTATATCTCTTGAAGAATGAAGCATAAAAGGGTATATATGATATAATGAATCTAGAGGTATAATTATTTTATAAATATAATATATAAATTTTATATCCATCATCATACCCAACCGTGATAAGTGGTAATGAAAAAATGAATGACATTGTTTTGTGAGGAGGTAGTCCACCATACAAATGAATAATGATTTCACATCACATTTGATGGAAGTGTGAGTGGTTTTTGGTCATAAAATTAACATAAAAACATATCATTATATGTAATATAATTATGTTATTATATATTTAGGGTTTAATAATAGTTTAATGAGGTTGAGAAATAAATAAAATAAAAATGCTCGTTGAAGAAAGTTACCTCTTCTTCGGGTATCATTCTTAGGTTTCCATCAAAGGCCTTCATAGGTTTAATTTATTTCCAAAATAAATATTATAGTATTATTTTAGGTTTTTTGGGAAGTTATTTAGTCATGTATTATCCAAAATTAATAGGTTTGAAGGTGTGAATAAGGGATGATAGGTGGTGACCTTTTATAAGTGGGGTGAGTGGTACACTTGTAATTTTTTAGAAGAATGAATTACATCCATGATTTTTTCATATCAAAAGGATAAAATAATTTTAAATTATCAATAATATAATTTATAAATTTTATATATTTCCATAAAATTTGTTTTGGATAAGTTTTGGGTTATTTTTAGACTTTATATTCTAAGTTTAACCACTAAGTAAACTCGTTTTTACCTTAATCGCTGTAATCAATTTTATTTTTTTCACTAATAATTATGGTAAAAAATTAAGTTGAAATTATTAGATAATATAAATTATTCCTATTCAAAATATGTAATCCAATTGGAGAAATTCATCTCACATAAGTGGTAGAATTTAATTTAAAATTAACCCTGTAGACGCGGCAAGACGGTGAGTTTTTATAAAGAGTATTTTTTGAGAAAAAGATGATTCTATAATAACTCTATGACTAATAATAATAATTCTATGTAACTAAATTAATATTTACTTATATATATAATCTATATATTTCATTTAAAAAGTTCCTCATAATAGATTATATTAACTAACTAAAATGGATAAACAGTATGAATTTTAAAATAGTTTTTAGAAAAACTCGTTTTTAAACCCAAAAACAAACTTATACTAAAACCAATATAAAGTTTATTAAAAATAATTAAATGGATTAAATATATGTAATTAATACTTAGGTTAATTTAAAACATATGAAAAACATATTTTTATTTTTAAATTACTTAATTTATAGAAATAAAAATATGTTTTTTACAAATATGTATTTTCACTATTCAATAAAAAATCAATATTTTCCGAAAAATCAAAAAATGTCACCCAACGTAAATTTTGATATTACGATTCAAAAAATAAATTTAATTTTATCAAATAAATTTTCTAAAAGTTTCAAATTTTTTATAATATTGTTTTTATGGAAATAAATATTTTTTTGTAGAAGACATATTTTTGAAGAATAAAACCACTTTACTAAAAATTGATTGATTATATACTAAAAATTTATCAATAATTCATATTGGGTAATTCATTTTTTTATATATATATATATATATTTCATAAAGTAGTTAATACTATTCATACCCTCCAAATTAATGTCTAGGTTATAAAAATAATATATATCATGGGTCATCTAAGTTTGGTGTTGCTTGCTAAATACGCCATCAAACCTAAAAACTCAGGGTTGTGTGTAATAAAAGATAAACTGAGTGTTGTGTGTAACTTAATATGAAAATATTATTTTGGGTAAAATAAGATAAACTCAGTGTTTTATGTCCTTTATTCTATCAAATATAATTATCTTCTTTTAAAATCTTAAGATGTTATATCCTCCCCCTTTAATAAATTGCATCCTCACAAATAGAACTTTATCTTGATAATAAAAGGTTGGAAATTTCAAAATAATTTTGTTATAAACCCAAATAATTAAAATGATCAATAAAAAATTCTTTTAATAAGAGATAAAGAGAATTAAAAAGGTCATATGGAATAACACATAACTAGGTTTCCAAATAGGAGAACATAGGTGGGAATGGAGGAAAATCGTAAATAATTATAGAGAGTGATTGAGGTCATTGATTGTAAGAACCCGGTTCTTCTCTTTGAGGTACGAGATTTTCCTTTTCTCTTTCCTTAAGTTTTTTTAATAAAATATGGAAAATGGGGAAAAATCCTAAATTTTGGAACTACACGCCGTATACTTTTTCCACACGTTGTGTACTTCTGGCCGTGTTGGGATGAGTACACGGGGCGTGTAGCCATGTCAGCGACAAAGGGTGCAGGAACCGACTACACGCCGTGTAGTGGTAAATTCTGAGGGCAAATTCTGTTACGCCTGAGGGCTATACCTGCGGGTTGGATTCTTCTTACCTGAGGGTAAGGTTTTTCTTGTCTGGGGACGTGGACTGTTTACTTAGAAATGCACTATGGTGATTTCTAATATTTAATGGATTAAACGAATAATAATGTGGCAATTTAATTGTTAAGTTAGCTACTTTTCAGTACTACTTACTTTATTGCATTTTACTATTGCACACTGTTGTTTCATGCTTACACGCAGTTGGGCACGAGCCTTTGGTGGGTGCCTAATGAGATATATTTCTCACACCCTATTTGGGTCACGATTTTCGGCCCAAACAGATTATGTTGCTATAGGTGTGGATAGGGGAAAGAGTCCCTATATAGGTACATGATTGCTGCTGAGGAGTAGGAGGGCATGGGACCGAGCCTAGGCTCGCGATGCCGCTGCCAGCTGTTTTGCTTTGTTTCGTTGTAATCTGCTTTCGGTTGTACTGTATTGATGTATAACATGTTCTGGCTATTTTATTAGAACTTGAGACATGTATCATAACTATTTATATCCTGTTGGCTATATCCACTGCTGTTTTTTTTTTCAGTTGTGTATGTTTTACTGCTTCTGCTGTTTGATGTATGTTTTATTCTGTATTCCGCTGTGCTACAATTTGACAAATGAGGGCATAGTTTCCACACTATCAGACCTGGACCCTCGCTGCTAGTCGACAGCCTCTGGCATTTGGGAAAATGTGCTTGAGGTCACGTGGCGAACTGGGTTCGGGGCACCCGTTGCGTGGCACCCAGAACCGGGATGTTACAAAGTTGTATCAGAGGCAATTCTTTTCTTTGAATTACTATTTGGAGCTGTAGTCTGGGATAGGATGAATGGTATTGGGTAATAAGCTATGCCCGGGCGTAGCTAACCCATGTATAGGGAAAATCCATTCTACCTCGTATTTTTCAATTTTTCTGACTTTGAAAATTTTACAGTTGATTTGATTTCACCGTTGGGTGACGCACTTGTGATTGTGCTGTTTTATTTTATCTATGGGTTCTATTTATTTGCAACCCAATGAGATGAGGGTATTCCATCTCATGCATCATATAAGAACATTCTAGAAATCACATTCCATTCATAGTTTCCATGCCATGTAGGTGCATTCGAAATCACATGTTGTTGTGATAGTTATTGTGATAGAAAAAGCATGCTGTTGTGATAACTACTTTGATAAATACCTGCTATGTGATAGGGTATTGTTGTATAAGTTGTTGATATAATAGACGCCAAACTTTGGTTTTTTGGGAGTATGGGCCCCCATTGACCTAAATTCGGTGGATCATTGACTGTAATTATGTTATAACATAGATAAGATGTCAAACTTTGATTCGTGGGGAGTATGGGCCCTCAAGGATCAAAATTTGACACTTAGGTGTTGTTTTTTAGTGTTTATGGGTTTCGAGGAAGTTTCTGAGGCATACTGTCTGGAAACCCAGTATACACGCCGTGTAGTATTTTAAACACGCCGTGTATGTTCTTCTTTTTGGGAAGAAAAATAAACTTTTTATGTACACACCGTGTACTCTGAGTACACGCCGTGTAGTCTTTTCCCGTGTCACAAACCAAGTGGGCGGCGACATGGGGAAGGGAAGAGCCTGGGTAAAACACATCGTGCACAGGATGTGCACGCTATGTAGTGTTGACCTGGAGTCCGGCCGTGTAACTAACAACACGGGTCAGTGAAATCCTTTATAGAACACACCGTGCCAATAATGTACACGCTATGTAGTATGACATGGGGACTCGGCCCTGTAACTAACAACATGGGTCGGTGTCACCTCTCCTTGAACACTCCATGTACTTGTGGGACACACCATGTAGTCTTGTCCGAGGATAGACCGTGTGGTGTTAGCCATGTGGCTAGGGAGACGTGGTGGTGTACACGCCGTGTGCGGGTATAAAACGCCATGTAGTGTCAAGACGAGTAGTTGGCCGTGTCACAGACGACACAGGCAGTTAAAAAATAACACCATACATGTCGTGTAGATATTATACACGTCATGTAGTTTCTGTTGAACGGAAGCCGTGTGGCTTAGCCATGTGTAAGGACCCAGGCAGGGGAAGGGAAGTCAAGTACACACCGTGTAGACAGTATACACGCCGTGTAGTCTTGTTTTGCAAATTTTGAAATGCCTTCTTCCTCTTGTTCCCTTTGTGGTTCCTTCATTTTCAGTCTTTGATAAATCTTGAATATAAGGCATGGTTTTGACCTTGTAGTGTCATGCTACCTAGATGACCACACATTATTTGCCAGGAGAGCAGAAACGATTATACTCTAGAGATGGTGGGCCATGGGCTACCAGTGGATCCTTCAGCAGAGCCAGATGCGGCACCAGCTGTTATACCGGACACAGGCGTGGAGGCGCAGTTCCATGAAAGCTTATTATGGTTCATGCAGACCATTTAGGGAACACTGTAGGCTGCCACATCTATGGCCGAGCTAACACGTATCTTCCAGTAGCAGCATCTGCCTATGTTCTTAGGGGACGGAGGACCACAGGCTATGGAGTCTTGGCTGGGGTCGATGCAGACTATTTTCGAGAATCTTAAGATGCCTACAGGGTGGAGGGTCAAGCTCACGACTTACATGCTGCGTGATTCCACCAAGAGGTGGTGGGATGTTACCACCCAGTCCGAGCATCACAGGGACATGGCGTGGGAAGACTTTCAGGCAGTCTTCTATGACTTCTTCTTTCCCGAGACACTGAGGGCAGATAGGGCTCGAGAGTTCATGAATCTGCAGTAGGGAGCTATGTTAGTGATGAACTATTCTGCTCGTTTTATGGAGATTCAGCGCTTTGCACCCGTGCTGGTGGTTGATGAGATGTTGAGAGCCAGAAGTTTTTAGGATGGTCTTCGGTATGACATCCGAGCGCTGGTGAATGTCTTCAGGTTTCCTATTGTACACGCTATTGTGAACCAGGAGCTGATTACAGAGAGGAACCTTCTAGAATCTAGGGGTATGGGCCAGGGCGGTTCAACACTAGTTACTGGTACTATTTATGCTGGCAAGAGGAAGAGACAGATGGACTTATCTCAGGGAAGCAGTACCAGCCAAGTAGCTTCTTTAGGTGGCCCGATCAGGTGCTACTAGTGTGGTAGAGAGGGGTACAAGAGACCGTAGTGTCCACGAGACCCAGTGGAGTTCCGAGCTTGCGTAAATATGGGTTATCTGTAGCGCTTTTGCAGGGAATTTCCACCAGTCGCTAGTGATAGGGGTGCTGTACAGACTCTGCGTGCGGGGGAAGGACCATTGGCTTCTTACTAGTAAGAAAACTGGAATACGTCAGGGCATGCAGGTAGAGATGGTGGTCGTGGTTGTGGTAGCCAGACACTGGGATCTCAGAGACAGCAGGGCGGGACAGCTCAGGGTAGTCAGGCTGTGTCACAGGGCGGCGACACTGGGCATGCATATGCAGTGCAACAGACCCAGCAGGAGTAGGATCCCGGACCTTCTACAGTCAGAGGTACTATTCTAGTATCTTCTGTCTTATCTTCAATACTTTTTGATACGGTTTCTACGCATAGTTTCATATCTATAATCGTTGTGGAGATACTTGGGCTCTGTGTTTCTACTTCTTCTGATATCATGACGCTAGACACTCCATTGGGTACTATAACAGCTAGTGTGCGTCAGTGCAAGGAGTGCCCCCTTGAGGTTGGTGGGTGTCACTTCCTTTGGGACCTTTATGTCTTGAAGATGACGAGCTATGACATCATTCTTAGGATGGACTGGTTGGTTCCCTTTCGAGTCTTTGTGGACTGCTATTGTCGTAGGGTGAGTTTCACGTCACCAGAGGGTAGAGAGTTTCTATACAAGGGCGAGTGGGATGTTCAGGCAAGTCGAGCTGGACCAGAGCATCGTGGGTGAGGTGGAGTCACAACCCAGATTGCGATCTTATATCTAGATGATCAGGGGACTTGTCAGATGGATTTCCTTCCAGTGGTTGATCGTTTCAGGGATGTCTTCCCGAATGACTTTTCAGGTCTACCTCCGGAGCGTGAGGTGGATTTCTCTATCGAGCTAGTGCCAGGAGTGGCACCGGTGTCCATTCCTCCTTATAGGATGGCTACACCTGTGTTGAAGGAGCTCAAGATGCAGTTAGAGGAGTTACAGGAAAAGGGCTTTATCCGACCCAGTACTTCTACTTGGGGTTCGCCTGTCCTTTTTGCAAAGAAGGTGGACGGTACCCTCAGACTTTGCATGGATTATCGGAAGTTGAACCATTTGACGGTTAAGAACGGATATCCCTTACCAAGGATTGATGATCTTTTTGATCAGCTTTATGGAGCACGAGTGTTATCGAAGATTGAATTGAGATCAGGATATCATCAGCTACGCGTTAGACCATCTGATATACCTCTCATAGATTTTAGGAGTAGGTATGGTCTATACGAGTATACGGTTATGCTGTTTGGACTCACGAACACGCCAACGGTTTTCATGGCTCTGATGAATCGTGTGTTCCATCCGTATCTTGATTCTTTTGTGGTAGTATTTGTGGACGACATCTTGGTTTACTCTCACACTCGACACGACCATGCCACCCATCTTGAGATCGTATTGAGTATACTGAGAGAGCATCGACTATATGCTAAGCTCTCAAAGTGCCACTTTTGGATGGACCCAATTCACTTCCTGGGTCATATCATCTTAGAGGAAGAAGTTTCGGTAGACACAGAGAAGGTGAGAGAAGTATTTTATTGGGAGCAGCCTAAGAACGTGTTTGAGATACGAAGTTTCTTAGGGATGGCTGGTTACTATAGGCATTTTATACAGGACTTCTCCCACTTAGTAGCGCCGTTGACGGGCTTGACTAAGAATGGTGTGAAGTTCGTTTGGACGGAAGCTTGCGAGGTAGCCTTTTAGGACCTGAAAGGAAGGTTGACATCAGCACCAATCCTGATACTCCTAGAGTAGGGGAAGAGCTATATAGTTTACTATGATGCATCAGGTATTGGGTTGGGAGCAGTGTTGATGTAGGGCGACCGAGTTGTTGCGTACGGGTCTCGGCAGTTAAGGCCACATGAGAGGAATTACCCAATGCATGATCTCGAGTTAGCTGCAGTTGTACATGCGTTGCGCTGTTGGAGACATTATCTATTGGGGGAACATTTTGTGGTTTTTACCGACCACAAAAGCCTCAAGTAAATCTTTACTCAGCGTGACTTGAATCTGAGGTAGAGAAGGTGGGTCGAATACCTATAGTCCTTCGATTTTGAGCTTGCCTATACGCCTGGTAAAGGTAATGCAGTAGCTAATGCACTGAGCAGGAAGACTCAGACATAGGCAGTGCAGGAGGCCAGCGTTGAGTGGAAGCCCATGGATTTGTTCTCTGAGATGCATCTAGAGGTGCATGGCAGTCAGGGACAGACTTATCTTTCCTCTTTAGCTATGACTTCTACCCTCCTGGATAGAGTGAGGATGAGGCAGCTATCGGATTCAGAAGGCCTAGTTCTACGGGAGTCGGTGGCAAGTGGGGACCCTTCTCCTGGGTGGATGATAGGCGATGATGAGGTTTTGCGTTTCCATGGACGAGTGTGGGTTCCAGGGGATATACGTGAGGAGATGATGTGAGAGTTTCATGCTTCATCTTGGGCAGTTCATCCCGGGGTTACTAAGATGTACCGTGACTTGAGACGTTAGTACTGGTGTCCGGGTATGAAGAGAGATGTACCTAGTTATTTACGAGATGTTCCACCTGTCAGCAAGTAAAGGCCGAGCATCAGAGACCAGTTGGATTGTTACAATAGTTACCCATTTCGGAGTGAAAATGGGATGATGTATCGATGGATTTCATGACTGGATTGCCGAGGTCACCTCATGGCAATGATTCCATGTGGGTTTTTGTGGACAGACTCACGAAGGTATCTCACCTCTTGCCGATCAAGGAGACCTTCGGTGTTGACGAGCTCAGAAGGCTGTATATCTGAGAGATCATACGTCTTCATGGGGTCCCTCTTTCTATCATTTCAGATAGGGACGACCACTTTACGTCTCATTTCTGGAAGAGTTTTCAGAGTGAACTGGGTACACAGGTGCTTCTAAGCACAACTTACCACCCTCAGACTGATGGCCAGTCAGAGCGTACGATACAGGTGCTAGAGGACATGCTGCATGCATGCTTCCTAGACTTTGGGGGCTCTTGGGAGAAGCATATACCCTTAGTCGAGTTTGGCTATAACAATAGATTTCAGTAAACTATTGAGATGGCACCTTATGAGGATTTATACGGTAGGCCGTACCGATCACCTTTGTGCTGGTTAGAGGCAGGTGAGGCAGCTTTGCTGGGACCACGTCTCGTGCAGAAGACTTCTGAGCAGGTCCAGTTGATTCAGAAGAGGATGGCTACCGCGCAGTCTCGTCAGAAATCTTATGTTGATCACCGTAGATGACCTTTGGAGTTTGTGGTCAGGTATCAGGTTTTCTTGCGTTTTTCACCGAGGCTGGGACATAAGCGGATTTGGAGACAGGGTAAACTTTCACCGCGGTATGTGGGACCATTTGAGATTCTTGAGAGAGTCGGGATGATTGCTTATCGGTTGCGGTTACCGTAGTGGTACCAAGCCTTGAACGACGTCTTCCACATATCTCAGTTGTGTTTCTATCATTCAGACCCATCTCATGTCTTTCAGCCTGAGGAGGTTGAGCTGGAGGCAGATGCATCCTTTGAGGAGCATCCGATTCGTATCGTTGACAGGAGCACAAAGGTTCTCCGAGGCCGGTCAGTCCCTCTCGTACGGGTGCTATGGAAGCATGGCCGAGTGCATGATGAAACCTAGGAGCGAGAGACTGACGTACGTGCTTAGTGGCCGGAGTTGTTCACGACTATATCTTCTCCACCCTTGGAAGGGAAATTTGGGGACGAATTGCTATAAGGGGGGAAGTTTGTAAGAACCCGGTTCTTCTCTTTGAGGTAAAAGATTCTCATTTTATCTTTCCTTAAGTGTTTTTAATAAAATATGGAAAATGGGGAAAAATCCTAAATTTTGGAACTACACGCCGTGTACTTTTTCCACACGCCGTGTACTTCTAGCCATGTTTGGATGAGTAGATGGGGCATGTAGCCATGTAGGCGACAAAGGGTGTAGGAACCGACTACATGCCGTGTAGTGGTCCTTTAAACGCCGTGTAGTCAGTTGACATGCCAAAATAGTAAGGCGGTGGAGTAGCCGCCAGCTGGGCGGCAGTACACGCCGTGTACTCAGGAGTGCATGTTGCGTACTCATGTCGGCAGGCGAACAGTGCAACGCTGGCAGGAAGCCGCCAGAGGAACAGTTTAAAATTTGGGAAGTACATGCCATGTACTCAGAAGTACATGCTGTGTACTTTGTTTTTTTGGATTAAAACAGATAGTAGCCTCCTCATTTGGAAGAGGAGGCATTTGAGCCGTTTTGGATCCAAAGGAGGCGACCGAACCTTTGAAGATCCTCCAAGTGTTTGTCTGGAATCTGATTCCACCTAGGGCGATCTCATTGGAACCGCGCGGGTAATCCCTATCTTCTCCTAGCGTGTTGCTTACCAATTCTTCTCCCAATGAGAGTTATTTGAGATTAAGAGAGTTTTGTTCTTATTCAGATCTACATCGTTCTTGGGCGTTTCTAGGATCGACGTTTGGGTATACCGTTCATTGGCGTATAAGGTAGGTGGCTTGGTGTTTGTTTTTCCAACTATCGTTTATTTTTGTGCGTTTTTGAGCTACAAACCCATATTGGGGTGTTGTGAGGCTGAGACCGTGGCTAATTTAACTACCTAGAACTGTATATGTAATTAAATAAAGTTGTAAAAATGCTGTTTAGGATCGTTGCTT
The DNA here is from genome assembly GCA_963277665.1 of Viscum album. Lineage (NCBI taxonomy): Eukaryota > Viridiplantae > Streptophyta > Magnoliopsida > Santalales > Viscaceae > Viscum > Viscum album. The sequence goes on along the minus strand of OY728131.1, from coordinate 990,446,078 downwards.
GGATCCAGGACCATCCCGAGGGGTGCGTTCCACTGTTTAGTCATTTGGCCAGGATACCTGAGGGTATTCCTTTAAAGTAGTAATTGTAAAATTGCCGTGAGAGGAATTTCTTGTTACTACTTGTTTACCTGTTGGGAATGGCCCAGTTACCTGTTTGGCCTGAGGGCGTTGTTGTGATTAGCCTGTGGGCACTGCACTGTTTAGCCTGAGGGCTATTGTTATTTCTCCTGAGGGCAACCTTTCGTGCCCGAGGGCTTGACTTCTATGCCTAAGGGAAACACTTCCTACATCTGAGGGCAAATTCTGTTACGCCTGAGGGCTATACCTGCGGGTTGGATTCTTCTTACCCGAGGGTAAGGTTTTGCTTGTCTGAGGACGTGGACTGTTTACTTAGAAATGCACTGTGGTGATTTATAATATTTAATGTATTAAATGAATAATAAAATGGAAATTTAATTGTTAAGTTAGTTAATTTTCAGTACTGCTTCATTTATTACATTTTACTATTGCACACTGTTGTTGCATGCTTACACGCAGTTGGGCAGAAGCCTTTGGTGGGTGCCTACTGAGATATATTTCTCACACCCTGTTTGGGTCACGCTTTGCAGCCCAAACAGATTACGTTGCTGCAGGTGTGGATAGGGGAAAAATTCCCTATACAGGTACATGATTGCTGCTGAGGAGTAGGAGGGCATGGGACTGAGCCAAGGCTCGCGATGCCGCTGCCAGCTGTTTTGCTTTGTTTCACTGTACTCTGCTTTCGGTTGTACTGTATTGATGTATAACATGTTCTGGGTGTTTTCTTAGAACTTGAGACATCTAGCATCACTATTTATATCCTGTTGGCTATATCCACTGGTGTTGTTTTTTTTAGTTGTGTATGTTTTACTTTTTCCACTGTTTGATGTATGTTTTAAACTGTATTCCGCTGCGCTACACTTTGACAAATGAGGGCATAGTTTCCCCACTATCAGACCTGGGCCCTCGCTGCTAGTCAGCAGCCTCTGGCGTTTGGGGAAATGCGCTTGAGGTCACGTGGTGAACTGGGTTCGGGGCACCCATTGCGTGGCACCCAGAACCGGGACGTTACATTGATCATAAGAAAGTGAATTATAAATAGAAATTTAAGGGCCTAAAAACCATAAATATGTGATTATTTAAAAGATCATTGATTCATTAGAATTGAAGGTACTAGGATAATAATTTTTTTCAAGATCCTTTTCCTAGAGTAGAGGAATTCTATTACCATATAGACTAAGAGAATATGGATATATACTTACTTGATGAGTATAATTTCATCCTTAAAATTAATTTCCAAAAAAATATCATATTTTAGTCCAATGATGTGTATTTAGGATGAATATTTCATGCATGAAGAACAAAAATCAAATTTTAAATACCACATAACTATAAAAGGGACAACACAATATTCCTCCTATATTTAAACATTAACGAAAACCAAAATAGTTAGAACATATTAAGATAATTACCCAAATTAATAAAACTTCATATGATACAATAATATTCAAAATTAAATAGTAATACCCAAAGTTAAAACTAAATCATTCCATAAAACTATATACCAAATAACCTCAATAACCTAAAAAGTTTTACTACTTAAAACCCTCAAATGAGGTGACTAAGACTTTAATATTATGATCAAACTTAATCATATAGACCTATGATGATATCCATAACTCTTAAGATAACATCACTTGAAAACATCCTAATATCCAAAGTTATGTAAACCAACCTCTAATACCAACTATAACAACCCAGAACCTGCACTCTCAGATCTAGTGTTGAAATCATAATCTTTACATTTATGTATTTGATATCGATAATTGCTGCCCAGTTTTTTCCACCCAAAAATTACAACATAAAATGGAAAAATTGGATCACTTAAATTCTCAAGGACCTTTCACTAGTAGAAAAACTAGATTTAACATTGTTTTTTTTAAATTTCTGACATCTGTTTTTAACCAACGTCTTTAATAGTGACATAAAAAATAACCTTTTTGTGTTGGTTTTTTAAAACATGACACCGAAAACCATCCAGTGCTTGATTTTCAAGGTTGGTTTTTTATGAAAACCGACATCGAAACCGTAATCGTATTTTTTAACGTTTCAATGTCTATTTTATGAAAACTGATGCTGAAAGTTATTTTTTTTAGAAAATTAAAAATATTACACTTCCCAAATAATCATAATCCCTATAATAAAAACACTATATATATCAATCAAACTGCAGTACTCATTAACTAAAAAACTGAAAAAATTACATCCTTTTATCTAGTAAACCATACACATTTTATTATAAAGTATATTTCAAAGATACATACCTGAAATCTACAGCATATTGTTTGTTATTGTGGAAGCATTCATTTGATATCATAATGTTAAAAAACCTATTATAAAAAAATAATTTGTTTTTTGAACACATGTTATTAGGAAAATACAATATACTATTCATAAACATTAGAATATACATACCTCAAATCGTAATCAGACTCAACAAATAGTTCACAAAAAAAGATTGAAGATGGGTAAGTTTATTTTGAGTATAAGACTCTATATCATTGAATGTATATAATAAAATTGAATGATATTAGATTAAAAATAGAATACTATGATAGAAAATATAAAAAATTTAATATAACTAACCTTATGAAATTCAGTAGTTACCTTAGTTGTGATTATCTCGTACATGAATCGTAGAACATAATACCCACATTCATCATATCCTTGTTGACGATTAAACTATGGTTATAAAACATTAACTTGATAATAAAATCCAATATATATATATATATATATATCAAAAAATTAGAATAATATCTAATATAAAAAATAATTTCCATTACATTCACATAATTGATTGCATTTGGTCTCTTTATCGACATGTGTTATTTGTTAATTTTTTAATATGATCTGCATTTTTATATATATGAACTAATAATACATGTATTAACAATGAGGATTAAACATAATGAGCTTATGAAAAACAAAAAAACTTAAATGTATAATAAGGTGGAAAAACTTTTACAAACACTCCCTGATAAAGAGAAAAACCAATATAAAGTGCATTCATTTGGGAAAAATACGCCTAACATCCAATTCCCCCTATAATACAAAAATTTCATAATTAATGAAATTATAATGATAATTAGTTCATAAATATGTTTTTGTTATTACATATAATAAATGGCAAAAACTAGCATTGAATCTCCGTATGTTATAATCTCTAACATATATATGCAACTCTACTAGGATTCTTCACATGTTGCACTTCTATGGAAATGTATTCTGGTTCTATAAAACTATAAATGTATATTCTTTCATTTTGTACAAGAATCATGTATAGATTAATAATTTAAAAAATTAAATATAGTTAGTCAATTTAAACCATCTTTTTATTAAAAAAATAAAAAATCAAACATCAATTTACTTACATGGAAAACATCTTCAACAAATTTAGGTCGAGATCTTCAAATCAAAATAGATTCGTGAAATATTCTTTGAGTAATATAAATGGATAATATCTTATGAATATATTGAAAGTCATATGAAACTCATAGATATTATTCAAGGAAGAAGAACCCTGAGATAATCTTTGTATCCCATAAGAAATATCAGAAGTATCTACAATTGATTTTTCTGAAACGCATTATTTTAATTGTGAAATTTATTTTTCTTTCAGATAATCCTATATAAGTTAAATATCAAGAAACATTATAAGTAATTTTCAATCATATTTAATTAATATTTTAAAAAATAAATACATCATATTAAATATAACAAAGAAGACCAGTTGGCCAAACTAAAAAATGATCCAAACAATCCCCAACTAAGGTAATCTCTATAATAGGAAATGGTAGTAGGGAATTATAATCAATAATATCAACCACTAATACTCTAACTTGACCTATCTTCATAGGATGGTGATGTAAATAACCCCCTAAAAAACATACGAGTCCTAACACAACAATATGTATATGAGGATCTCTAGTAAAGAACTCATAGTAAACAGTTTGGTCTGAGTGAGGAGGTGGAGGATCAAAGTAAGAAGGTTGGGTAGGGTAGTCTAGATAGGATGGAGGTGGAGAATCAAAATAAGCAGGTTGTGCTAGGTAATTTGGATGGGATGGAGTTGGAGGATCAAAGTAAGCAGGTTGGGTAGGGTAGTTCGGCTGGGATGGAGGTAGAGGATCAAAATAAGAAGGTTGGGTAGGCTGGGCAGGCTGGGAAGGCTATGAAAATTGTGACTATATTGTCAAGTATTCTAACAAATCCCAATACATAGATGCTTGAATTTGATCTCCCATAGATTTTTTCATCTCCTTTAGCTCGGATTTTAAGGATTCTATTTCTAGGTCTTTTGATTGCTTACTCTGACTAAAAAATTTCTGAATACTAAGACCTTCCTGATATCCTCTAACACAGCTAGGGTGTTCTGCCTTTCCTAAAATAGTGGCTAGGATTTCCATCCTAACCTCAGTGATAAAATTTCCATGTGTTTTTTTATCCTGAATTTTAGCCTGAAATGAAAAATGAAAACGTTATATTAGTGTTTATAATTTATAAAATAGAAAAATTCATGACAAATAAATAATATTTACTTATAATTTTATCATCTAGTTGCTGAGCTTCCTCTATAAGATAATTTTCATTTTCCCTTATTATTTCTCATTTATATTTTTCATGGTGAGTGGGAGGAGATGGAGGACCAAACTGGACCTCTTATGAACCACTACTAGATCGAGATCTTAATGCTTCAAATTTTTCTTCAATCTTTTTTTCTTCAAATATGGATATCCTCCATGTGATAAAGTATGAGGGTATACATTTTTCAACTAGACCTGTTGATGAGATATCCTAGAGTAATGTTACATAAAAACAAACTAATAAGTAATTAGATAAATATATAATAAATTTTACAATATAAAATAATTATCATACCTGAAAATTTTCTTTATGATAGGTGTCAACAAATTTATTCTATGTATCCCCATTTATATACAGATACTTAAAGCATGGGTTTTCAAACGTTTTCTTTCCAAAAACATAATTTTTTGTTAGTTTTTTTAAAATCTCTCTACAAAACCCCCACTAAAGAGATACTTCTTTTCTTAATTCCTTTTGTTTCCTCAAAATTTAATGTCATCTAAAATTGAATAAATGAAATATGTCATTTAAAATATTTAATATTAAAAAAATCAGAAAAAATGAATCAATTGAGGTATTTTACCATCACAGCCTCCCAAATCTACTGTTTTCAATCCTTTAAATATAAATCCAATTATGATATAAAATACTAATCCTATAATGGCTCTGTATTGATATATAAATGATAAACTAAAATATATTTGGGCCATTTTCATTATTATTATCATCAAAACAAATGTGTAATCTTTCCTCTCCTTGAGAAATTAATAGTTTTGGTAAATGTGTAATACCATGTCTACCAACATCATAACTTGATTTATCTGTAGTAATAGGATAAGTCTCCTCTGATGAGGTCGCATCAGTAGTCCTGCAAAAAAAATTTATAAATTAAAATTTTTCTTTCATTAAATAAGTATATTAATGAATATTTAACAATATGAAAAAATAGATATACCTCTGTAATTGATCCTCTCTCTCTCTACATCTAAAATTGACACAAGAAAGGGTAATGGAGTTTTGTGTACCTACATATTATTAGAAAAATAAATATTTAGAAACCATAATGAAAAAATAAGTAAAAAAATAGGCACACATTTGTATGTTTCAAAATAAGAAAAAAATATAAATAATTATCAAAAAAATTAGGATACTAATTTAGTGTTTTCCCATAAGCCTTCATCATGATTGTTATGTACTGCATGAACTATGTCTGCCTTATAGTCATTATAATCATCCATAAATAACGTAATAGATGAATAAGACTCATATAAATCAATAAAATCATCAACATCATTCTCAACACCCAAATGGTATCTTTTTCTATGAAAAACGACATACCAATGATCATTTTATGGATCATCAACATAAAATATCTTCTTTGTATGTGTCACCATGATAAATTTTTCCTCATTGTAATTAAATATTTTCAAATCAACCAGTGTAAATCCACAATCATCATGTTTCACACCACTATTGCTATCGACCCGATTACACTTACACACAATGGATTGAAATTTTGTATAATCAATTTCTCATATATCCTCAAGAACTCCAAAATATGCTGATGAATTAGAAATTGGGTTTTTATCTCTTTCACTTGAAAAATGAACTACTTCAGTGATAACCATCACACCACTATTTTGAACTTTACTCTTGTCATCTAGATTTTTTGTGTAAAATGTGTACCAATTAATATCAAAACTAGTCCATGTTATCACATTAAGATATGGTCCCCTTGAAAACAATTTAAACATTTCTAATGCAGATATATCTGTTCTCAATTTATCTTTAAACCATAAAAAAATGTCTATTTATACTCAATCATCAACCACTTTTCATTTCTTTTTGGATATCATCTCTTTAATTTAGGAATATGAGATGATATATATGATTGATCATTATCGGTGTTGTTCAAAATATATAAATGTGCCTCCATCACTTCATTTCATGGAATGAACTTTAACTTTAAGCCTCGAATCCATCTACCTTCACTATCAACTGTCAAATGTCTAGATATTGGGAGACCAATATGCTCTACTTTATAAAAATATTCGGTACAAAACTCAATCACCTCTTTCGATACATATTTTTGAGCAATAGAGGCCTCTGATCGATAAGTATTTTTAAAATATCTCTTTCAAATTTTCATATACCTTGCCAAAGGATACACTGAACATAAATAAATAGGCTCATATATTCTTATCTAATGCCCCAGATGAATCACCAGATAAACCATTATGTCAAAACATGTTGGTGGAAAATATATTTCTAGTTGAAAAAGTATAAGAGAAGCTTCATTCTCCAACTCATCAAAAAAATTTGGATCAATAACTTTGATACAAATGGATTTGAAAAAATTACATAACCTGATTATAGTCTTTCTTAAAGCTTACGATAATATACCACATAGTGCGACAGGTAGTAGTTGTTGCATCAATTCATGATAGTCACGTTATTTCATACCTATTAATTTTAAATCCTTCACTGACACAAAATTATTCACATTTGAAGAATATTAAATGGGTACTTTTATACCATACAGACACTGAAAAATATTCAACTTCTCACTCTTTCATAAGGTGTGGCAATTTAGAGGAAAATATGTTCTGTTTCCTTTCATAGTGGGAGCTAACTCCAAACATATTCCCATTGCTATCAAGTCCAATCTATAATTCAATCCATCCTTTTTTCCTTTTATGTCTAATAAAGTTCCAATCAAACTATCACATATATTTTTCTCAACATGCATAACATCAATTTTATGTTTTATCTCAAAAAATATACAATAAGGTAGTTCAAAAAAATAGATTGTTTATTCCAGATATTTTTTTGAATACAAGAACTACTTTTCTTTCCAAATTTCAAATAAATATTTTTCACTATGTTGTAATTTTATTCAACTGGAAATGGTTTTGGGGGAATATTGTATTCCTATAAACCGTTAAATTCCTTTTTCAATCTATTATAAGGATGGACAATTCAAAAAAATCTTCAATGTCCCATATACACTATCTTTCTTCCATTCTGCAATTGATAATATAAAGTTTCTTCTTCACAAATTAGAAAATATTTATGTCCCTTAACACTGTATCTAGATATGTTTCTATATGCAAGAAATTTATTTATATTGAACATTATCATATCACACAAAAGAAAATACTATTTATTGTATGCATAAAAAACATTAACACCAACCTACCATAGAAGTTTCAAATCATCAATCAATGGTGAAAGATACACATCAATATCATTTCCTAGTTGTTTTCGTCCAGAAATCATCAAGCTCATCCTAACATATTTTTTATTCATATATATCTGTGGGGATAAGTTTTAAACTACCAACAAAATAGGACACAATATATGTTGGATACTTAAGCTCTGATATGGATTTATTCTATCTATACACTTTCCCATTCGGAGATTTCTAACTTCACTTCTGAAATTAGGAAATTGATTATCAAATCTATACCATTGTGATGAGTCAGCAGGGTGACATAATTTACCATCAGAGATACATTCATATGAATGCTATATTATCCATTTTCATCAATTGAATTTTAAAATAGATGATTCAAATGAAGAATTATTGGAAGGTACCAAATTTATTTAGTAGGAGATTTGATTTTGGTACCTAAAAATGAATTAGAGTTAATTTATTAGAATTATATGAAGGGATTATTGGAAAAAATTATTTGATTTAGCATGAGGTTATATGTTAGTACCTAAGAATGAATTTTAATTGAAATCTTAATCCATCTTATAGTGTTATGTTCCTCATGTAGGAAAATTTAATAAAGATTTATATTCTTTCATATAAAATACACAACCATTGGGACAAACATGTATCTTTTTATACCCCAATACCATTGGGCATAATATTTTCTTCACCTCATAATTGGAATATGGAAGACTGTTGCCTTTTGTAAGTATCTCTTTTAAAAGTGAAAGTAAGTAAGAGAAACTTTTATCACTCGAACCATTACTTGATTTCAAGTTAACCAATCTCAAAATGGTTGATAACACTATATATTTACTACAACATCAGAATAATGGTTTCTCAGATTCTCCATACAATCATTCAACACTTGATGTTTTTTCAACGGTTTCAACACCTAAATCTAGAATTAAATCTTCAATATGATCCTCTATCACATTATTAATATTATCATCAACATTATATGTTAAATTTATAGTTATTTCACCATGCCATATACAAAATGTATAATTAAGGATAAAACTATAACAAATTAGATGATCCTTGATTTATATGGAGTTTAAATTTCTCATATTCAAACACTTCACACATGGAAAGAAAATCAAATCATTGTTTTGAAAATTTTGTTTAGGAAATTCCAAGAATTCATCAATTTTTTTTCATATTCACCAATGTTTCTTCATAAATTTATCCAATTATGATCCATTAAATACCTAAAATCACAATATAATTGGTGAAAATATTAAAACATATAAACATTTATATAATGATAAACTGTAAATAGTAACACATTTAATAAAATATGTTTATAATCAGATAGAAAGCATTAGATATGAAACACAATTACAAATAGTAAACTTTTTATTTTAATATTATATACATGTGTTTTATTGATATTATAATTTAATTATTTTCAATAATCTAACATTTATTATTTCATTTTAAACAGTTATTACATTAGTTTGATGTTACGTGTGTCAAAAGCATTGAAGATTGTGTTAATTTGTTAATGCATTTTACATAGTTGTTACTAAAGAGTGGGGTATGTTACAACTAAAACTCACCTGCCATAATAGATATGGAATTCTCACATCTTATCACTAAACCTACAATATATTGAAAAACATCATTAATAGTTGCACATAGCTACTTATTAGGATGATGTAATACTATAACAATAAGATCTATTTCAATATATGATGTTATGTACTCATTCATACCATTTGGGTGTTCAACTAACAGTCTTTGTAGTAGAATTCTATTACAATAAAAATGTCATCAGTTCACTCCACCTAACATTACGTTATTTGATAACCTAATGTTTGTTTGCAATCATAGGGTATGATATATAGGTATCATATAGTGAGTTAAATATAATATAATATTATTATTCTATGTCATAATCTAAGATATATGTGATATCATTGGCTATGAATAAATCTTGAATTGCAGAAAAAAATATTTTATTTAATTATATTAGAGATATATTTTATATCATTGATTATGGTAGGACCATGCATAAGATATTTTCCTATATATATATATATAAATAATATTTTCTATATTTATTTTTTTCCTACTATGTTATATATTCATTTTTGAGTAACCAATGTATAAGGGAATCTATCATGCAAAGGCATAAACCATACATATAGACTAACCCATAAATGGATGAATGAAAAATTAAAATAAAACAAAAAACAAAAAAATTAAAAATTTTGGATTATATTTTTATATTTTATAAATTGTTCATAAATAATAAGGGTTGTGAATTAAAAAAAACAACTTACAAAATTTAGAGTTCAAGTTTTCCTTGATCCTTAATCCAAACTTCATCCCTTAAATGCATTGAAAAAATAAACACTATATGCAAGATCTATAAAAAATTGACTGTAAAAACAATCATTAAATATGAACAATAAGCTAAAATCAAACCACAGTTTGGACCGAAAATAGGTTTTTGAGTATAAATAATTTATCTTCCAAATTAAAAAACAACTTAAAAAATTCAGAGTTTAATTTTTGTTGATCCTTAATCTGAACTTCATCCCTTGAATGTGTTGCAAGAATAAACATGACATGCAAGATCTATACAAAATTGATTGTAAAAACGAACATTAAATATGAACAATAAACTAAAATCAGACCACATTTTGGGTCATAAATAGTTTTTTGAGAAGAAAATAATGTGGATATAATGAATTAATCGAAAAGGATGTAGAATAGAGACCACATATTGTGAAAATCAAAGAAAATCAACAATAATGGAATTGGAGATCACCGGGTCACCTTCAAAGTCGTCATGATTTGGGAGGGATTAATTGTGAGTGGGAGGGTTTTGTAGATCCAAAAAATAAGGGTTTGTCAATCTCGAATAATTTTTAAAGATTTTTGGCATAAGTTATTACGAAACTGATGCCGAAGAGTCTGAGAAAATATTTTTCGCGTCTATTTTTGTAAAAATCGACACCAAAAATATTTTTTTTTATTTTTCACATCATTTTTTTATAAAACTGATGAAAAAAATACATTCTGTAGTGGTTTTTGGTGTCAGTTTTACTAAAACCGATGCCAAAAACCATGTATAATTTTTTGGTGTCAGTTTTTTGTAAAACCGATGCCAAAAATCTATTGCAGATACTTTTTTCACCATTTAAAAAAAACTGATGTCATTTCTCTGACGTTAAAAACTTTATTTGCACCAGTATTTTAGGTTTAGAGTTTTAGAGAATTAGGGTAAACTCCTACATAAATGGTACCCATGCCATCAAATGTTTATTTATCCCAGTTAACCTATATTCTCTTATTTCACATTAATTCATCATCATCATCCATATAAAATAAAATCTCAACATAATTCATTAAACCTCATTATTTATAACATGGGGAAAAGAAAACATAATAACGGAGGGATCAAATGATCAGTAATGGTAAACATAAACATTAGCAATTGAATTTCATTAATGAGTATAAGTAGTGCATAAGGTCATGAAAACATTATCAAGGTGCATGTGTGAATCATAAAAGAACTCATACCCATCAATACTTGGATCATAAAATATGATAACATGGAAAAGGAAAGATTCAATAGAATTAATAATCATGAGCAATGTTATATCAGTATTGACCATAAGAAACATTATAAACCTATCACAAGCATCAAAAAAATGTGTTGGTATCTTGGAAATTTTTACTTTATAACCCATTTCAAAATAATGTCATAAATAATCAGAGCCTAGTAAAATCCATAGGAGAAACTCTCAGGTAACTCCCTCCTTCTTTCCTCTCAATAAAAGGTACATTACCCAATGCATTGAAGCCCTATCTGGACATACCCATCATTTAAGCTATAATAGGATCACCTGATGCAATTTGGGCCATTCCCTTTTATAAGCTGTAATGGGCTCACCTATTGCTATCTGGTCTACCCTATCATATAAATTGTACTGGTCTCACCTAGAACTATCTGGGGTTCCCCATTATATAAGTAATTTCCAAGAACCACAACATGAATAAAGTATAAATAGCCTTCATTTCATTATAAAACTCATAATAAATAATTACTTCTTTAATAACTTGATTTAACCAGAGAAAAGAAATGGGTTTCATTTCAATCCCTTTGATACATGATTAACCCATGAAAAAAACAGGTTCTATAATAATCTCTTTGAAACATGATTAACCTTTGAACATAAATTGGCTTCAAAATAATCTCTTTGAAATAATCTCAATCCATATAGAGAAATAATGAGGATGAAATCAATACCAAATATCCCCAATGGAGGATAAGTAAAAACAAGGTTTTTTTATGTTGATGAATGTAAATAAAATTAAAATATCATTCAAAACATTCTTGAGGAAGAAAACCTTTTCATTTTGAAAATCAATTTTTAAAACATAAAACATTTTGAAAATAATTTTCTTTAAAAATCACAAATAATTTCCAGAATATTAAGAAAACATTTTCTTTAAAAATAACCCTTTAAACTTGGAAAGTAATATTCTAATAAATGATGTTCATGTTGGTGGGTAATTCCATACATGCCGCAAAGAAAATTCATTTTACATGTTAAAAAGGATAGAAAAGTGCCTTGTTCGGAAAGCGACAAGAAGATTACTTTAAATAAAATTTATTAAAAAAATGGGTAAAAATTTCTTTGATAAAATATTTTGAAAATTTTAAAAATATTTTTGAAAAAATTACTAGGAAACATGTTTTTGGAAGGAAACTGATTTCTAAGAGAAGAGAAAAATAAAGTAGAATTTTCTTAAAATAATTTTATTAATTATTTTAAGAAAAAAATACTGGAAAATGATAATATTACTTGAAAATATCATTAATAACCATAGTATAGTAAAATTTAGGATAATTGTTTAGATATATATCATAATATCTAATCATTTTAATCATAATCCTAAACAATCCTGATAAATGATGAGATTGTAACATAAGACTCTTACTAATTTGATATCTTTGAATAATAATCCCCATGATAGAATAAAATTAAATAAAACATAAAATATTATTAAAATAATGAGTTTCATGATATATAATGTCAATGGAGTAGTATATAGACCTCATAAAATAAGATAGGTGTATAAGATAACATACATCTCAAAGATGGAATATTAAGAAAAAAATATCTTGCCGCTTTGGTAACTTTGTAAAAAAACCCACATGAAATAGATATCCTAAAATGGATATGTAAATCCTCATAAATTTAATTATAATAATAAAAAATACATTCATGTGAATTATATACACCATGAAAAAAATAAGTGGTGAATATGGCATATATCTCATAGAAATAAAAGTGAGACGAGAAAACCCTTATCTCGAGTCTGAATTGTCACATGTGTCTTTATCTTACTGAATAATAAACCTATGTTAATTATTTAATTTATTTAGAACCCTTTTAAAGTTTATTATTACTTTTATTTTACTTATTGACAAGTTATATACAATTACTTAATCAATTAAGTTTATGTTGGATATTTTTACCAAATTCAGCTTGTGTGTCAAAAACGACTTAGGTGGGTTAAATTTGGTAAAAGTGGCCATCATTTTAACATATTTGTAATAATAATACTAAAATAATAATCATATTTATACATAAATTATAATTTTTAGACCCACCATGAAATATGGTTATGAAAAATGAACTAACATTACGATCATAGAGATGGTAGATCGTACACACACATGAGTAACATTTCCATTTTTCAATTATCATTGTGGAATGAAGTTAAATAATATTTTATCTTCCAATAATTATAATAATATAATTAATACCATATTATTTAATTATATATACTTATATATAACTTTCTTTTCTTATGGTGGTGAAAAAATGAATCATATCGCTTCGAGGAGGCGATAATCCACTCGTCCACGAACAACATTATCTATTTTTAGTGAGTGAAAAGGTAAAAATAAAATGATATATTATATTTACATAATTATAAATATTTAATGAATGTAATAAATATTTCATTTATATCACATATTTTTATTATCTTTACCCTCATTAACTTCCATGTAATGCGTTAGTGAAAAATGAATCACATCGCTTCACGAGGTAATAGATTGTCATACACATGAGTGACATAATTGTATCCCTTACAGAATGGAATGTAAAATTTTTTATGTTATATAATTAATAAATATGTATAACTATGTTATAATTACATTATATAAACTTTTTATCCATCATCATACCCAATCGTGAGAGGCAGTAATGGAAAAATGAATGACATCATTTCATGAGGCGGTAGTCAGTCGTACACACAACTGTTGATTTAATAACCCATTTGACTTAAGTGTGTGTGGTTTTAGGTCATATATATAACATAAAAATGTATCAGTATATGTAAAATACTGAGGTTAATATATCATCATGTTTTAATAATAATTTAATCTGGTGGAGAATGAAATAAAATAAAATCGCTCGTTGAAGAATGTTACCTCTTCATCGGGTATCATTCTTAGGTTTCCACCAAAGGAACTCATGGGATGGATTTCTGACCAAAATAAGGCTTCTAAGATGAGGGGGGGGGGGATTTTTAATTTAATTGGGAAGGTATTGGCCTATCCCAAGTGGTTTTATGGTGTTAATAAGAGAGGATAGTGGGTGGCCCTTTATAAGTTGGTTGAGTAGAACACTTGTAATATTTTCAAAAGAGTGAATTCCACCCACATTTTTTTCCATTTCACCAGGACTAAATAATCATAAATTATAAATATTAAAATGTATATGGTCTAAATAGTTTCATATAATGGGTTTTGGACAAGTTTTGGGTCATTTTTACACCTTATATTCTATGTCTAACCACTTAGTAAACTCAATTTTACCTTAATCACCACAATTAATTTTAATTGTTTTCCCATATAATTATGGTAAAAAATGAATTTGAAATTATTAGATATTATTAGTTATTTTGAATTCAAATATTGAATCCATTTGGCCAAATTCAACTCATATAAGTGGCACAATTTAATTTAAAATTAATCTTGCAAACATGGTGAAAAATCAAGTTTTTAAGAAGAGTATTTTTTGAAAAAAAGATGATTCTATAATAACTATATGACTAATAATAATAATTATATAAAAATAAATTAATTTTTACTGATATTCTACAAATAGGTTTAGGATTGGAGCAAGCCCGACCCTAAAAAATTTATTAAAAAACAAGGGAGAGTGAAAGAGCAGAGGGTTTACAGAGATGGGAGTAAAAAAAACCATACACATCCAAATCAACAAGATAAGAGAAAAAACCAAGAGCAACAAAAGACCATCCTGAGGAGGCCTCCAAAACATCCCTCTTTGATAGAGAATCTTCAACCTTATTGGCCTCTCTGTAGACATGAGTGACATCAAGGTGGATGTGCTCAATCATCTGAAGGCATTCCATCCAGAAATGGAGGATTTTCCATGGAACAGATCTGGAATGAGACTTGAGGATGTGAACCATAGTGGTGGAGTCAGATTATACCCAAATATATCTCCATCCATAATGCGTGGTATACTTGATCACTTTAATCATTTCCCATAACTCTGCCTCAATTATTGTACCCTAAGAAATGTAATGGAAGAAGAAACCCTTAATAAAGCCTCAGTAAGTGTGGAAGGCACCACCACATCCTAAGGGACTAGGTGTACCCGATTCTTCCCCTTCCACATTCACCTTCATCTAGCTTGGAATTGGTGGGATCCATCGGATTGACTTTAGGACAAGAGGTTTCCTATCATGCCCTATAACACCAAAGGCTTTCATAATAAGTAGATCAGAAATCTCATTTTTCATTGTACCATGATGCAACTTTGATGCTGTCTGAAAAACCTGATAAATATAACACATTCCGTCCTGAAAAGAGGGGTGCTGACCTTTAAAGGTAGCACCATTTCAGACCTGCCATATAACTGAGAAAGTATTAGCAGTGGCGGTGAGGAGAATAGCACCAGCTTGATCACTCAACTAAGCACACTGGATAGATTTAAGAAGATCCTCATAGATGGTCATGTTCATATGAATTCCAAACACATCCTACAGATGTAGCCAGAACCTGCAGGAAAAACTTCACGAGATGAAAGTGTGATTAACAGATTCCTCCTCCCGCAATAAAAGATAGAAAACAGAAGCAAGGTTAAGTACCAATTTCTGGAGCAGCGCCTGTGTTGGCAACCAGTTCTTCCACATCCTCCATAACAACGTGTAAGAGGAAGGGGAAATAAAGGCATTGGTGAACACTTTCAGCCAAGCAGGAGTGCTGAAAAATTCATCACATAAATTTCTATAGAACTCCCTTCAATAGAAGCTTCCATTGGAGTTGGGGGTCCAAACAAGAGTGTCAGTATCAGTGAAAACTTATCACTGTATTTTCAGCTTGATATCCATAGGAAGACAACCATATAACTCATCCGAAGCAATTTCATCAGCAAGAGAAAGCTGATGTATGGTAATAGACACATTTATCACAGCATTTAATGGTCCACCTAGCCACATGTTGGACCAAACATTCAAGTTAGACTGCTTACAAACTAGCCAATTTAATCAGGTCATAATCTGATGATATGCATTCTTGATAGCAGACTAAGTTGATGAGAAGACATGTAATGAATATCCACTATACAGTTTGTAAAGAAACCTATGATCAAGAAATTACAAAGACATGTCATCAGAACTCACAAGATTCCAACTAAACTTACAAAACAGAGCATCATTGAAATATTTAATATCCTTGATTCCCAAGCCTCCCATATCAATGGATTTTGTACACTCTTTCCAAGCCACATTAATTAGTATTTTTCACTATTCACTGAAAATTAATGTTTTCTAAAAAGTCCAAAAATCTGAACTAAATTAAAATTTGATATTAAGATTATAAAAATTAATTTAATTTTATCCAATAAATTTTCTACTAGTTAAAAAAAGTTATTATAATTTTTTTATGAAATGCAATAGAAATCATTTTTGATGAATAAAACCACTTTACTAAAAATTGATTGATTATTTACTAAATATTTATCAGTAATTTATACTGAGCAAGAAATTTATGTCTTTATATTTATATATTTAATAAATTTGGTTAATAATTTTCATACCTACCAGTTTAACAACTTTGTTATAATGGTAATATATATCATGGGTCGTTTAAGTTCAGTGTTATGTGTGTAATACACAATCGAACATAAAAAAATTGGGGTTGTGTGTAACACAAGATAAACTAAGTTTTGTTTGTAACATAAGATGAACCTAGTGTTGCATGTAATGAAATATAAACTCAGTTTTTCATGTCCTTTATGATATCAAATATAATCTATTTCTTTTAAAATATCAGGGTGTTAAAAATATCTTATTAAAAAATCACAAAACAATAATAATTGTTCACAAGTCATGAGATAATGAAATTTAATATCAAATGAATAAACATATTCCATGATAAAAGAGTGTAATATAATAAAAATGAGATAGGGGAAAAAATAATTGGCATATAGAAATGCGACATGTCATTGAAACAAAACATAATATGGAATTATGGCACAAATATAAGCACTGTAAATATTTTTAACCAAGATAAATACATCACATTCATTAAAAAACTTGTGCAATGATCCATCCACATCACATTCACACAAAAAACATGTAAACATATTTTCCCATAACATTTTTATAAAAAAAACTTGTGAACAAATATTCTTGTATCACGTTCACACAAAAAACTTGCAAAAAAAGCTACTCATATAAAGTTCACACAAAAAACTTGTGAAGCCACCATATAATTATCATGTGATAAACTTGAAAATAAAGCTACCCACATCATTTTTCACAAAATAAACTTTTGAACAAAGCTACCTACATCAATTTCACACAAAAAACTTGTGATTTTTTTCCTATATCCCATTCACACAAAAATCATATGAAAAAAGATTTCTTGTAATGACTCTTATTTTCTAGGTTCTATTTTTATAAAATTCTTGAGAAAATTACAAGACTAGGAGTTGAGATGGCATGTGATTCCGAGGCTCGTAGTGCCTGGAATGATCCATAAAAAATGTTAAGTTTTCAAATAGAATGTGTTTGCAGTTTTCCTGAAAATGTGGAATAACTCTTAAATGGGTGCCCAAATCAAAAATCCAAGGGCACTGTTGTGTTCAGAGAAGTGGGTTTAACCTAGGCATGACTTAAGTTTAGTCAGTGTAGGTCTCTAGTGAGAAAACCCAAAAATGGAATAACTGTAAATACAATAATTAAATAAGATTATTTTATTTTTAAAATCCTTATAACCAATGAATGGTAACTCAGATTGAAAATTTGAGACCACCATTAAGATCATGAGGGTGTGATTTCCTTAGGTAGAGCCTAACATCAACTAGTGTGGGCTGAATGTGAAATTTTGTTTTTGGGATGTAATTGTAAATAAAATAATTATATAAAAATTATTTTATTTTTGAATCCTAATAAATCAAAAATAGTAACTCAGATTAAAAATATGAGACCACCATTGAGTTTGTAATGAGATGTTATCTTTAATAAGGACTAAACCTCAACCGGCGTGGGTCAAGGGAAAAATTTATTTTTTTGGGCATTTTAAAATAAAGTTACATGAAGAAAATAAAATAAACTTGAGGAGTTTATCTTATTCAAATTTTAGTTTTTCTACAACGCAACGACATTGCAACCCAAGCATAATAGAAATTCTATTTAATAAATGAAACAACGTAACGACACTGCAGCTCAGCATAACAGAAATGATGAAACGTGTTTCCTCCATTTAATGGATTAACCGAATACAAGATCATTAGTAGAGATCCAAAATTAACCTGAACCTTTGGAGGATTTTAGTTGGCAAGCGATGAATGACGAATCACAAATGATGATGGGTTGAGGATAGAGGAATGGCGAATGATGGTGGTGTCACTCTGATCTTTTCCAACAAATGATCCAACCTCAAGGTAGAGGTTTATTTCTAAGAATTTACCTTTCCTCTGTTCTTTCTTTCTAAATGAAGAACAAGGGTCAATTAACTAACAAATTGACTCACAATTCAATCGTCTTTGCGGGAATGAGATTTTTCATGTGGGAAATTATGGGAAGTTGGATTCATGTTTTAATTATACTTCATTAAACTCTTAATAAGGAATAATCATGATGACACAAACAAAAGGTTGTGGTCTATCCTTCATGTGTTCTTGGTGCGTTCTTCTTCGCTACCTTTTTATCATTCTTTGTGGTGATAGAAATCTGTGGTCCAGGTCAGAACATAGTGATAATATAACCCGCGAACGGAGGCCGAGGGAGATGGCAGTGCCAGGAGACCACCGACTCAGCCGGCGGTGGTGGGGGAGGCCACATCACAACGATGGTGAAGGGTTGTAGTGGTGGCAAAGGCCTCCAACTTGAAGGAAAATGGCGGTGGAACCCACGACAGTTGCTATGGGTGTTGGATCGGGGTGGTCGGCAGGCGGCCGGTGGTGGCTCGCTCAAACATGGCTGGTAGCCACATCCCACAGAGGAGGGCCGCGGAAGGGACCCCGAAGAAAAGCCACAATGCATTTACGTGGAAATCTGTAGGGTCTGAATGAGCATGGAAAGCACTGCCTCCCAGGCTAGACAGAGCTAATCCGCCATCGCGGGCCGGGCTAGGGGAACTGGGCCACTAGTGTAGGCCAGGTCATAGGAGGATCGGGTCACCGGGTGGTCTGACGGGCTGGACCTATAACCCAATGGGCTAGGACCAGTATTTCCAATGGGCCTGGCTTTTAGGCCAGGTCGGATAGGATCGGATCGGGCCAGGACCCAACTGACCCCTTTTCAGTAAAAAATGTATAACTTCCAAACCATGCATCCAATGGATGATCCATTTGCGGTTTTGGGACCCTTGAGACAAGATGATTATTTTGGAATACTTCATGTCAGTTTACAGGGAGGTTGAGATATGATCAATGGATTGAGGAGTAGATTCTCCCAAAATCTAGCGTGATATGAGCAGAAATCCTGCAGTTGGCATTGACGATAAGGAAGTGGGGAGTGGACCTTAGTGGACCGATAGAAAAGTGAACCTCATTGGCTTGGTAGACGAGTAGACCTCGGTGGCCCAGTAGACCTACTAACCTTAGTGACCCGGGAGGTGAGAAGACCTTAGTAGCCTGACAGGTGAGTAGAGCTCAGTGGCCAGACATACAAGCAAACCTTATTAGCTTGACAAACAAGTCGATATCAATATATTGGAAGACCACAATGATGAGAAAACCTCAGTATTCAGATAGATGAGGGGACCTTAGTGGCCCGATAGACTACAATTATTAGCGGACCTCAGTGGCCTGACAAACAAGCAGACCTCGGTGGCCTGACAGACCACAGTGATAAGAAGACCTCAGTGGCCCAATAGACCACAGTGATGAGAGAACCTCAGTGTCTGGGTATAACATAGTGACAACCAGACCTCTATGGCCCGACATACCACAGTGATGAGTAGACTTCAGTGGCCCAGGATACCTTAGTGATGAGCGGACCTTCATGGACCAACATACCTAAGTGACTCATCGAGGATGAGTGCCTCAGTAGTACAAGATGTTCATCATTATGACTGAAGCACTGTACTTTGGTTACTTCTTAGTGTTTTCTCTTTGGGTGGGGCCTAAAGAAGTAGGACCTCTTTGCGAAGGTCTCTGATGACTTGGTATCTCAAGGAGTGAGTCCTCCTAGAACGAGCGTGCCTTGAGAATAATCTTGTGACTATGAATTAGATGTGATATTGAGACTCCTTATCTTAGTGAGACCAGATGTATCAGGGAAACTTCGTGATGTATTGATACCATATGTTCTCTCAGAAACTTTTGGTAGACTTGCTATATGCAGTCACTATCAGATAGATCGAGGAGTGGGATCTCTCATAATCAAGCGTGCTACACATAGAACCATATGGTTGGTAGTGGATGAGACATTTCATACTTATATGTTCTTGTTATATGTGTTGATGACATATACCTGTGTTGAGATGACTGTACCTTCTCTGTGGTGTTTCTTTTGTGGTAATTTTCTTTGTGGTTTTTAGGTCCCCCTACCAAGTATTGTTTTACTCACCCCTTCATGGGATTTTAATGCACCTGTCATGTCTTGTGAAGTTGACCGATGCTTTGGTAGAGCCCTAGGTGGAGTAGGACCAGGACCAAATAGCGCCTTGTGAGATCAGACAAGCTGAGGTGTTTCAGCAGCTTCTACAACAGCTTCAGTACACTTTTTTGTAGGCTTGTCTTTGTAGATGTCTTTCATTTAGTGGGATTGTATTTTGGCTTGGTTGTACTTTACTAGTTTACTTTCTATCATAATCTGTTGTTGGGTTGCAGTGGTATGCATGTATTTTCTTTACTTAGTGTTTTTACTCTCCAACCCTATAGATTTTAGTTGGGTGCGTGTGTATAGGTTCTTAGGTAAATGCCTCCCATTTATGAGATATACCTATTCGATGCTAGTCATCAGTCCCAGGCCTATCAGAGGTGGTCTTGGGGTTTTCACAGAATGGGCCTTGGGGGACGGGTCATGATAGAGTGGTATCAAAAAAGGTTAGTTCTAATGTAAGATAATGGGTTGGTGAGATTTGTTTCAGGTGACAATGTTAAGTGTTTTGAGTTCATCTTTCAGGACAGGGACTCCAGTGTTGGTGTGGAGGATAACGAATCCATACACTAAAACTCTAGGAACATGTTTTCCGACTCGATACATGAAAACACTAGTTGCATTGAAACAAAGGTACATTCATCATATATGAATGGTTTTTGTTTTTCATGTCCTTCTTGAGTCCTCTCACCAGGTATACTCTTTTAATTGTGATACATCTTGTTCTCCTTAGGATGTGTTCATGATGCCAGCCGGTGAGGTTTCTACTGCAAGATCAGAAGTTTAGCCTGATGATTGATGAGGCCTCCCTAATGGGAGATAGTTTCGTAGTAGTTCTTCAGGATGGTCAGCAGATGATGGTTTCTCCTGAGGATTAGCTAGTAGACCCACCTCCAATGGTTCAGGTGGATGCATCTTTCTAGACTAAGTTATGGGTGGATCTTTTAACACTGGGTGACAAGGTGTAGGGTTCAAATGTGTGTCATAGGAATCTAAGGCAGTGATCAACTGGGATTTAGGGTCTGCAAGATCTTCCAATAGGAGGTTCACAATGTAAGCCGCACAACTAGAGGTTTCATAAAAATGGTTGTGCTAGTTCTGAAAAGGGTATGCTTTTCTATTCTTGTCGTAAAAAGGGGAATCTCATGTGAGATTGTCCCACCGTTCATGCTATAGTCAGAGAGGTGGTTGATGAACCACCAAGGAAGAAGAAATAGAAAGAGTAGAAAAATATGTCTCGCGGAGGACATGGAAGGAGATATGCGGAAGCAATAAAGTGTGGCTGACATTTTGACGTGTGACCACCACTATCTACAGGTGGTCCATAATAGACTAAGGGAGTTGGAGGATAGGAGGGGTGATAGTTGCAAGCTATAAAGTATTATGACCCCAAGACTCTAGTAATGGTTCAAGGTATAATATTTGTCTTTCTACTTTAGTTTCAATGTTGATAGACACCCATACTAGTGATTTACTTCCCAATACTTTTATTTTTTGATACCTAAAGGTTTCGGTTAAACCGTTGACTTGACCCTCACATTTAGAGACTCCTATTAGAGGAGACCAAATGGTCACACACTAGTACTGATAATGTGACCTAACTCTTGGATGTGAGAGTTGTGGTTGGGATGTTTTAGTAGTGGCATTAAGGCCTTATGATAACATTCTTGGTATGGAATACATCCATGGTTCATGGTTTGATGGATTTTATTAGGAAAAGGATGTGGTTCTTCTAGGGTGATGGAACTAGATTTATGTTTTTCAAGAAAGGGGAAATACTTGTAGCTCTTGATGGACTCAGACAGAGGAGGGTGCAACTTATATCTAATCGGTTGGCTGGTCTGACCCTTGGTGAAGTGGATGTTATGAGTCCTCAAGTTTCTCAGTGGCGGCAGAGTATAAGGACATCTTCCTTAAAGATGTTCTGGGTTTACCTATCTGTCGAGAGTTAGACTTATGAATTGGTCTACACCTAGGGTGGAAATGATATTTACAACATTATATTGGATGGATCCTAATGAACTCCACTAGATGGGGGTGCATATGGGGGACTTGTAGAGGAAGGGCTTAGTAAGACCCAATGTTTCACCACTGGGCAGCCCCGAGTGATCTTTATGGATGACATCTTAGTGTACTTGGCGTATGATGAGGAGTGCGTGAGACAATTAAGGATGGACCTGGACCCACTTTGGGAGACCATTTATACATAAAGATCTTGAAGTGTCTTTCTTGGATTCATAAGGTCCCTTTTTTCAGGATATAGAATTTCAGAGGTTGGAGTTGCAGTAAAATCAGTGATGAGGAATGTAGTGGCAGACATGCTCAGCAAGAGATCCAGTTTTTAGTTTCTAAGTGAGGTGTCAAAACATTTAGTTTCAATGTATATATCCTTCATGGATGGTGATGGATCTGCTTATCTTCAGTTTATGGGTTTCACTCTCCCACTCTTACATCGAGTTAAAAAGGAAAAAACTTATGAATGTTGACTACGAGGCCCGACGTGCTCAGTTGTCCTCAAGCCTAGCTCCTAATGGATTTTTGATAGGTGTGGAGTACATCATCCTTTTTAGAGGGTGCAATGTTGTACCAGTGGAATCACTTGAGGAGGTTCTAAGGGGGTTCCACCACTCTCCTTTGGCGGTACATCTAGGAGTGATGAATATGCACTAGGATATCTGATTCCAGTACTAGTGGTTAGGGATGAAGAAGGTAGTGGAAGAATTCATTTCTCAGTGCCTCACTTATCAGCAATTGAAGGTAGAGCATCAGGATTTAGCAAGCTTGAATCAACCACTTGAGGTACCAGTGTGGAAATGGGATGGTATCTCAATGGACTTATTGGCGGGTTTACCCCACACATTCTGGGGAACGATATCATATAGGTGATTGTTGACCAAATCACCAAGTCATCTCACTTCCTACCCATCTGGGAGTAGGGTTTAATAGAGATAATGAGACGCCTCTATGGGAAAGAGATTGTTCGACTCCATGGAGTCCCATTGACAATAGTCTCGGATCCATACACACGCTTTACATACCGGTTGTGGAAGGAATTTTAGGAGCCATTTGGGACTCAGCTTTGTTTGAGAACAACTTTACACCCACAGATAGATGGTCAGATAGAGAGGACTATCCAGGTTTTAGAGGAAATTATATATGCCTATATCTTGGGCTTCAGGAACATTTGAGAAGATCACCTACCACTAGTGGAGCTTGCGTACAACAATAGCTACCACTCCACTATTGGTATGACACCCTTTGAATCATTGTATGGGTGACCATTTAGGTCACCATTATGATAGAAAGACCTAGGGGAGTCAGTACTCATGGGTCCAGAGTTGGTATGGGATATCATCAAGAAGGTGAAGATCATCCAGAAGCAGATTAGGACTGCAAAGATCTGCCAAAAATATTATGATGATAAGATATGGAGGCCCTTGAAGTTCGAGGAGGGAGACAATATGTTCCTTCGGGTCTCACCTCGACTGGGATTGTAGAGATTTGATTGGGGAGAGTTGGACGTTGATAAATGGGAAAATTTTGTATAGTTTTTGGTGGAGATTGAGGATCTAATGGAGAGGACCCTCTATGGGTGATCAATTCATCTAATGTGGATTTGGGCAGCACGTGAATCTCTAGGAGAGCACGTGGGAGAGGGAGGCTCAAGTTTGTGCTCGTACCCTCATCTGTTTGGGAATCTCTTGGTTTGGATTTTGGGGATGTAAAGACTTAAGGTGGGGGTAATGTAATGGATTATATTTTTCAGGTTCTATTTTTAGAAAAGTCTTGGGAAAATTACGATACCAGGATCTAAGACAGCGTGTGATTCCAAGGCCCTGAGTACCCAGAATGATCCGTTAATTTTTTTTAGTTTTTAAATAGCGTTCCTGATAATTTTTCCTAAAAAAGAAGAATAACTATAAAATAGGTTCCCATATCAGAAATTCATGGGCACCATTGTGTTTAGAGCAGTGGGTTTACCCTAGGTGTGACTTATGTTTAGTTGGCGCGAGTCTTCAGTGAGAAAACCAAAAAATGGAATAACCATAAATAAAATAATTAAATAAGATTACTTTATTTTTATAGTTATTATAACTCATGAATGGTAACTCAGATTGAAAATATGATACCCACATTGAGATCGTGAGGGAATTCTTTCCTTAGGTGGAGCCTAACATTGGCCGACATAGGCTGACTATGAATGTTGGTTTTTAGGATGTAACCATAAATAAAATAATTTAAATAATTTTTTTTTGAATCCTCATGACTCACAAATGGTAACTTAGATTAAAAATACGAGACCCCCATTGAGTTCATAATAAGATGTTATCCTTATGTAGGACTTAACCTTGATCGACGTGGGTCGAGGGAAAAATTTATTTTTTCAAGATTTTTAAAATAAAGTTACATGAAGAAAATAAAATAAACTGGATGAGTTTATTTTATTCAAATTTGAGTTTCGCTGCAATGCAATGAAATTACGACCTGAGTGTAACATAAATGCTATTTCATAAATGAAACAGCGTAACGATGCTGCGACATAGCATAATAGAAACATTGGAATGTGTTTCCTCCATTTAATGGATTAACCTAATACGAGATAGTTGGAAGAGATATAGGATTTCGATGAACCTTTGTAAGATTTACATTGATAGGAGATGAATGAAGAATAACCAATGACAAAGGGTTGAGGATGGAGGAATGAAAAATGATAGTGGTGAAACTCCGATCTTCACCAACGAATGGTCTAACCTCGAGGTAGCAGTTTATTTATAAGTGTTTACCTTTCCCCCAATATTTATTTCTAAACGAAGAACACGGGTCAATTAACTAACAAATTGACCCGCATTTAGATCATCTTTGTAGGAATTGGATTTTTCATGCGGTGAGTTATGGGAAGTTGGATTGAAATTTTAATTATCCTTCATCAAAATCCTAACAAGGATGAATCATGCCGACATGAACAAAAGGTCATGGTCCGTCACAAAAGATAATGTCTCGTCCTTCGTGTGTTCTTGGTGCGTTCTTCTTTTTTACCTTCTTCTCATTATTCATGGTGATATAAATCCATAGTCTAGGAGGAACCACAGATGAATTATAGCCTACGATAGAAGGTTGTGGGATATGGCAGCACCAGGCGACCATCGACTCGGCAGCCGGCGTCGGTAGAGGCCGCGGCTCGGCGGGCCATGACGGTGACGGAGGGCCGCCGTCTCAAATTACAATGGAGGTGGAACCTGAATATGCCTTCACGTGTCTTAGATTAGGGCTACCGGTAGCTGGCCGGTGGTGGATCAGTCAAATGCAGCTGGGAGTAATGTCCCGTGGCGGAGGACTACGGTCCAGTAGAACTGCGGCAGGGACCCCACAACAAAGCCGTGGGGAATTTACGAGGTGGTCAATGAGGTTCGAACGGATGTGGTGAGCACCACATCCCAAGATGGATAGATCTGGTCTACCATCTTAGGCTGAGCCAAGGGAACTAGGCCACTGGGGCGGCCCGGTTGGAAGAAAATCGGACCACCTGTGCGGGCTAGGCCGAAAGAGGGCCGGATCGCAAGTGCGGGCTAGGCCGGAAGAGGACCGGGTTTCCAAGTGGTCTGGAAGGCTAGACCCATAGCCCAACGGGCTGAGACTAGTAGTCCTAATGGGCCCAGCCCTTGGGATAGTCTGGACCGGGCCTAGACCCAACCATCCACGTTTAAGTAAAACACACATAACTTCCAAACCATGCGTCCGATTGATGAGTAGTTTGCAGATTTGGGACCCTTGCAATGACATAATACTTTTGGTATACTCCAAGTGAGTTTCTAGGAAGGTTGAGATACAATCAATGGATTGAGTAGTAGATTCCACAAAAATCAAGCGCGCTACGATTGGAAATCCTGTGGCTGGCTGTGATGAGAAGGAAGTGGCGAGCGGACCTTAGTGGCTCGGTAGATGAGTAGACCTCAGTGACCTGGTAGACGAGTAGAACTTAGTGGCCCAGTAGATGAGCAAAACAAAGTGGATCAGGAGGAGATAAGACCTCAGTGGATCGATAGGCGAGAGAACCTCATTGTCCTGATAGACGAGCAGACCTTAGTGTCCTGATAGACAAGAGAACCTCAGTAGCCCGACAGACCATAATGAAGAGTGGACCTCAGTGGCCTGGAAGACCACAGTGAAGAGTAGACCTCAGTGGACGGATAAACCATAGTGACGAGGGGAACTCAGTGGCCCAACATACCATAGTGACGAACAGACCTCAGTGGCCCGATATACCACAATGACGAGCGGGCCTCAGTGGCCTAACAGACCTCAGTGGACCAAAAAACCTAATTTACTCATCAGGGATGAGTTCATCAATAGTACAAGATGTTTAATGTTACAAATGAGGTAGTGTACTTCAGGTAGTTCTTAGTTTGTTCTCTTTGGGTGGGACCCAAAGAAGCGGGACCTCTCTGCGAAGGTCTCTGATGACTTGGTATCTCAAGGAGTGAGTCCTCCCAAGATGATCATGCCTTGAGAAGAATCCTTTGACTAAGAATTATCTATGATATCGAGACTTCTTGTCTTAGTGAGACCAGATATCTTAGGGAAACTTCGTGATGTATTGAGACCAGATGTTCTTTCAGATACTTTTGGTAGACTTGCTCTACGTGGTTACTATGATAGCTCAAGGAGTGGGATCTCCCATAATTGAGCATGATATGAATAGAACCATATAGTTGGAAGTGGATGAGACATTTCATCTTGTAATCCTTTATGATTATACCTGGATGTTCTTGTTATATGTGTTGATGACATATACCTGTTTTGAACTGACTATACCTTCTTGGGGGTGTTTCTTTTGTGGTATTTTGCTTTGTTGTTTTTGGTTTCCCCTACTTATTATTGTTTTACTCACCCATACATGGGATTCTCCTACATGTGTCATGTCTGGTGTAGTTGACCGATGCTTTGGTAGAGCCCTAGGAAGAGAAGAACCAAGACCAGGACCAAATGGTGCCTCATGAGATCAGATAAGCCGAGGTGTTCTGGAAGCTTCTACAATAGATTTAGTACCCTTGTTTGTGGGCCAGGCTTTGTATTTGTCTTTCTTTTAGTGGTATTTTATTTTGTCCTGGTTTTACTTTACTGGTTTACTTTCTGTCGTACTCTGTTTTTAGGTTGTAGTGGTATGCATTCATTTTCTTTACTTAGTATACCAACCCTGCTATTTATTTCACACTTAAACATAACTTATTACATAAAATATTCACTTGATACAACATAGAAGTTTTATAGGTCTAGTGTATTTTGGTCTTAGTAACATTACATAACAAATTAAAAAATTAAATATACATCTTTATTGAAAAATTCTTTTACATGACCACACACATTCTTTTGTACTTAACATTGCATGGGATAACCTGAGGACATTCATAAGAAAAGGGTGAGATATAAAGACCAATAAGGGAGTAAACAAGGCATAACATAAAGAATATAGTACATGTTAGGAAATAGTCATATCAATGGAGCATAAGAGAAATATGAGCCTAAAGGCATGATATATCATGATTATCATAACATAGAAATGTGGAAACAACATTTATCATGATATTAGCATGAGCCAAGGATCATTGCACATGGAGCATGGGTAAACCATAACTGCACTTGAATTAGAATGATTAAACCATAATTTTACTTGACGTATCATGATACTAGTCTTTACCCAATGCATTGGAGCGCTATCAGGGTACACCCTTCTTATCATTTTATTTAATGCATAAGTGTGCCACATTGATCATATAACATGGATTCATTAAAAATCATCATTTATTACATGATAAAGGAATGTGAAATTCATACATAAAACTATATAATCAAAGTAAATGTGCATAAAGGTTAATACCCTTGATAGATAAATGATTATGGTATTCACTACACAATGACTTTGGCTTGGAAAATCACAGTGCAATTTCAGCAGCATAACAACATGACATAAGAATTCATAAAAATGGTTAATGAGAGATAAATGGGTGTATCATCATATTTACATGAAATTTAATGTAATGGGGGGTTATATAGATACATGTCTCAACATATGTAATGGATTTTAGACTCATAATACAAAATAATTGCTTGAATGTAAATGAGAAGAGAGAAATTTTTTACGGAATTTCGGCATGGTAACAGGTGTACATGAGAGGAATTAATGATAGAGAAAGAGGTCTATAATAATTCAAAAATAAGGAGGAAAATATGTGGGAGGTTTGAAATCATACCCAAATTTTTTTAATTGAAATTTATTTTTATAACAACATAATGAAATTTGGGAAAAAATGAGAAAGGAAGAAATACCTTACTTAGAAGTGTGATCCAAAGGTTTGGGAGAGGATTGAGAGAGGATTATTGGGAGATTGGGGTAGCTTGGGAGGATACTAGATAGATGAGGGAAGAGTGGGGATGTTCTCCAAGGGTTTTGAGTGAGGAGAAGTGGGAGCTTGAGTGGGTTTATATAGGAAAAGAGAGTGAATTCTTTATTATTTAGGTTTTGGAAACCACACATTAAACTAATCAAAAACACATACCAAATCATGGTTTTTTCCCCTGTGTTTTTACAAAGGGGAGTGGAAAACAATATTTTATAAGGTCAATGTTTGAAAATTTTAAAATATTAGGCTTTCTTATGAGGAGGTGTGTCACACTCTCACATAAATCATTTTAAAAAGTTAAAATGTTTTATAAGTCCTAGAAGGTCCACTAAGGATTTTTAAAATAAATAAAAAAATATAAAATCACATTATTTTAAATGTAAAACATATATTTTCCAAACATCCCATTTATAGTATTTTTTTACATCACTATTGGGTCATTATGATATCATAAAACACATTATATATTAAACAATATCTAATTTTTACCCAAACATTCGACTGTCTTAGAAAATTATGAAAAATTCACCAATAGATAATTTTGACATTTTGAATCCAAAAATTATATTCATTTTATATTAACAATTTTCTAAATATGTGAATTTTTACTTTTAATATAGAAAGTGACATTTGTCAAAAATTCTAGGGTTTTGACAAAAACAACTTTCAAACCTTAATAAAAATTACAATTGTATTCATAAAAATTATATGATCATTTATATTTTAATAAAAATTTATTTAGTAATAATTTTTTATTAAAATATTATTTAATTCAAAAAATCAATTAATTCATCAAAATAGATTTCTTAATTGAAAATTAAAAACACTATTTGTGCTTTAAAAACCATTTACAAAGTAAAAAATAAAATAAAGGTATATTATTTATAAAAAAATAAAGCACACAATCATGGTGATAAGTTATTATTACATATCCCCTTATAACACCTGTATAAGACCTAATGGTAAGGTGTGCGATGGTGATCGACTCTTGTGGTGGCTTAGATAACATCGCTTAGTTGGTAATCTCTATTAACTTCCACTTCTCCTATAGGTGATTCCATTAAAGCTTAACATGTTGAAGCTTAGCTTGGGATTGGTCAAGAGAAAAGCCCAGTGATACCACCTCATTTATGAGCTCTGAAAAATGGGCTTCGTACGAATAATTCTACTGGATGAGGCCATTACTTCCTTTTTCTGAGTAAATTGGATTTGTTAAAGCCCTATATTTATAATAATCATGTGATCACTGTTTAATGGATATATTAGCAACAGTAACAATTCTTAATGGTATTTTAAAATCCAAAAACAAAAAACTAAAGAAGTGTATATGATTTACATAATCATTTTACATAATAATACATTTAATTAGATCAAGATGAATTTTCATTAATAAAATTTTGGATCGGTACAATCTTCCCCCCTTAAGAATTTTTTCCCTTCAATTTTTTTCCCACACTAAAATAGATGAGGGTAACTTTTCTTCATCACTTCCTTCGATTCCCACTTTGCTTCTTCAAACTTGTGGTTTCTCCACAACACCTTGATGAGGGGAATTGTTTTATTTCATAGAAATTTTTCCCTGTGATCTAAGATCTTCACCAACTTCTCTTCATAGGAGAGGTCATTCTCTAATGGTTCCTCCTCTGGATTGAGTACATGTGATGAGTCAGGTATGTAATTTCCCAATATTGATACATGGAATATATCAAGTACTTGAGATAGGTTCGGTGAGAGTGCTAGTCGATACACCACTGCTCTAATGTGATCAAGGATCTCAAAAGGGCTGATGTACCTTGGACTAAGCTTTATATTCTTCAAAAATATCATAAATCTATTACTAGGTGATATGAGGAGGAATACCACATCTCCGACATCAAACTCTAGGTCTCATTGATGATTACCAACATATCTCTTTTTTTGACTTTGAACAACTTTAATGTGTTATTGGATGGTCTTAACATTCTCCACCATTTCTTAGACCATTTTGGAACTAGGAGTTTTTGCCCCCAAACATCATCCCAACATGCTGGTGTTCTACACCTATTCCCATAAAGGTCTTTATAAGGATCCATTTCGATGATTGAGTGTAAAATGTTATTGTAAGAGAACTCAACCAGAAAAAAATGTTGATCTCATCCTCCTTTGAAGTTCATTGAGCATGATCTCAACATGTCCTCAAGTGTTTGGATAGTCCGCTCAGATTGGCCATCGGTTTTAGGATGATAAGCCGTAGTGAATTTCATCTCAATATTTAGAGCATGTTGAAGACTCTTCCAAAACATAGAGGTGAATCTTGGATCTAAATCAGATATAATAGATAATGGTACTCCATGTAGCCATATCACTTCTCTGATATATATCTGTGCCAGTTGATCCAATGAGAAATCCTCTCAAATTGCAATTAAGTGTGCAGTATTTATAAGACGATCCACAACAACCTTGATAGAATTGTTTCCTTTGGATTTTTTCACAATTCCAGTGACAAAGCCCATGGTAATTTTCTCCCATTTCCATGTTGGTATGGGTAATGGTTGCATTATCCCCTTATACTTCTACCTCCCAGCCTTCACTTACTGACATTGTAACACCCCGAGATTTTATGAAAAGTATTATTTTTAATTAATGTCTTGTGTTTTAAGCTACACCAAAAGGATCTTTCACAACACGCATCCCTGACTTGGCTTGCATTACACGCAATTGCGGCCTTCCTCGATAGCGTGTGTTGTACGCAATACCGGGTTTTAATAAACAACGATATATTATTATAATATTGTCATGAACTAGACATTATGAATAGTATTAAATAAATTTTGAATTTTATAACATTATTATTCATCTTACACATTTTCTAGAACATGGTATAAGAACGAAATAAATTTTTTCGGGTAAAATAAGTATTTTTCAAAAAATGCAGTTTTGCCGCCTTTTGATGGCGCACCCACTTTGAATCTAGTTTTTGACATGTTTATATGTTCAATTTGACAAAACAAAATTCTTATTTTGAATCAGGATATAAAAATTTACATTAGATAAAGTTTTGATATTTTTCCGATAACTTTCATATTTTAATGAATAGTAAAAACACGCTATATTTTAATTAAAAACAACTTTTTTCATCGTAATATATTATGTGGTTAAATTATAATATTTAATGGTTTTAAAGTATAAATAGAATATATTTTTACCATTTAATATAATTTATGTCATTAGCATTGATTTTACCTTGAATTCGTAGGTTAAAACAATTCAATCTTTTGCAATGTTTTAAAGAAAAACCCGTTTTCTTTCGACAATGGGATTAATTTTAATTTAATTTCTTCATCTTTTCTGTATTGAATTTGAAAAAATGGATTCCATATTTAGAATCAGTGGGTCCAAATTATGTTAATAAGCTACATTTTATTTTTGGGCATTGTGAATAGTAACTACGGTAAATTTTATTTACTATAGTTAAAGGTAAATCGGGTAATTAAGGGTAAATATAAGATTATAAAATTACCCTAACACTTGAAAAAATCCTATTGGATGGATAAAAGTAGACCCATATAACCTAAGGGTCGGATTAGATTCATTTTATGGACTTTTTTCCATGAAAATAATTTAATTATTCTTAAAACCAAAGAATGTGACAACATGTCACTTTCTTATATCTTATAAGTATAATAATTTTAATTTAGTGATAAAATTCATGAAACTTCGAACATGAATATTCTCCAGAAAGATAATACAATTATCTACATCATAGGAATTTATTTAGAATTTTTAAAGATTAAATAATTGTCATTTATTATGACACAAAGATGATGCAGTAATTGTCTTATTAATGAAATATTGACATAATCGATGTTATAAATGCCCAAATAAATGTAATTTGAGACTTTTTATGACTTAAATTAATTTTATAGGTTAATATTACATGTTATTGTTGATATAAGTAACTTTTTTAGAACTTATCATTCTGTTATGAATTTCATAAAAATCATGTACCAAATAGTGTCAAAATCGACATAAATTAGTTTTTAAAACAAATATTATATTATTAATTGTTATTTAAATCCTAAAAATATAATGTTCGGAAAAATGACTTAGATAAGGATAGATATATTAATAATAAACAACTTGGGGTTCGTTTGGCTTGTTATGGTAAGTTTATTAACCATATAGTGTAAGAAAACAAAAAGACACGGTAAAAGTTAAATTATTTAACTTAGAGTTAAATCTAATTGATAAGGTTAAAATAATAACCTAAACTTGTCTAAATCCTATTTGATGAGAGGATTTCGACCCATACCCACTTTAGCTTTTAAATAATACCCTTTGGAACCATTATAAACCGAATTTGACATTAATATAAAATAATATTTTGAGATTTTCCTAAGGTGCCCCTTTCCTCCCTTATAAAAGGGCACCTCCTCCCTCTCCTCCTCACACCAATTTGAGCATTCAAGATCGGACAAAACCTGCCAAAATCTCTTCTACACTTCCCTAGTATCATCCTAGAGGTCCTGGTCTTCTTCAAAGACCATCCTTAGTTCTTTAAGTGGAGGTTAAGAAAAGGCGCGTCAAAAAGAGGTAATATCCATTACCGATCTTTTTCAATTTCTTTCTTCTTCAACTTATTCTTCTTTAGTTGTTTCATGATAAAGTAATAACATCAGTATTTATTATATATTGATATGTTATTATAAATATTAAAAAAATATAATTAACCTTCTATCCATCCTACGGAAAAAGGAAATCACCGCGCGTGCGTACGTACGAAATACCGTCTCCACGCCGTGGTGTAATCTATTTTCCGCCACCACCTTAATTTGATGGGTATAATGGTGTAATGAGTAACTATATATGATTATTATAAAGTGATATTGATACTTAAATAGTATACATACACTTCAACACAAGTTCACGATCATGAGAACGATATCATCGCTCGTGCGTACATACGGACTACCGTCTCCACGATGCGATGAGATTCATTCTCCATGTTAACCATTTAAGAATGATTATAAAGTATATATGAGAAATAATAATGAAATATATGACATTATAAAGCTACTGGATTTATGTATATATGTATTTCATCTACTTACTTCCATTCAAGACAATAAGGAAAGGAAAACAGCCTTCATGCGTACGTACGGACTACCGTCTCCATGAACGGTGTGTTTCATTTCATTTATATATCTATTATATATATATATACTGAATATATATGATATATAAATCATGTTTTATATTCTTGAAGTAAGTAAATCATGATATAAGTAATAATAATGTCAAGAACAACAAGTCCAAACACCTACGATAAATGAAACGATTTTACCCAAAATGCTTCTTTAACATGGAATTTACAAAAGAATGGGTAATATAAAGTCATAAGTGAACCATATATGAATATGATTCTGTAATAAGTTAATGACATTATTTAAATCATTATACAGGAGGTTCGGATACTTACGAAGCAAATCGGACTTAAGTTAAGGGAAATATCACAATCTCATTTTTATCCGAGATTGTTTATACTTTGGTATTTACTGGGGTGTATTTTATCATCCACATCCATGTTTTCTCAATATGTAATATTTATATCCTTATACAATAGTTTATATCCAATTTTACCCTTCGGTGAGTTTTTAGTAAAAGATATGAAAGGAATCTTTTGTCGTTTTTCGTACGAGGTACTTTTTGAATTTTCCGACAAAAGTACGAGAAGAATGTTTTTTAACTTATACGGCATGAATGGATTTTTAAAACATTATTTCCAAGAAGATTCCTTTAAAAGTTTTCAAGTTTATTTTTAATCAACTTCTTTTAGTTTAGAATTGTACGACATTTTAAGAAAGGAAAAGTGTTTTTGAAGTAGAAAGGATATTTTCCTCAAGAATGGAGTTCAAGTGTTTTATCAAAATTATTTTAAATATAAGATAATATAGGGTTCTATTTATATCCCTATTATTACATGGATTTGATTATGCTGTGATGGAAATATTTTTATGAATTCCTTTATCTTATATGAATTGTTTTATGATGTCATGTTTTTTAAGAATCCCATTTTTACTACATGGGTTATGCAATGATGTATGATTTATGATTTTGTGGCACACATAATAATGGTATCATTATGAGATGGGTGGGACCTATATCTCCCTCCAATGCATTGGGTAAAGATTTTATATCTCATGAGATAGACATGGCTGGAACGGTAGGTTATACCGGTTCAGTGAAACAGGACTGAAATGAGGAATGAACTCGGTTCAGAAAGGGACTTTGTCCACTAAGATAGTCTTGGCAATGAGTCTTGACTAACAAGAAATGATTCTATATTATTATGTGTGTATGCCAAAAAGTTTCATGTTTTAAGTTATGATTATTGGGATTACATTTCACTACTACGATTTATCCCATGTTATGAAATTATGATCTCTTTTGCATGTTAAGATTTTCAAAAGATATGTTCTTATGAATATGACGTGATTGATATTTCTTTTGTTTACCCTTACTGAGAATTTGAGCTCACCCTTTTATGTTTTCTTTTCCCAGGACATAAAGAAAGGATTTAGGTTTAGAAAAAAAAGAAGATCTTTATGGGAGATGTTGAAGATCTTTCACGACGATTAGAAGATTATATTCCGAGTTTCCAAAGACACTAAACTATTACGGTCCTTGTGTGTGTGTTTTTGTTATGTACTAAGTATTCCGAAAAAGTAATGTAATGTCCATGTACGTCAGGCTTCAGGTCTCTACAGTTGGTATCAGAGGTAAGGTTTAGTCAACCTTTGGAAACTAGGATGTGAGAACGTTAGTGAGATCCCTAGAGATATTTCTAAGGTATGTATAGGGATGTCTCTAAACATAAGTATACGTATAGGATATAGTCCTAGAACTACGGTAACAATCTTAGAATTTAACCTAAGATGTTAGATATTAAGGGTACTCCCCCTTTATTATGTTGTTTTCCCTAGCATGATTTTTGCCTCTCACACTATTCTTTTTGGGTTTTAGACGATGGATGGAACCCGAAGGAACCGTGTTGATCACTGTAATGGAAAATGCAATGATTGTCCTCCTGAACAAACAAATGTTATGGGAGATGGAGTGCAAAATATCATTGCTATACTTACACAAGCTATGAATCATTCTGGACTTCCAAATGAGCAGAGAAGGGAACAATATTCTATTGAGTCCTTCATGAGGTAACGTCCACCTTCTTTCAGTGGGTCTTTCGATCCACTTGTTTCTAAACAATGGATCAGTACCACTGAAAAGATATTTTCAGTTCTTCAATGTTCTGAACATGATAAAGTCATCTTAGCAGTATATCGTTTGGAAGGTGAAGCTGATCAATGGTTGAATCTTATCAAGAATACGAGGCCAAGAGATGAAATTGAGTCCATGGAATGGGATGAGTTCAAGAACTTGTTTTTCAGTAAGTACTTCCCTCGTATTCTTCGAACAAATATGGAAAAGGAATTTCTTGAGCTGAAGCAGAAGGATGATGAATCTGTTGGTATATACGAAGCGAATTTTACAAGACTTGCAAGGTATGCATCTGGCATTATCATCCAACCTGAAAGTAAAGTTGATCGATTTTTCAGTGGCTTAAAACCAAGTCTTCGAAGGGAATTAGCTATAAGAGACTTTAATAGCTATGAAGAAATTGTGCGTTGTGCTATCAAGGTAGAAATGGAAGTTGGTGTTACATATCCATCTCATGGTTTTGACAAGAAACGAAAGATGGAGTTCAAGGAGAAATCTCAGAATAATGGTGAAAAGAAGATGAATGTTTCCTTATGCACAAAGTGTGGAAAGAAGCATGGTGGAGATTGTCTTAAAGGGACTAGAAAATGTTTTAAGTGTAGAAAAGAATGTCATCAAGCAGCTGAGTGTCGAAGTAATGGAAAAAGGGTTTCTAATGATGTGAATAAATCAAACACTGCAGAGAACGCACCACCAACACTTCAATGCTTCAAGTGCAAGGAAATGGGGCATTATGCTAATAAATGCCCTAATCCAAGGGTTAGTGATGATCGACATGAGCAACTGCTTAAGGCAAAGGACAAAGGGAAGTCACATGCGATCACTATTGGCGATGTTGAATACGACAACGATGTGGTGGAATGATTAAGTGTTTATGTAATGGGATTCCAAAATAATGTTGTATCATGGAGTATTGGAATATTTATGTATTGGTCTAATGTGGTATTCAAAGTGATTGAGATATTTTTGGAAATAAGATGATATGCCCATAATGAAGGGAAAATGAGAAAATGAAATGTTTAACAGTATTCATGAGCTCATGATTGATATAAGGACTAAGTATATAGAATTTTGAGGATTTTGGTATGTAGAAAGAGTTATCTTTTGACAGCACTCATGTTTTCACTATGATTCAATGGGTATTCATTTTTCAAGAGATTACATGATTATGGTATTCACATGACTGGAATGTGACGAACAAGATATATGAGGGATAAATGATGGAATTCACATGATCATTTTCACTATACTATGAGCTTAGACCGAATTATTGGAATGGATTATGTTTTACATAAGTTAGTATTGTTTAAGGATAATTTTTTTTTGATATTGTTGATGGGATGTTATAATAATGTAGTTTTAGAAAAAGGACAACCTGCAGGATGTGCGACAAACCATCGCGTCGGCCAAGGCTGTGAGAATCAAACCCACAACTAAAGTGCGACGGGCCTTTATCGCATACCACTGGCCTACACAAAGTCCCTGGTTAGTAGAAACTAGTTTTATTTTATTAAGCGGTATGATATATGAAGTATAATTTCATTTTTGGAATTGTATATGATTAACCTCACCAAAGACAGACTTATGTATATTTGATAACTATTGCTAAACTTTTGTTTGAAATAGATGGAATGACCCATCATTCTATCACATGATCTGTTAACACTTCACGAATAACAAATTCAACTTCATTTCTTTAAGAGATGAAGTGGAAATTGTTCAAAGCACGAACAAAAGTGAGATTGTACCAAAATCAAGTAAAAATTTCTTCTAATTCAAAATTTTCAACTTTAGGGAAATGATATTGAAAACCAAAAATGTTGTCCTAGTGATCTTATATCTGATGAATCAGATGGTACCCTAGATCATCACAAATTTATGGCTTTGCGATTGTTGGCTTTTTCATAGCCGTGTTCTCTACCACTCTCCATCAGAACATGACGGTTAGATTTCTCTTCCATGTCCATATTTTATCCTATATGGAAACCCAGTGATGAGTTCATTTGGGTAACTGTTATATTTCACACTTTAGTTTTTAAAGTTCAGTTTTGGTATTTCTTTTTACGATGTGGGTTTTTATGAATAGTAAATGATTTATAACCCCGACGAATTTCGAGGGAGAAATTAATTTTAAGGGGGGTAGAATGTAACACCCCGAGATTTTATGAAAAGTATTATTTTTAATTAATGTCTTGTGTTGTACGCTACACCAAAAGGAGCTTGCATAACACGCATCCCTGACTTGGCTTGCATTACACGCAATCGCGACCTTCCTCGATAGCGTGTGTTGTACGCAATACTGGGTTTTAATAAACAACGATATATTATTATAATATTTTCATGAACTAGCCGTTATGAATAGTATTAACTAAATTTTGAATTTTATAACATTATTATTCATCTTACACATTTTCTAGAACATGGTATAAGAACAAAATAAAATTTTTCGGGTAAAATAAGTATTTTTCAAAAAATGCAGTTTTGCCGCCTTTTGATGGCGAACCCACTTTAAATATAGTTTTTGACATGTTTATATGTTAAATTTGACAAAATAAAATTCTTCTTTTGAATCAGGATATAAAAATTTACATTATATAAAGTTTTGATATTTTTCTGATAACTTTCATATTTTAATGAATAGTAAAAACACGCTATATTTTAATTAAAAACAACTTTTTTCATCGTAATATCTTATGTGGTTAAATTATAATATTGAATGGTTTTAAAGTATAAATAGAATATATTTTTAACATTTAATATAATGTATGTAATTATCATTGATTTTACCTTGAATTTGTAGGTTAAAATAATTCAATCTTTTGCAATGTTTTAAAGAAAACCCCGTTTTCTTTCGACAATGGGATTAATTTTAATTTAATTTCTACATATTTTGTGTATTGAATTTGAAAAAATGGATTCCATATTTAGAATCAGTGGGTCCAAATTATGTTAATAAGCTACTTTTTATTTTTGGGCATTGTGAATAGTAACTACGGTAAATTTTATTTACTATAGTTAAAGGTAAATCGGGTAATTAAAGGTAAATATAAGATTATAAAATAACCCTAACACTTGGAAAAATCCTATTTGATGGATAAAAGTAGACCCATATAACCTAAGGGTCTTATTAGATTCATTTTATGGACTTTTGTCCATGAAAATAATTTAATTATTATTAAAACCAAAGAATGTGACAACATGTCACTTTCTTAAATATTATAAGTATAATAATTTTAATTTAGTGATAAACTTCATGAAACTTCGAACATGGATAGTATCCAGAAATATAATACAATTATCTACATCATAGGAATTTATTTAGAATTTTTAGGGATTAAATAATTATCATTTATTATGACACAAAGATGATGCAGTAATTGTCTTATTAATGAAATATTGACATAATTGATGTTATAAATGACCAAATAAATGTAATTTGAGACTTTTTATGACTTAAATTAATTTTCTAGGTTAATATTACATGTTATTGTTGATATAAGTAACTTGGTTCTAACTTATCACTCTGTTATGAATTTCATAAAAATCATGTACCAAATAGTGTCAAAATTGACATAAATTAGTTTTTAAAACAAATATTATATTATTAATTGTTATTTAATTTCTAAAGATCTAATGTTCGGCCAAATGACTTAGATAAGGATATATATATTAATAATAAACAACTTGGGGTTCGTTTGGCTTGTTATGGTAAGTTTATTAACCATATAGTGTAAGAAAACAAAAAGACACGGTAAAAGTTAAATTATTTAACTTAGAGTTAAATCTAATTGATAAGGTTAAAATAATAACCTAAAATTGTCTAAATCCTATTGGATGAGATTATTTCGACCCATACCCACTTTAGATTCTAAATAAGACCCTTTGGAACCATTATAAACCGAATTTGACCTTAATATAAAATAATATTTTGAGATTTTCCTAAGGTGCCCCTCTCCTCCCTTATAAAAGGGCACCTCCTCCCTCTCCTCCTCACACCAATTTGAGCATTCAATCTCGGCCAAACCCTGAAAAAATCTCTTCTCCACTTCCCTAGTATCATCCTAGAGGTCCTGGTCTTCTTCAAATATCATCCTTAGTTCTTTAAGTGGAGGTTAAGAAAAGGCGCGTCAAAAAGAGGTAATATCCATTACCGATCTTTTTCAATTTCTTTCTTCTTCAACTTCTTCTTCTTTAGTTGTTTCATGATAAAGTAATAACATCAGTATTTATTATATACTGATATGTTATTATAAATATGAAACAACTCTAATTAACCTTCTATCCATCCTACGGAAAAAGAAAATCATCGCGCGTGCGTACGTACGGAATACCGTCTCCACGCCGTGGTGTAATCTATTTTCCACCACCACCTTTATTGGATGGGTATAATGGTGTAATGAGTAACTATATATGATTATTATAAATTGATATTGATACTGAAATAGTATACATACACTTCAACACAAGTTCACGATCATGAGAACGATATCATCGCTCGTGCGTACGTACGGACTACCGTCTCCACGACGCGATGAGATTCATTCTCCATGTTAACCATTTAAGAATGATTATAAAGTATATATTAGAAATAATAATGAAATATATGACATTATAAAGCTACTGGATTTATGTATATATGTATGCCATCTAATTACTTCCATTCAAGACAATAAGGAAAGGAAAACATCGTGCATGCGTACGTACGGACTACCGTCTCCATGAACGGTGTGTTTCATTTCATTTATCTATCTATTATATATATATACTGAATATATATTTTATATAAATCATGTTTTATATTTTTGAAGTAAGTAAATCATGATATAAGTAATAATAATGTCAAGAACAACAAGTCCAAACACCTACGATAAATGAAACGATTTTACCCAAAACGCTTCTTTAACATGGAATTTAAAAAAGAACGGGTAATATAAAGTCATAAGTGAACCATATATGAATATGATTCTGTAATAAGTTAATGAAATTATTTAAATCATTATACAGAAGGTTCAGACACTTACGAAGCAAATCAGACTTAAGATAAGGGGAATATCACAATCTCATTTTTATCCGAGATTGTTTATAATTTGGTATTTACTGGAGTTTATTTTATCATCCACATCCATGTTTCCTCAATATGTAATATTTATATCCTTCTACAATAGTTTATATCCAATTTTACCCTTCGGTGAGTTTTTAGTAAAAGATATGAAAGGAATCTTTTGTCGTTTTTTGTACGAGGTACTTTTTGAATTTTCCGACAAAAGTACGAGAAGAATGTTTTTTAACTTATACGGCATGAATGGATTTTTAAAACATTATTTCCAAGAAGATTCCTTTAAAAGTTTTCAAGTTTATTTTTAATCAACTTCTTTTAGTTTAGAATTGTACGACATTTTAAGAAAGGAAAAGTGTTTTTGAAGTAGAAAGGATATTTTCCTCAAGAATGGAGTTCAAGTGTTTTATCAAAATTATTTTAAATATAAGATAATATAGGGTTCTATTTATATCCCTATTATTACATGGATTTGATTATGCTGTGATGGAAATATTTTTATGAATTCCTTTATCTTATATGAATTGTTTTATGATGTCATGTTTTTTAAGAATCCCATTTTTACTACATGGGTTATGCAATGATGTATGATTTATGATTTTGTGGCACACATAATAATGGTATCATTATGAGATGGGTGGGACCTATATCTCCCTCCAATGAATTGGGTAAAGATTTTATATCTCATGAGATAGACATGGCTGGAACGGTAGGTTATACCGGTTCAGTGAAACAGGACTGAAATGAGGAATGAACTCGGTTCAGAAAGGGACTTTGTCCACTAAGATAGTCTTGGCAATGAGTCTTGACTAACAAGAAATGATTCTATATGATTATGTGTGTATGAAACAAAATTTCATGTTTTAAGTTATGATTATTGGGATTACATTTCACTACTATGATTTATCCCATGTCATGAAATTATGATCTCTTTTGCAGGTTAAGATTTCCAAAAGATATGTTCTTATGAATATGACGTGATTGATATTTCTTTTGTTTACCCTTACTGAGAATTTGAGCTCACCCTTTTATGTTTTATTTTCCCAGGACATAAATAAAGGATTTAGGTTTAGAAAAAAAAATAATATCTTTATGGGAGATGTTGAATATCTTTCACCACGATTAGAATATTATATTCCGAGTTTCCAAAGACACT
This sequence comes from Viscum album, assembly GCA_963277665.1. Classification (NCBI taxonomy): domain Eukaryota; kingdom Viridiplantae; phylum Streptophyta; class Magnoliopsida; order Santalales; family Viscaceae; genus Viscum; species Viscum album. Next base: position 990,403,212 of record OY728131.1, on the reverse strand, counting down.
AAACTATTACGGTCCTTGTGTGTGTGTTTTTGTTATGTACTAAGTATTCCGCAAAAGTAATGTAATGTCCATGTACATCAGGATTCGGGTCTCTACAGACATACCATACACTTTGATGTATACTCAGTGATCTCCTTATTCATTTTACGCCACCAATAATGCATTCTGAGATCTTGATACATCTTTTTCTTTCCTAGGTGAATGGAGAAATTTGAACTATGTGCATCATCCAAAAGTTCATTATTTAACATTGAATTTGATGAAACACATAGTCTTGTCCCAAATATCACAATTCCTTCTTAATTAACATTGAAATCCCAGGATTTCCCTTTTCTAATAGTTTCCACTTTATTCTAAATTCCCACATAATCCTTTTGAGAATCCTTTAACCTTTATAAAAGATATGGTTGATCAATAATTTGTGAAAGGATTTATGAAGTTCCCTTCTTTATTATTCCCATGTCTATCTTCATAAAATATAAGAATATTGGATACTTTTAAATTATAATCAATGATAGAATCGTTGGGTTATTTCTACTTAGAGCATCCGACACCTTGTTCACTTTCCTAGGGTGATAATGGATTGAGTAGTCATAGTCTTTTATCAGACCTATCTATCTCAATTGGTGCATATTCAACTCTTTCTGTGTAAATATACACTTGGGATTTTTGTGATCCGTGTATATTTCACACTTTTCCCCAAAGAGGTAATGTCCCCAATTTTTTAAAGTGAATATTATTGTAGCCAACTCCAGATCATGTTTTGGATAATTTTTATCATGGAATTTCAATTTCCTTGAAGCATAGGCAATGAATTTTTCATTTTTCATCAACACACAACCCATGCCCTTCTTCGAAGCATCACTAAATACCACAAAAAGTTCTCCACTTGTGGGTAGTGTGAGCACACACATAGTGATAAGCATATCTTTCAACTCCTTAAATCTCTCTTCGCATTCATCACTCCAAGAAAACTTGACTCCCTTCCGAGTTACCTTGATAAGAGGGTCTTAAAATCATGAAAAATTTCAGTGATAATATCCAGCTAACCCCAGAAAGCTACGGATATCTGTCACCGATGTTGGCATCATCTATCCTTAAATTTAAACTATCTTGGAGGGATCTATATATATCCCATTACTTATGATGATATGACCCAATAATGAGACTTTATTAAATGATAACTCACACTTTCTGTACTTTTCATAGAGCTTCTCCTTGTGCAATGTCTCTAGTATAGTGCTTATATGCTCCTCATTCTCCTTTATGATTTTGGAGTATATTAGAATATATTCTATAAAGACTACCACAAATTTGTCAAGGTAATATATAAAGACTCTATTAATCAATTCCATGAAGTCTTCTAAAGAATTATTGAGTCTAAAATTCATTACTATGAATTCATAGTGCCCGTATATTGTACGAAAAACAATCTTGGGGATATCCTCCTTCTTCACCCTTACTTGGTAATATCTCAACTGTAAACCACCTTAGAGAAGTATTGTGCTCTATGTAGTTAATCGAAAAAGTTATCAATTTGGGGAAGAGGATAATTTTTATTTATTGTGATTTTTTGAGCTCATAATAGTCAATGCAAAGGCATATTTACCCATACTTATTCCTGACGAAGAGGACTGGTACACCCCATGGTGAATCACTTGGGAGTATAAAACCTTTATCCAGATTATTCTGTAGTTGTATCTTCTCTACTCAAGCTCTACAATAGCCATTCTATATGGAGTCTTGGATATTGGCAACACCCCAAGTATAAGTTCAATCGAGAATTCAACATCTCTTCTAGGAGGAAGACTAGGAAATTCCTCGGGATACACTTCAACGAATTACCTCACAATAGGAATGTCTTAAAGGATGGTTTCTTCCTTAGATTCAATCATATGAGCTAGATAAGTGTGCTTATAGGGAATTAATATCCATGATTGAGATGATGTTGCTAAATAAGATTCATCCTCCTCCTTACACTTGTACAAAATCAGGGGTCGATTTTTAAAATGGAGAGTGATTTCCCTCTCACGGAAATTTATGTTAGATCTATATAAGGAAAGCCAATCCATGCCAAGAATTGTACCAAATTCCACCAAAAGAAGTATGAATAGGTTCACTGAGAATTTTAAACCACAAATTGTGATAGGGGAAGAGTTATATTCATGGGTGGCAATTATTTCCCATTTTCTATTCTCACCGTTATATTTACTTCCATGACTTGTGGTGGTGTTGAGATTGTTCTACTAAAATTTCGAGATATAAAAGTATGCATAGAACCAGAATAAAAAATTATGTTCGCTATTATTGAATGAATAGATAGAATACCTATCACCACTTCATTGTCGAGGTTAAGTTCAATGGTAATGACGGCAAAATCTCTCCCTTACTACCTTGGAGGTTGTTGGATGCCTCCGAAAACCCTTGGCTAAGGGCACTGGTTTGCAAAGTTCCCTAGTTATTTGTAGCTGAAGCAATGAACAATGCGTTGAGGGTCAAACGGACCATTACTCTCCTCTGTTGCAACCACTGGTTTTTCTTGTCAGTATTTAATGGTCAGGTGCCCTTCTCTTCCACACCTAAGCATTTCCTCATCCCCTTCAGGAAATTTTTTGGGTGTTTCTTTCCGCACCATTGGAAAGTGGGGTGTTGAAATATCTTATCACTATTGTATTTATCCATAGGACCACCAGAATTAAAGTCCACCTTAAGATTCTTATCCCCATGATACCCCTGAGATTTACTGATCTTCATTTCAACTTTGAGGGTATATCAGACAATTTTCTCATAGCTCTCGAAGTCACGAATCACTAGGGAATTCCATAGGCTAGGTTATAGTCCACCAAAGATGTAGTAAACCTTGAATTCAGGGGTAACAATAGAGCTAGAGGTGTATCGTGCAAGCCTTGTGAAGTTTTCCTCATATGCTATGATAGATTAGTTGTCTTTTTTTATTGAGGGAAATAAAGTCCCTTTCCATATTAAGTCAGAGGTTACAAGGAAAATATTTATCAAAGAACATTTTCTGGAAATCCTTCCATTCCAACACAAATATATCCTCCACGGGCTTTCTATTTTTGATCAATGTCCACCATTGTTTAGCTTCACCCTCCATACGATAAACTGCAAGAAGTACCTTCTCTTGTTCAGAACATTGAAGGATGGAGAAGATATTCTCAATGGAGTTGATCCATTGTTTGGAGATTGAGGGATCAGATGATCCATTAAAAGTAGGAGGCCTTTGTCTCATGAAGCTCTTAATTGCATCTTTTTCTTTCTTGGAGGGGGGGGGGGTTGAAAGTTCCTCTTTACCCATGTTTCTATTTAAAACTTGAGTTAACTAAGAGATTATTGTGACTAAGTTCGCGATTGCCTCTCCCATTGGATTGAACATCTCATTAGAACAATTGTCACATTGATCTTTTCATCAGTTTTTAGCCAGAATCCTTCTATTACTAGCCATTGGATGGAATAAAATAAAAAATAGGGGTAACACATAAAGGGGAATCCAATTAAAAAAAAATATAACTTATAAATTACTTTTATTTCCTTAACTTATGAATTTATAGGCTTCAATATATGTTATCCATGATCTACTTCCCAACATATATTCTTAGGGGAATTTTTTTATTCCCTTAATAATGGTTCATACTAATCTTATGAATTTACCAAAGAATATCCACCGGAAGTTTTGTAACCAAGAGTGTATCAAGGCCCATTGTCATGCACCAGTTCCCATTCGAGTCTAGCTCAAAGTGATATTTTTAGGTTTTACCCCTAGATACATATGCACTAGAGCCATCTGTACCTATTCATATCCAAACATGGATGTATTTTCTTGATAAACCACTAACTCAATACTCAACAAAATTTAGGGATGTTTTTATTATACTTAGTCTTATCCCTGAGGATTTTACTAGGGTTTTATAATACTAATCCCAAAAATAACTAAACCTATCCTCTGATACCAACTATAAGAACCCTTCTCTTTATTTCACACTTAAACATAGCTTATTACATAAAATATTCACTTGATAAAACATATAATATCGATAGGTCTCATGTATTTAGGGATTAGTAACATTAAATAACAACTTAAAACATGAAATACACATCTTTATTGAAAACTTCTTTTACATGACCAGTCACATTCTTTTGTACTTAGCTTTTCATGGGATAACTTGAGGAAAAACATAAGAAAAGGGTGAGATATAAAGACCAGTAAGGGAGTAAACAAATCATAACATGAATAATACAATAGATGTTAGGCAATATGCATATCAATGGAGCATAATAGAAACATGAACATAAAGGCATGATATAACATGATTATCATAACATGGAAATATGGAAACAATATTTAACCTGATATTAGCATGAGCCAATATTCATTGCACATGGAGAATGAGTAAACCCTCATTGAAATTAAATTATCATGATTAAACCCTCATTTCCCTTGACATATCATGATACTAGTCTTTACCCAATGCATTGGAGCTCTATCATGGTGCACCCTTCTTAATCATTTCATTTAATGCATAAGTGTGCCACATGGATCATATAACATGGATTCATTAAACATAATCATTTATTACATGATAAAGTAATGTGGAATTCATATATAAAACTATATAATCAAAGTAAATGTGCATAAAGTTGAATACCCTTAATAGATAAATGAGCATGGTATTCACTACACTATGACTTTGGATTGGAAAATCGTGGTGCAATTTCGGTAGCATAACGACGTGACATAAGAATTCATAAAAATTTTGATGAGAGAGAAAGGGGTGTCTAATAATATTTAAATTAAATGGAAAGTAATGGGGGTCATATATATACATTTCCCAACATATGTAATGGAATTTATATTCATAATTCAAAAGAATTTCTTGAATGTAAATGTGAAGAGAGAAATTCCTTAAAGAATTTCTTCATGGTAATGAGTGTACATGGGAGGAATTAATGAGAGAGAAATAGATATCTAATAATTAAAAAATAAGTAGGGTATTATGGAGGAGGTTTGAAATCATACCCCAACATCTGTAATTGAAAACAAAATGGTATAACAACATAATAAAATTTAGACAAAAATGAGAAAGGAAGAAATCCTTTAATTGGAAGTGTGATCCAAAGGATTGGGAGAGGATTGAGATAGGCTTCTTGGGAGATTGGGGTGACTTGGGAGGATACTAGAGAGATTAGGGAAGAGTAGGTATGTGATACAATGTTTTTTAGTGAAGAGAAGTGGGATCTTGGGTGGGATTATATAGAAAAAGAGAGTGAATTCTTTATTATTTAGGTTTTGGACACCACACATTAAACTAATCAAAACCAAAAACCAACCCATGTTTTTTGCCCATGGTTTTTGAGAAAGGGGAGTGGAAAAAATTATTTTATAAGGAAAATGGCCTAGATTCCAAAAATATTAGGCTTGCTTATGTAGAGGTGAGTCACACTCTCCAGCAAATCATTTTAAAAAGTTAAAATGTTTTGTAAGTCTTAGAGGGTCCACTAAGGCTTTGTAAAATAAATCAAACAAACTTAAATCATATTATTTTAAAGTTAAACAATATATTTTCTGAACATCCCATTTATAGTATTTTATTACATCACTATTGGGTCATTATGATGTCATGAAACACATTATATATGTAACAATATTTAATTTTTACCAAAAACTTTGGCTATCTTGGAAAATAATGAAAAATTCACCATTAGATAATTTCAACGTCTTGAATGCAAAAATAATATTCATTTTATCTAAATAATATTTAAATATGTGAAATTTTACTTTTAAAATAAAAACTGACATTTATCGAAAATTAATGTGTTTTGACAAAAAACAGCTTTCAAACCATAATAAAAATTACAATCGTATTCATAAAAATTATACAATAATTATATTTTAATGAAAAGTAATTTAGTAATAATATTTTATTAAACTATTATTTAATTCAAAAATCCATTAATTCATCAAAATATATTTCTTAATTGAATATTAAAAATACTATTTGTGCTTTAAAAACTATTTACAAAGTAACAATAAAATAAATGTATATTCTTTATACAAAAATAAAGTACACAATCATATTGCTATGGTATTGTTACATATCCAATTATAACACCAGCATAATACCTAAGATTAAGGTGTGCGATGGTGACATACTCTTGGGGTGGATCAAATAACATCGCTTGAGTGGTAATATCTACTAACTTCCACTTCTCCTGTAGGAGATTCCATCAAGATTAACATGTTGAAGTTAGGCTTGAGATTAGTCAAAAGCAAAGCCCAGTGATTCCACCTTCTTTCTGAGCTTCAAAAAATGGGATTCATAAGGATAAATTCTACTGGATGAGGCCATTACTTCTTTTTTCTGAGTAGATTGGATTTGTTAAATCCCTGTATTTATACTAATCATGAGATCACTGTTCAACAACTATATTAGCAATGGTAAAAATTCATAATGGTATTTTAAAATCAAAAAACATAAAACCAAGTAAATTCATATGATTTACATAACCATTTTACATAACAATAAATTTAATTAGATCTAGAGGGATTTTCATTAATTAAAGTTTGGGTCATTACACTTAGTGTTTTCACTCTCCAGCCCTGTGTATTTTAGTTGGGTGTGTGTGTACAGGTTCTTAGGAAGACGCCTCCCATTTGTGGGATATGCCTACTCGGTGCTAGTCTCCAGCCCATGGCTTATCAGTGGTGGGCTTGGGGTTGTCACGATACAGGACCCAGGGGACGGGTCATAAAATTGTCACATAACATTCACAAAACAAACATGTGAAAAGAGATTCCAAAATCAAATTTACACAAAAAACTATAAAAAGTATACCCACATCATGTTCACACAACAAACTTTTGAACAAAGTTTCACACATCAGGTTCATAAAACAAACCTATGAACAAAGTTTCTGACATCAAGTTTATGAAATATTTCATCATCTCAAGTGATATAAAGTATTAAAAAATTAATTGGAGGTTGATAGAGGACCTAAACCATTAATAATCCATATATATGTGTGATAATTTAAAATAATTATTTATCACATCATAAAGAACCCATAGAAATAAAAATTGGTTTCTTAACATTTATTGACGGTATCCCCAAAGTTAACCTCAAGAATGTAAATGGTTGATACCCAAAATTCAATTATCCAAAAGTGTATTTTATAAAAACATTATAGAGTTATTCATGAAATATTATTTCCAAGGACATAAATCATTTAGATATTAATAGAAAAATAGAAGTGAAATCATAAGTGTTTTTAGAAAATTCATGTATCATTGGTGTAAAATATGATGTTAGAGTCACTTTGAAATTTCATTTTCAAAAAGGTGAAGTGAAAATACTTTTAAATCATTTATTTTTAAAAATTAATTTCAATATTGGATCCTTAAAAAATAAATAAATACTATATCAAGGAAATTTGGAATGAAACAAGAAACAAAGGAACGTATTAGGAGAACCAATTTAATATATTAAATTACATTTTTTGAATTCCCACATCATAAAACTGGTAATGAAAATTCCTTTTAAAAATATAAAAATTGAAATTTATTGAATTTGGATTTGTTGTGTGAGACTTTTTAATATTAAAAATATTTTTTTTGGATCCAGGAATTAATACGACATAAGATTCTGATGGCCGATGAGCCATAAAATGATATTTTTAAAATATTAAATATATTAATATCACACTTGCATAGTTTTACAGAAAAAAGTAAAATAACTTCTGAATAGAGTGTCAGATTGGAAATTAGAGACCATGGTTGATTCTGGTACATGGGGATTACCCTAGGCACAAAATAAGGTTGGTCTACGTCAAATGTCTGATTCAAGTAGCAGTTGGAAGATTCATTTAATTAAAATAAAAGAATAATTTATTTATTTGTTTTATCAAATGATCTAATTAAAATCCTCTATAAAACCCCTCTTATAAAGGTTTTAAAATGTTTATCCACATAACAATTTATAGATATGAGAGTATGAGGAGAGAATTATTTTTTGGTGGATCAACATCAAACAATGAACGATTATCAAATCAAGGTTGATCGACATTTATAAAAAATAATAGGTCTTCCTTATCATTTGTGAATGCATTATTCACCAAAGATCAATCCATAATCAAGTTAGGGATCGTTAATTGTGATATTATCCCTTTTGATAAAAATATTGTGCATAGATTAATTATCTACTTTCAATCTATAATTTATTTATTCCCTCACATGAACCATGCTGCCTTGTTGTGTAATTGATCCGTTAAACTCTTTGTGGCCCTTGATATCAACTTGTTTATATAATATTTGGTCGAGAACACTTTTAAAATGATGGTTCAATTTGTTCTCATGTTTTCCCCCTCTCTGTTCAATTTATTCTTCACCATTTTCCTATGAGATTGTGGTTCGACATTGCCGGGTTAGGTTTGAGAATGACCGAACCCCTGAATTCATTGCAGTAAAACGAATGATAAATGGTTTGATAGTTTGTGGAAAGATTGATGAATATTATGGGATATGAATAATACTCCATGGATCTAGGATTCGGAGGGGTGATGAGGTCAAGTGTTAGACACATGGGAGGTATGGTCAGGGATGTGCGTTTACTACAGATGGATGTGGACGTTTTTCCAATGAAGAATGGTCAGAATCTGATTTCTGAATAGACATGGAGGAAAATGTGTGTTATTTTTATTTTTAATAATAATAAAAAGTTTTATTTATTATTATTTTTAATAATAACATGTTATATTTATTATTATTTTAATAATAATAATGTTGTAATTAAAGATGAGGTGCTTTTACCTCCCCATAGTGGAATCCACTGTAGGCATAAAGGGTGTAGAAAGTGGCCATGGGTCCTCCATTTTCACTTTTATTTATTTATCTATTATTATTTATATTAATATTAAATTAAAATTAAAAGGGACTAAAGGGGGTTGGTCTCCCATTGCTAGAGATAAGAAGGGTGGACCATGTGTGGAAAGAGCTCCAGGCTTGAGATTTGCTCCCCTTTTAGTCAATTCAATAAAATTTTATATAATAATAATAATTATTATTATATAATAATTATTAATGTTAACTGGATAATTGGGCATGATGGGTGGACATGTGTGGAAAATAAATGCGTGGATTTCATCTCCCATCTATAGGATAACATTTATAATAATAATAATATAAAATATTATTATTGTTGTTATTGTTATTGTGGGAACCTTGATTCAACTATAATTTCCTCATGCGACGTCATATTGATGATCCATCTATGACATTGTGATAATGATATTGAGATGGTTAATTCCAAACCAATGTTGGGTACTTAATTTGATCTTGTGGACCGAGTCCAAAAATCCCCCAATAATAATAATAATAATAATATTATTATTATTATTTGTAACGACCCAATCTTTTTGAGTAGTATATTAACTTACTCTTATTGATTTAATAAGATGTTAATGGTCAATGCAGAAAGAGGAGGCGATGGCTTCATCCAGTAGACTCGACCCTTATGAAGCCCACTTATCAGAACTTGGGAAGGAGGTAGCATCTGTGGGCTTCGCTTTGGACCAAGCCCAAGCCGAACTCCAGCGTGTCAAGCTTGAACGGAAACGCCTACGGGAGAAGTTCAAGTTAGTAGAGATTACTACTAGGGCAATGTTATCTGAGCCTCCCTCAGATTCTCTCACCATAGCACACCTTACACTTAGGTCTTATGCTGGTGTTATAAGGGGCTATGTGACGAGACCCTAGCTTCCTCGTGTAATCCTTTCGGGTGAATAAATTGAGATTTCTTCCTTTAGTGATGTTTGTGAAATTTCAAATGTCCAGATAATTTTAGGATATATTTTATTGATGAATTTTGCAAAAGGGATATTTTAAAATATTTATGTAAACCCTAAATAACTAATGATGTGTAATGATTTTCAAAAAAAGGTCTTCTACAAAAGTGTTCAGTAAGGAATTTGGAGTCTAATAAGATCAACTTAATTTTTGATGAATAGTAAATAGTGAATAGTGATTTTACGCTTAGGATTAGTAATGTGACCATATGGATTAGTAATATCACTTAAAGAAAGTTTTAAAATAATCTAGGCACCTTGATTAAGTAATGTGATTCAATAAAATGGTTAAATAACTGTTTCATAAATTATTAGTCAAGTATTAGTTTTTTAGGATGAATAGTGATTTTTAATTAAAAATTTAATTAAAAATAATTAGAAAATTATTTTTATAAAAATGACTTTATTTTTGAACTCCGAGCATCGATATTATGTTATGGTAATTTTTGGGGATTTTTCTGAAAAAATGAATTTTCGATGAATAGTGTTTTTATTTAAAAATTAAATTAAAAATATTTAGAAAATTATTTTTATAAAATGGGTTTCATTTTTGAAATCAGAGCATTGATATTTGGTTAAGGTGAAATTTTGGGATTATTCTGAGAAAGTTGAATTTTCAGTGAATAGTAAAAATACAGTTTTAGGGTTTCGGTATGTTTAATGACATCATAACTGTGTCATGATGATGTCAAGAGATATTTTAAGGGTTTTCCGGACAAGGGTGATGAATTATTGTTTTGGGGGCCCCATGTGGCCTAACTCCATGATAAATGCCAAGGGAGAGCACATGGGTTTGAGAAAAGCACATGTGAGGTGTCCCTTGGCCATTAATGCCTTGTCCCCTCACTTTCCCTATAAATACCCACCCTTTCCTCATTTAGTTTTCACTCCCAACTCTCCCCCAACAAAGTTCTGGTCTTCTTACCTTCCAAGGAGTCCTCCCAAGGTGCCCCCAATCCCTCAAGGTCCAATCCTTTGAGTTTCAAGAGTCACGTTTTAAGGTAAGGGATCCGACCCCTCTCTTTCTTTTCATGTAATCTCTTTTATGTCATTCCTTTTATGCTCCATGTTTTTATGTGAGAGGATGTTCTTTTATATTCCTCTTACTTCCCTTTCATGTTTATATGATGAGAGATCCCCTCTTACTCTCATCATTTCGTTTTATGAATGTTTAAGTGACGCCGTTAGGCTGCCAAATTTTTAAGGGATTCTTTCACCCTTCTCATTTTTCAAGTTTGATTTTCATGTCAAGTCTTTCAAGTTCCTTTTTATTATGTTGGGTTATGATCTCTATATCTATCATACTGATCTCTTATGATCATATGATGAGGTACCCTATTTGATCTTGTCAAATCGTTTTCTTTTGAAGTTAAGTGACGCCGTAAGGCTGCCGAATTTTCATAAGAGAAATCTAATCTTTTTTCCTTCCATGTTTTTCATTTCAAATGGTATGTCCCTCAAATTTCATTACCATGTCCATATGTCCTTCTTATTCTTTCACCCTACTATTTTATGGATCATTTATGAGTGGGTGACCCATGTCCCCTCTCATTTCAATGTTTTCTAAAACCCCGAAACTTAGCCGTTATGCTGCAGAATTTTCCCCTCAAAATGCCTCTCTCTTTTCTCAAAAATTATTTTATGTTATAAATTGAATACTAAAATCTCTTATTTATAAAAGGGTATTCACATATATATCAAAATGTTCCATTTTAAATTCTGGGATTTACATACATGAGACCCGCTTTCCCTTTCCGTGGGTTTAAAGTGACGTAAAGATCATGTCTTTAAAGCAGTTTTTAAAACGTTATGATTATGAAATGAAACCCATTTATTTTATGCTATGTGGGTTATTTATGAAATTTTTGATGATGATATATGTGGATCACATGATAATAAAGGCAAATTTAAGGGTGCGCCCTGATAGCGCTCCAATGCATTGGGTAATGATGTAACCACTAGAGATTACAATTTTCACGATACCTTGGTGAATAACCTTGGTAATTTTCAAATGACACCTTGGGGATGGACCTTGGTGATATGTTCATGATTGTCTATGTTAAATGATGTAGCCACATCTTCAAGTTATGGAAAATGTTATTTTTATTATGAAATGCCTCATGATTTCTTTCTCATGCCTTAAAGTTCTTTTCATGTCCTTATTGAAGTATCTCAAGTTCACATGTAAAATGTTCCTCTTGTTTCCCTTATTGGGCCTTCTGCTCACCCTTTCTTTTGATGTATGTCCCCAGGTTATGAGATGCAGTAATGAACCTAGAATGAACTTAAGGATATTCCTTTAAAGTGTTTAAGAAGAATGTTTTATGTTGTTTTCATGTATTATGTTCCTGGTTTCCAAGACACTAGACCTTAAAGATCCTCAGTTTTGTGTAATGTAATGAAAGTTTATGTTATAAAATGGCGGGATGCTATAGTTGGTATCAAAGGATGGTTTAGTTATTTGTGGAAATTAGGATATAAAAACTTTAGGAAGAACCCTATAGAAAAGTTTAAATATAGGAAAACTTCCTGGTATTTTGGTAAGTATTGAGTAAGTGGTTTATCAAACAAATACATCCCTGTCTGGATACGAGTAGGTAGAGATGGCTCTGGCATAGATGTACATAGGGGTAAAACCCGAAAACACCGCTTTGAGCTAGAATCGAACGGGAACTGGTGCACGATAACGGGCCTTGCTGCACTCTTGGTTACGACACTCCCGGGGGATATGTTTGGTTAATCACAAGCTTTTTATGAATCATTATGACGGAATTATAGAAAAGTGTAATTGTATAAGCATGAAGTCTTAGTTAAAAGATCCATAAATGAAATAAGTTTCTCACTAAGGTTTTATTCTTTTAGAAAATGGCGGGCAATAGGAGGAACCGTGCCGATGGTGACCGCAATGCACCATGTGCTGACGGCCCTCCGATGGAAGCCGGAATGGAAACATTCATGCGAATGATGAACCAACTGACTCAAGTTATGAGTAATAACTTGAATCAAGCTGAGAGGCCGACCTCACAACGAAGGGAACAACTTTCTGTTGAGTCCTTCATGTGTCAACGACCACCAACATTCAGTGGATCTACTGACCCATTGGTTGCGGAACAATGGATAAGCTCCATTGAAAAGATCTTTTTTGTACTTCATTGTTCGGAACAAGAAAAAGTCACCCTTGCTGTTTACCGCCTAGAGGGAGAAGCTGATCAGTGGTGGTCACTGATCAAAAACACAAAGCCACGAGGAGAGATGGAAGCTATGGAGTGGGAAGAATTTCGGGGAATTTTCTTTAACAAGTATTTCCCTCGTTCCATGAGAACGAGAATGGATAAAGAGTTTATCGAGCTGAAGCAGAAGGAGAACGAATCTGTTGAAAGCTATGAGATGAACTTCACAAGGCTTTCCCGTTATACCTCAAGCTTTGTCATGGACCCTAATGGGAAGGTAGATAGATTCTTTGGCGGACTACGACCTCATATACGGAAGAATCTATCCAACAGGGACTACGATAGCTATGAAGAAATAGTTCGAAGTGCTATAAAAGTTGAACTAGAGTTTGGGGAGACACAGTGGTCTCACAAATCTAATGAAAAGAAGAGAACTATAGAACCAAGCCTGGGAAGAAGTTTTGATCAGGAAAGAGGTGGAAAGCATATGCAACATGCCACATGCAATAAATGTGGGAAGAAGCATCCGGGGAACTGCTTGATCGGAAGTGGTAAGTGCTATAGGTGTGGAAAAGAAGGCCATATTTCTCGGAATTGTCGTAGTGATGTGAATCCTCAACTTCCCAACACTAACGACAGAGTAAAGATGGTTCTGGCCCTACCCGAAGTCACATGCTTCAAGTGTGGACAGCTTGGGCACTTTGCTAATCAATGTCCAAATCTGAGGGTGGTGGAGGGGAATCACCATCAACCTCAGCAGAGGCCAAGGGAGCAAGGTCGTGCTTTCGCTATCACAACAGCTGAAGTTGAAGTCTCGAACGATGTGGTAGAAGGTACTCTTGTTGTCCTCTCAAAACTAGAAAGTACTTTATTTGATTCTGGTTCTACACATTCCTTTATTTCCTCCAAGTTTGCAAGGAATATAGAATCAATCCCCGAATTGCTTGAGGTAGAGTTGTCAGTCAAGACTCCAAGTGGGATTATCCATGCATCAACAGTGTTTAGAGACTCTAGTGTTTACTTTAGTGAGCACAATCTTATCGCAAATCTAGTAGTCATTCCCATGTTGGAATTCGACGTTATACTAGGGATGGACTGGCTCTCAAAGTATAATGCTAAGATCAAATGCAGAAATAAGGAAATCTCAGTAGTCTTGAATGAACGACCTACAGTTATCTTCCGAGGAGAGGTATCCCGAACTGATCCCTATCTAGAAGCACCTCCCATATCTTTCTTTATGGAGTTAATCGGTGATGATGAAGAAGGGAAAGGGAGCATACAAATTGAAGATGTTCCGATTGTTCAGGAATACATGGATGTATTTCCTGAGGAGTTACCTGGACCTCCCCCAGAAAGAGAGGTAGAGTTCTCCATTGAACTCGTACCTGGGTCTCAACCGATATCAAAGACTCCGTATAGAATGGAAAATGTGGAGCTAGAAGAGCTAAAGAAACAACTCCAAGACTTGTTGGAGAAGGGGTTTATCCGACCGAGTGTGTCTCCTTGGGGAGCACCAGTTCTCTTTGTGAAGAAGAAGGATGGATCAATGCGACTATGCATTGATTATAGAGAACTGAACGAGATCACAGTGAAGAACAGATATCCTCTTCCAAGAATTGATGATTTATTTGACCAACTTCATGGGGCTCAATTCTTCTCTAAGATTGACCTTCGATCTGGTTATCATCAAATGAGGGTGAAGAAGGAAGATATTCCAATGACTGCCTTCCAATCAAGATATGGGCATTATGAGTTTACTGTTATGCCCTTCGGCTTGACTAATGCTCCTGCTATTTTCATGGATTTGATGAATAGAGTCTTTAAGGACTACCTTGATAACTTTGTGGTAGTTTTCATTGATGATATTTTGATATATTCAAAAAGTCGTGGGGAGCATGAAGATCATCTGAGGGTTGTTTTGAAAACTCTACGGAAGGAGAGGCTCTTTGGGAAGTTCAGCAAGTGTGAGTTTTGGTTACAACAAGTGGCTTTCTTGGGGCACATCATAACCAATGAAGGAATCTCGGTTGACCCTGCAAAGACAATGGTTGTGGAGGAGTGGCCTCAACCCACAACAGTAACTAAGATTCGTAGTTTCCTTGGTTTAGCGGGATATTATAGGAGGTTTGTGAAAAAATTTTCACGGCTTTCTAATCCACTAACCAAGTTGACTCGAAAAGGGTTTAAGTTCATCTGGACAAAGGAATGTGAGGAAAGTTTCCAAGAGCTGAAGAAGAGATTGGTTACTGCACCTGTGTTAACACTACCCTCTATCGGAGAAGGATTCGTTATTTTTAGCGATGCATCTCTGAAAGGGCTTGGGTGCGTCCTCATGAAAAATGACAAGGTAATTTCTTATGCATCTCGACAGTTGAAGATTCATGAGCAGAATTATCCTACGCATGATCTAGAGCTGGCGGCAGTTGTTTTTGCTCTAAAGATATGGAGGCACTATCTTTATGGGGAGAAATGTGATATATACACTGACCACCAAAGTCTAAAGTATATTTTCACTCAGAAAGAATTGAACATGAGACAAAGGAGATGGTTGGAGATTATTAAAGACTATGATTGTTCAATTCATTATCACCCTGGAAGAGCAAACAAAGTCGCGGATGCGTTAAGCAGGAAAGATCCTGTTGTTCTGGAAACAATGAGGATCCTGGGAGATCCCTTGATTAAAGATCTAGTAAAACTGGACATGGGAATTATAAGGAAAGGGACATCATCAACCCTATCCCAAATGATTTCTCAACATTCATTACTAGAGAAGATCAAGAAGGCTCAAAAAGAAGATCCTTTGCTACAGGAGAAGTTGGAGGCTGTAAAAGATGGGAAGTTACCTGATTTCAATATTGATCAAGAAGGTGTATTGAAATTTCATACAAGACTATGTGTCCCATCTATTCCGGAGATAAAGAAAGAACTGATGGATGAAGCTCATAGCTCTACTTTCTCTATACATCCGGGAAGCACTAAGATGTATAAAGACCTTCGTGATCATTATTGGTGGGATAACATGAAGAGGGAGATTGCCGATTACACTACAAGGTGCCTGGTGTGTCAGCAAGTAAAGGCAGAAAGACAACTTCCTAATGGGGTATTACAACCGCTACCCATACCAGTATGGAAGTGGGATAATATCACCATGGACTTTGTAACTGGTCTCCCAAAAACATCCAAAGGAAATAATGCGATATGGGTTATTGTGGACCGTCTCACCAAGACAGCCCATTTTATCTCTATTCGGGAAGATTTCTCTCTGGATCAGCTTGCCAAGATATACGTGAAGGAAGTGGTAAGGCTGCATGGGGTACCACTATCCATCGTATCTGATCGTGACCCAAGATTCACATCAAAATTCTGGAGAAGTCTTCAACATGCTCTGAATACTGAATTAAATTTTAGTACGGCCTATCATCCTCAAACTGATGGCGAATCTGAAAGGACTATTCAGACACTCGAAGACATGTTGAGATTATGCTCAATGGAATTTAAAGGTGGTTGGGATCAACACCTCCCATTAGTGGAGTTCTCCTATAATAATAGCTTCCATGCGAGTATTCAGATGGCACCCTATGAAGCTCTGTATGGAAAGCGGTGTAGAACTCCTACTTGTTGGGATGAAACTGGTGAGAGGAAGCTTCTTGGGCCTGATCTCGTGCAAGAGATGACAGAACAGGTTCATTCCATCCAACAACACATAAAGGCTGCTCAGAGTCGGCAGAAGAGCTATGCTGACAATCGTCGAAGGGACTTGGAGTTTGGTGTTGGTGACAAAGTCTTCCTTCGAATTTCTCCATGGAAGAGAGTCATGCGGTTTGGGAAGAAAGGGAAGCTCAGCCCTAGGTACATTGGCCCCTATGAAATCCTTGATCGCATAGGAGCAGTGGCCTATCGTCTAGCACTTCCACCGAACCTAGCTCAAGTTCATGATGTCTTCCATGTATCTCTCTTGAGGAAGTACATACCCGACCCTTCGCATGTACTGAACCCAGAGGTGGTACAACTTGAACATGACCTCTCTTATGAGGAGCAGCCAGTGGAGATCTTGGACCGTAGAGACAAGGTTCTACGAAACAAGACTACCCACCTTGTGAAAGTGTTGTGGAGGAATCATAAGTATGAAGAAGCGACTTGGGATCCTGAGGAAATGATGAAGCAAAAGTACCCTCACCTTTTCGACTAGGCCTCATGTATAAATTTCGGGGACGAAATTTCTTAAGGGGGGAAGAATGTAACGACCCAATATTTTTGAGTAGTATATTAACTTACTCTTATTGATTTAATAAGATGTTAATGGTCAATGTAGAAAGAGGAGGCGATGGCTTCATCCAGTAGACTCGACCCTTATGAAGCCCACTTATCAGAACTTGGGAAGGAGGTAGCATCTGTGGGCTTCGCTTTGGACCAAGCCCAAGCCGAACTCCAGCGTGTCAAGCTTGAACGGAAACGCCTACGGGAGAAGTTCAAGTTAGTAGAGATTACTACTAGGGCAATGTTATCTGAGCCTCCCTCATATTCTCTCACCATAGCACACCTTACACTTAGGTCTTATGCCGGTGTTATAAGGGGCTATGTGACGAGACCCTAGCTTCCTTGTGTAATCCTTTCGGGTGAATAAATTGAGATTTCTTCCTTTAGTGATGTTTGTGAAATTTCAAATGTCCAGATAATTTTAGGATATATTTTATTGATGAATTTTGCAAAAGGGATATTTTAAAATATTTATGTATACCCTAAATAACTAATGATGTGTAATGATTTTCAAAAAAAGGTCTTCTACAAAAGTGTTCAGTAAGGAATTTGGAGTCTAATAAGATCAACTTAATTTTTGATGAATAGTAAATAGTGAATAGTGATTTTACGCTTAGGATTAGTAATGTGACCATATGGATTAGTAATATCACTTAAATAAAGTTTTAAAATAATCTAGGCACCTTGATTAAGTAATGTGATTCAATAAAATGGTTAAATAACGGTTTCATAAATTATTAGTCAAGTATTAGTTTTTTCGGATGAATAGTGTTTTTTAATTAAAAATTTAATTAAAAATAATTAGAAAATTATTTTTATAAAAATGACTTTATTTTTGAACTCAGAGCATCGATATTATGTTATGGTAATTTTTGGGGATTTTTCTGAAAAAAATGAATTTTCGATGAATAGTGTTTTTATTTAAAAATTAAATTAAAAATATTTAGAAAATTATTTTTATAAAATGGATTTCATTTTTGAAATCATAGCATTGATATTTGGTTAAGGTGAAATTTTGGGATTATTCTGAGAAAGTTGAATTTTCAGTGAATAGTAAAAATACAGTTTTAGGGTTTCGGTATGTTTAATGACATCATAACTGTGTCATGATGATTTCATGAGATCTTTTAAGGGTTGGCCGGCCAAGGGTGATGAATTATTGTTTTGGGGGCCCCATGTGGCCTAACTCCATGATAAATGCCAAGGGAGAGCACATGGGTTTGAGAAAAGCACATGTGAGGTGTCCCTTGGCCATTAATGCCTTGTCCCCTCACTTTCCCTATAAATACCCACCCTTTCCTCCTTTAGTTTTCACTACCAACTCTCCCCCAACGAAGTTCTGGTATTCTTACCTTCCAAGGAGTCCTCCCAAGGTGCCCCCAAGCCCTCAAGGTCCAATACTTTGAGTTTCAAGAGTCACGTTTTAAGGTAAGGGATCTGACCCCTCTCTTTCTTTTCATGTAATCTCTTTTATGTCATTCCTTTTATTCTCCATGTTTTTATGTGAGAGGATGTTCTTTTATATTCCTCTTACTTACCTTTCATGTTTATATGATGAGAGATCCCCTCTTACTCTCATCATTTCGTTTTATGAAAGTTTAAGTGACGCCGTTAGGCTGCCGAATTTTTAAGGGATTCTTTCACCCTTCTCATTTTTCAAGTTCGATTTTCATGTCAAGTGTTTCAAGATCCTTTTTATTATGTTGGGGTATGATCTCTATATCTATCATACTGATCTCTTATGATCATATGATGAGGGACCCTATTTTATCTTGTCAAATCATTTTCTTTTGAAGTTAAGTGACGCCGTAAGGCTGCCGAATTTTCATAAGAGAAATCTAATCTTTTTTCCTTCCATGTTTTTCATTTCAAATGGTATATCCCTCAAATTTCATTACCATGTCCATATTTCCTTCTTATTATTTCACCCTACTATTTTATAGATCATTTATGAGTGGGTGACCCATGTCCCCTCTCATTTCAATGTTTTCTAAAACCCCGAAACTTAGCCGTTATGCTGCAGAATTTTCCCCTCAAAATGCCTCTCTCTTTTCTCAAAAATTATTTTATGTTATAAAGTGAATACTCAAAGCTCTTATTTCTACAAGGGTATTCACATATATATCAAAATTTTCCATTTTAAATTCTGGGATTTACATACATGAGACCCGCTTTCCCTTTCCGTGGGTTTAAAGTGACGTAAAGATCATGTCTTTAAAGCAGTTTTTAAAACGTTATGATTATGAAATGAAACCCATTTATTTTATGCTATGTGTGTTATTTATGAAATGTTTGATGATGATATATGTGTATCACATGATAATAAAGGCAAATTTAAGGGTGCGCCCTGATAGCACTCCAATGCATTGGGTAATGATGTAACCACTAGAGATTACAATTTTCACGATACCTTGGTGAATAACCTTGGTAATTTTCAAATGACACCTTGGGGATGGACCTTGGTGATATGTTCATGATTGTCTATGTTAAATGATGTAGCCACATCTTCAATTTATGGAAAATTTTATTTTTATTATGAAATGCCTCATGATTTCTTTCTCATGCCTTAAAGTTCTTTTCATGTCCTTATTGAAGTATCTCAAGTTCACATGTAAAATGTTCCTCTTGTTTCCCTTATTGGGCCTTCTGCTCACCCTTTCTTTTGATGTATGTCCCCATGGTTTCTTATGTAGTTTTTCATGATACTAGGCATTGATGATGGGGCTTTGGATTTGTGACTCCCTAAAGCTATGGAGTAGTGACGAGGTGCGGGACCTCATCAGGACTTCTTTGGATAGACATGCGAGATGCTAAGCATCAATGATATACCTTTTTAGAGACTTATTCAGACTTATTATTCTTAGCTAGGCTATGGATATGGAGATCCCCTTTCTCTCTCTTTTGTGATTCTAGTTGAGCATATCTGGATGTTTATGGTTATTGTATCAATTTTTGACTGACATTCCTTTTTTGGGTTGAGTTGAATACTTCTATTGTTTATTTAATTTCTCCCTATTTAGTTTTTAGAGAATCATATTGGGTATTTATATACTCACCAATACATGGGGTTTTCCCATACATGTCATGTCTTATGCAGACAACAAATAAATCAATGGTGATTTAAGAGGATCATAGGGATACTTGGGTGCATAGACCTCTTATGGTGTTTAGGCATGGACATCATGAGTTGGACTCTTTTAACTTACTTTATTCCAGTTTTTTTTTTCATGTTTGGAATTAATTTATAGTTGGGTGTGTATTTTCTCATTTGTTTTTTAGATCATGCTGTTATACTTTTTTTATTCCCTAGAGGTTATTATATGCATAGTTTCTACTCTAGGTGTTACTATATTTTATTATTATTCCTATTCACTTCTATATGGATATGGTTGGTTGTGTGCATATAGATACTTTAGGAAAAAGTCTCTTATTTTAGTTATGCCTTATCGACACTTGTCACCAGCCCTTGACCTATGGAGGTGGTCTTGGGGTTGTGGCAGTCCAGTCTTCCACCGACTAAGCGGGCTCCTGTGGGTCAGATTGTTACATGAAATGTAAATATCATAAGATATAACCCAAAATTATGTTTCCAAATATAAATGAGAAAATTAATGGAAATATAAAACAAGTTCATGGAAGAGAAAGATATTACTTCAGAAGGGTTAAAATTATTCTTAATAATGTCATACTTTTACGGGGAAGAAATTCATCAAGGAGAGAGATTTGAATAAAAAGTGTTATTTTCCCTAGATATAAAGAGATATTTCAATATAAAATCTTATTGTGGAAGAATCACATCATAGAAGTATTAATTTCAATATGAGGCATTATAACTCAAAGAAATGGGGTTTGAGTTAAAAAACCCTTACATCTTTATAATCTTTCAAATTGAATACCCATGAAAGATTAACATTTGATGTATTAATAAATAAATTATATTTCATGAAAATTTATGATAAAATAATTCCATTCCCAATATATAGACCAAAAAATTAAACAAGTGGTGGATACACATCATATCTCAATGAAGTAAAATTGATATGCAAAAACCCTTACCTTTAATACCTCTTAAGTGAACATTATCTAACCTCATGAATAAAAAAATATCTATCTTAATAACTTATTTAATTTTTTTCATACCTATAATATTTTATAAACTTAAATTATAAAAATTTATTACAAATATATTAGTTATTTGTATTTTATTTTCATCATCAGAAGTTATTGTCTTTGATTAATTGTGTAATACTAGTTTTGTAATGGAAGAGTCAATTATTGTTTATAGATGTAGAGTTTATCATTTAGAGATAATTAAAGATACTATAATATATGATTTATAATTATTTATAATTTTATAATTTTATTTTATAAGTATTTAGGCTATGATTTATGATGATAAAGTTGGTGACGATCTTATTTCAGTAATTAATAATGAACAAAAAGTCTACATAGTTATAGTTAGTTTAATAATAGTATGAAATTTTTTGAATGAAAACCCAAAAAATATTTTCTCATTAATTTATAATAACACTATTATTTAAGTTTCCATAGTCATCCATTATATAAATTTATAACATTTTTCAATTAGGTGGTTAAACCGACCCACACAAGAACAAGTTATAATATATGGGTGAGTATGGTTAAGAAAGTAATTATTTTAGCATAATATTGTTATTAAATAAGCATAATGAAATTATTTATATGCATTTAAGGTTTTTAATCATATATTAAGATATTTTTATGAATAATAAAATAATAGATGAAAAATAAAGTATGTTACTTTTTTGAAGGTTGTAGTCCGCATGTACGCATGAGTGACACATTAATTTTCCATAGATTAGGGAGAAGATAGGTAATGGTTTACAATTAAATAATATTAAAAAATTTATAAATATACATTTAATTAATTAAATTGAATTTTATTACCATCCATGTGATGTGGTGAAGAAAAATTAAGCATTACTTTCATGGAGGCGGTAACCCACACTTATTCATGACGACCTCTTAATTTTTCTAATGGTGTTGGAGGAAGGTATAAAAGTGATATTCCATTAGTATAATAATATTTAAGAATATTATTAATACTTATTTTATCATATTTTCATTAATATAATATATTTTAAATGGTATTAGTAGAAAATAAAGTAGAAGGAATGAAATATAAGTAATTGAGAATGTTACCTTACTCTTTGGAAGAGCTCCTTTGTAAAAAAAATTAATGATTTGAGGGGTGGTACTTTGAGAATACCAATACCTATTGGAAGTTTCTAGTATTTTACGGAGTTATTTTAGGATATTTTGATAGAATCTAAGAGTCTTGGGGTGTGAAGATAAGTGGGATGGTGATGGTTCCTCCTATAATGGATAGGAATAACATTTTTGTAAAATATAAAAGGAAATGTCACTATTAAAAGGTAAAATGGATCCAATAATGGTTTAGAGGAAGGTTAATTTCGGTTAAACTTCATTCACACATTTTCACACATGTTTTTTAACTTTTTTTTGAAGTCTTTTATGCTTAATTTTTTCAATACTACTATTTTTTCCATGATAATTAATTTTTATCTAAGTAATTTACTTTAAATTCCAAAAAATAAAATGACACTTATTACATAATTTAGAACTAATGATTCCAAATATGAAATTAATTTTTTCAAATAAAATTTATATTTTTAATAAAAATTAATTTTAACAATAGTGCACGTAACCCATAAAAACACATTTTTAGAAAAAGTGTATCAGGCATAAATGTTATCTTTAGAAAAAATTTATCACTATTGTTGATTTTAATAACATTAATTGTTTTATTATTAACCAAGTAAGATTTATATAGATTGAAAATAAATCCAAAAAACAATTCTACCTTTTGAGACCATAATTAAATGAAAATATGAAAAACAATTTTTTATTAGAATAAAAAATTACTTAAGTATCAAAATATTAAACATGGATTTTATAAATTCAATTTAATATTATTAAATGAATAATTTTATTTATTAAAAACATTATTGGGCTTGATAAATGTTTTATAAAAGTTTTAATTCATTCTTAGACCATGATAAAGTAAAAAACTCTATGGTATTAATAAAAACCATATCTTTTCACTATTCATCTAAAAATCAATTATTTTATAAAAATAAGAAAATAAAACTAAGATAATTTTGACATTATAAATCCAAAAAATAAGTTCATTTTATAAAAGTAATTTCTAAAATTTCTAAATTTATATTTTAAATGAAAATAAAAACTATAAATAAAGTCTTCTTTTATCGAAAAATTCCATTTTCAAACATTAGGTGTTCTTAATATTATTTCATATAAATTATAAATTTAATTAATGTTAAAATATTAGTTCATATATAATAATAGTATAAAAGTGTTAAATTTAATTTATTAGGATAAAATATACAATATATAAAAAAATTATTTGAGAAATAACAATACTTTTTAATATTAGACAATATTGATTATTTATCCATTTAATATATGCAATTTTTCATTAAGTAATATTTTTTATTTACTAGAAGTTTTATTATTATAATTTTCTTAATAATATTCATCTAATATGTCGTAACTTGTTTTTTTTTCTGGGTTGTGTATGGATAAAGCTTCAAATGTAGTATTTAATTAAAGGAAAATATATACTAAAATCTCAGGGCATTATATTCTACCCCTTTAAATAAATTACATCCTCCCAATTTTAATTATCATTCATTAATAAAAGAAGATAACAGATTCATCGAAACTCAAGATATATTTTCTATAGATATATTAATTTCATAATCTTAGATACTTTGAGGCTCATCATTTACCTCATAACCTTAGGCCCTATAACATCCTGGCCTAGGTGACATACACTGATGCCCCAAATTGGTCGGTCACATGACCTCAAGCACACCTCCCCATATTCCAGAGGCTACCAACTAGAAGTGGTGGTATACTATTAGTTATGGGGATACTATACCCTCTATTATTAGAGTAATACAACAGAATAAATAAATAAGAAATAGTATAATATAATATAACCATGAGCATTGTCAATATCTCATGATAAACAAAACTAAAAATACAATATCAAAAATAAAGCAGAAAATATTCCATGTCAATGTAGGTGTCAAGAGTCTAAAATGAAACCAAAAATAAAGACACTAAAAACACCCCCAATCTCCAGTTACCTCATCCAATATCCATCCCAATTCATCTATCTATCTTAGGGAATTTTCCCTTAACTTGTCTAGAAAACACAAAGTCTATTCGAGTACCGATCAGGCGGCCCAAGTAGGGTATGAGTAAAACTTAGTATGCCAACACCAACATCATCTAAAACAATATTCAGTCAAATAAGAGTGTATTAATTGGTATAAAGAAAATAATTTCAATTCATAAGTAAATGTTCATCACATTATAAATTAATCTTTATTTAACCACATTAACTCCTAGTTTCCCGTAGACGCCCATACCTTAATCCACACTTAGGCTCATGATGAAGTCTGAATTATTCCCAAGTGATATTATATCTCAAAATTCCATTATTAACATTATTTAATTTATACTTGAATGCCCATTTTACCATTAACTCATTACACAATTGAATGACCATGTTCCCATTCTTTAATTAACAACTATATAACCATGTTACTATTCATACCACATACATTATAATGACCATGTTACCATTCTTTAATCCTAAACTAAGTTACCATGTTACCATTCATACATTACACATTAATATGACCATGTTCATATTATTTAATTCCTAACTAAATGACTATGTGACCATTCATCACATAATTAATTCAAAAATTAATTATCCACATCAATTCCATTACCAATTCAACAATAAGTTAAATAAAATAATTTAATTTAGTTAAATAAAAAATTAACTAATCACAAAAACCGCCTTAATTAATTCCCTAATTAATTAATTATGTCAAACGCATTAAATAACCCATCAATTAATTAATCAAAACCCACAACTAAAAATCCCATAATTAATTCCACAATTAATTATCACAATTCTCAATCTCAATACCTTCTAATTAATTCATCAATTAATTATCTCTAATCAAAATATCTATATCTTGTAATTAATTATACTATTAATTATCTACAAATATATAATTTACAAAATCCCATATTCACATCTCCTCAATTAATAAATTTACCAAATTAATTAATTTAAATCAAGAACACAATTACTAAATATATAATAGAAATTATAAAATTTCATACATGCAATTTAAATAAAGAATTTTGAATTTTTATTATAGACTAACTACCTAAATTCGTTGATGAATGATCTACCAATAGAAATCCCCAAAATTTGAGCTACACAAAGTTATAAAATGAGATCCAGATCCAAAACCTTAAATCAATATCAAATAAATTAAGATCTATATAATCTATATCTAGATCTATAATCCTAGATATAGATACATGATATTATATCTTGATCTAATCCAAAAATAATAGAATAAATCTCTTCAAGGAAGGTATAAGAAAGGAGAATGAATGAGAAACCAATAGAATAAAATCTACATACTGGGAAGGGGCACATAATTTCCCCTAACCGTGAACATAAACTATGAACCTATTTTATAGGGGTGCACAGTTAATCTTAAGAGTGCACATGGTTAGAAAAACCATGTTACAAACATGAAAATCCCTACTCTCTAGGGTTTCATGGTTTGCTAGGCTAGGGTACACTATTTACCCTAACTGTGCACCAACCATGCACAACCCACTTTCTTTCATTTTTCTCAAAAATTCCACCAAAAAACACCCAAAGATAAAACTCAAACGAAAAGTAATAAATACTAAAAAAAGAGTACCTAAAAAGAAGCCTGAGATAACTCCAAAAATTTTCAGGATCTTACAATATCCCCACCTTATAATAGCTCATCCTCGAGATTCACTTCCAAACATCTCTAAGATTCTGAGTCCAAAAGATCAAGCCACTGAGCCCTCATATCTAATTCCCTTTCCTATGTTTCCTCCTGCACATGCCTTTTTTCCACAATACATGAACTATCGACATAGTGTTTCCCCATAACACTTTCTCACTGTGATCCAACACACACATTAGATTATCTTCAAAGGATGCATCTATCTCAATATCAACATTATATACATCGATCACATGAGAAGGTTTAGGTTAATACCATTATATTTGTGACACATGGATAACATCATGCATAACATTTTATTTATATAAAATATCCAATTGGTATACCACCGACCCGATTCTCTCCACCACCTCAAATAGTCCAAAAAACCTGGGAACCAACTTTCCCTATTTCTATATCCTATGGTGACCCAACCTAGGTGACACCCAAAGGAATACATGATCACCCTCTATAAACTCTAGGGTTCATTGATGCCTATGAGCATATGAATTTTGTCTACTTTGAGCCATATCCATTCATTTATGAATCCCTTATTCCCTCTATGATGTCTCTTACATGATAATTGATCCCAATAACTCAGACTCACTGCCTCCATCTAGTATAAAGGTGATCTGCATAGCCTTCCATAAAGTACCTTGAATGGTTCCATATGTATCTTTTCTTGAAAATTATTATTATAGAAATAATATACTAAAGAAAAGTTCCTCTCTCTAGATCCACCGATGTCTATAACACATGATCGCAACATATACTAAATCACATATATAGTACACTCCGACTACCCATCTATCTGTGGGTGGAAATCCATACTCAACAAAACCTGCGTACCAAGAACCTTCAGTAAGCCCTTCCAGGAGAAATAAGTAAAACAAGAGTCATGGTCTGAAACAATAGTCTATTGAACCCCCTGAAGATATAATATCTCTTAAATATACAAAACTCCCAAATAATATACTGAGAAAGTCTCCCATATAGGAAGGAAATGTTCGTCCTCATTCAGTCGATACATAATCACCCAAATGACATCATTCTTCTGAGGCATCCTCAGGAGACCCACCACAAGGTTCATGGTCATGTCATCCCACTTCTATTATGGAATGTCAAATGGTTGTAGTAATCCTCCAAGTTATTGATGCTCCACCTTCACCTGCTGATAGGTGTAACATCATGTCACTAATCTTTCTATCTCCTTTTTCATGCCTGACCACTAAAAATATCATCATAGGTCACGGTACATTTCTATCACACCTGGGTGTAATGCCCACATTGAGGTATGAAACTCACACATTATCTAATATATAATACTTTTAGGTACAACAATATGATTATTGACATATACAATCTCATCCTCATCTATGATCCAATATGAAGGTGTCTCCCCACATTCAAAGCTTCCCCTCATGGTCAAACATTATAGATCCTCATACTATCTATCTATGATCCATCTCAAAAGTGTAGAATTCACAAAAATTGACATGAGATTCATCTTCTCCTAACTATCTGGAACCACAACATGCATTTCATCCAGTAAGGAAATCATCTTCCACTCAGTACTAGACTCATGAAACACCTGAGTCTGAGTTTTCTTACTCAAATCATCAGCAACTCTATTCCCCTTTCTAGGTGTATATGCTTGTTCAAAATCAAGTGAATTCATATAATCAACCCATCTAATTTGTTAGAGATTCAAGTCTCACTAATAAAAGTTGTACTTTAAGCTCTTGTGATCAATATACAAAGTAAATTTTTTTCCCAAAAGATAGTTCCACCAAAATTTTAAAGAATAAACCACTACAACCAACTTAAGTTCAAGCGTAGGGTAGTTCCATTCATGAGTCCTCAACTTCCAAGAACCATATGCCATAACTTGATCTCCTTGAATTAACAAATGTTCAATTCTAATCCCAAAAGTGTCACAATACACCATGTACTCCTCACCTGGATATGGTAGGATCAATATTGGTGCTGTTTTAAAATGTTTCTTCAACTCCTAGAAGGCATACTCAGAAGATTCTGACCATTCAAACTTTATCCCCTTTTTGGTTAAGCCAAAAAGTAGAACTTATAAACTAAAAATGTACTGTATGAACCTCCTATAATATCCAACTAATACCAAAATGCTACAGATGTCAAACATGTTATTGGGCTACTCCCAAGAAATCGCTGCCTGAACCTTCTACGGATCTAGTGACACACCTTCCTCCAAGATGATGTGACCCAAGAAGTGTACCTGATCAATCAAAAATTGGAACTTAGATATCTTGGAGTATATATGATTCTCTCTCAGTGTACTCATAATTAATTCAAGATGTTGGGCTTGATTTTCAGGAGTCTTGAAGTACACCAAGATGTTTTCCATAAATAATACCACAAGCTGATCCATGTATGGATGGAAGATCCTATTCATAAAGTCCATAAACACTTATAGTGTGTTATTCAACCTAAAAAGCATTAAGATGAACTCATATAGGCCGCAACTAATTCTGAAAGAAGTCCTTGGAATATTAGAAGTTCAAACTTTTAGCTAATGATACCCTAATACCACTTCAATCTTTGAGAATACACAAGCTCCTCTCAACTAGATAAACAAATCATAGATATGTGGAAGACGATACCGGTTCTTCATAGTAATTTGGTTCAACGTCCAGTAATCAACACATAAGCACAAACACTTGTCAGCCTCCTTTTCAAACAACACAAGTGAACCCTAAGGCGATGTACTCAGATAGAAAAATCCCTTATACTCCAAATCATCTAGTCTAGTCTTAAGCTCTTAAATCTATGTCAGTTTCATTCTGTATGGTGGAATAGAAATAGACTCTATTCATAGCATGATCTCAATGGTGAATTCCATGTATCTCTCAGGTGGAAACCCTAAAGAGTATTCTGGAAAGACATACTAAAACTAGCCCACTACAGGTAGAAGGATATCCTTCTCTTCATCTTCAACATCTAGTAATAGACTAGTAACCTAGGCTGTGAGTTCTCCTAGTTGCTAAGTAATTAACTCCGCTCAACCTGCCTAGATATCTAACTTTATGTGGTGAATATAGTTATCACACTTAGAATATGTAAAAGTTACTCTCCTCTAGTAATAATAAATATGAGATTGTTATGTTTTTTTAGAAAAATGACTTCATAAGATCTTATTATATAATAAATAGAAGGTTACACCAGTTGAAAAGATGAGATTTTACATTTTTCTTTTTTCTAGAGAGGTAGAACATCAATATAAAGTGTATCCGCATGGATGCAGGCATCGTTGAAAACTCCTTTGTTTTCAAGAGTTTCAACAATAGAATTAGCTTTGTGAAAGGTATGATTGATAATTTAGTTCATTATGAAAATATTGGCCATGTAGTTAGACCATCTTACAATGAGATTCCACGAAAAATGGATGTTACCAAGACTCGCCACTTGCATAATAGTAGTCAAGTCACATTAAGACCAAAACTCATTCTAATTTCATTGCCTAGCCATGTGGGAATCATTAATAAAAGTAATAATTTCAACTTTAAGTGTTGTGTAATGTCCACAAGGCCCATAGATACAGTGGATGATATCCCCATTATGATACCTGGTGATATATCCAAAGATCGCTATACCAGGATTTCATTTAGAAGATCCATCAGTGTTTCACATTAGCCAACAACCAAATGGAGGAATCCAAAATACTTTAAGCAAGACATGAAGGGTGGGGGGTTATTAACTTGGAATATTGAGGTGTCTCAACACAATGAAGTCCCGAACAGTGTTGTTGTAGTAACATTTTTGAAAATTGATTTTCATTCTTCAAAGCCACTGTAATATCCACGAAGGCTGACTAAAATCTGAATAGTTCATGTTTGCATACAAATTTATTTATCCCTCACCAAATGGAATACATTAGCTCTGCACATGAGATGATAAATAGGTTTTTAAGTTTCCTAGAAATCAGAAGATGAAAAAACTCTTGTAAAATACTGTCAATTATGTCCATGTGCGGGGGATGATGATCGAACATATCAAACAATTCTTTCCATAATGAAGCATTTGTTTCACAGTAAAGAAAGTCATGGTCCACATCTTCCCTCTATGGATGAAAAAAGGCACACCAAGAGAAAATAGTGATACCTCTGTGCTTTAGGCATGCATCCACTAGAAATATTTGAAATTTAACTCTCCAAAAGAGTTATAATCGAGAGGTGTGTATCAATTGGTTGTTGAATTTACCAATCCAATTA
Organism: Viscum album; assembly: GCA_963277665.1. Taxonomy (NCBI): domain Eukaryota; kingdom Viridiplantae; phylum Streptophyta; class Magnoliopsida; order Santalales; family Viscaceae; genus Viscum; species Viscum album. Next base: position 990,372,801 of record OY728131.1, on the reverse strand, counting down.
TGAGTGGATTTCATCTCATTAGTGTAGAATGTTTTATAATTCAATAGTCCGTTTGGAGATGGTTCCAAAACCAAGAGGTCATCCTGTGTCATGAAAAAAATGTTTGATATGGTAGCTTTGAGTTTATTTGAGAGGGGTTACATGCTTCTTAGATGATATTTGATGATGATTTTAGGATTATTGGGTTGATCTGCAGTGTTCTTCATATCTACCAGGGGTGTCACGATCCAATTTTCCTTCCAAAATATGAGAGAAGAGTTGGAATTATCTAGCCAGTGAGAGTGTTTTTACACCTTGGAAAACACTATTTTCAGTCTAAGCCATATTGAGGATTCCATGTAGTGATGTTTTCAAGACTTTAAATGCTCCATCAATCTGGTTCTAAGGAGTTCCAGGGACTTCAAATTTCTGTTACCCAGCTTCCATATGAATTGGTCTTAGAGAGTTTGATTGAAAAGTTATAGTTTTTTATGCCTATCCCTCCAAGAATCATGTCAAAGCCCAACATGTATAGGATGTAGATATACCACATAAAATGATACTTTCCAACTTTAATAAAACACCCTTTTCATAAAAGAGGTCTCTATACCGTTCTCCAAACAGTGTAGCTATAGTTATAAACCCACTCACAAACTCCACCTCTAGGATCAAACCATTCAAAAGTTTTGAAAACATAATGGAATGAGAGGCACAAATATCAAATAAGGCACTAAATAAACTAATTTCTAAAATAATAGTACTACTCACTATCGATGGTCGAGCCTCGCTATCCACAAGTGTAGGTTGTACTACATGCAACTATCCTTCCCTTATCCCCTATGATGTAGTCTGAATCCCCTATGTCACACTAATCTGATGATACATGTTATCTTTCCATGAAGCTTCACATATAATACCTCTACCTCCTTGTCTAGTAAAACTATATATTTGATACTAATATATTGTGGAATATACCCCTCCTACAATCTAATTTTACCCATATGCACCCTCACTGCCCCTCTGTCACTGGGTCCTGAATAAATTCTATATATATCCTATCTTGCTACAAGATCAAAACTATTTTGGTTGTTGGGGGAACTATATCTGAAAGTGACCCAAACTATCACATTGGTGATATATCACTCGAGAAAGTTCTTGTGCAACTGATCCTTCTATTTGGGTACTTTGTTTCCCACTACCCCATCCGATGTTGTTGCAGCGACGCTTCCTACTCTTAGAAGGCTCACCTATTGATTGTTCAGCTGGAACTACCTATCCTACACTAGAATCCTCATTTAGGTTCCCCTCAGGTATGAGATCTTGATCCATAACCTCAGAAAACTTATTTAATCTAAAATTATTAACTTGGGACTTAATCTCACATTTAAACCCATCCTAAAACTGTCTCGTTGTACCTGTCTCATCCCATGATAATTCTAGAGAAAAGCATCACAAATATGAAAAACATCTAGCATAGTACATCAATTCCATACTCCCCTGAGTAAACCTTATGAACTCATCATCTCTCTCCTGCCTCATCATATCTAGATAGAAGTTCTCAAAAAATCTCTACAAAATTTTCTTCCATAACATACCATCATCCTTTCCAGTCCGCACCTCAACGTCCCACCAACGTTTAGTTGATCCTTATAGCATGTAAGCAGCCAAATTGACACTCATCTTTATAGGAGTCTCCAAGTGGTCAAGTATAGTCTTGATAGAATCAACCCAAAACTCAAGGCCCTCTGGTCTACCCGCTCCAATAAAAGTTGGAGGGTACTGCACCTGAACTCCCTTGTCACATCAGACATACTATTCACAATCTTTCCTGGGTCTCTTCACATATATTGCATGAACCAATAAAAGTTATCTTGAAAGTTATATCCTAATTCCTCACCCTAAATGATCGGTTCCTCAGGTTCTATTATTGGAAGATCATTCCTACCCATTTCCTTCAGTCGTCTTCTCAACAAGCGTCATCATGGAGGTTGTAACGACCCAAACGTTTATTAATGAAAATTCATCTTGATCTAATTAAATGTCTTATTATGTAAAGTGATTATATAAAACATATTAAATTCCTTGTATTTATAATTTTTTATTTTAAATTACCATTAAGAATTGTTACCACTACTAATATAGTCATTGAATAGTGATCACATGATTAGAATAAATATAGGGCTTTAACAAATCCAATTTACCGAGACAAAGGAAGCAATAACCTTATCCAGTAGAATTGATCCATAATAATACCATTTGTTAGAGCTTGTAAAAGAGGTAGAATCACTGGGATTTTTTCTTGACTAAGCCCAAGATGAGATTCAACATGTTAAGCTTGAACAGAATCGCCTACGGGAGAAGTGGAAGTTAATAGAGATTACCACCTGATCGATGCTATCTTATCCATCCCAAGAGTCTGTCATCATTGAAAACCTTACCCTTAGGTATTATGTAAGTGTTATAAGGTGTTATGTAACAAGACCCTAGCACTATGATCATGTGCATTATTTTTGTATAAATAATATATATTCATTTTATCATTGTCACTTTGTAAGTGATTTTTAAAGAACAAATAATATTTTTAGTTAATATTAAAATTCAATTGAGAAATATATTTTGATGAATTAATGGATTTTTGAATTTAATAAAATATTACTACGAAATTAATTTTTATTAAATATAAATTATTTTATAATTTTTTTAATACAATTGTAATTTTTATTAAGGTTTGAAAGCTGTTTTTGTCAAAACCCATGAATTTTCAATAAATGTTAGTTTTTATTTTAAAAGTAAAAATTCACATATCTAGAAAATTATTTAGATAAAATGAATATTATTTTTGGACTTATGATGTTGAAATTATCTAATGGTGATTTTTCATGATTTTCTGAGACAATCAATTTTTTTGGGTAAAAATTAAATACTGTTTAAATATATAATATGTTTTATGAAATCATAATAACCTAATAATGATGTAATAAAGTACTATAAAATGTATTTTTTTCCAATATATGTTTTACCTTTAAAATAATGTTATTTTATATTTTTTTGATTAATTTTATGGTGCCTTAGTGGACCCTCCAAGACTTATGAAATATTTTATCTTTTTAAAACACTTTCCTTGAGAGTGTGGCTCACCTACACATAAGAAAGTCCAATATTTTAATAAGTTCAGCCATTGGACTTATAAAATAATGTTTTATACTCCACTTTGAAAAAAATGGGTAAAATCCATGGGATGGTTTTTGGTTTTGATTAGTTTAATGAGTAGTGTCCAAAACCTAAATGATAAATAATTCCCTCTCCTTTCCTATATAAAACCTCTCAATCTACCATTAATCTTCAATAAAAACCTTTCGATCCTGACAAAAATCTGATATCCTATATATATAATCCTCCCAAGGTTCCCTAAGCTCCCAATAATTCTCTCTCAAGCCTCTCCCAAGCCTTTGGGATCACACTTCCATGTAAGGGATTTCTTCCTTTCTCATTTCTTTTCAAAATTTCATTATGTTGTTATACCCTTTTATTTATAATTAAAAATGTTTGGGTATTATTTAGAAGCACCCCATAATTTTATCATTATTTTTTAATTATAATATACCTCTTTTTCTCTCATAAATTCCTCCCATGTACACCCGTTACCATACCAAAATTTTGTATGGAATTTCTCTCTGCTCATTTACATTCAAGAAATTATTTTATATTATGAATCTAAATTACATTAAATATGTAGGGATATTATGTTCCATGACCCCCTTTCTTTCCATTTCATGTATAAATTATGAGATCCCATTTCTCTCCCATAAACCCATTTTATGATTTCTATTTGACGTCGTTATGATGCCAAAATTTCCTATGCCAAAATCATCGTGTAAGTGAATACCATACCAATTTCTCTATCAAGGGTATTCACCTTTATGAACATATACTTATTGATTATAGAGTTTAATTTATTTATTCCACATTCCTTTTTCATGGAATAAATGATGATGTTGATTGTTTCCATGTTATATGATCCATGTGGCACACTTATGCATGAAATGAAATGTTTATAAAGGGTGCTCCCTGACAGCACTCCAATACATTGGGTAAAGATTAGTATCCTGATACATCAAATGAAATGAGGTTTTACTCATGATAATTCAAGTGAAATGAGGGTTTACTCATGATAATTAAAATTCAATGAGTATTTACTCATGATCCATGTGCAATGAGCCTTGGCTCATGCTAATATCATGTTAAATGTTATTTCCACATTTCCATGTTATGATAATCATGATATATCGCGACTTTATGTTCATGTTTCTCTTGTGCTCAATTGATATGCCTATTGCCTAACATGTACTATATTCTTCATGTTATTCCTTTTTTACTCCCTTAATGGGATTTATAGCTCATCATTTTCTTATGCATGTCCTCAGGTTATCCTATGAAATGCTAATTACGAAAGAATGTTGTAGTCATGTAAAAGAAGTTTTCAATAAAGATGTTGTGTTTTATATTCTAAGTTTTCTTATAATGTTACTAATTTCCCAAGACACTAGACCTCTCTATCCTCATAGTTGTATTAAGTGCAAGATAATGTAATAAATCATGTTTATGTGTTTAATAAAGAGCAGAGTTGTTATAGTTGGTATCAGAGGTTAGGTTTAGTTATTTTTGGGTTTAGGATTAGAAAACCCTAGTGAAAGACTTAGGGATAAGAATAAGTATAATAAAAAACATACCTAAATTTTGGTGAGTATAGAGTAAGTAGTTTATCAAGAAAATAAATCCATGTCTAGATATGAACAAGTAGAGGTGTCTCTAGCACATATGTATCTAGGGGTAAAACCCAAAAACACTGCTTTGAGCTAGAATCTAATGGGAATTAGTGCAAAACAACAGGCCTTGCTACACTATTTGTTACAACACTCCTAGGGGTTATGATTTGGTAAATTTATAAGCTTAGTATGAACAATTATTAAGGGAATAAAAAAATTACCCTAAGAATATATATTGGGAAGTAGATAATGGATAACATAGATTGACCCTTATAAATTCACAAGTTAAGAAAATAAATGTAATTTATACCTTTCTTTCATTGGATTCACCTTTATGTGTTACCCCTAAATTTCCTTTAATTCCAGCCAATGGATGGTAATAGGAGGACTCAGGATTACAACTGATGCAAAGATCAATGTGATGACTGTTCTAACGAGATGCCCAATCCGATGGGAGTGGGAATCACAAACTTTGTCATGATAATCTCTTAGTTAACTCTTGTTTTGAATAGAAACTTAGGTCAAGAGGAACGTTTAACCCCCCCTAAGAAAGGAAAATATTCAATCGATATCTTCACTAGAAAAATGTCTCCTACTTTTAATAGATCACCTGATACCTCAATCAACGAACAATGGATCAAATCCATTGAGAAGATCTTATTCATCCTTAAATGTTACAAACAATAGAAGGTTCTTTTAGCTGCTTGTCGTATGAAGGGTGAAGCCGATAAATGGTGGAAATTAATAAAGAATACAAATCCTGAGGTAGAGATATTGGCATTGGAATAGAAGGATTTCTAGAAAATGTTTTTTGATAAATATTTTTCATGCACCCTCTGACTTAAGATGGAAAGGGTCTTCCATTACCTCAAGTAAAAAGACAAAGAATACATTAGATAATATGAGGAAAACTTCACAAGGATTTCATGATATGCCTATGGCTTTGTCATTACCCTTAAATTCAAGGTTTACCACTTCTTTGGTGAGCTAAAACCTAGCCTACTGAAAGCCCTGGTGATCTATGACTTCGATAGCTATGAAGAAATTATTCGATGTGACCTCAAAGCCGAAATGGAGATAGAAAAATATCAGGGGTATCATGGGGATAAGAAGAAGAAATTGGACTTTAATTATGGCAGTTCAATGGATAAATCCAATAGAGATAAGAAATTAGAGCACCCCACATGCCAAAGGTGTGGAAATAAGCACCCTGGAAATTGACTGAAAGGGATGAGGAAATGATTTTGGTGTGGAAGAGAAGGTCACCTGGCCATTAACTGTCGACAAGAAAAACCAAATGCTATGACAGAGTAGAGGAGAACTTAGTTCGACCCTCAATGCATTATTTATTGCTTCAACTGAAAAGAACCAGATAAATTTTTAAACTGGTGCCCTAAGCCAGGGTTTTTGGAGGTAACCAACAACCTCCTAGTCATAAAGGGAGATATTTTTCCATCACTACTACTGAAACAAACCCCAACAAAGAAGTAGTGATAGGTATTCTAGTTATTCATTCAAGAATAGTGAACTAACTTTTTGATTCTGCTTCTATGAATTCTTTTATATCCTGAATGTTTAGTAGAACAATCCCAACACCATTAAAAATCATGGAAGTAAAGATGTCCGTGAGAACTGAAAATGGGGAAATCATTGCATCCCATGTATATAAATCCTCCCCTTTCACAATTTGTGGATTGAACTTCTTGAAAAAACTCGTCATACTCCATATAGTGGTATTTGATGAAATTCTTGGCATGGATTGACTTTCTCTATATAGATCCAACATAAGTTTCTATGATAGGGAAATCACTCTCCATATGGAGAATCGACCCCTGATTCTATACAAGTGAAAGGAAGAGTATGAATCTTATTTAGCACCATAATCTCAAGAATGGATATTACTACCCTATGAGAATTTTTATCTTGATTAGATGATTGAATCTAAGGAAACAACCATCCTTGAAGACATTCCTATTGTGAGGGAATTCACTAAAGTGTTTCCCAAGGAATTGTATGGTCTTCCTCCTAAAAGAGATGTTGAATTATCGATTGATCCTATACCTGGGGAATTTCCAATATCCAAGACTCTATATTTAATGAATGTTTTAGAGATTGAGGATCCAAAGAAACAACTATAGGAGTATCTCGATAAAGGGTTTAATGCCCAAGTGCTTCACCATGGTGTGCACCAGTCCTCTTCGTCAAGAAGAAGGATGGGTCAATGCACCTTTGCATTGATTATAGTGAGCTCAAAAAAATCATAATAAATAAAAATTATCTTCTAACCTGAATTTATGACTTATTCAATCAACTATGTGGAGCACAATACTTATCCAAGTTGGATTTATGGTTGGGATATTACCAAGTAAGGGTGAAAAAGGAGAATATCCCCAAGACTACTTTTCATACAACGTACAGGCACTGTGAATTCATATTAATTCCTTTAAGACTCACTAATGCTCTAGAAATATTCATGGACTTGAGGAATAGAGTATTTAGATATTACCTAGAAAAAAATTTGGTTGTATTTATAAGCGATATTCTAATATACTCCAAAACCAAGGAGGAGAATGTGGAGTATCTAAGAACTATACTAGAGACCTTGCGAATGGAGAAGCTCTATGTAAAGTACAACAAGTGCGAGTTATGGTTGAAGGAAGTCTCATTCGTGGGTCATATCATCACAATCAATGGGATATCTGTGGATCTATCTAAGACAACTGCAATTGAGGGATGGTCAAGGCCAACATCAGTGATGGATATCTATAAATTTCTAGAGTTAGCTAGATATTATCACCGATTTGGGAGAAATTTCTCACAATTTTCAAACCCTCTTACCAAGATAACTTAGAAGTGAGTCAAGTGTTCTTGGAGTGATAAATAAAAATATATATTCATGGAGTTGAAAATAATTCTTATCACTATGACCGTGCTCAGACTAACCATAAGTGGATAACTTTTTGTGGTATTCAATGATGATTTGAAGAAGGGCCTAGGTTGTGTGTTGATGAAAAATGACAAAGTCATTACTTATGCTTCAAGGCAGTTAAAAGCTCATGAAAAAAACTATCCAACACATGGTCTATAGTTGGATTGAGTAATCTTCACTTTGAAAATTTTGCAGCATTACCTCTTTGGGGGAGAAGTGTGAAATATATACAGATCACAAAAGCCTCAAGTATATATTAACAAAAAAAGAGTTGAATATGCACCAATGAAGATGGTTAGAGATGATAAAAGACTTTGACCAAAAAATCCATTACCACCCTGAGAAAGCAAACAAGGTGGCAAATGATCTAAGTAGAAAGGACCCAGTGATTCTATCATTGATGAGAACTTAAAATGATCCAATCTACTTAGATTTGATTAATATGGACATGGGAATCATAAAGAGGGGAATATAATCAATCCTTTCACAAATGATTTATCAGCTATCTATTTCAGAAAGGTTAAAGGTTTCTCAAAAAGATGATGTGGGAATTCAGAAGAAAGTGGAAACTATCAAAAAAGGGAAATCCTCGGAGTTCCATGTTAATGAAGAAGGAATTGTGAGATTTGGGTTAAGAATATGTGTTCCATTAAATCCAGAGTTAAAGAAAGAACTTTTGGATGATTCCCATAGTTCTAATTTCTCTATTCACCCAAGAAACATAAAGATGTATAAAGATCTCCAAGAGCATTATTGGTGTGATAACATAAAGAAGGAGATCATTGAGTACACATCAAAGTTCCTAGTATGTTAGAAAGTGAAGGATGGGAGGTAGACGTCTAAGATGATGATGCAACCATTACCCATACCAACATGGAAATGGGAGAACATCACCATATAATTTTTCAATGGACTTCCGAAAACATCCAAAAGAAATAATGTTGTCTAGGTCGTTTTGGATGGTCTTATAAATAATACACACTTCATTGTAATTCAGGAGGATTTCTCATTGGATCAAATGGGATGAATATACATCAGAGAAGTGGTAAGGCTGTATGGAGTACCACTATCTATTGTATCCGATCGAGATCCAAGATTCACCTCTATGTTCTGGAAGAGTCTCCAACATGCTCTGAATACTGAGATGAGATTTAGTATGGCTTATCATCCTCAAACTTATGGACAATCTGAGTGGACTATCCAAACACTTGAAGAAATGTTTAGAGCATGCTCAATGGGATTCAAAAGAGGATGGGATCAACATCTTCCCCCAGTTCAGTTCTCTTATAATAACAATTTCCAATCAAGCATCCAAATGGTCCCTTATGAAGCCCTTTTTGGGAAGAGATTAAGAACACTCACATGTTGGGATGAAGTTGGGTAGAGAAAAATCCTATGTCTAGAAATGGTCAAAGAAATGGTGGACAAGGTTAAGACCATCCAAAAACACATTAATGCTTCTCAGAGTCGACAAAAGAGCTATGTTTAAAATCATCAATGAGAACCAGAGTTTGATTTTGGAGACATGGTATTCCTCTGCATATCATAGTGGAAGAGATTTATGAGATTTGGGAAGAAGGGAAAGCTCAGTCCAAGGTACATCGGCCCTTTTGAGATCTTTGATCGCATTAGAGCAGTGTCCTATCGACTAGAACTCCCACCAAACCTGTCTCAAGTACATGATGTATTACATGTATCACTCTTGAGGAAGTACATACCTGGACCATCACATGTACTCAATCCATAGGTTGTACCATTAGAGAATTACCGATCCTATGAAGAGAATCCGGTGAAGATATTAGATCACAGGGAAAAAGTTCTACGAAATAAGACAATACCCCTCATAAAGGTGTTGTGGAAAAACCACAAGTTTGAAGAAGAAAAATGGGAATCATAGGAAGTGATGAAGCAGAGTTACCTTCATATGTTTTAGTGTGGGAAAAGGAAATTTCAAGGGTGAAATTTCTTAAGGGTGGAAGATTGTAACAAACCAAACTTTTATTAATGAAAATTCCTCTTGATATAATTAAATGTATTATTAGGAAAAGTGGTTATATAAAACATATGCACTTCCTTGGTTTTATAATTTTGTAATTTAAATTATCATTAAGAATTTTTACCATTGATAATATAGTTATTGAATAGTGATCACATGATTAGTATAAATATAGGGCTTTAACAAATCCAATTTACTCAGAAAAAGGAAGTGATGGCCTTATCCAATAGAATTGCTCCACACAAATCCCATTTATAGGATCTCATAAAGGAGCTAGTGTCACTAGGATTCACTCTTGACTAATCCCAAGCATAACTTCAGCATGTTAAGCTTGAACGAAATCGTCTATGGGAGAAGTGGATGTTAATATAGATTACCACCCGAGGGATGTTATCTGAGCCACCCCCAGAGTCTATCACCATCACACACCTTACCCTTAAGTATTATGTGGGTTTTATAAGGGGTTATTTATGAATACCCTATAACTATGATCATGTGCATTATTTTTGTATAAAGAATATACATTCATTTTATCATTGTTACTTTGTAAGTATTTTTTAAAGCACAAATAATATTTTTAGTTAACATTAAAATTCAATTGAGAAATCTATTTTGATGAATTAATGGATTTTTGAATTAAATAAAATTTTAATAAAATATTAATACTAAATTAATTTTTATTAAATATAAATGATCATATATTTTTTTAAAACAATTGTAATTTTTATTAAAGTTTGAAAGCAGTTTTTTTCAAAACCCATGAATTTTAGATAAATGTTGGTTTTTTATTTTGAAAGTGAAAATTCACATATTTAGAAATATATTTAGATAAAATGAATATTATTTTTGGATTTAGGATATCAAAATTATCCAATGGAGAATTTTTCATAATTTTCTGAGACAATCAAATTTTTAGGTAAAAATTAAATACTGTTTAAATATATAATGAGTTTATGACATCATAATAACCAAATAGTGATGTAATAAATTAATATAAAGGGGTTTTATCCAAATATATGTTCCAAATTTAAAATAATTTTATTTTATATTTTTTTGATTAATTTTATGGTGCCTTAGTGGACCCTGCAAGACTTAAAAAATATTTTAACTTTTTAAAATGATTTCCTTGAGAGTGTGGCTCACCTCCACATAAGAAAGAATAATATTTTAATATGTTTGGCCATTTTACTTATAAAATAATGTTTTATACTCCACTTTGGAAAAAACCATGGGATGGTTTGTGTTTTTGATTAGTTTAATGTGTAGTGTCCAAAACCTAAATAATAAAGAATTCCCTCTCATTTCCTATATAAACCCACTCAATCTCCCATTACTCTTCACTCAAAACCTTTGGGGATCGACCAAACTATGCCCTCCTACCTATATAATAATCTCAAGTATCCCCAAGATCCCATTAATCCTCTCTCAAGACTCTCTCAATCCTTTGGGATCACAGTTCCAAGTAAGGGATTTCTTCCTTTCTCATTTTTATCCGAATTTCTTTATATTTTTATACCATTTTATTTACAATTAAAAATGTTGGGGTATGATTTCAAACCTCACCCATACTTCTATACCTATTTATAATGACTAGATACCTCTTTCTCTATCATTAATGCCTCCCATTTATACCTATTACTATGCCAAAATTCTGTAAGGAATATCTATCTTCTCATTTACATTCAAAAAATTCTTTTATATTATGCATATAAATTCCATTACATATGTTAGGATATTATGTTCCATGACCCCTTAATATAAATTTCATGTATAAATGATGAGATACCTCTTTCTATCCCATCAACCCATTTTACGATTTCTATTTGACGTCGTTATGCTCCCAAAATTTCCCATGCCAAAATCATCATGTAAGTAAATACCATACCCATTTCTCTATCAAGGGTATTCACATTTATATACATATAATTATTGATTATATAGTTTCATGGATTTATTCCATGTTCCTTTATCGTGGAATAAATGATGATGCTTAATGTTTCCATGTTATATGATCCATGTGGAACGCTTATTCATGAAATGAAATGTTTATAAAGGGTGTTCCCTGATAGCGCTCCAATGCATTGGGTAAAGATTAGTATCATGATATGTCAAGTTTAATGAGGTTTTACTCATGATAATTTAAGTGAAATGATGTTTTACTCATTATAATTCATGTTCAATGAGGTTTTACTCATTCTCCATGTGCAATGAGCCTTGTCTCATGATAATATCATGTTAAATGTTGTTGCCAAATTTTCATGTTATGATAATTATTCTATATTATGCCTTTATGTTCATGTTTCTCTTGTGATCCATTGATATGACTGTTTCCTAACATGTACTATATTCTTCATTTTATTCCTTTTTAACTCCCTTACTATGATTTATAGCTCACCCTTTTCTTATTCATGTCCTCAGGTTATCCCATGCAATGCTTAGTACGAAGGAATGTTGTGATCATGTAAAAGAAATTTTCAATAAAGATGTTGTGTTTTATGTTCTAAGTTGTCATGTAATGTTATTAATTTCCTAAAACACTATACCTATAAATACTCATAGTTTTATTAAGTGAAAGTTTATGTAATAAATCATGTTTATGTGTGTAATAAAGAGAATGGTTGTTATAGAGGAAAAATCTATACAATGCCAAACACGCACCAGTTTCCAAAAAAACATTTATGTAAGAGGGAAACACAAAAATCCACAATAAGTATTTTCCCAAACCCTCACCACATGGTCAAAAATGGAGGCTCTATCACTACCCTTAACAAACCTACACCTAAGTCTTGGTTAACAAGGGTAAACATATTCTCATTATTAAATTTTATCATTTAGACACCCATTTATTCTCATCTTACATCATTTTTTTCAATATTTCTCAATTTCATGTAGGAAATTTTTTTATTTCAATGTCACAAGAAAGGAAAATATTTCAAGTTCAATAACTGACCCATAACCCATTTTCTATGTGTGCCTAAAATGATGCATTCCACAATAACCCTAAGTGCCTAGAATGATGCATGTAAACTCAAATATCATGCTATGCTGAGCCATGAGTCAAATCTTAGAAAATATCAAATCAATAATCACAATACACAATAAGTGTGTCACCCAAGGTAAAATAATATTCAACTGTAATAGAAAATAACAATAACAACAATCCCACCCTGAGTACTTGGTTTCTCCCACATACATGGGTTAACTACTCCCATGCATGAGATCATAACCAATGGATGAATATTCCCAGTATCCTGTCCACCTTTCCCAAATAGTAAGACAAAATAAACATACAATAAAACTCCTATGATACCACTTTGTAAAGTCCCAGCCCAGGTTCCACACACCGATTCCCTGAACTGGTCAATCACATGACCTCAACCACACCTCCCCATATACCACAGGATGCCGACTAGTAGTGAGGGTCTAATATCAGTCATAGGGAGACTATATAATCTATTATTAGATTAATAAACCAACAGAAATAAATAATAAATATAGGAATAACATAAAACTATGAACATTACCAATATATCATGATAAAAAACTATAAATACAATATCAAAACTAAAGTAGAAAATATTCCATGTTAATGTACACCTCAAGGGTCTAAAATGAATCCCAAAATAAAGACATTGATGACTACCCAAGAATGTCCTAAACCATGTCTGTTTCCCTCATCCAAGCTCCATCCCAACTCATCCATCTATCTCAGAGCATTTCCCCTTAACTTGTCCAAAAAACAAAAATTCTATTCGGGTACCGATCAGGAAGCCCGAGTAGGGTGTGAGGAAAACTCATTAGGCCACCACCAATGACATCTAAAACAATATACACTCAAATAATAGTGTGTGAAGTGGTATAAAGAAAATAATTACAATGAATAAGTAAATTATTATCGCATTATCAATTAATCTTTATTTAACCACATTAACTTCGAGGTTCCCATAGAATCCCAAACCCCAATCCTTACTTTGGCTCATGCTAGAGGCCAAAGTATTCCCAAGTGATATTATATCTCAAAATTCCATTATTACCATTTTTAATTCATACTTGAATTCCCATGTTACCATTCACACATTACACAATAGAACGATCATGTTTTCATTCTTTAATTCACAAGTAAATGACCATGTTACCATTCATTCCACATACATTAGAGTGACCATGTTTCTATTATTTAATTCACAACTAAATTACCATGTTACCATTCATACATTATACATTAGAATAACCATTTTCCCATTATTTAATTCAAAACTAAATTACCATGTTACCATTCATCACATAATTAATTAAACAAGTAATTATCCACATCAATTACATTACCAATTCAAAAATTAGTTAAATACAATAATTTACATTAGTTAACTCAATAATTATCCTATCACATAAAACACCTTAATTAATTCATATATTAATTAAGTACATAAAACCCATTAATTAATTAATCAAAACCCACAACTCAAAATCCCATAATCAATTCCACAATTAATTGTCTCAATTCTCAATCTCAATACCTCATAATTAATTAATCAATTAATTATATCTAATCAAAATTTCTATATCTCGTAATTAATTCTAAAATTAATTATCTCCAAATCCATAATATCCAAAATCCCCAATTCACATATCCTTAATTAATCAATTTACCAAATTAATTAATTTAAATTAAGAACACAATTTTTAAATATCTAATAGAAATTATAAAATTACATACATGTAATTTAAATAAATAATTTTGGAATTGAATTATATACCACCTACCTTAATTTTTTTACAAATGATCACAAAACATAAATCCCTAAAATTTGAGAGGCACAACGATGTAGAACTAATCCGGATCTAAAACCCTAAATTAAGATAAAAAAATCAAGATCTCTCTAATCTATATCAAGATATATAATACAAGATATATATCCAAAATATTATATCTACACATAACAAAATAACCCCTTTTAAGGATAGGAGAAGAAACAAGAATGAATGAGAAACCAATATAATAGAATCCACTTACTGGGATATAGTGTAGATCTACGATACGAGCTTTGAATCATGAAGAAAAAAGGCCAGGAAGGATTGAAATCTATCTGTAGAGCTCCAAAATGGTGAAATAAGGACTAGGGTCAAATGTGGGTTGATTTGGGATTAAAATGGGGGTTACAGAATTTTTAAATCTAATTTTTGGGCCAAATTAATTCCCATGCATGGTTTACTGGGAAAGGGTGCACCGTTTCACCTAACTGTGCTCCTCTTTTATAGGGGTTCACAGTTACTCCTAATATGGAATACAATTAGAAAAACCTTGCACCAACTGTGAAAATACCAACTGCTTAGGGTTGTACGGTTTGCTGGGATGGGGTGTACGGTTTACCCTAACCATGCACCAACCATGCACAACCCTCTTTATTTCATTTTTCTTAAAAATTACACCCAATCACACCATAAAATAAAAACCAAATGAAAAATACTTAAAACTATAAAAAATATTACCTGTAAAAAATCCTAAAGAAACTCTAGAAAAGTTTGGGATCTTACAAGCCCACTCATTTTGCACTGAGTGAAGATTGGATTGATACTCAAATAAATTTTTTTATGGTGGTTACACCTAGGTGCATTTGTGCCTCAGCCACATTTTCTTTCCAGTATCCAGAAGGGATGTAATTTCTTAGAAAACCACATACTAAAAACTTTACCAAAATTTTCTGGATGTTTTCATACACTTGGACATATCCCTAGGGATTTAAATACATTTATGTTATCCTAATATCCAAAATAATTTGACTAATATCCAAAATATCTAAACCCTAATATAATACGAATTAAGGTGACTCAAACCCGCACTCCTGAATTTGGTTCTAAAAACACATTACACATAGGATTTTACATAAATTGAGATGATAAAAGAGAAATATATCTTTATTATACATCATTTCCATAAGTTAAATATTACATCTCACTAATAATTACACAATACCTAGAAGGGAAGGTTTAGTGTTTTTGAGGACTAGAAACTTAATTTATAATTCTTGTGAACATTTCTCCATTATTGATTTACACTAGAATTCTCATAAGTTATACCCATCTTCATAACCATGGGAATGAAAACATAAAAAAGGGGTGAGCTCAAACTGTCATTAAGGTAAAACACATCAACCTATCATCAAGGATTGTAATATAAGAATATGAGAAAACACAAGAAGGGGAAAATATATTATTAAAAATAACATAGAACAATAATATTTATTCATAAGTCATGTAATAAGAATATCTAATATCACATTAACAAAAATATTCCATAGTAAAAGAGTGTTAGACAATAAACATGATCCAAGGGGAATAATCATATATTTTATGTCATTGAAACATAGTATAATAATGAATTATGTCACAAATATAATCATAAAAAATATTTTTAACCAAGATACACACATTAATTTCATGTGAAATTTTTTAAACCAAGACACCCACATCACATTCACATGATAACCCTATAAAAAAGATACCCACAACACATTCACACAACAATCATGTGAACAAATATGCCTACATCATGTTCACACAAAAAACATGTGAAAAATCTACCCATATCATGTTCACACAAAAAACATGTGAAGAAATATACATGAATTAAATTCACATAATAAACTTGAAAAAAAGGTACCCACATAAAATTCACACAAAAAACATGTAAATAATTCTACCCACATCATGCTCATGCAAAAAACTTGTGAAAAATGTTTCTTTCATATTGTTCACACAACAAACCAATGAAAAAAGAAATCCGCATTAAGTTTACACACAAAACTTGTTAACAAATATTCCTACATAATTTTAAAATAAAAAACCTATGAAAAATTCTACCCTCATCATGTTCAAACAAAAAACTTGTGAACAATGTTTCCCTTATCATGTTCATATAATAAACCCATGAGAAAAGTTTCTGGCATCACATTCACAAAACATTTCATCGTCTAATGTGATATTAAATCTTAACCAATTCATTGGGTGGTGATATAGGACCACAACCATCAATAATCCATACATATGTGTTCTAATTGAAAACCATAATTAATCATATCCTAAATAAATCATGGAATTAAAAATGGGTTTGTAACATTGTAGGATTTTATCACAAAAATTGACCTCAAGAATGTAAATTTTTAATACTGAAAATTAAATCACCCTAAAAGAGTATTATATAAGAAAATTTAGAGTTTGATTCATTAATAATACTTTCCAAGGATATAAATCCATTATATATGAAGAGAAAAATTCATTTGAAATTGTAAAAGAGTTTTTAGAAAAATACTTTTATCTTTGATGTAAAAGTTGAAGTTACATTCAATTTGTAAAGTCATTTTTGAAAAGGTGAATTGAAAACTTTTGAAATAATTTAATTTTTTAAAATAAATTTCAACTGTGAAGCCTTAAAAAATACATAAATAATACCTTATGGAAAAGTAAAGTGAAAGTTAAAATAAAGGAACATGGAAGGAAAATCTTTTTAATATATAAAAATACATTTTTTGAAATCTCATATCATGAAAAGGGTAATGAAAATTAAATTTGAAAATAGGACAATGGAAATGTGAAGATCATAATAGATAATACATAATATGGTTTAAAATTATAAAGGAGAACATTGTTAGGAATATACAACATGGATATGGAAGACAAAGATCTTACTTGGTATGGATGAGAATTATTCTTAAAAATGTCATACTTTTATGGGAAATAAATTCATCAAGGAGGTTGATTTAAATCAAATGTATAATTTTACCTAGAGATAAAGAGAAACTTCAATACAAAATATTACCATAGAATAATCCAATAAAATAATTAGGAAGTTCATGATGAGACAATAAAACTCAAAGAAAAGGGGTTTGAGTTGTAACATCTGACCCCTCATCATTGGGTTGAGAAGAGGCGGTGGTGCTACTAGGACTTAGGTGAAATCCCCAAGACAACAAAGGATAATAATAAATTCTAATGACCTTAAGAAAAATTGCGATATGATTTAACCTTTAAAGATAAAACACCTTGAAAAAATAAATAATAAACATCAAATCCTCTATATGATGAATGAGTGAAAAATACAACACAAGACATGATAAAAACATTAAACAATATCAATGTACATGAGAAAACCAAAATAAATACATGAAGGAAAAAATACCACAAATATCAAAAATCCCAAGTTTCATCAACTAGTAATACCCAACCTACTCCAAGCTCCAACTCCATATGCCACACCCATGATATCAAGAATAATCATTTAAGTAATGAGATACCTTGCCTTTACCAATGTCTAATAGATGACATATACAAATTCACAAAAATGCCCAATTATGGGGTGAGTATAAATTAAGTAGGATTTACTCAAATACGTCCCAAATCATCCTACTAGGTAATAAATTGTTATAAAAAATTATATAAAATGGTTAAAAAGTAGTTTAGATAGTTTATATCAAAACCACAAACAATTTTACAAGGAAAAAATAAACAAAGCCTTTAAAACCATTCTCATTAATTTGGAATACCCATAACCATATATCCACACACACAAATACATACACACTAAATCTTGGTGTCACTATTTATGGTGGAACACCTTTTCGATTCTCTATCCCTATTTGATGGTGGTACTTCATGAATATAATCAATCCTCTCAACACATGCCAAAACGATTATTAAAAAATCATCCCAATCCATTCCATATAAAATCATTCCTTTGTTTAAAGAATTTTAATTAACAATTTAAATGTTTTAAAACCAACCGATATTTTTAAAATTGCCATTTTAAAATTATAAACAAAGGGTTTAATGAAAACCAATTGATTTTCTGCAATTTTATATGCCATAAAAAATATGGTATTTTTCTAGAAAGAATCACACAAGTATTTCACCACCATTTCAATAAAATAATTTAATTAAAACTAATCCATGAAGTTCTAATTCTAGTGGAGATAATAGATAAGCCACATACCTCACAATGGTTGGAAAAAATGAAGAATGACACTACAATTCTCTAGATACGAGATTAGATCTTATTTCCTTAAATAAATTACACATATCTCATCAATATTAGATTTAAATAACATAGATATATCCTCTATGGATTATATATATCATTATAAGATAGATAAGGAGACTATATGTGAGAATAACATCAAAGATTGATAGATTATCAATGAAATTGAGCTTCTAATAACCTTTGATTAGCTTAATAATCACTTATAGATTGAAAGGAAAAGTCTCTCAATACTAGGGAAAAAATAATTTGATATCTTAAGAGAATATGTGATTAAGGGGGGTCTCAGGACTTAATTTGGATAATATTCACAAATTTAGGGGTGCCAATAGTACATCACATGATTAGGCCACATTGTTTGGAAAATTGTGCACCAAACATGCAGTGCTATTGTCATAAGCTAACTCTTTACACAATCAGCTCACAAAATTAGGCAAAACATGCACCAAACATTACTTTTCCTTTATTTCAAGATGCAAATTTTTCCTTGGGAACTCATATTATTTTGGAAAAATCAGTCTCCAGATCTAAACCTACCCAATGATTCCTAAAACACGTTTCAAGGTTTTCTGGAGGTGGTTTAAAGTTTATACTAATTGTGCACCTCTAGAAATGCCTCCAAAAAATAAAAAAACCACATATAACCTCCCAAAACTTAACCCGAACACTATATATAATAAAAATAAATGAATAAAGGGAAATTCACTAGAAACTAGGAATGATACATTCTACCCACCATTGGACTTTCCATCCTAAAAAAGTTGAAAACTAGAGTTTTCCTCGAAGAGTTTGGGCCACTGCTCTAACATTTCCTTCTAACGCTCCCAAATTTCTTCCTAAATATTACCATGTTTCCAAAAAATAAAACTAGAATGATTCTTTTACCATTCAATATCTTCTCTTGCCTATCAAAAATCAATATAGGTACATGCATCGACATAACATCTGGATTTAGGTCTATATGATCCCATTGAATCACGTGGTTAGGATTAGGGTTTTCCTTTTTCAACTAAGTTTCATGAAACATATTTTGAATTGAACTGAACCTTGGTGGAATTTACAACCAAAATCTACCTCACCAACTCATTAAATTATCCCGAAAGGGCCTATGTACCATGGAGACACTTTCCATGATTACCAAAATGATGATGCCCAAGCCTTGAGGATATTTTCAAGATCACATGATCACTCACCTCAAATGAAAATGGATACCTATAGTTGTATGCATATAATTTCTAATGACTTTGAGTCATCTCTATCCTCTTTCTAATCAACTGAATCTTCTATGTTGTCTTTTTTAAATGTTTGATACCAATTAGTGAATTATCACATTTTCCCAACCAATAAATACGAGAACAACAAATAAGAGCATAAAAATATTCACAAGGAGCTATATGTATTGAGGTATAATTATTTTTGTTATATGAGAACTCCACTAATAGTATCCAATCCTCCCCTGAGACACCAAAATTCATTACACAAGCCCTAATAATGTCCTCCAATGTTTATATTGTATTTTCAGATTGTCCATCCATTTTAGGATGATGTGCCATAATAATATTCAACTGTGTTTTAAGGGTTTTCATTAAGGATTTACAAAAAAACATATAAACCTGGGCTCTTAGTCGGATACAATCGATATTAGAATGTTGTGAATCTTTATAATTTCTTAAATATAGATATTGGAAAATTCTTCCACTGTATTAGTTTCATAAATAAGAATGAAGTGAGACAAATATATTAGTGAATCCAAAATAAACCATGTGTAATTTTTTTCCTAATCATAATTGGTAGAACTATTAAAAAACATGGCTATCTGATCCCATTTACATATGTGAATCGATAAATACTGCAACATACCAGCTGGTTGTTGATGCTCTATCTTAAGCTATTGATATGTGAGGCATATTGAGAAAAAATATGTCACCTTACTTTTCATTTCATCCCACAAAAACTATAATTTAAATTATTTATACATTTTCTGATTACAAGGATGAATAAACCATCTCAAATTATACTATGCACTAAGATTTTTTTCATGATAAGAAAAAGGTATGACCATATGATCTCTAGAATAAAACAATTAACTCCCATACAGATTTTATCCCTCAATTTTCTCCCCACCATTGAGTTTTGAACTCATAATAATACATTTAGGATCAAATGTTCAAGAAATTATAACCTACTCAACCAAATCAAGAATAATAGAAACCAAAAGAAAGGGATCACATAAACCCAGTTTGAGAAATATCAAGGCATATCAACTATTAACGAAATTAATTTATACTAGTATGATGCCTCTTTATCCAAATGATGATGTGAATTCCTACTCAATGCATCTGCCACAGAGTTCCCATTACCCAGTGTATACATAAATTTGAAGTCAAAAATATATAGATACTCCATCCATATGTGTTGCCTTAGATTCAAATCTCTTTGTGAGAAAATGTTTTTCAAACTCTTATAATTCCTAAACACTATGAATTTCTCACCAAAGAGATATTGATTCCATGTCTTCAAAACATAAATCACAATATCCGATTCAAAATCATGTGTTGGGTAGTTATTCTCATGTAACTAAAAATGACATGATCCATATGAAACAACATGACCTCCCTATATGAGAACACATACCAACCTAGATATGACACATCACAATAGACTACATAGCCCTGTATCGACTCTGGTAACATGATGATATGTGTTGATGTAAGTCCAACCTTAAGTTCATGAAATGATTTCTATAATTACTCATTCCATCAAAAAGGTTCTAATATCATCATCAAAGTGATCATAATTGAGGCCAAACATGAAAAATCAAGTACAAAACGTCTATAGTATCCCACTAATATGAAGAAAATAAATACCTCAAAGAAATTATTCTATGTTTTCCAATAGATAAAAACTTATATCTTTTTAGGATCCAAATAAACTACTTTTTCAAAAATGACATGGCCAAGTAAATTTACCTCTTATATCTAGAAACTACACTTTGATAACTTGAAAAATAATGATGTTCCCACAAGATACTAAACAATATAGCCAAGTATTGCTGATGATCCACTTTTTCCCTAGAATACCCCAAAATATAATAAGAAAACCACCAAAAAAGAATCAAGATACCTAAGAATGATTCAATTCATCAATTCCATAACAATGAATGGTGTATTACTAATAGTAAAATTCATAACCCCATACTCATAATGGAAAAATCATATTATGAAATATATCTTCAGAATATACTCATTTTCAACTCAAAGCTCATGATATATTGAACATAAGTCATTTTTAGAGAAAAATTGGGCTCCCCTTAACTGATAAAAGATATCATCAATTTATATAAGAGGATATTGATTCTTTATCATAACTTGGTTAATCTTAAAATAATACACACAAATTATAAGAGTTCCATCCACTTTCTTCACAAAAAAGAATTGTGCTACCCACAATGACATGCTTGGTTGAATGAACCCTTTACTTTAAAACTCTTCCAAATGAGATTTCAACTCCATCAATTATGTTTGTGCCATCCGATAAGATGGAATTGAAATAGTACTGGTCATTGATATGAGATAAATTGTAAACTCCGCTTCTAATTTGGGTGGTAAACCCAAGGAATTGGTTAGAAAAAACATCAATAAATTGGTCAATGATAGTTGGAAAATATATATTTCTAATATCATCCATAGATGGAAAATTAAATGATGCCAAATGATAAGATATGGTTCCAACCATCAGTAAAAAAAGTCATGTTCCACTTTTGTTTACATCCACATCCCATCTAAATAGATTCTCAATTCCATCTAGGGATGTGAAACTAACCCTTTTGGTATAAAAATCTATGTGATACTTAAATGATTTCAACTATTCCATACCTAGAATCAATTCATAAAAATCTATCTCCAGTATAGAGAAATCCCAAACCAATTTCACCATCTTGATTATTATAGAAAAATATTTTCACATAATGGTTCGACACTCTATTTGGATAAGAGGAGTTTGTAGTTTCAAAATAGAAGGAATAATCTCAACATACAAAGATATATTATCAAAAACATGATAAGAAATAAACAAGTGAGATGTTCCCATATCAAAAAAGATTTTGAAAGTATATAATTCAAAAGAATCATACCTATCACCGTCGAAGGACACAATTGATCATACATGATCACTTGCTCAACTTCATACAATTTCTTACTCGATGTGATTTTATATTTATTACCATGTTGATATTTCATAGGTTGAGGAGTCATGGTATTATTAGAATCAACTTGGATTATTCTATTTTGATGATAATAATTACTCTACTCCACACATCCTGTTTAAGAATACATTGTTTGGGAACCATGAGATGAATCCATAACACCTGAACTTGGAGCATTGTGGTAATAACCATGAATATGTCCCATATAATTGCAATTGTGACATACTCTAGGTGGTTCCATACAATCTCATTTGATGTGATCAAGAGATCCATACTTAAAACATCATGGGTTACTCTTAGATCAAGGAGGAATGTTTACTGATCCCATGGTATAATTTTGATATGTCCCACTACTCTAGAAGTAATTATCCCTGTTACACTTATTCTAATTATTAGAGTTCCCACCCATTCCCATAAGAATAAACATGCTTCCTTCAATTTTATTTATCAAGACATACCTTTCTTATATCATCTCTTTATTGGCCATTTTTGTATAGTCCATTATATAGAGAAAAAATATATTTGAGTAAATTTATGTTCTCAATCCTTACTCAAAAATATGTTTCTTCAAGGGTGAAATTACAACAAATTATAGGTTAAATAAGGCTAAATTCATAAATTTAGCTGCATACTCTATCACTGAGATATTCTCTTTCTTAAAATTAAAGAAGTATATTTTTATAGCAATCTTAATGGTGTGGGGATAAAATTTATTTTTTAAAAATTCCTAAAAATACTCCAATGTCATGCCTTAGTCCAATTTAGGTTGAATTGATAAGTCCCACCATTTTAGTTCTAAATCCTCCATTATATAAATTTCTAATTTAACCTTTAACATAGATTGTGTTCCCAATAAATCAAAAATTTATTCACCAAATTCAGACATACCCCTACATTGTATGGCATAGAATCCCCCATAAAAGTGGGTGGGTTTTTCCTTTGGAACTAAATCGAATGGCCCACATTACAAGGATCATATTTTTTATTATCACTATCCATGTACAAAAAATCCTAGAAAATACTTTGGACCAACTATTAGTTCACCTGTGTCTTAGGTGAAACAAAATTTTCAGTAGCCTCTCGATTTCTAAGACACATACTTGGTACCATTCACTATAATAAAAAAACTAAATTTAGTCTCACTCATTAGAAAGTGAGGGATTATAAATTTCAATTTAACAAATCAACACAAATCATGATCATATATTTTCAAATCCATCCATTTTTAATATTTTAATTATTTTTTAAAAATACTACAACCATGCTTTTAAAAATCAAACCATTTCAATTATTTTAAAAAATCAACAACTTTTTCAACATTTCATAAATCATTAAACTCATAATGAAAAATGTAGTCCTAATGGGAAGTCTTACTATCAGTTAATGAAATGAAACTTTCATAATCTGAACCCACATTGATGAGGTGACACTTACCTAGAAGTGTCTTAAAACACTTATGTACCCAAACACCCTAGTAACTAAAAGTTAGACATAAAAAGGATAGATATTTCTTTTTAATATATAAATTACATGTTTTGATGATACTATATCCTTTCTAATATCCCAAACATAGTATGATACCATGTCCAACTCAAGAAACAAAAAATTTGAAAACATTTTTCCAAAAATATAGAAATACTGACCAAGACTGATACCATTTGAAACATACCACCCCTTCTAATTGTCTTAAGAAGAGGTCATGGTGCTACTAGGACTTAGGTGATATACCCAGGAAATAAAATAATGGGTATAAATTCCAAGGGACTCAAGAAAAATTAGTAAATGATTTTCCCATTAATGATAAAACATAGATACAAAATAAACAATAAAAATACAATTCTATAAATGATGCATGAGTACAAAATAAAACTCAAGACATGACCAAAAAATTAAACAATATCAGATCATGAGAGGAAACTAAAATACATACATGAAGAGAAACCAAAGACCATAAAAGTTAAATCACTTAGGTGACATCAACCAGAAATACCCAACCCACTCCAAGCTCCAACTCTACATGCCACACACAGAGTATCAAGAAGCATCACTAAAGTATTAATATACTTTTCCTTTACCATTGTCTTTATAGATGAAATCTAAAAATTCACAATATTAACCAAGAAGGGGTGATTATAAACTTAGTAGTATTTCCCAAAATACTTCCCAAATCATACCATCATGGAAAAACGTTTTAGAATAATTTATATAAAATAGTTTAAAATTAGTTTAAACAATTTATTTCAAAACCATAAACAATTTCCCAAGGAAAACAGTAAACAAATAATTTAAAGACTTTATTATTAATTTATCATACCCATAACCATATATCTACATATAAAACCATATATACACTTAATATTAATTTAACTATTTATGGTGGAACTTCACATCCGTTCTTCATCCCTCTTTAATGAGGGTACTTCATGACCATAATCCATCCCACTCAAAACATGCCAAAATGGTTATGCAAAAATCTTCCCAAGACATTACATATAAAATAATTCCTTTTTTAAAATCATTTTAATGAAAAATTTACATGAATCAAAACCAAACTATTATTTTAAAATTGTTATTTTAAAAATATAAACAAAGGGGTTTTTAGAAAACCAATCAATTTTACACAACTTTATAAGCCATAAACAATAAAGTAATTTCCAACAAGAATCACACAATTATTTCAACACCATTTTAGTCAAATAATTAAATTAAATTTAGGTATTCAATTTCTAAGTAATGAAGAGATAAGAGAGAGGCCACCTACCTCTCAATGGTTGGAAAAAATGAAGAATGACATTACAATTCTCTATATCTATGATTAGATATTCTTACCTTCAATCAATTTAAGAATATATCATCAAGATTACCTTCAAAGAACATAGATTTATCCTCTAAAAATTAGATCTATCATTTTGAGAGAGAGAAGAAGACTATATCTATGAATAATGAAGAAGAATAATGGCTTATAGATGAATCAAGGCCTCCAATGCGCTTAAATTCACCTTAGAATCATTTCTAAATTTAAGGTAAAAGTATGTAAAGGCTAGGGAGAAAAAGTAATTATATATCTTAAGATAATAGGTTATTTAAGAGGGGTCTAAAATAATAATTTTTATTAGATCTAAAAATTTAGTGGTGCCAACTGTACATCACATGGTTAGGCCACACAGTTTGTAAAACCATACACTAACTATGAAGAGATACTATATTAAGAAAACCCCTCACATAGTTAGAAAAACAATGCACCAAAAATTTATTTTACCTCTATTTCAATATGCAAGGTTTCCCTTGGGCACTCACACAATTTTTCTAAACTGTGTTCCAATCGTGCACCTGCCCAGTTACTCCAAAACCATGTTGTATGATTTTTTTAGGTGGTGGACTATTTATACTAACCGTGCACAAAACATGAACCTATATAAATGCCTAAAAACATACCAAAAAACCTCATAATCTCATGAAATATAATATTAACACTATACATACTCAAAATACATGAATAAAGGGTTATATACCTGAAACTTAGGGTGATACATGAGTTAACAAAAAATCTTTACATCATTGTTATCATTTGAATTGAAAACCCATGAAAGGTAAAACATGATATGGAATTTTAAATAAATTATATTTCATGAAAAAATATGATAAAATAAATCCATGGAAAAATATATATCATAAAAAATAATAAAGTGATCAATACATATCATATATCAATAAAGAAAAATTGAGATGAAAAAACCCTTATCTTTAATACCAATTTTACGAATGTGCTTTAATCTACTATATATAAAAAAATTACTATCTTAATCAACTATTTTAGGAAATTATTCATACCTATAAACTTTTATAAACTTCACTTATAATAATTTATTACAAATATATTTTTTAATTCTATTTTATTTTCATCATCAGATGTTATTAGATTCGATTGTTTGTTTAGTATTAGTTTTATAATGCCGGTATCCGTTCTTATTGATATATTCACATTTTATACTTATGAGATAATTATAGGTGATAGAATATATTATTAATAGTGATATATAATTTTATAATTTCATTTTATAATTATTTTGGTTTTTATTCATGACGACTTAGTTGACGATAAGCTTATTTTGGGAATTTATAAAGAACAAAAATGTGGTAGAATAATAATTTGTTTTATAATAATAAAACCTTTAAAAAATCATTATAAATCATTATTTTATCATTAATTTATAATAACACTAGTGTTTGTTTTTAAATATTCATCCATGATAGAAATTTATAGAATTGTTCTAGTAGGTGGTTATACCAACCCTTATAAGAAAAAGCTAAAAGATATGAGTGAGTATGGTTAAGAATGTTTTTTCCAAATAATATAATTATTAAAGAAGAATAATGATAATATTTTTATGATTTAATGTGTTTAATATTATTTTAATAGAGTTTTATAAATAATAAAATACTAGATTAAAAGTAAAATACATCACTTTTGTGGAGACAGTAGTATACACGTATGCACGAGGCAACACATTCATTTTCTATATACCAAGAGAAATATTAGGATTAGTTTATAGTTATATATTATTAATAATTTTATAAATATAATATTAGTGCGTTGAATAAACTTTTATAAACATCCATATAAGGCGATGATGAAAAATAAAGCACATCATTCATGGAGGTGGTAGTCCACATGTACGCATAACAACATCTTTATTTTTTGAATGGTTTTATAAGAAGGTAGAAAATATATATTAAATTGTTATAATAATATTTAATAATATTATTAATATTTATTTTATCATACTTTTTGGGATAAAATAGGTTTTTTGGGGTAGTGGAAAAAATGGAAAAGGAAAGAAAAATGAGTAATTGAAAAAGTTACCTTATTCCTTGGAAGCGTTCCATTTTAAAATGGAATAAGGATTTTAATGGTGGTATTTTGAGAAAAATAAAACATATAAAAAGTTTATAGGAGTGTTTAGAATTTATTTTTTTGGATCTTTTTTGTATCCAAGAGGCTTGGGGTGTGAAGAGAGGTGGGGTGGTGATGAATCCTTTTATCAGGGAGATGAGTGATATTTTTGTAATACATAAAAGAAAAATTCACTATTCAAAGGTAAAATAGATCCAATATTATAAAATAATGGATTTAAAGAATTTTAAGGTTAATAAATCCCAAACCACACATTTTTACAAATGTTTTGATATGTTTTTATGTCATTTAAACTAAGATTTTTCACTTTTACCATTTTTAGTTTTTACCATGGTAATTAATTTTTACCTAACTAACTTAAATTTTTACCTAAAAATAAAATGGGATTTATTAAAAAACATTGGAAATAATGATCCCAAATATGAAACCAACTGTTCAAAAAAATAATTTTTAAGAAAAATTAATTTATTATTTGTGCATGTAACTCGTAAAAACCCGTTTTAGAAAAAAGTGTATCTTTAATCATAAATGTTATATTTAGGGAAAAATTATCAATTTTTTTTATTTTAATAAAATTAATTATATTATTATTTACTAAATAATATTTATATGTTGTAAAAAGAAAATTTTGAAAACTATTTTTTATCAGAATATAAGATTTCATAAGTTTCAAAATATCAAACATGAGTTTTCTAAATTTAAAATAGTATTTTTAAACAAAGCATTTTATTCTTTAAAAAAATTAATTATCCTAAAAAATGTTTTATAAAATTTTTAAGTCATTATTAGATCATTATAAAGTCAAAAATGATATGATATTAATAAAAATATTATTTTTCACTATTCACTTAAAAATCAATTATTTAAGAAAAATCCCAAATATTAACCATAATATTATTTTGACATGATAAATCTAAAAATAAATTTCACTATATAAAATTAATGTTCTAGAATTTTTAAATTTATATTTTAAATTTAAAATAGTATTTTTAAACGAAGCATTTTATTCTTTAAAAAAATTAATTATCCTAAAAAATGTTTTATAAAATTTTTAAGTCATTCTTAGATCATGATAAAGTCAAAAATGCTATGATATTAATAAAAATAGTATTTTCACTATTCATTTAAAAACCAATTATTTAAGAAAAATCCCAAATATTAACCATAATATTATTTTGACATGATAAATCTAAAAATAAATTTCACTGTATAAAATTAAAGTTCTAGAATTTTTAAATTTATATTTTAATTAAAAATAAAAAATATAAATAAAATTTTACTTTATAGTAAAATGACATTTTTAAACATCAAGTGTTCTTAATAATATTTCATATAAATTTATAGTTTAATTAATGTTAATATATTTGTTCATATATAATAATAGTATAGTAATGTTCAATTTAATTTATTAAGATAACACATACAACACTTAAAAAAATAGTTATTTGAGAAATAAAATTACTTTTTATCATTAAACCTATTAATTATTTATCCACTAGATGTATGAAGACTTTAGTTGAATGATGACCTTTATTTACTCAAAGATTTATTATTATTATAAATTTCATAAAAAATTTCATCTAATACATCATGGATAATTTTAGTTTGGTGTTTCATGTTGAGAAATATATCAAACATAGTATTTAAATAAATGAAAATATATACTAAAATTTCAGGGCATTAAGCTATGTTTACCTTCCTATACCCCGGTAGACCTCATGTGTACCCATGTGTACCAGGGTATACCCATGTGTACCCAAGTATATATATTTTTATGTACTTGTACATACATGTACTTTTATATACATGGATGTACCTTCATGTGCCTAGTGATACTATGGAGGACTTGGGTGTACCCATGTGTATTGAAATATTCCAATGTATAGTCATGTGTACTTGTGCATGCCCATAGGTACCCATGTGAATCCACTTATACCTAGGTGTACTTGGGTGTACCCAAGTATAATATTTTGTACTCACACATACATGTGTGTACATACATGTACTTGGGTTTACCCGCATGTACCCTTGTTTACCTATGTGTTCTTCAGTGTATGTGCATGTACAACATTATACATCCAATTTTGGAAACATTTAACATAAGTAAAACCTTTAAAAATATAGAAATAAGGTTTCCTCATTATTTTTTTCTCTATACTAAGACTGATAAAAAATATAGCAATTTCATATTGAAAAATTCAAATTCATAAGTAGTTCATGCAAGTAGAAATCACTATAGGAGCTATGTTAATTAAACAAATACATGAAATCACTCGGATTTCCTACCTTACCCATAGTTTATATGCCCAAATAAAAATTTCTTTATCTAGAAACTAGGGTTATATTTATGTTTATGTTCATTTTAATATCAAAATATCTTTCGCATTGATAGTCAATTTTTTATGAATTTAAATTTTTTAAAATAAAAATTAATTCTTTTTATGGTATGATATTTTTCATAAAATGTTTGGAAAATTTGGAATCAGGGCATTAATATTTAATAAAGGTTAAAATATTAATTTTTTTAAAAATAAATAAATTAATACTGAAATATTTTAAAATATATCATATGGTATAATATATATATATATATATATATATAATGGCATCACCTAATGCATAAGCATGTTATATTTTTATTACACTAGATAAATATATCTCCCTTTGAACCATTATAAAAAAATAAATATAGTGAATGAAGCACTAAATATTGTAATGGCATACTAACCTTAGTGATAATAATAGTTTAATTACTATTTTCATTCAATGAATACCACTCACCAAACATAAATACTCACACTTTATCTTGTTTATTTTCAATCCAAATTAAAAAACCACTTATATTTTTCTTTAAATATCTATATACTAGTTCCCCCTATAATTTGGATAAATTTTAGGGATAAAAAATTTAGCTCCATAGTTAGAAATAAAATCCAAGGTATGGGTCTCTTACTACATTCTATTTTACTTAAATATATTACGAGTTATTTCAGTTTAGAATAACCCCTCAATAATTTTTTAAAAACACCTACAAAATATTAATTGTATAATATCTATGTATGAGTTCATGTATCGATGTTATCATGAAAATCTAATAAAATACACTCTCTTGAAAATAAATTCTATGACTACCTTGCTTAACCATTTCTAGAACATTAAAAAGAACTCTTCGTTTGTAGGAAAAAGTGTACATTTGGTATCTGAATGAATAAGTTAGGTTTTTATTCTTGAAAAGAATATATATATATCATTATTATATTATATTTTTGTATTGGATACACATTTTTTATGGAATTATTTTACATTACTAATTTTATAAACCATTTATACAAAATTTTGTTTCAATACCTCTTCATAGGGCTATTTTTTCCCATTAAAATCTATCATGAATTCCTTTTTCTCTATATGTTTAAGAGGAATCCATATAATTATCATTCCATTTAATTATCTTTGAAATAACGAATCCAATAATAAATTTTTAGAATTCAAATGTATGATACCATCAGATCTTAATGAATAACCTAAGGTTGGTTTTGCTGGAGAAAGGGGGTAGTTGAACAAATTTTTAGATGGAACTAGATTCTATGGAATGGTATATATTTTTCACTATAGAGGGTGTGGATATGTAATATTTTATAACTATAGATTATAGTGTTCATTTTTCATGGTTATGGTTGTTTTTTCATATCTATGGTATGAAGGTTGGAAGGTGGAGTTCAACCGGTTCTTCCAAAGTTGGCATCATTTCACCATGGAGGGTGGATATAATATACTATTCTTATTAAGGCATTGAGGTTGCAGTGTAGTGAAAACCATTATACCTTTTTACCATTTACCAGTTTATAAGATCTCAATTTTAACCATGGGATCGATTCTATACATGATTTTGGTCAGGAACCACTACAGTGCAACCATCTTCTTTGCACCATAGTCCTTTTATATTTGGAACCCTTTGTAGAATATCCCTTGGTGCTATGTTGTGACACATATTTTTCAAGACTGCATATAAATTGTTGAGACCCCTCAAACCCTGTCTTTTCCTATTCTTTCATCTCAAACCTTGGGTAACTCTAGAGATTCTACAAGAGTACTTTCTTGCCCCAAAATCTTATCTTCATCCCCAATGTTGGAGGATCAACTCTTGGTGATTCTATGTGAGTTAATTTTACATTATATTTGGTTTTACTTTCTCATTCTTGGGATTTATCTTTATACTAAACTATTAAGGGGATATTATCATAGTTTATGGAGATCAATTGATTAGTTGGGACCAGTTCTAGGGATCCTTGGCATGTGGGACGAATTTGGTTGGTACACGAACATGATTTAAGTATTAGATATTGGAAAATATTGAAGTTGGCATCCCATGATTGAGGTATGAAGATACTTATCACATATAATACCTTGTATATAGCTATTGGAATGATGGGATAATATGTTCTTGTGTTATTTGAGACCTATGATTGATGTGTGATTCTTTTGGGTGTGTGTGTGTCCATGTGAGAACCATTCTTGATATTAAAAGTTATTATTACTATGATATGACTTTTTTATGGGTATTACATAGCCTATAAAACTTTTATTCAATTATTAATATGTTTGTGTTTCTCAAATATGTCAAGAAGACCCCATAGAGGGGGATCCTGGGTGTTGTGATGAATCCCAAGGAGTTAGACTTGGTTGATGGTACTAATCAGATATCATAGAAATATTCAGTTTATGTGGTAGTAAACCTTGTAGGGGTAAAGTGTATACAATGTGTTGGAATACTAACATAGGAGAAAGACCATTTAGGGGTTATTGTGATCCAATTCATCAAGCATGTTAGGTAGATATACCATTACTCAAGGATAGACGACCACCTTAGTGTGGGGTGTGAGGTGTTCCTTAAAGGTGTAACATGGACATAAAATTATTGGATTTTAGGTGACAAACCAATTCATAGACCGTGTGTCTTATTCCAAGATATGCAGTGACTAAACCAAGAATTCTTTCTGGAATAATGCTAAATCAGGTGGGTTGAGGTTCATGTAATCTTCATTAATTCACGATAACTTGACACTTTTGTGGTTGATTTTCTACTTATGAATTAATTTCATGTCATGAAATACGTCCTATATGCACATGCACTTTTTTAAGGATGAATAGGCGGTGTCTAACTAGGTTTATACTCACACCCAACATGAAAATCTTGATGCATGTGAAGACTTCATGATATGGGATCTGGGAAAGGGTAAGGGCATGATGATATGGAGATAAGGAGATGGAGATTGGTGTTTAGATGTGGTACTAGAAAATACTTTATATTGGTTCTGTATAGTATTTATTTACTTTTCTGTGGCTTGTTTATACTATGGTTCAACCTACCACATTGAGGGTTATTTTTTATTACTTATTTTGGCTCTAAGATACCTGACATGACATATATTATAGAATTGATATTATTTTAGTTTTTATATATACTATTGTGTCATTATTAATTTATTTATATGATTCTAATGTTTAGTTATTGATTCTGAGGGTTTAGTCTCCCAACTACACCATTCAGACCCTTATAGTTAATTGGAAACTTGATGTGTACAAGGATGTATGCATGAGGTCATGTGGAACTCTAGCTCAAACTAGGTGATTTGGGTCAAATAATTACAAAATGGTATCAAAAAGAAGTTTTTACCTTTCCTTTTATTTTTTACTATGTCTGGAGAAAGGTATAAATAATTTAGGCTATCTGGAACTTAGATCGGGGAGTCACATAAGTTCATGGTAAGCTATTATGTTATGGACCTCCAAGTTACTGATTTTGGGACTATTGTTACAGTTGTGGTTTTATGGTTTAATGCTAATCCTGAATATGTTGTTGTGTTATAGTTTATGGTATTTGTGTGCATTCATGTATCAAGATTATGCACGTAAGATCAAATATATATATATATATATATATATTACTATTTATAGTAGCTCATTTAATTAAATGTATTGTTCTATGCGACGTGCTCAAGTAATATATCTATTCTCTATACTTGAATGATATATATGTGTTAACATTTAGACTAATTTAACATGATATTTATTTTATTATATCTATTTGACTGTGAATAATGTGAAGGTATAGAAGATAAGGTTTATAAATTAGGAAAAATTAAGAGGGTTGTTCTATATCACTATGGGTACCCTCTTATGATTGGTCTTCCTATAAAAATCCCTTATACATGCCTATAAAATACTTGAGTTTATACCTTAAGATTGTTTTTATAGGAATTTTAAGCATTCATTTGGAATTACAAACACTTACACATAGAAGACACTTGAGGGAACCACTAATGGAAGAAGGTCAAAATACTCCCATAAGGGAGAATTCCCCTATTCCACCACCTAATGTATAGGGGGATATAGTTATTCATTATCTTATACTATATTTAGTGGTTTAGGTGATAGAACCGATATATCTATAATTCTTATTCATAGTTCCTATTGAAGGTATAAGAGTCTCTAGGAATATGGTTTATTATTCTCAATACTTCATTATTTAGTATTCCCTGGCCTTTCAGGGTACTAGAGGCCCGTAGGATACTGAGTATTGAATTGAAGTTACTGAAGGAACTTTGATCTAATGGAGACCCTAGAGGATCAATGGGTAAAGAAAGATGATTTCATGCATTTGAAACCCACTAAGAGGTTGTGGGGTGTTATTTAATGGGAAAACCAAGAGGTTATTACATGTATGAACTTAAATAATATCTTCTTCAAGGAGTTATTTATATATAAAATGAAGCTAGATCACATGTAAGAGTTTATGAAGATTTAGTAAGGGAAAATGTTAGTGACTACTTACTTTGATTGTTTCATATAGTTTCTTCACTTTTCTCCTCTCTTGGATGGTAATGGGGAGAAAAAGGAATGTAAGTTTGAGATTATAATTTGACCAAAACTGAGGTTCTAGGTTTGGGTATTTGACCCTACCATAAACACAAAAAATGCTTTGTAAGGTCCTGATCTTTGAGATGGGTTTGGATGAGGATAAAAATGAGGGAATGATTTTGAGTTTTAGTGGGATGATTAGTGGACTACCCAGTGATTCTTTGGGTTCCTCTTTCAATGGTTGGAGGAATAAAGCATAGGAGTCATTCAAGAGTGTAAGTAGGTAGATAGAGAAAAAACATGATTTCTTTATCTCCCTCTATGTGATGTGTTTCCATCAGGTTATTTGATTGTGGGTGGATATGTCACCTAAAAAATTGTGGGAGACCACCTATGGAGTGTCAATAATATGGTAGTTTAGGTATCTACAGAGTTATTGTTTGAGGTATTCACATATAATTTCTTGGTGGTCAGGACAAAATGGGGAGGAGGACCACATCAGAGGATGTAGAACCCTTAGATTTCAATTAACCATTAAACATAGGGGATAGAGGAAAGGTAATTATCTAATGTTGGTAAGAGATGTACATTATTCCATATATCATTATATGGAAGAGAGGTAACTTATATTTTTTGGGGTATGGTATTGATTAAATCTATGATTTATACTAACTTATGTTTGATATATGGGAATACCATTAATTTTTATCAGTACAAGTTTGAATTTCAAGTCTAATTATCTTCTGAGTTACTTTCTCTTAACATACCCTTGGGAAATAATATGGATCTTCTTTATATATATCTAGAATATCTTATAGTGTTTTCCAACAATGGACATCTATGGGTCCTTATGACCTTCGATATGACTATCTATGATGTGATCTTTGATATGGACTAGCTGAATATTTATGAGGCACACATTGAATACTATAGGATATGAGTATCCCTTAATATGTCTAAGGGAGATAATTTTTCTTTAATTGGTGAGAGGGATGTTAGAGTAGGAAAATAAGGCTTATACTCGAGTCATCTTGAAGCTATTATAGTGAAATTAATGAGAATAGTTCTTGCAGTAGATCAAGAAGTAGATCCATCTTCTTTTCCACTAGTAGTGAACCTTTATTAGGATAACTTCCCAAAATAATTATTTAGAATCCCTCCTAATAGAGGGATTAAATTTGAGTTATAAATCATTCTAGGAGAACAACATATATAAATTTTCCTATATCATATGGTTCCAACAAAGTTGAAGGAACTTAAGGTGAAACTTGAGGATTTGGAGGTGAAGGAATTTATTAGACCAAGAACATATCCTTGGGGTGCTCTGATGTTTTTTCAAAAGAAAGAAGATGGTAGTCCTTGGTTGTGTGTAGAATATAGTAAGATGATCTAGGTTACCATGAAGAATAAGTAACTATTGATAAGGATCTATGACTTATTGGATCAGTTGTGGGAGCCCATTGGTTCTCTAAGATTTACCTATGATCAGTCTACCATTAGTTTAGGGTTAGAGAAGAGGATGTTCCTAAGATAGTATTTAGGAGTATAGATAGAATATATGAGTATCGTTTGATGCTTTTTGGGTTATAAAATGGACCAATGGTGTTCATGGATCTCATTAATAGGATCTTCCATCCATATATAGACTCCTTCGTTGTGGTTTTTATTGATGATATTCTCATATAATCATAAAACTCAAAGATATAAGCTATAAATATTGAGATTATGTTGAGTAAAATTTAATAACATTAACTCTATGCTACAATTTTGAAGTGTGACTTATTGATCTAGGAGGTACATTTTCTTGGGCATGTGATCTATGAGGAAGGATATTTTTTGGACTTGGAGAAGGTTGAGGTTGTGATTTAATGGGAACTCCCTAGAAATGTTTTTGAGATTTTGAGATTCCTTGGGTTGGTAGGACACCACTTATGGTTCATTTAGGAATTCTCCCATTTAGAAGTTCCTATTTTATGACTTACTAATAATGGGGTGAATTTTGAGTGGACCCAAAAAATGTGAAGAGGCGTTCTTGGTATTGAAGTGAGTATTGATGACAACTTCATTCATTGCATTTTTAGAACCATATATTGGATATTAATTTTACTATAATTCATTAGGTATTGGTTTTGGAGAGGCTAATGTAGAGTTAAAATGTATTATCCTATGGGTTTCTTCATTTGTGACCCCATGATTCAAACTACCAAATGTATGACTTGGAGTTTCTAGCTATTTTATAGGCTCTAAAGAGTTAGATCCTTATCTATTAGAAGAGGGATATGTCATATACACATACTATGATAAATTATGTTACATATTTTCTCAGTGGTACTTGAATCATTTTCAAAGGCATTGGGCATAGTATCTTAAAATTTTTTATTTTTAGATGACTTGTGATCTAGCGAAAGGTAATTTTATTGCATATTCTCTTAGTATAAAAACAAAGGAGGTTGGAGAGAGACCTTCATAGGAGGAATTATAGTTCATGAGACTGTTAGATGATTAGTTTATGGATACATATGATGAGTGAGGTGTGATAACATGTTCTACCTTGGTTATCTTATTGACATTGGTGGACCAAGTAAAGGCCTTCTAAGAAATAGATTTCAAAAGATTTGTGATGCGAGAATGGTTGGTTGGAAGTAACCTAGTCCCATGATGGTCAATGGATAGTGATGAAGTGATCTAATTTCATGAGATATTTTTGGTTCCTCCTCCCATGAGGGAAGATATGATGATGGAATCCCATGCCTCTTAGTGAGAAGTGCACTCAGGCATGAGGAAGTTGTATCAGGATATCATGTGACACTTTTGGTGGTCAGGAATAAAGATAGATATCATGGGATTTATACCTCATTTCATAACATATCATAGGATCAAGATGAAGCATCAATTACCAATAGGTTTTCTTTAGCCACATTCCATGCTTGTGTGGAAGTGGTATGAGGTGATAGTGGACTTTGTTATAGGGTTTTACAACACCCTGAGAAGTCGAGATACTTTTTGATAGATAGTTGATTGAATGAAAATGGTGGAAAATTTCTTGTTGGTCCAATAAAATCACTCTATAGATGAGTTGGGAAAAGATTTAATTCTGGGATATTTTATCACTCCATGGATTCCTTCCAGTATCGTATCTGATATGGACATGTGTTTTACATCGCAATTTTAATAGGGATTGAAGAATTATTTAGGGACTCAGTTAAATATGAGTATGATGTATCATCCACACATCGATATAAATTTAGATAGAATGACCTTGATATTGGAGTATATGATTTAGGAATGATCCTAGATAGTGGTGGAGTATGGGATGATCGTATGTCCTTAGTGTAGTTCCCATAAAATAAAATTTTATAGGATTTGATGTAGATATCACCTTCTGAGGTTCTTTATGGTTGGTTATTTCTCTCACTAATATGATAGAACGAGGTGGGTGGGATAACTATTTTTTTCCTGTGTATGGTGCATGAGAACTCCTAGAGGGATCAGCTAATCAAGAAGTGGTTGGTTAACAAATAGAGTATAAGACAGTCATATTCTGAGTGGAGGAGGTGACCTTTGGAGATCACTGTGAGAGGTTGGGTTTTCTTATGGGTGCCACGTTGTTTGGGTCATAGATAATTATGGAGGAAAGGGAAGCTAGAACAGTGGTTTATAAGACCATTTGAGATTATTTAATTTATCATAATAGTTGATTATCATTTGTATCTTCCTCCATGATATCTATTTATGCATGACATGTTCCATATATCTCATCTTCAGAGGTATGAGCCTAATACCACACATGTGATTGACTGTGAGGACGTTGAGTTTGAACCAGAAGCATCATTTGTGGAGTGATCGGTGTGTATTTTGGATCAGAGTGAGAAAGTGTTATGGGGGAATATTTTTTTACTTGTTCAAGTGTTATGGAAACATGGGAGGATTATTATTTCATTTTTGTGCATAAATTTGGAATTTTTAATTATTTAATGTATTATATTTTTAATATTAATATCCATGCTTTAATAAAAAAATATTAATTTTTGGGAATTTAATTTTTTGAATGAAATTTATGAAAAATAAATAAAATCATAAAAAAAATATGTGTTTTGCAATATTTTTTTTACAAGTGTCATTTTATATCTGATGTGTAGGAAATGGAAAAATAAGACTAACTTAGACAAAAAAAATGGGCCAGTGATATATCCCTCAACCAATGGGGAAACAATACACATAAAATTCCCAAGAAGGTCCCACTGAAAAGGTACCCCACATAGTGATCCAACCATATGGTAGAGGAGATAGAAGCATAACTAGTGTGGGTCAGTGCACAAGAACACACTGACATGTGGGGTTCAGGTCTACACAGTAGGAGGAGGAGAGTCACACCAGCATGAGGAGGTGCACGGAAATTCCGTGCATACTCCAAAACCCATCCATCTTGATGTCAAGGAAAGGGGATATGATAACATAAATAATAGATTCCACATGTGGAAAAAAACTGATGTAGGATAAAGAGTGCACCCAAGGTAAAGTGCAATTTCCAAAATTGTGTTGTCTTGGGATAGCTTTATGTCGTCTTTGTCAGACACACTCACAACCAATATGTGCTACCACCTTAACAATTGCATTTTAGGACTATCATAGATGATGATAAAGAGATCAACCACCATTTCCATCTCAATCCCCACTATGCAGGAGCCATGCCCATGTGGCGTATTGTCCTAGGTGTCTCAAACAGAAAATGAAGAGGCTGCATCATCTTTCAAACCACTTTGTTGTGGTTCCCTGTAGGTTGAAAAATGGAAGACTAAGGTCGTGGTGTGGGTGTTTCACTATTCCATGGAGGGTTAAAATCTATAAAACCACTATTGGTAAGGGGAAATATGCTATTTTTATATCCCCTCACCTACACCGTAGCCATGAAAGAGTAATTTCATAGAAAAATGGGTTATGGGGTAGGAATCCTACTTCACCTTAGATATACCAAAATAGAATAAGCTAAAAAAATGAAGAATCTTCCACTGTTCCATAACCTCCTATATTGTACTATGGCCATGAAAGGGACACGTCATAGCCATACTATTATGGAGTAATGTTTTTTGTACCTATGAAGCTTTCAAGGTTTTCTTAATTTTAGTACAAGCCTTAGGGATTTGAGGAAGAAATATGTGTTAAGGTGTCTTTTCAAACAATATGGAGTTGAAAACACTCTAAAAGCAACGAAGAATTCTACATAGATGATTCCTCAAAAATATACTATTCAAGTGAGAGAAAGAGTAGAAGAAAAGTTAAAAGAAATAAAAATACAATGCGGGAAAGATAATTCAAAATTCAAAAGAGATATAATTCTCTCTAAATACAAAAAAAACATATACTTTAAATGGGGGGAGACCTTACATGAAAAATAAAGATAGAAACTGAACCTAGGCTTCAAGGAGTGATGTTGATATAGGTTTTTACTTTTATTTTCCATATCACCTCATGACTATCATGAGGGGATAAATCTTCTTATTCTAGAAAATTTAAGTAAAGTTAGAGTTCATGTAGTGTAAGGAGTTATAATTGATTGAAATTTTAATGGTTTGTTTTCACTATTTCATCTCACATTTTAATTCTTACCCATATATATAATTCATGACCATTTATGAAAGAGAAGGGTCTAACTTTTAAATGATTCAACCAGTGACCCTAACTCATGGAACATATGATGCATGAATTTGGTTTCATTGTGTTTAAATAAGGTTCCATACACCTATTTATGAACTAACCTAAGAACTGGTAGTGGAAAAGGAGTTTCATAATATAGAGGGTGAGCTATCTAAGAGGAGGCTCACTAGAGTTTAGTTCTGACACTATTTAAATAAAAATTCACAAAACTTACCCCTCATTAATTCATGAACATGAACTTATCAAATATTGATATATCTATCTCATTTTTTTAAAAACAAACCAATTCAATATTTTTCACTTCATTTAAGTTTCCATAAATATTGTAAAAAAAATTCTTCACCATTCTCTAGGGATTGGCATAGATCACTAATCCACTAAATTTAACATTAGTTAGTGTAGTTTGATATTAGATATTCATTCATTGATATACTTAAGATAATTGACGATGCTCTGGACAAATTTCAAATTGTAACCCTTGATAGGGAATAGTGAATATTAATGATTAAAGTTTTTAGTAATTTTCCATATTATTTTATTATTTTTTATCTTATAATAATTGGTATTATTGTTGTGTGATTTCAATAAACAATTCTATGAAAAAATACTTCACAAAAAAATAAGGACATCCTATTTTAGATCCTAAGATCAAAAGGACGATCACAAAACAAGATAATAACATAAAACAAGAAGATAACACCATGGCTAGGAGGGAACAAGTTCAAGGAGTTGGAAGAGAACAAGGCGAAGGAGAATAACTAATCAATTATGAGAGACCCTAAAACATGGGGTTTCATCCTAGAATATTAGTAACTCATGTTTCTTCCCAACACTTTAAGATAAATATGATGATAATTAAAATTTTCACCCATTACTTACAATTATATTTTATACAACATAGAGACCCTAATTATCACATTGAGAGTTTTTTGGATTTGTGAGACACATTACAATTCAAAAAATCATAATAAACACATTCATATTATTCCAACTCTGATTATTCCTCAAAGAAAATGTATGGGAGTGGATCAAAATTCTTCCCCCACACTCAATCACTACATGGGAGGATTTGGTAAGGAAACTTTTGAAAAGGTTCTTCTTTCCCTCAAATTAAATATATTTGAATGTAATTATTTTATATTATGATAAATTAAGTAAAGTTTCATTATATAGTGCATGTGAGATATTTAAATTTTTTATAAGATGACACCCTCATAATGAAGTTGAAATTTGGATTTTAATACAAATGTTTTACAAAGTCTTATATTAGGGAGATTTTTAAACTTTTAATGAAACTGATAGAGGTTTGTTGATGTGAAAGTCACCAGAGGAGAGTTATGAATTGTTGGATGAAATATCCAAAAATAGTTTTTTGTGGATACTAGACCAAGGACCTATGAAGTTAGTTCACATAGTCAAAATAGCTGTGTTTCAACCCAAATGAATTCAATTTCAAAGAAACTTGATGTGATGATGGATAATCAATATCCCCAAGGAATGTATTATGAAGACATATATTATTTGGATTATAATCTTAAAAAATATTCATAGGGATAGAGGCCACAATAGCCACCAAAAAAACATCATAACCAAGGATAATGAAGTCATAAAGGCTAAGGGTTTCAACTAAGGGCACAAGGTTTTCATCCTTATCACCAAGGCCCAAAACTTATGACTGTACTCCACTCATTTTAAGAGACCTTCGAAAGTTTTATGACCACAAAATGAGACTTACTCAAGGAGTTGGAAACTTATTATATGAATTAATTCCCTACCATACATGAATTAAAAGACGAATCACAAAACCAAAGAGAAGCTATTAGGAACTTAGAAATCCAAACGGATATGATTCCTATCCAAATGAAATAATTTCTAAGAGGATTCTTACATGGTGAAAAAAAATTCGAAGACATGGTGAGCTCAAATCCATTTCCTTGAGGAGTGAAAAGAAAACACTAAAATTTTCTGAAAAAGATGGAAAATAGGATGAATAATAAGAAGTATAAGTAATAAAACTTGTGAAAGAGAACAATGAGAAAGGAAAAGAAGTTTATAAGTATGTTCGAGAAGAATATACACCACTATATCAACCACAACCACCATTTTTGAAGTTATTAAGGAAAATAATGTTTGATAATAAAGGGAAACTTTTTTAGAAATGTTCAAAAAATTACACATCAAAATACCATTTTATAATGAAATTGAAAAAACACCTACCTAAACAAAATTTATAAAGGATTTGGTGAAAAAAATTAAATAATGAGGAAATGGGAACTATCCCACTGACATGAGAATGTTCAGTGG
Organism: Viscum album; assembly: GCA_963277665.1. Classification (NCBI taxonomy): domain Eukaryota; kingdom Viridiplantae; phylum Streptophyta; class Magnoliopsida; order Santalales; family Viscaceae; genus Viscum; species Viscum album. Next base: position 990,330,164 of record OY728131.1, on the reverse strand, counting down.
TGGTTTCAAGGGGCCTACCAAAAGAAAAAAGTTATCTAGGTGGTTTTTATATTCCCATTGACATTGGTTCAGACATTTTTAGTGGTGATTTGTGTGATTTAGGTGAAAGTGTAAAAATTATGTCATATTCAACATTCAAGAACCTGGTCTTGAGAGAGATTAAGAAAACTCAAGTTATTATTCAAATAGGGGACACACCAGTAATATGTCCCTAAAGACTACTTGAGGATTTGATTATCAAGGTAGAAAAGTTATACTTTATTGTGGATTTCCATGTAATGGACATGGACAAGGAGAAAAACCCAATAATTTTGGGAAGACCCTTCCTAGAAATAGGAAGATCATTTATTGATGTCCAAAGTGGAGAGTTTGTTTGATAGTTGGTGGAGAATAGGTGGAATTTTATATTCAATGGGTGATGAAAAATATGAAAGAAGTAGATGAAGAATTGACAAAGGTTATATTGCTAAAAGTTGAGGAAACTATTGTCTATGGAATAAGAGTTGATGTAGCTACCATAAAAATGAAAGAAGTTGAAAAAGGGAAGAATAAAGATAGAAATCAGTAATAAAATTATAGAGATAGTTGAGGAGAGACTATCCAATAAGAATTCATGTAGGGTCAAAAAGTTTAGGTATTCATTGAGCTACCATTTGATTTATATATAATTGATAAAAATATTTGGATTGTTCCCATAGATATAGAGAAGTATCTACTCAATGTAAGAGTGAAATTTGTGTCTACAAAAGTGATGGGACCCATCTACATGAAAGAATCAAAACTTCAAAATTTTGTAGATCCAAACTGAGTAACCTCCTTACTACTCTCAATCCCTTGACCTCAAGAGGTAAGGTCGATCTTAACGATAATAATGAAAGATATTTTGTGAGGAAACCTATATTTTTTTTACTTTATGTTTTTTATTTCTTTTTAGAACCCAGTTTAGGAGTGTATCCCATAAATTATTATTTTTATACTTTCATGAGAATGGCCTACACTCTCACTATTTGATTTATATTTTCAGAACCATGGTTTTTCAAGGCACAAGGACCTAATACAACAAGTAAGGGTAATAAAAGAAGCGAAACAAATTAAAGGTGAGTAAGAATTAATTTTCAGTATTTACATAGAATCCCCAATATTTTTTAAAATTTATTGAAGCTTAAAATAAGGTAAAATTCATGTCCATACTTAGATATTTTCTTTAAATTATGATTAATGACACTTAAAATTTTTAGGAAACCCATGAATACATATTTTATTTTTAAAGTAGTTTAAATTGAACAAGTAATATGGGGATTTTAATGATTAAAATGAAACATAGGAACTTTAATGTAATGAATTTTGATTTTTATTTTAAGTCACATTTTTATGAAAATTACCATAAATATTTCATGCTTTAAATTTTAGAAGTTCATGTTGATTTATTTATTTATTATGACACATGTCATGAGCAATTGAATTTAAATCATGTTCTCTTATTATTGAGAGGTTTCTAAACCAAATTTCCAATATTTCTTTGTAAATTTCTTGAGATAACTTGGTACATAATGCCTAATAGGATTTGGAATTGAAATTTTCAAAATGATGATTGTTCAAATTCACTTTAAAGATGATTAAGGAATTTATTTTAATGTATCTATTATCCTTGAAACCCACCTAACATTTTTTCTCATTTATCCCTTAGTGAATATAAATGGACTTTGATATGAATAACCATATTTTAATACAAATTTTCCATTCTTACCCATAATCTAGTTTTTTGTATGATATTCAAAGTTCAAGTGTGGGTTAGAGGGATTTCATTGAATAAATGGATATGCTTTATTGAGAAAATATTTTGTGTGTGTTTCATTGGGTTTTGGAGAAGTTTTATGCTATATCTCATTATATTTCATTATTATGCCTCTAGAAAAATAAAATAAAAAAATAATGAAAAAATTTGTGTTGAGTTATAGAGGGTAAAAAATAACCATCACTTGCCCTATGATTTTTATCATTTGGGGTTGGGTGATGGATTCAAGACTTGTCCTAACTCAATTTTCAAAAAACTGGAAGATTTTAAAAAAGAAAAAACTTTGAGGGGAAACTTATTCATTTAGTTTTATTTTCCATGGACATACTTGAGATAAGGATGTGTGAAAATATGTCACTTTTTAAAGAGGGGAATTATATTGGATCTAATTTTTTTATTATGATTAAAAACTAGGGATAAGTCTAATTTTTTAGTTTAATATTTTTTCATCAATTTCTTACCATCCCTTAAACTCAGAATCATTCAATCCATATTTCAAATTCCTCGTGATTTTTAGTGACATTTTTCTCTACTAAGTGGAGAAGATAGATCATTTTCAAGTTCATATGTTTGGTTTATGTACTCAAGATATGAGGAAAACTTCACATATTCATTTTACCCTAAGAAATAAGAGATAAAAAACACTTTTTAAGGTATATTACAACCTAACATTTTAATAAGATGAATTAGGATGCTTGGATTGAAGAGATATAGGATCCAACTTTTGTTTCATCTGAATTTAAATTAAATTGTGTCTAGTGATGAGTTGAAATTATTTTTTTTATGTGAAATTTGAAAATTATTTGGTTACACTGATTGTGAATTTTGAATATTGGTAGACCTGGGGATTCTATTTTAATCTATAGTGAAGATATATGCTTGAAGATAATAGTTGTTTATGTTTGGGGAATTTTATGAGTTCATTTTTGTACATAAATATTAAAATAATAATTATTTAATTCCTTATATCTTTAATGTATAATTTCCATGATTTAATAATAATATTAATTTTTTGTATTTATATTTTTGAATGAAATTTGTGAAAAATAAATAAAAATATAAAAAGAAAATATAAATTTTACAATGAATTTTTTTTAAGAGTCATTTGTTTTTGTTTTATAGGAAAAGAAAAATTAAAAGATACTTAGGCTAAAAAATGGTCTAGTGGGATAGCCCTCAACCCATAGGGAATATCTATAATGGGTCGGTTCACAATAGAACACCAGTATGTGGGGCCCAGGTCCACACGTTGGTGGGAGGAGAGTCTCAACAACATGAGGATGTTCATGATGGTGTCATGTGTTCTTTTACACCCATTCATATTGATGTTGAAGAAATGAGACATGTGAAAATATATTAATGAGGTTTCCCATGGGAAAAACTATTGTGGTATGTGGAGCACACCCAGGTAATAATGAACTTACTAAATTGGTGTCGTCTTAGGCCACCTCCACATTGTCTTTTTTAGACACAATTTTTGCTGAGTTGTGCCACAACCTCCACCATTACACCACAAGACCACCATGGAAATTGATGAAGATATCATCCACCACTTCCATATCAAGACTCACTATGCCAAAAACATGGATATGTAGCTTAGTTTCTTAGGTAGATTAAATTGATAGTGAAGAGACTACCACATCATCTAATCCACTATTTCATGGTTCCCTGTAAGTTGAAAATGGAATAAAAATGATACAACATTGGTGTTTGACTATTACATGGAGGTTTTCAAATTGAAAGAACCATAGTTGGGATGGGGAAACATGATATGGATATATCCCATATCCTACATCATATACATATAAGAGGAATTTAATAGAAAATTTGTCTATGGCATAGAGTTACAACAATGCCATGGATACACAAAAAATGACAGAATCCTAAAAATAAAGAATCCATCACTGTTTCGTAGCCTACTAAACTACACCATGGATATTATTGGATATGAAATTGTACGCCTCTACCATACTGCTATGATATAGATTTTTATGGATCGGAATATTTAAATTCCCTTTGATTTCTTGGTTTCCACAATTTTAGGTTGAGCCTCATGGGGTGGAGGGATAAATTTGTGTTTAGGGGCCTCACAAAAAAAGAGAGTGTTTAAAATAATCTAAAAACCATGAGATAAATTTTCATAGATTATTTTACCTAAACCCATTGTCCAAGAGAGATAAAGTGAAGAAGAAAAATTCAAATAAAGAAAAATAAAGTAGGGGAAAGTGATTCAAAAATTCAAAAAGAGTGACAATTCTCTCCAAATACAAAGTAACATGAACTTTGATTAGGGGGAGAACTTACATGAAATATAGAGAAAAAATAAACCTATAATGAAGGGATTGATACTAATATAAGTTTTCCCTATTATTTTCTATATTTCCTCATGACTATCATGAGGTGGTAAATCTTCTTATTCTAGAAAATGTAATGTAAAGGGGAGTTCATGTTTTGTAGGGAATTGTATTTGATTGAAATTTTAAATGTTTTTTTTCATTGTTCCATCTCATATTTTAATTCATACCCTTTTTTATCATGAATAACCATTACTTAAGAGAAGGTTCAACCTTTTAAATGATTCATCTAGAAACCCTCACTCATGGAACAACCAATGTATGAATTTGGGGTCATTGTGTTTAAACACGGTTCCATATCACTATCTATGAACTAATATAAAAACTAGGAGAAAATTAAGGTTCATAAAATAGAGAATGGTCAATATTAGAGTATTCTAAATAGATTTAGGTTCTAACGCCATTAAAATTTAAATTCATAATTGTTACCCCTCACTAGTGCGGGAACTGAACTTACAAATTATTGGTACATCCGTCTCATTTTTATAAGAGACATTTTTTTTTATTTTTATTCATTTATGTTTTCTTAATTATTCTAAAATAATTTCTACACCATTTAGGGGTATGTTATTTGTTTTTTATTTTTAGTGGTTTCAGATACAAACTCTAGTGAGCCTACTCTTAGAGTGCCCACCCTTTATTTTATAACCTCCTTTCCCCATCTTAGTTATTTGGTTAGTTCATAGATAGGTTTGGAACTGTGTTTAAATAAAATGACCCTAAATTCATGCATTGGTCATGGAATGAGTGAGGGTCACTAGTTGAAGAATTTAAAAGAAAGACCCTTCTATTTCAAAAACGGTCATGCATGATAGAGAAGGGTAAAAATTAAAATATGAGATGAAATAATGAAAATTAAAAATTAAAATTTCAATCAAATACAATTCCCTATAATACATACACCCCCTTTACCTTAAATTTTCTAACATAAGAAGATTTACCCCCTCATGCTAGTCATGAGGGGATATAGAAAATAAAAGGGAATACATACAACAACAGTACTCCCCATAGCCCATCTTCAATTTCTATCTCTATTTTTTATTTAAGGTCACCCCTTAGTCGAATTACATGTTCTTTTATATTTAGATAGAATTATCTCTCTTTTGAATTTTTTTTTATTTCCCTCAATATTATTTTTTATTTCTTTTAATTTTTCTTCTTCCCTTTCTCTCTCTTTTCTAGTTGGTTTTGGAAAAATAATATATGTATATTTTTTCTATGTTTTATGGAGTATTTTAATCCCCCATTGTTTGGAAAGGCCTCACACACATATTTCTCCCTCAACTCCTAGAGGCTTGGTTGAAAATTCTAGAAACCCCAAAATAATTAGGAATTTAAATCTATAGTTCCAAAAACCCCTATGACATAGAGTTATGGTTGTGTTGTATCCCTTTTATGGACATGAATGTACATTGTGCAACATAGGAGGACAGATCATAGTGGTAGATTTTTTTTATATTTCTTCCATTTTTTGTGCATCCATAGTGTAGTAGGAACCCTATGATATACCCCATTTTTATGTTAAATTCCTCTCACATGGGTGTGACATTGGTGAGTAGCTATAAATAACATCTTTCGCCTTCCTAACCATGGTTTTAATGATTTCAAACCCTCCATATAATAGTGAAACCCCAACATCGCCACCTTATTCTTCCATTTTTACCCAATAGGGAACCATGTCACAGTGGTTTGGATGACTCTACAACCTCTTCATTCTTAGTTTGATCTCCCTGGGACACCATGTTACACTACCATGACCATGAAATAGAGAGTATTAGGGTAGAAATGGTGGTAGATCTCTTTATCATCGTCCATGTAGGAAATGTAGTGAAATAACAAAGGCTGCGACACATATTCAAAATGAGTGTATCTTATGAAGATGATGTGGGTATGGCCTGAGAGGACATTGTTTTGGTAAGTTCAAAATACTTTATGTGTGGTCTGCATACCACATAATTTTTCTCATAAATGCCTCTTATATTTATGTTATCACATCCCCTTTCCTAGAAATCAAGCCTGATGGGTGTCGAAGGATTCCCAACATCACCGTCCACCTCCTCATTCCACTGGGACTCTCCTCCTGCCCCTATGTGGAATTGGACCCTACATGTCACCGTGTTTATGTGCACTGATCCACAATAGTTATGATCCTATCTACTCTACTGTGTGGTCATATATTTCTACGGTGTGGCTTGGCTGCTGGGCAGTTCTTGGACCCTCTATGCGGGTTGATATACCATGGGTTGATGGATATCCCACTAGCCCATTTTCCCCCAATACTCTCTTATTTTTCCATTTCCTATAAAACACACACAAATTAAACTTAGAAAAATAATACATTATAGAACATGTATTTTTTTTGTCTTTTATATTTCGTTTTAAAAAACATCATTCAAAAATTTAAATACAAAAAATTGAATATTATTGATTAAAACATGTATATTATAAATTATAAATATAATACATTTTAAAATTAAAAGTTCCAAATTTATGCACAAAAATGAACTCATTAGTGGATCCAAGAGGAGACATAGGAGTGGGAGTTTGATGTTCAGGCTCAAAAGGCTGAGTTTTTTGATAAAGAGGGATATAGGAACTTCTCAAGGATTATAATTAATTATATGGGAATATTTGGGACACCCTTAGATATTAAGGAATAACATAAGGCTGGTTTTAAAGTAAAAATAGATTATTTGAACTATTCTTTAGTTATAAATTGATTCTATGAAGTATTGAATTTTTTTTTCAATAGAGGGTGTGGATATAGTGTGGTTGGGGAGATATAGAGTAACATTCAGTCTTAATGGTACTGTATGATTTATCATAACTATAGTGTGGAGCATTGGCTATGGAAAGGTGGCTTGAAGGTGGATTTAAGATAGTTATGTCAAATTTGGCATTATAGCACCATGGAGGATTATTATGGTGTAGTGTTCCGGTGAGGGTTTAGAGGCTATGTAATTTTGATGAACATTATTCCATAGTAACTTTAATTAGTTTATAGAATCTTATCATTGACATCAACATGTATTTTTTACATACTTATGACCATGCACCACTGTGGAATGGACATCTTCCTTTCTCCATAGTCATTGCTGATTTAGAACCCATAAAAGCATATAAATATGTGATAAAAAGGGATTATTATTTTTCCAAATTGACTATAAATTTATAAGGAACAATTAACCTTATCTTTTCCCAACCATTCCTCTCAAACATTAGGCAACTCTATGGGTTTTATAAGATCACTTTTAGGATGAAACTATTGGATTCATTCATGAAATTGGAGGATCAAATCTTGGTGATTCTAGGTGAGTTCCAATTCCATTTTATGTGGTTTTCCTTCTTTATTATTGGGTTTTATATCTATAATTCACTTGGTAAGGGGATGCGATCATATTATATTATGAGGGTCTGATGAGTTAGGGTCAATTCTAAGAACCCTTGGCATGTGGGTTTAATCTAGTTAGAGCACAGTTGTAATTTGGGTATTGGTTTAGGGAAAATATTGATATTGGAATCATTATCTTGAGGTAATAATATACTTATCATATAGGACCATTTTATATGGTTGTTTTTATGATTATATTGTATGTTCTTGCATTCTTTGAGACCCATGCTTGATGTGTGTTGCTTTTGGGGGAGGGGTGTGGCCTTATGAGAACCATGTTTGATATGAAAATTTATTCTTGATATGGTATGATTTGCTAGTGGGTAGTGAATAGCCTATGAAAACTTGATTAAAGTATTAATATGGTTGGTTTTCTCATATTTGGATAGTCATACCCTTATAGGGGGAGAATGGGTGTTGTGACGAAGGCAAAAAACTTATATTTTCTTTATGGTATTAGTCAAATATCACAATAATATTTATTCGACTTGGGAGTAGTCCATGTATGGGTGAAGTGTATAAAATATGTTGTAAATAAAACATAGGAGAAAGACTATGATGGGGTGATTGTGATCCAATTATTCAATAATTTCAAGTGTATGTACCATCATGCAAGGATAGATGATCATTATAGTGTAGGGAATGAGGTGTTTCTTAAAGGTGGAATGTATACATATGAATGATGGGAATATGGTGATGAAATAATGCATAGAACTTGTGACATATTCTAAGATATGAAGTGACTAAAACTATAATTCTTACTGGAATATTTCCAAAGCAGTTGGGTTTGGGGTTTTTCGTAGCTTAGTTAGTGCACGATAACTCAACACTTGTATGGTTGATGGTCTACTTATTAATTACTTTCATGTAATGGAATACATCCCATATAAAAATTCACTTGTGTTAAGGATAATTTAGTGGAATCCTACTGGGTTTATACTCACACCCAACATGAAAATATCTATGTTTATGAATACTTCACGATTAGGTATCTATGAAAGGTAAAGGGCCCATCGATAAGGAGTTGAGGAGACAAACCATATTGTTTGGAGGTGGTATTGGAATATACTCTATATTTATGCCACAAAGTATTTATTTACTTTCCTATTGCTTATTTATAATATTTTTTAACATTCCACATTGAGGGATCTTATTTATTACTTTTTATGACTCTAATAAACCTGACATGACCTATTTTATAACATTGTTATTAATTTATTTTTTTTGTTCCCTCTTGCATTGTTATAAATTTCTTAATATAATTTTGATTTTTGGTTTTAAATAATGAGGGTATAGTTTTCCCATTTCACTATTTAGACCCTTGCTACTATTAAAAAAATCTTTTGTATTGTGAGGTGAACATGAGGTCACGTGTCATAGTATTCTAGAATAAGTTATTTGGGTTAGGGTGTTACAATATGACTAAATAATAAAAGTCATTAAATATTGAAACACAAACCATAATATAATAATTTGTAATCTAAATTTTTCTATTTCACATCCCCTTTATTTTCAATGTGCTATCATTATTGTAAAATTCCATTTATAATGTCATATTTTTACCTTGATCTTTCTTTTTGTGAGCTTGCAGTGGGAAACTATGATTGGAAGCTAGAAATATGGTTGTAGGAGTAATGTATGGTTTGAACTCAGAATTTATAGTGTGAATTGATATTCACAACTTGGAATTTAGTTCATATCTTGAAAGTTTTCAAGGTGGAATTAAATGGTTCTTCCTAGAAGGAACTCATGCTGTGAATTAGTGATTCAAAACATCAATCAGTATTTTTGGATTTCTAAGAAAGTGACTAAATTTCTATTGATGATGAATCCAATATTATTGGTATGCATTAGTTTATATCGCCATGAATGTGGATTTTTATTTCCTGGATAAAAGTTTGGGATTCCCCACAAAAATCTCTAATTTCACCTCTGCCCTATCAATCCCTAAGAGATGATGAGTTCCTTTTCAAGGCCTTTGAATCCCCTTCAATATAATTCAACTCCCATTTTCTATTGATTGATCTAGGGTGATATTAGGAAATTTTTCTACTTAATATTAAACATTGTTTCTCTTACGTTCTCTCTCACTGTGATATGTAAGTGTTATTCCCTTTTTTCTTCGGGTTTTAATAAGTTTATCCTGATTTGGATTACTATGATTATTTCCCTTGGTCAATTTCAAAGTATTATTCTTCCATGTTTTTTTTGTGCAGTGATTATCAAGGTTCTTTCTTGAGGTAGGGGATTTTTTTACCTCTCCTTGATTTAAAATGAATGTGTGATATTATCTTACCCTTGGGAAACTATGGAATTAACCTAATAAAGATAAAAAATTGGGAATATTAAATAAATAAGGGTGTTTTTGTTTGTGTTTTTGGATATCTTATGGTTTTATTCTTGTTTATGCCTAATATTTTTCTAAGATAGCAATTTATCTATATTTTTTGGATTTTTTTGTGCTTAGTATGGTTAATTTTACTAGAAATATAATAAATAATGTAAAGATGTAATCATGGTGATATGATTAAAGAAAAAGGCATGTAAATTAATTAATATTCTTTTTTGAATTTTATGGAATATGAAATTAATTCTAGGACCATGTTTATATTAATTCATAACTATTGATAACTTATAAGTTATATGATTCTTATTATTGGAAACCTATGCATAAAAACCCATTTAATTAAAGACGGAAATTAAAATGGTTGGTTTCTAAAGAAAAATTATTTGTGCCTGAGAAAGACCTTTCTTATTGTAGAAGTATTATATACCTTTGGTTCTATTTCTTCACTGCCTTTTCCTGTTTAATTAAAATACATTTGAAAAGTATTTAATCTATTGGAATTTTAAAGCCTTATAGTTGTTGTTTGATAACCATGTGTTGTTTGATTCCTTTATGAGTAATGGGATAGAGTATTTAGGATATTTTGACTCATTGTTGTTTTCATATGGTTGGGAACCTTGGAAAAGAAATGGGTTGGGAGATCAAGATGTAGTGATGGTTGATTTTGGGGATGACATGATAATTTTATGTTATGAAAAATGGTATTAAAAATCAGGGCAGTCGTGATGAGTTTTGAGTGACGTTTTCTCGTTAATGTTTAATTTTTTCTTGATTCTTACTAGATGACATGTTTTATGGGTTTTTTATTGGTTTTCTACTACCTGGAAAAACTAGATTCTTTATATGACTAGGGTCGGCCCTAGGGCAAGCCTCAAGATCCCCTGGGCTAGGGAAACGCTCAAGTAAGGAAAACATTTTACAAAGAAAGGGCACCAATTTGAACTTTTTACTGTGTCTCTCAATTTATTTAGAGAAACTTTTCTGATATTGGTCTGAGGCAACTGAATTTTCCAGGCTATTCCTATATATGACATGTTTAGTTATAATTTTTTATCTTATGATGAAGTCCTAGTGTACCCTAAAAAATTAGGAATGGATAAATGGAATTTAATGAAAGTATAGGGTTTTTATTGATGCATTAAAGATGTTAATAATATACTTGTGAATATAAGTAAGATAATTAATAGTATCATTTACACTTGTATTAATATGATTAAAATTTTAATCTTGGAAAATGTTAACGAAAATTAATTAATGTTTGATTAGTTAATAATTAACTTGATGGTTTTGTGATAGTTTAACATCTAGTCCTTAGCAATGGCAGTCGAGGGACTTGTGATACATTATAGGATGATGAGTTTAAGGAAAGTATGTTTCCATTAGTGTGTTTTTTTCATGATATTATTTATGTTTTTTGATATCATACACTACCTCACCCACATTGGTAGGGCATCCAAAATCCAAATGTTTTGGGGTGTGTGTTTCTATAACTTTCTGGATAGCGAGGGAACATATGATTGTCTTCTCCCTACCCCAAATGTATATTTTGACATAGATATGAGTAGAAATATCCATGTAAATAATAGATTATAGTATATGGTGTATTCTTACTTGATCTATGAAGACTCTTGTTTTTACTACGCATTTATGTGCAGGCTGTAATGGCTTGAGGTATAGTGAATACTTGTATCCAATCTTTCTAGATTTGAATTCCCATAGGTGTATATTTATGGTCTATGAATGATCAAGGTATAATATATTTACATTAGATTTAGTGTATTCCATATATATACATAGTTTTATATGATATGGAATTTGTGATTTGGTAGATATGTGGACTGGTATGAACATGGGATGTTTGGCCTTGTGCAGGACTGAGGAAGGTGGGGTCGAGGGTGGACCCACATTAGGGATGACTTACATAGGGAAGGTATGAGAAAAATATGTGTGGAATTGTGGAATTATAGATTCAAATCAGTAGGTAAGTGAAATTATGGTACCTAATTTATATATATTCATTTGATATAGAATAATTTACTTTTATGCATTACTTGGTGAGTTAGTCATGGTGTGGATGAGAAACACAACTGTACTTATTTAAGTGATGTGCTAGTTTTATTTTTTATTCACTATGATTTAATAATATTATTTCACAATTTTTTATGAGAGTTTTTAGGGAGGATACTATATAGTATACATGTTATTCTCACACTACATATATATAATTTATTTTTAGGTCCATTGGAGTTGGTTAGTGTTTGATCTGAGTGGTACTAGTTTGAGGTGTTGTTAAAGAGTTGTTAGGGTTTCATGGTCATTGTTGAGAATTTACTTTTAGTACTTTCAATTTTTATTTTTTTGTTCAATTTATGTATGACATTAAAATTATTGGGATTTAATCTTTTGCTTATGCATGGTGTTGGTTGGTGGTTTTCCTTCTTATCTCTTGTTCCTTGAATCTATATGATGGAAATTCCTCTAATATGTGTGATTTATATAACCTTGGTTCCCATTTACAAATCATTTCCTACTATAGGTAGGTTTTAAGGTTTATTATATCCCTTTATTTATTTACATCCTAGTTAGGGTACCTTTTAAGGGAGGGGGACATGATAGAGTGGTATCAAAGGTGATTATTGAGAGATAGGATGGAGTTTGGAGTTAAAAATACATGGGTTGTTAGGGAAATGATATTAGCTAGGCTTAGTACAAATTGTAAATAGGGGAGAACAGTTAATATATAAGATTTTATGGACACCTATGATCTGATACAAGTACCTTTATGTTTACTGAATATGCTAAGATAAGTGATGCTACTTGTAGGGTAGATACCTAAGAGAGGATCATGCATCAAGATTATCTACTCTTGTGTTTGAATTTGGTAGAAAATGATAATTTTTTTAAAATAAATTAATAAATTAAATTAATTAACATTTAAATTTTATTTCCCCCTAGGTTTAAGAGTTATTTTTTTGCAGAAATAGAACCAAGTAAAAATATCCATCATGTTTTCATAGAATATATTCAATCAGAAGTTACATTGGATCACCATAGAGTTTAGGTCGATGAAAAGGACATTTGGAAAAGAACACTCTGAGAGTTTTAGTTCTAGGGTCTACAAAAGTATAAGGTATCCATTTTTAATCGATAGATATAGGATTGGGTGGAGAAAATGAAGATATGACTTAGTTTAATCCATGACCAGTGGGAGCACTAAGTTTCTTTAGCTATGAATATCTTGTAGGGGTTAATTAGGTAGTGGTGGATTTTATTCCTTTGGGATCATGAGGAGTAAAATGTTTTGGTGACAAGTTCATGGATCATTTTCATACGGAGTTTTTTCTATTACCACTAATTTATCTTGAAATTAGGAGATACTTACCCCTATACAAGAGAGTTATAGTGTTTTAGAGTTCAATATATGATATAAGAACCTATTGTGTTATGATATGAATTTCTACCTAATAATGAATCTTGGGAGAGGAATTTTGTAGAGGATTTAATCCCAAAGATATACTGCACGGTCACTCTATTTATGTTGAAGTCATATTTTGAGGTTTTGGTAAAGGATTAGGTCATAGATTTGATGTAATATCTTCTTTTTACACTTTCTATGGGCTTGCATCAGTCTCTTTGGAGGATGTGCTGATTGTTGCCCTGTATTCCCTCTTTCCAAAGGCAGGAAACATTCATTTCTTATTCAGGGATGTTTGCTCCTTGATTGAAACAGGATGATGGGATGTCAGTTACTCCTTTCGTGGATTCCTCCTCAGAACTCGTCACCTAGTCTGGGTCTCCTTCATAGATTTAAGGATTTTTTTTGTGAAACTCATCCCAGTTCTATGTCTTTGTGGACGCCAGTTAATTACGTTTCTTCTGTCAGGACATTCCAAGGGGTCCAATCAGGGCAGTAACTCTTAGTTGGGGGAGTAGTCATGTTGGAAATCACTGGTATGTCTGGATGCTAGAACACTGATGTGTCTAGGTTCTTACCCTTATGATAGGGCTTCTCGAGGGCATGTAAGCCTGAGGCATCCCACATCGAGTGCATGGAATTATATTCCATAGGCATGTCTATGAGGTTTTCCTCAGCTTATCATTTTTAAAATAGGGTATGCCGTAAGTTTAATGTCTAGAGGAGATAGACCAGATAGATCAGAACACTTATAAGAGTGGATCAGATGGGTGAAACCCCAGGGGGGGACACTGATGTAGGGGCTAATGCATGGTTAGTTACCCTATTGCTGCTAGAATCCTTGAGAAAGTGGGTGACATTATCTCACTAGGATGTGGAATCCCAGGTAAAAATCAGTATGTATATGGATGGTTAAGTGGATGGAGAATGATATGAAACCATCGTGAAGATGATGGTGCTGGTATTGAACCTTAGGGATGCTTCCTACGTTCCATCATGGAAGAAAATCAAAGTCTATGTAGTTTGGTGGGACGATGGGACGCCTTTGAAGGCGGTCCATGAGAATGGATGCATGGATGGGACCTAGAGGAATTAGAACTTCCGGGTTGGGGCATGACCTTCCTGAAGCACAGGGGATCAAGTGGAGACACCAGGATGAGACATGGGTGTTGGGATTGAACCTCAAGGAGGCTTACTATGTATCCCCATGGTAGGGAATCAAATTCCACGTAGTTCAATATGGGTCATGGAATCATGGTGTACATATAGGACAATTACCGGATGATGTACTGGGGTTTACACATGGTTAGCAGCCTGTGAGTTGGTCTGACGCTCAAGGGACGTACCAGAGATGTGGGTCCCATGAAAGGGACACCTATGTTTACCATTGTTTGGGGTTGAACCTCAGGGAGGATTATAATATACCTTTTCTAGGAGACAGGGATAAAGCCCACATAGTTCATATTGCAATGGATTACCGTTGGTCGAGGTTCCAACGACTTACTGTGGGTCGGGGTTCCAACAGCTTACCACTGGTTGGGGTTGCAATGGATTACTGTCGATTGGGTATAAAATCATTTACCACTAGTTGGGATACAACGTTTTACTGCTCAGTGGGATTGAACCCGATGAAGGCTTCCTATGTACCCTACTGAGGATATAGGGATCAAACCCATGTAGTTCAAAGGTATACAGTTTAGCATAATGCTGGATGAAAATGGGGTGTATAGTTTAACTTTGTATGGGGTGGGTGAACCAACATAAAGTGGTCAAGACTGATGAGTGGTGGGATTGAACCTCAGGGAGGCTTCCTATATACCTCGCATATGAGACAAAGATCAAAGTCCACGTATTTCTAGAGGATACAGTTTAACGCCATGTGGGATGAGTGAACCGACACGGAGTGGTCAGGACAAATAGTTATTGGGATTAAACCTTATGGAGGATTCCTACATAACCTTCCTAGGAGACAAATATCAAAGTCTATATAGTTTAGGACTATTATTAGGGATTAGATGCTAAGGTGGCCCAGGAAGGATTCCGTGGTCAATTCTTACTCTAAGCCCACATGATTCATTCTCAGTGTGAGGAACAAGAGGCAAAAAATACCTGATGATCACGTCACGAAAGTTGAGTCCACAGAAAGTGGAGTGGGGCTTACACATGGTTAGCGACTTAAAGAGTAAACATGGGATTATGCGTGGTTAGGAGCCCAAGGAGATGAAGATTGGGACTTACTCCAGGATGGAGGCCCAATGGTGATAAAGCCCATAGAAAGAGGGATGAGGTAACTAAGATCCCTATGCTCATATCTCATCTGGTATTTGGAATTGAAGAAGAGAGGAGGATCAAGGATGCTACCTCCCATAAGAAAGGATAGGGACTTACTCCAAGATGGTTTCCCTTCCTTGCGAATAGAAGCCGCTCCAAAAAAGAGGATCTCATTCCATGTGAGGAAGATCTCACTTCCGTGGAGACGAGTGGGCATGGATAATGTTCGAGATGGGTAACCTCATGTGTATTGCATGGGGAAAGGCTATAGTTTAACATAATGTGTTGAGGACGATGGTGATTGTAAGTTTAACGTCCTGCAGCTCGGGTGAGGAGGGTTTAATCCGCACCCCTAGGACTTATATAAATGATACCCACCCACCCCTAGGGAAGAGAATGCATCAGCAATGCCATGGTAAGGGGGTGTTTTGGAGTGATCCATTGGGAGGACCACATTAGCATGGCTATGCAAAGAAGAAATATCCATTAGCATGCCTATATGAAGAAACATAAGGCTAAGCAACACAACATGAAGAACTGCCCAAGGGACCTTGAAATCACTTCATATGAACCTAGAGGGTCTCACGAAAGAAGGTTTTGTAAAGTAAAAGGGTTTAAAGGAAGGGACCTTTTGAAGATCTGATGCTCCATGTAGTGTAGGGGATTTACGAAGGGGTATGCCTCATAAAGTGAAGTATCCTAGCCTAGGCATAGGGAATAGGTGCATATGGAGGGTGCTTTACGAAGTGTAAAGGCTTTCACTGAGTATAACTTCATAGAGCAAGAGTACCTTTCAAATCATAGCACTGCGAAGCAATGTGCTTCGTGAACCACATTGACCCTACCTTAGCATATGGTTCACATGTGTATAGAGGGTACTTCGCGAAGCATGAGTGCTTTGCAAATACCCGAGTCCCCTTGAGGATCTACTTCCTTCATGATGGACCATGGGCTCTACAAAGGGCATCCCTGCTTGCAGAGGGGTTGTATTTTAGCTAGGGGAAGGGTACTTCACAATACTCAAGTACCAGGAAGAGTTCATTTTTCTCAAGATTTTGTAGAGAAGATGGTGATTCGTGATTTGAGAGCAGAGAAGGAAAAAGGTCAGATTATTTGTTCTAGGGCTCGATGGTAGCCTTGTATTTATAGCAAGGGGTGACACAAAGTAGGGAAAACTTAGAGTGAATCCATGTGGCACTCTGCTATTGACCACAGATTGTGTCAAATTTTTCATAACTGCACATTTGTTCGGCATCCCCTCATTGGCGCAGAGCTCTCCTAGGTGCTCTACGCAGTGCTCATAGATCCTTCCATCAAGTTTGATAGTGCTCTCGGTCAGTTTCATCATAACCATGGAGCCTCCAACCTCTTTTATCTATAGAGACTGTGGAGGGATATTTGGCTTTTCATTGGCCGCGATGAGGGGCTCCATGAATGGGATTCACAAGGAAACCCCTTTGGATTTGGTTTTCTCTTTGTTTCCTTTTCCTCTACACTTATTTTGGAACCAAAAATATACCAGACTAGCTCAGATAAACTAATTGATGAACTAGTTCATTACATGACCTATGTCATGTTTTTATGCATGCCAAAGGATTCCGACTAGTAGCAAGTGTATAATGAGGAATGCATGAAAACTATACCCTCTTTATCGGATTAAGGAAACATCACAAATAATAAGAAATAATGAGAATGATAATAAACAATAATCATGCATCACAAAACAAAATCCCAATACTGGGTAAATTCCCACAAAATAATTCTATATATATCTCATGTCATGATAGTGTTAGGTGTCAAAGGAAATCAAAAAATAAATACATAATGAAAATCCCCAAAAATATGTCCCAACATTAAGCTTTGTCCCCTCATCAATGTTCCATCATAGAACACCCAAATCGACCATCTATGACTGATAATTTTCCCTTGTCTAGACCTGCAAACATGAAGTATGCTCTATTACCCATTGCGGCCTAAGTAGGGTGTGAGTATAACATAGTTGGACACCATCAATGGTTCTTAAAGAAATATCAATTCTAATAATAGTGTATTCAGAGGAAAAAGAGGACAAATAAATAGGGAAATAAATGAAATATGTTTCAAAATAAAAAATTATCAATTAACCACTTAGGCGCTTGGGCTCCACCGTGACCCCCAACTAAGCTACCTTACTTTGGCCATGCTGGAATTATGAACCATCATTTAAAGTGGTTAAATGATAAATTAAAATGAAGAATTAATTAATCATTTCAATTATAGATATGAAGGATCATTGGTCCAACTACCCACACCATGTCAAATGCCATTAGTTCCAATAACATCATATTGTGTCCCTATCCAAGAATAAGGACTTCCATGTCCATCATATAAATTCAAGGATGTTGAGTATCATGTCTATCCATCCTAAATTAAGGATAAGGGGTTCCATTTCCAACATACTTACCCATGGGTCGGAAGTGTCATGTTCATCATCTCTAATAATTTAACCAATCCATTATTTCTATGGTTCATCACACTTGACCTTTATAACATGTCAACATATCAAGGGTGCACATCTTTTATTATTCATTATTCTCATAGTCTATTTCACTTAACATCCTTAACCTAATTTGATAATAAAACCATTTTAACCATTTATTCATATGAAACAACCATTAAATTATCTTTAAAACCATTTGACAATATAAATAACCCCTTTAACAATTGAACCTTTATTCTCTTCGTATGTCATAGGAATTTTTTATTTTTGAATTAATACAAAAAACCCCTTATATCATGATAACTCTCCAAACAACAATTACAATGAGTTTAATCACCTAAACCCTTTAATTAATCATTTAAAACCCATTTTACCATTTTCAAGGGATTTACTCACCCCATGAGTGGACTTAAGACTAGTCTCATAGTCATCAATAGACCTAACATGATTCGTGAAAGGCCTAATAAATCATTTAAATTCCCAATTTATTATTATTAAACAAATAACTTGTTTCAAAACACATTTTTACAATATAAAAAACAACATACACTTGAAAAACATCAATACTATGGGAAATATCTTTTAGAATATCTACCTTATGCTCATTGACAACCACTCATCCAACCTTATCCCTTGATTAATGATAAAACATAAACAAACACAAAAAAAAATAACTCCTTGGAAAAAGTTATCATGAGATTCAGAAGAAGATAAATAAACAAGAATTGATTATTCCATATAATAGAAGAAAACTTACTCATTGACTTAATTATATCTTCTAATTGCGAGTAAAGACATGTCAAATTCCAAATAATCGAAGGAGAAACGTATTTGGGGGAGTTGGGAGGGTTTGGTTCACACACAAGGCTACTGGGACTAAAAGGATAAAAAATGATGTTATTTCATATAAGGACTAGGAAGTAAAAAATCATGAAATTTCCTCTTTTAATGTGGAATAAGGTTTAGCCATACAGTTTTCCAAACCATGTGCCAATCGTGTGATCTCCACTGTCCATTGGAAAATTGAGTCATATGGTTTTATGGGCCACCTACATAGTTTTAAAAACTCTATGGTAGGAATGTGGTCTCCTTTGTACAAAGGGAGATCAACCCACATGGTCTCCTAGGCTACCTCACATGGTTTTTTAACTGTAATCCTCTTTCAACTATGGAATACAATCATGGGGAATGGTTATCACTGACTATGTTCAAAACATGCGTCATGAACTATAAGTCCCATTTTTCATTTTTTTTCATGTATCAAGCCCTAAGGACACTTCTAAGACCTTCCCAACTCTCGAGAAACATTCCAAAATACATTAAAATAAGTTTAACCAAAACTTAATGTGAAATTTACCTCATAAATGGGTTAAGTTCTTAAAACCTTCCCACCATATAATAACTCATCCATGATATGAACTCACTAGTATTACTATGACTCCAAGGTAAAAAGGTTGGGCCACTATGCCCGCATATTAACTTCCCTCTCCCAAGTTTCCCCCTAAGTACAACAATGATGAAAAAACACATGGAATAAATTCACAGTCTTACCCTGAATAATTTTATCATTTTAATCCATAATATGAATCATATTCTTCTCAATGGATTCATAAACCTCAAACTGAACATCATCAACATTAATCAATGAGAAGGGTTAGGATGATACTATTGAAGACGTGACAAATGAAAAATGTTGTGCATAACATTGTATCACTGTAGAAGAGCCAACTGATATTCCAAAAGATAGATCCTATCCAAAAACTCAAATAACCTCACATACCTAGGTGCCAATTTTCTTTATTTTTGAATCTAGTGGTTATGAAATATTGAAATCATCCAAAGGAACACATGGTCACCCACTACAAACTCAGGGGGTCGACACATTGATCAATTTATGACTTTTGTCTACTCTAGGCCATAGCCATATGCTTATAGATCAACTAAACCTACTATGGCATCTCCTACATGAGAATTATACCCAATAATTTTGAATCTTAGACTTCTATATAGCATAAAGGTGATCGGCATGACCTATCAAAGAGAGCCTCATGTAGTTTTATCTAAATTGTGTCATGATAAATATTGTTATTGGTGGACTAAATGAGTGCTAGGAGCTTCTCCAAAGTTCAAAAAAATATAGGACACATTGTCTCAGCATGTCCCCTAACACTGGGATAGTAAATTTTATTACCCATCCATCTACAAGTGGGAGGATATGCTCAAAATCACCTGAGTACCAAACACATTCTTAAAAAAATTCTAGAATTGTGCTGATCATGATATGAAACTATACTACATGAAACCCCATGAAAACATATTATCTTCTGAATATATAAGTCACCCAAATGATCAATGGTGAAAGTCTTCCGATTTGGTAAGAAATTTTCCATGTTTTTTAATCGATCCACAATCATCTAGATATCATCATTCTTCCAAAAATTCCTTCATTAACCCACTGCGAAATAAATGGTAACAATATCCCACTTCCATTCCAAAATGAGAAATAGATGTAAAATACCAGTAGGCTTCTGATACTTAGACTTCACCTACTGACAGGTATAACATCGTGTCACAAAACCAACTATCTCTTTATTCATACATATCCACCGATACTATCCAAAAAGATCACAATACATTTTTTTTCAAACCATGATGAACCACCCACTTCGATGTGTGAAACTCACACATCATCTCCTCACGCATACAATTAGGTACAATAATTTGGTTGTGAACATGGATAATATCATATATATTGATGTTACAGTCTAGGGGTAGCTCCTCACCAACAAATATGTCCCTTAAAACTAGACACTCCAGATCCTCATAACACCTCCTCTTGATTTGGATTAGAAGATAGGGATCAATTCATAAAGACACAAGGGTTATCTACTCTATCTCCTCTTCAACATCTATATGCATGTCAGTGTACAAGGACATCATTTTCCACTCATATCATGACGCTATGATATCATGAGTCCATCTTTTTTATCTAAAATCTTCAACAACACTATTCCATTTTCTAGGTGTATAAAAAAGATCAAAATTGAAAGATTTCATATAGTCAACCCAATTACACTAACAACGATTTATATCATGATAGGAAAATATGTACTTAATGCTCTTATGATCAGTATAAAAAAACATTTAAACCAAAAGATAATGCCATCAATATTTTATGGCATGAAATATAATATCTACCTCAAGATCATGCATAAGATAGTTACATTCATGAGGCCTCAACTACTATGATCAATGTTCTATGACTCAATCTACTTTCATCAACACTATTCTAAGTATAAAACCATATTCATCATAATACAAAATATATCCCTTACCTAGTTCGGGTAAGATCAGAATTGATGATGTGGTCAAATACCCCTTCCGATATTATAAGGGATACTCACTATATATATACCAATAAAACTTTATAACCTTCTTTGTCAAGATTGAGAGTAGCACATAAAAAATAGTAAAATTCTCTAATGAACCTTCAGTGGTAACCCACTAAACCAAAAAATCTTCTTATATCAGAAACATTCTTGGGATGCTCCTAAAAAACAACCACTCAGACCTTCTTAGTGTCCACTGCTACACTTTCTTCTAAGATTATGTGACAAAATTGATGTACTTTTTGATCTATAAATAATACATTGATAGATTGGAATAATGTTGATGTTCTATCAGTGTACTCAGGATAATGTCAAGATGTTTGGCATGATCATCTTGGATCTGAGAACACACTAATATTTCATCAACAAAGACAACCAAAAACTAATCCAAATACAGGTGAAACATTCAATTTATCAAGGACATAAACACAATGAGAGTATTCATCAGGCCAAATGAAATCACAATGAATTTATAAAATCCATACCTAGTTATAAATGTAGCCCATGATATATCAGAGTGTCTCACCCTCAACTGATGATACCTTCATCTAAAATCAATCTTGGATAACACACATTCACCCTTCAGATAGTCAAATGGTCATAAATTCATGGAAGAAGATTTTTATTCCTAATAATCATCTGTTTTAGATTTCGTTAATCGATGTACAAGGGCAATATTTCATCATCCTTCTTGGAAAATAAATCCAGAGAACCCCAAGGCAACATACTTAGTTGGATGAACCATTTTCCTATAAATCCTCTAGATGAGTCTTAAGCTCATGAATATATACTAGTACCACTCTATAAGGTTAAATATAAACTATCCCATCTCCAAGAAACATATCAATAGTGAATTCAACCTATCTCTTATGTGACATCCCTGAAAAATCCTCAGAGAAAACATCCCAAAACCGATCCACTATAGGATGGAAGAAATCATGCTCCACTACCCCATAATATAGAAAATGACTCACAAATTAGGCTATAATTTCACCCCAACTATTGATGAACTGGCCTTGCATGACCTGCCTAGATATCACATTCCCCATGTCAAACATAGATGTCACCCTCAGAAGAAATGAAATTCACTCTCTTACGGTAACAAAAAATGTGGGATTGGTATAAAACCAACCAATCCATTCCCAGTATCAATTAGAAAACTAAAATTTTAAGCATGATTTTTCAAAGAAAATGGTACCCGAAAACCTTGAGGGAACACTCCTTACAATGATATATACTCTCTAACCTCACCTCTAAGGACATTTTGATCGAAATAATTCCAAAAAATAATTCCACCTCTAGACTGAAACCATTTACCAATAGATAAGATATAAAATAATTTTAAGCTTTGATATAAAATAAATCACTAGAAAAAATATAATCTAAAATAATCATACCTTATAAAATCTATGGTCCATCCTCGCTACTATCGGGTGCAGGCTTAACTACATATAACTGAATTGTTCCTCTTCCCTATGATCATGTCTGAGTCCCATGTACCACACTACTATTCTGATATAGACAATCCTATCATAGCGTACCTCATCCTCCACTATGATCAGTATGACCAATAGAACTCCAACTGCTAGAATGCTATGAGGTAGCATATTCCCTATCAGTGCTCTGCATTGTTCTAGATCCTCTATCACCATCTATTGGCCAAGGGTTATTATAGAACCTATGTATGTGTCCCGTATTTCCACAATTTCAATATGCCACTAGTGTTTAAAGGAATTGACCTCACCTATGACTAGGATTTCCACACTGATATAAAGACACCTGACCACCTCCCTAAGAGGCTGATCCTCTCCATTGGAAACTCTACCCAACACCACCTTGGAGAAATATTTCCTAACATCACTTCCTATTATTGAAGTACATACTAAGAGATCACCCAATTTATCCAACATATCCACCATTAGAAGCCTCATTTAGGTTCCCCTCATAAATTAGAGTCTGATTTACCAATGCATTAAACTTATGAAATTAGAAGATATTCACCTGAGACATGATCTCACATATAAGATCATCCTAAAAACATTTCTCCACAACTGCATCACCCCGTACTAAATTTGAAAAAATACTGCATTTTAGGGGTGTAAAAAACATAATCTATCAATGAAATATTCCCCTAGAACAAACACATAAACTTTGTAGCTGTTTCTTGACTCATAGTATCTATATATAAATTCTACAAGAAATTTTCTTTGAAATATTTACAAGTCGGATCCTAAATGGTCATCCTAGATATGAATATCCCACTATTTATTTTATGTTATTCACAACATGTAATCTACTAACTTAACACTCTTATTTAGAGGATTATCTAAGTGATCCATAATTTTCTAGATAGAGTCATTCTAGAACTTGGCTGACTTATGCCCACCCTCTTTGGAAAACATAAAAGGATGCTACAGCTAAAACTCAATAGTCAGGCCAAACATACTCTGAACAATGCACACTAGGTATATTTCTACAAGATGTATAAAAATAGGTGAAATTATTATAGAGTCGCTCCTCCGTCACATAACCTGGAACCAACAAAGGCTCTATTCCTAATGATGGAGGCACATTCTCAACAATTCCCTCTTGTTTCCTTACCTATAATCATTATTGTGGATACATCACTATACAATTCCAAACACATGTTTAGGGGAAAAACATATCATTTACACAGTTTCACAAAATAGGGGTCTCAACTATCCATAAATATACCATACAACACATGCTATCCATATGGTCATAACCACACACTTTCACTACCCTCAACCATCCATATCCTGGGCCACTGGCTCACTCAGGGAATTTTTTTTCCCAAATTATAGGATTTATGTTTAAAACCATTTTATCTATTTAAATTTATATATTTCAATTTTTAACAATTAAGAAATATTTTTTGGAAACTATTTATTAAAAAACAAAAAAGAGATAGAAAATCATTTCATGTCTCACAACCCAACCATACATGCTCTTCCATGTGCACCTAACATGATATATATATCAAAAAATACCCACATGCCTAAAATGATGCATGAATACATAAAAATCATTCCATACTTACCCAAAACTAAAATATCTTAAAATGGTAACATCATATGACATGTATATCAAGTAAGGTGAAATAACATTCAACTGTAATAATAAAACATCGAGAAAAACAATATCACCTTGGAAACATGGGGGTTTTACCACACATGGGTTAGGTACTCTCATAAATGAACTCATTACCAAGGCCCAATACATACTAGTATCCTAACCACCTTTTCCATATAGTAAATAATGAACAAATAAACTTCCTCTGATACCACTTTGTAATGTCCCAACCTGGCTTATGTAAACCAATAATTGAACTGGTTTTTTACATGACATTAGGCATGCCTCCCCATATGCATGTGGCTAAAAACTAGTATTGGGGGTCTAATGGGGTATGTGGGGAGACAATAAATTCTTTATCATAGTAAGGTTAACATAAAAATAGTGATAAATAATTAGAATGATAATAAAAAAACAAATATGCATCACATAACCAAATCCCAATATCAGGTAATTGCCTCTCAAATCAATTTATTAAATATTCTATGTCATAATAATGTCATATTTCAAATGAAATCCAAAAATAAAGACACTAAAAATCCTAAAAAATAGTTCCCAACATCAATATCAATCCCCTCATCAATCATTCATCCCACACGAACCAAATAAACTATATATTACTTGGATTTCCCCTTTTCTAGACTAAAAAACATGATTTCTGCTCAAGTACCCATGGTGTCTTGAGTTTGGAGTGAGTAAAAATCAATAGGCCACCACCAACAGTGTATGAAGTAATATCTAGTATAATAACAACACATGTGGAAGAAAAAGGGAACAAATAAACATGGAAATAAATAAAATATGTTTCATAATAAACAATTATCAAATATCCACTTGGGACCTTAGATTCTACCATAACCACAAACTAAAAAACCTACTCCAACCATTTTAGAAGTATGAACCATCATTTATAGAGCTTAAATACTCTAAATAAAAGGTATAATTTATTAATAATTTCAATTATAGATACCAAAGAGCATTCGTCCAATTACCCATACCATGTCGAATGTCATTAGTGCTCAAAACATTATGATGTCACACTATCCAAGAATAAGGAGGTCCATGTCCATCATATAAAGTCAATGATTCTAAGTGTCATATCTATCCATCCTAATTTATTAATAAGGAGTTCCATGTCTAAAATCCTTACCCATGGGTGGGAATTTTTTATTTTTATCATCTCTAACCACTTCATCAATCCATTATTTCCAAGGTCTGTCACACTTGAACTGTTTAACATGTCAAAATATCAAGGGTGAACCTCTTTCATTTAACATCTCATGGTCTATTTTAATAAACATCTTTAACCTAATTACATAATAAAACTGTTTAACCATTTATTCATATGAAACAACCACTAAAGGTTATTTACAACCATTTGACAACATAAACAATCCCCTTTAACCATTTACCCTTTATTCCCCTTCATATTTCAAAAGGCATTTTTATTTCCAAATTAAACCAAACAACCCCTTATATAATTATAACCTTAAAAACAAAAATTTAAATTGGTTTAATCACTTAAATTCTTTATTTTATTATTCACAACCCATTTTACCATTTCTAAGGGATTTACACACCCCATGGGTGGCCTTTGGTCCAATCTCATAGTCATCAACAGACCTAATGAGGACTTTAAAAGGTCTAATACATCACTTAAATGCCTAATTTATTATTATTAAATAAAGAACCAATTTTACAACACATTTGCACAATATCACAAACCACATACACTTGAACAAAATCAAGACTATGGGAAATAACTTATTTTCCACCTACCTTATGTTTGTAGACAACCACTCGTCCAACCTCAAACCTTGTTTCAAGCTAGAATAATGAAAAATAAAAAAGTGAATCACTACATAGAAATAGGATTCATGAAATTGAAAAGAATAGAAACCACCAATCAATGATTATTAAAGAAAATATAAGGAAATAGAATTTCATACTTACTCGGGCCTTCACATCGTAAGTATAGATGCATCAAATTCTCTTGAATCGAAGGATAATCATCCATGGGAGAGTTGGGTGGGTTTCGTTCACACACAAGGCTGTTATTAGTGAAACGAGGAAAGAAATTTGGTTAGATATTATAATAATTATGAGGTAAAAATAATCTAATTACTTCTTTTAATGAGGCACGTGTTTTTTCCACACGGTTTTCCAAACCAATATCCAACTATGTGGTACCTTATTTCCCTGGGAAAATCGATTCACATTATTTTATGGTATACCCACATGGTTTTAAATACCATGGGTAGTTGCACAGTCTCCTCTATCCAAAGGGAGATCAAGATGTACGGTATCATGGGCCACCTTGTATGGTTTGTTAACCATGATCCTCTTTCAACCATAGTGAATGGTTATGATGTATGGTTAGTAGTAACCATGCACTAACCATAATCTATTCACTTTAAGTTAAGTTTTTCTTATTTTGGATAGTCTAAACCCCCAGGATGCTTCAGTGACCTTCCCAACTCCTAAGAAACATTCCGCAAGACAGTAAAAAGGATTTTAACCAAAATTTAAAAAGAACCGAACTTCATCAAGGGTTGGAATCATATAAAATATGTTTTATAGGTCTGAGTTGTCATAGTATGGGTGTTATGGGACTTTTCATAGAGAAAAACTATGATCAAGGATCGTTAGTTTCATGGTCATAAGAAGTTTTAGTCAGTATAGAGTAGGGTTGATCCCTTTTTAACTCACTTTCCCATATCTAGAAGGTCTCAAGCCCTTTAAAATTAGTTAATCGTGGTTTTATTCTATCTTAGAGGTCATGAACATCATAATAAAGAGTTATTGACCTTTATCAGTAGTCAATGTGTGGATAGTGAATCATTTTAGTCCCAATATTTACAGTCATTTTAGATGATGCAGTTGTAACAGTGAGACATTCTGGCTTTTGGGTAGTATATAGGGGATGTAGAAGGAATGGGTAATCCTATGATATTACTTTTACTCAAGTATAATGACCACAAAACTTCCTTTTAGGTGGTCACCATTAAGGATGGAGAGGCTATGGATCTAGATGTGGTTAGATCTATTCTTTAACCTTGCCAACACCGTGTGAGCGCTATATCATATTTGGAACTATATTACAATTTTCCAGTTTTATTTATGTCTTGTTTGATTCTAGAGTTATGCAATCTTTTTATTACCCAACCTATTCCATGATTTGGGACTTGAGGTGGATAGGATTTCAGTTCCTTTAACATTAACTATGTGGGTTAGATGTTGAGCTAGCCTGTTTGATGTGTGCAGAGACTGTGAAATGGTGTTAGGGAGGCACCACTCCTAGGGATACTTCCAATGTTTATATGTATAGACATAAAAAATTATCCTCTACATGGTTTGGCTGTAATTAGTATAGGACATCACAATTTTATTTAGCAGGCATGTCATATTCTACGATGTTGATAGAGACTATGTGGTGTTTGTTGGTGAGAGAGACCCTCAAATGGGTTATAGTTGTGTTGAGTCTCTGTCTTACCTATTTTCCAAACTGATGGGGAGTTTTATAGAGGACCAACTAATATTGTTTCCCAATGTTGTTTAATATTACCCTAATTTCTTCCCCAAAGAAGTTGTGACACAACCCCCTCAATGAGGGATCAAGTTTGAGATAAAGATTTAACCAGGTGCTTCTCTGATATCAATGTCTCTATATTGGATGGCCCCTTCCATGTTACTGGATTAATAAATCCAAGTTTATGATCTCTTGAATAGAGGATTTATTTATCCTAGTGTCTTTCCTTTGGGAAATCCAATTCTATTTTTGAAGAAGGTAGATGTCAGTTTATAATTATGTGTCAATTACCATCATTTGAATCAGGTGATGGTGAAGAACCACTACCATATCCCATATATTGAGGATTTATTAGATTATTTTATGGGAGAAATCTGGTTTTCTAGGATTTAATTATGGTATGGGAATCATCAAGTGTGGGTGAAAGATGAGGATGTCCTAAATACTACTTTTAGATGAATTTATGGGTATTAGAAATTCATTTTTATTCCATTCAATGTAATGAATTATCTAACTATGTTTATGGGGTTAATTAATATAGTGTTTTATGAGTTTTTAGACTAGTTCATAATGGTATTTTCCAATGATATCATTTGGTTTTTAGTATCATAAGAGAAGAATGCAGAGCATCTACAAGTAGTATCAAATGTTATTCAATTTCATCAGATGTTTGGGAAGTCATCGAAGTGTGAAATCTAGGCCTATGAGGTTTTTTATTAGGGAATATCATATATCAATGTTGAGAATCCATATATCCTTAAAATATCTATAAATTTGTTTCTTAGATAGCCCCGAAGAATTTTGCAGATGTGTGAATATTTCTTGTTATTGTTGGATATTATAGGAGGTTTGTGCCTCACTTATTATAGATTGTGAATCATATCACAGTGTTGACCCAGAAGGATCATTTGTTCATGTGAACTGATCAGTGTGATGTTTCTTCTAATTATTTGAATGATAATCTATTCAATTATCTGTTTCTTTGTCTACTAGTGGAGGGTGTTTTATTCAAGGTTTACTATGACACTTAACTTATTTTTTAAAGATGTGTGATGATTCAAAAGGCAGTAGTTATCAATTATATGTCTCAAAAATTATGAAATCATGAATTTAATTATTCCACCCACTATCTTGATCTTATTGCGATAGTGTTTTATCTAAATTTATGGTGACTCTACCTTATGAATGAATGTTTTTTGGTCTTCAAAGAACACAAGATTTTCAAGTATGTATTCTCCCAGTGTGACTTGAATTTGCAACTAAGATTGTGGATGGATTACTTGAAAGACTTGATTTAGATATTTATTTTACACCCTATAAAGAGAATGTTGTGTCTAATTCCTTTTGTAGGAATTCATGTGGTCATATTTTTCATGATTCAAGAGACTATTAGAGAGTGATGAAACTATTAGTAGCATTTTACCTTGATATGGGATTAATGGATAGAATATATTCTCTTTACTAGATAAAAGTTTACTCTTCCTTAGTGAAGTAAGTAGAGTAGTCCTAGATAGATTATTTGAAGGTATTGGTTTTGTGTGATTGAGTTTTTTGTGGTGATACTGTAGAGGGTTGGTCTGAGGATGGACAACATCTAGTGTTTTTCCAAAGAATTATTTTTTGTTCATTCAAAAATGCATGATGTGGTTCTCCTCAAGTTCCAAAATTTACCCTTGGTTTTACATCCTAGTGTTTCAAAGATGTATCACACTCTAAGGGGTTAATTTTGGTGGTTTGGTTTGAATCGATTAGTTGTAGAGTTTGTCTCTTGATTGTTGGTCTTCCAGATATTTAAAGTTGAGAATCATGTTCATGGTGGGTTTCTTTAGCCTCTCTATTATCCCTAGTGGATGTGGGGGGGCATTTTGATGGAATTTATCACTAGTTTACCCAGATTTCAGGGAATTTATGATTACATATGGGTGATCACAGACCTTATGGTGAATTTATCTCACTTTTTATCAATTAAGGAGTCAATCTTAGTGGAGGTATTGTCAAGGTAGTATCTGGAGGAGATATTTCTCCTTCACGGGGTTCCCAAGATGATCATATTTGATAATGATACCCATTTTAACTCCATGGAATAGAGAGGTCACCAACATGATTTTGGATCTTAGTTATTCCTTAGAACTAATTTTCATCATCATATGGATGAATAGATAAAGTGGACTATCCATACTCTAGAGGACATGTTTCACACATGAATTCAGGATTTTGGTGGTTCATAGGTGCAACACCAACGCTCAGTGGAGTTCACTTACATAAACCTTTATCAATCTACTAGTGGTATAGATCCATTTAAAGTTCTATATGGATGACCTTACCAATATCTATTGTGCTAGATTGATTTTATAGATTCAGTTGTTATTGGATCAGAATTGGTACATAGTACAACATAGAAATTCCAAGTGATCCATGAGAAAATAAAGGTGGAATAAGATCTCCATCCACTTTATTCTAACCCTAATAGGAATAATTTAGAGTTTCATTTTAGAAATCACGTGTTCTTAATGGAATCTCCTCATCATTAGCATAAATGTTTTGGTCATGGGATTAAGATTTCTCTTAGGTTCATTGGAACTTTTGAGGTGTTGGATAGGGTTTGATCAATGGATTATCGATGAAAACTACCCTAAAAATGATAAAAATTCATGATGTTTCCATGCATCATATATTTATTAATATATTCATGAAAGTTCCCACATTATCGACTGTGTTTAACTTTATGTTGAAGACAATGCGACCTTAAAGGAGCGTCCTATTGAGATTCTGGATCATTAAGAGAAGGGCCCTTTGGTTTGTGTCCTATGGTGGTATGGTAACTTGGAGGAGAGAAATTTCAAGTTGTATTCATGTATGTGTGACCAATATCTTGTGTTATTTGGAACTTTATATTACTTTATTTTTTACTTTGTTTTATCCTTGTTAGGATGATTTGTAAATCCTTGGCTATTTTATAAGACCATTTCTCTTCCTTAGTTTTCTGATATTTTTGGCCTTTACCTTGAGAGGTATCCCTCCATAGAGTGTGTTTTTAGGTTTTTTGGTGATACTATGAGTTTATAAAATTATAAATTATGGTGTAATGTATATGTTCTTGATATAGTGTGACACTTGAGAGGTATCTCAGGGGGTGTTTTTTTGAACCCCTTTTCTTTTTCTTGGGTTTGTTTTATATTCTCTAGTATGAGAATTGGTTGAGCATTATCTAATGAATGGGGACATTTTTTCCAAGTATTATTATATTTCAAGATTGAGGTAGGAGTGGGTGGTTGAAATCTTGAAATATGGTTGTAGAAGGAATTCAAAATCATGAACTCAACATTCATAGCGTGAATTGAGATTCATGGTTTTAATTATAGTTCAGGGTATGAAGGGTTTCAAGGTGGAATTTAGTGGTTTTTATGAGAAGGAATTCATGGTGTTAGTTAGTGATTCATGACATAAAATATTTTTTTCCTTATTTCAAAGTATGAGACTTAAATTTTAATGGATGTTGAATATAAGAATTCAAGGTGTGAATTAGAACATCACATAGTGAATTATCCTTTTTCCATCTTGGATATAAGTTTGTGATACCTATTGGAATTATCTTATTTTCCCATTCCCTTTAGAGCCCTAGGATACCAAGAGATATTTTATAAAATTCTTTGAAGACCATTTTAACATATTTAACCATTATCTTCTATAGATTGATTTGTGGTGATGTGTGGTGAGTTTTACTCTATCATTGACCCTTGTTTTTATTCTTTTATCTATTAATGTGTTATGGATGTATTATTCCATTATTTATCTTGGATTTTATGGGTTTATCTTAATCTAGATTATTAAAATTATTTTACATGTTTGGATTCAAATTTTCCTTCTTCTACATCATTTTTTACAACAATTATCGAGGTTTATTTTGGAGGTAGGTGATTCATTAACTCTCCTTTATTTAAAGTGAAAGTGTGAGATTATCATGATTTATCATTTTTCTATGGGTGAAATTAACCAAATAAAGATAAGAACTTGGGATGTTTAAATAAATAATTAAGTGGTGGTTTGAGTTTTTGGATCGCTTATGGTTTTATTCTTGTTGATGTCTCGTGTTTTTCTAAGATAGTGTGGTATCATTATGTTGTGGATTTTTTTATTCTTGGAATGTATAATTTTATTATAAATATAATAAAAATGTAAATCCAAAATTGTGGTGGTGTGATTAATGAAATAGTAATGTAAATTAATAAAATTTCTTCCTTTAATTTGATGGAATATGAATGTAATGCTAGATTTATGTTTATGTTAATTTATATCTCTTAATAGCTGAAAAGTTACAGGAATATTGATTCTAGGACCCTATTCATAACAAAATAGTTAATACAAGCTAGAAATTAAATTGATTTTTTTATAAATATAAATTCTTTATGGTTGAGTGATCCCGTTTTTTCTATAGAATAATTATATGCCTTAGTTATATGGATTTATTTCCTCTTCCAATGTGATAAAAATGAATTTAAAATTCATGTGTACTCTATGAATTTTTTATCCTTGTTTTTATTATTTAATAATTATGTATGGTTAGATTACTTGATGATAAATGGGATGGATTCCTAAGTTTATTTTGAATAACAATTGTTTTAATATGACTGGGAACCTTAGATGAGAAATGGGATGGGAGCCTGGGCTATAATAATGGTTGAAGTTAATGATGGAAGGATAGTTTGATGTTATGGGAAATGGTGTGGGACACCAGGGTGGTCAGGAAAAGTTATAGTATGTATTGTCCAGCGATTCTTGATGGATGACCTATTATCTAGATGATGTTTTTGGTTTCCCACTTCTTGATGTGTCCATACTGTTTTCATTTCATATATAGTTCTGATGTGGCAGATTAAGATGAATTCCTAGAGTACCCTAAAAATTTATGAATGGATAAATTGAAATTAACAAGATAATAGGGTTTTTTCTTAATGATTTAAAGATATTGATAACATAATTAAGAGTAAAATATAGATAATTAATTATTCCATCAGCACTTGACTTAATATGATTAAAATATTAATCTCATAAAATATTAATGTGAATTAATTAATGGTTAATAAATTAATTAATAATGAACTTAATGCTTGTGTTATCCATTGTTCCTATTCAACATTAGTGTAAGATGATTATAAGGCTAGGTAGTTAACCTTAGTGTGGTTTTTTCATGATGATATTTATATTTTTTAAAATTTATAAACTACTCCATCCATGTTGTTAGGTTAATAAAAATCAAAATGTATTGGAGGTGTTTTCTCAAACATCCAGGATAGAGAGGGAAACAATGGATGACTTCTACCTATCCCTTTCTCCACATTTAATGTATATATGAGTAGGAATATACCGGTTAATAATTTATTAGAGTATTGGTTGGGTTCTTACCTGGGATATTAAGACTCCCAATTTTAATATACATTTATGTGCATGCTACAATAGCTTGAGGTATAGCACATACTTGTATCCAATCATGGTGTCTCTAGCTTCCCATGGGTTTACATGCATGGACTATTATGGATTAAGGTATAATGCATTTACATAGGTTGTAGTGGCTTCTATACTTACACTTGGTTAATAATGATATGATGTTGATGATGAGAGGGATATGTGGATTGGTTGAAACATGATATTTTGGTCCCTATGTGGGACCGTGGTAGGTAGGTCTGAGGTTGGAATTAAATCAGGGATGAATTAATTAAGGAAGAGACGATAACATGATGTGTGGAATTGGGGAGTGAGAGTGAAAAACTAGTGAGGCAGTGGAAGCAGAGTACTGTAAGATCCTGAAATTTTTTAGAGATGTCTTAGAACCTGTTTTTTGTTTTTTTATGTTTTTGAGAACACTTTGATTGGATTTTTCCTTTGGGTGAATTTGGTTAAAAATTAGAAATTTTGGAAGGAAGTGGTCAAGTGCATGGTTGGCGCACAATTTTCTTAAACTGTGCACCCTGGCCCAGTAAACCATGAAAACCTAAATAGAGAGGATTTTCACAGTGGGTACGTAGTTTGTCAAAATGTAAACCCTATTAGGATAAACTATTCACCCCATTGATGAGTTCCATGTTTAAGGCACATGTTTAGGGAAACCGTGCGCCTCGAGCAACAAACCATGTGTACAAGATTTTAATCCACAAAAAATTAGTTTTTAAATTTCACAATTCCTTATTTAACCTCTATTCAGCCCTAAATTGACCCCTAACATATTTTCATGATTTTAGAGCCTCATATATAGATTTAAAGACATTATGAACTCATTTATTCATGATCTAAAACTCATATTGAAGATCTACACCCCTCCTAGTAAGAGGATATAATCCCATGTAACTTTCTTCTTGTCTCTTGTCTCTCCTTCATCTTTTAGAGGGAAGTTATCCTCTGTATTTTTGGATCTAGATATTTTATTGTTAGATATAGATATAGGATTATTGGATCTTTATTGTTTGATCTTTAATTAGGGTTTAAGATCTAGATCACGTTCTACTTCGTTGTGCCACACAAATTGGAGATTTCTGTTGGATGATCACTCATCAACGAATTGTAGTAGGTGATATATTATTCAAATCATATAGTTGGGATTTTAATTATGGGTATGTAAATGTATAATTTATAGTGTTTTTTGTCCATTGGGTTTCCTAATTGAATTAATTATTTTAGTTAATTAATTAATTAAGGGTTTTTGAATAAGGAATAATTAATTGTTGAATTAATTACTAAAATATTGAATTTTGGGATTTGGGGAATAATTGAGATCTATTGATTTGAGATAATTAATTACTAAATTAATTTTAGGGATATTGAGTAGTTAGATTGGGATAGTTAATTGTTATATTAATTATGGGACTTTTGGGATTGTGGATTTTTATTAATTCATTAGTGTATTAATCAATGGGATCAATGTTCTTAATTGATTAGGTAACTAATTAAGGGTATTGATGTGAAAAACTAATTGTTGAATTTGTAATGAAATTAATGTGATTAATTAATTTGTGAACTAATTACTGAGATTGATGT
Organism: Viscum album; assembly: GCA_963277665.1. Lineage (NCBI taxonomy): Eukaryota > Viridiplantae > Streptophyta > Magnoliopsida > Santalales > Viscaceae > Viscum > Viscum album. The sequence continues at coordinate 990,295,072 of OY728131.1, read as the reverse complement.
GCTTAATTAATTGGGTAATTAATTAATAGGATTTAGGTGATAAACTAATTGTTGAATTATTAATGTAATTGAGGTGATTTATTATTTGGTGAATTAATTAATGGGATAGATGTTCTTAATTAATTGGGTAATTAATTAAGGGGATTTATGTGATGAACTAATTATTAAATTAGTAATGGAATGATGTGAGTATGGAATTGTTGATCTTTATTAATTAATTGGTAAATTAATAAATGTGTTTTTTTGATATATTCAATTATGAAATGATGAATGCAAACGGTGGAATTCAGTCATGTATTATGAAATATGAATAGTAACAATGGAATTAAAATATTAAATGATGAATGGTAATGGAAAAATTTATTCATGTGTTATTAAATATGAATTGTAATAATGACATTCAATTATGAAATGATAAATGGTAATAGGGGCATTCATTCATGTATTACAAAATATGAATGGTAACAATGGAATTCAATTATGAAATGATGAATGGTAATAGTGGAATTAATTCATGTATTATGAAATATTAATGGTAACAATGGAATTAAATAATGAAATGATGAATGATAACATTGGCATTTAGTCATGTATTATAAATATGAATGGTAACAATGACATTTAGTTATGAGTTATGAATGGTAACAATGAAATTCATATATATGATATCATTTGGGTTTTTTTGGGAACCCAGTGGTTTATGTGGTTAGATAAAGAGTAATTGAATAAATTTAAACTTTTTACTTTTATTGTTAGTATTCATTATTCATAAAACTGAATACACTATTTTTACTGGATATTGTTTTAGACATCGTTGATGGCGGCCTACTGAGTTTTACTGAAACCCTACTCAGGATGCCTAATTGACACCCAGATAGATTTCATGGTTGCAGGATAGGTTAAAGGAAAGGCCCTATGTTATGTGACTGAGTCAGGATGGATGTTGGATGTGGGAACCATACATGTTTTAGGACCTGCTTGGGAGTTTTTAGTGTCTTTACATTTGAGTTTTCATTTTGAAACTTGACACGTACTTTAGCATGGAATATCTACTATTCAGTTTTGGTATTGTATTTCCTTGTTTGGTCATGTGATATAGGATTGGTTATATGTAATTTTTTATTCTTATTTATTTACATTGTGGTATTACTCTGAAAAAAGAGGGTATAGTCACCGCATAATCAACATTATATCCTCACTTCTAATTGGTAGCCTTTTGCATACAGGGAGGCTCACCTGAGGTTATGTGACTGACTGGCTCCGGGCACAAGTGTGTGGTACCTAGGTCAATACGTTACAAGTACCTTATTTACATATATAAATTTTATATGAAATGGTTTACATCTATGAATTTATTAGTGATTGATCCATGCTAAGGATTAAAAACACACCAATACCTATTTTGAAGACAAGTATGTTTAATTTATATATTTTTTAGGCTTTAGTATTCTTATTTCACATTATTAATTAGCAGTTTTAGGTAGGATCATACACAGAATATATGTTAAGATCACCAAAAATGCATATAAAATATATTTCTACTCCACAGGAGATGATTAGTGGTCCAACCAGGAAGTACTAGTTTGAGTTGTTGTTCGTGAGCTGTTAGAGCTTTGCAGGCACTACTGGAGATTTAATTTTTGTGATTTCAATTTTTTATTTCATTTGTTTAGTTTATGTATGAAATTACATGTATTGGGGTATTTTATTTTATTCATTCATGTTTTGTTGGTGGTTTTCATCCGTATTTCTTGTTCCTTAAATCTATTTTAGGTTAATGTCTCCCATGTGTGTGATTCATATACCCTGGGTGTTATTCACCAACCCATAACCTACAAGACGTGGGATTTGGGGGTCATTATCTTTCTTTATTCATCTTCATCTCATGTAGGGTACAATTTGAGGGAGGGGTTCATGAAAAAATTTCATTTATTATTGATTTTAAATTTATTTAAAAAATTATTTATCCTTTAGCTAAACCATTGTAACACCAACTTTTCACATAAGCTTTAAATGTATTATTTTATTTAAATTTTAATTAAAGTAGATAATTTTTTTAAAAAATTATAATATGATTGGTTATGGAGACCATGAATAGAGAATATGAATTCCAATTTTATAATTTAATAGGAAATACATGGTTGGATTCAAAGTCTATAAACTATGCATGATGATGATTAATTTATTATAACCTTTTAAAAAATTTATTTTTTTATTCTGAACTAATTCGGTTTAGTAATTTTATTTCTATATGGATTTTTATAGTCTTTAAAATTGATTTAAATTATCCAGGAGTAATTTTTTATTTTTAGTAATTAAAGTATATTTTTTAATTTTTTAAAATAAAATTGATAACTATATGCTTTTTTATTATTTTTTTTGTTTGGTATGTGTGTGATTATTATTATTATAAAAACTATATGTGTTGTAATCATGTAAATTTATTCCATTATAATAATAAATATTTATATAATAATAATAATATTAATTATTATTATTATTATTATTATTATTATGACCATCATCACCATTATCATATTTCTCTCTTTTAAGGGGAGGAAATCACCCCTTCTTTGTTGAACGAAACACACATGGGTATATGGAAACTTCTCCCCTATCATATTACTTTTAATTTGTTGGGTGAATCCCATATCAAGGTATATACTTATTCCTCTATTATTATTATTATTTCTCTAATTATTTACTCCCCTTAATTCTATAGTATTCAAGGTATGGGATTTCTTATTGAAATTTCAACATGGAATGGTCAAACCCTTCATTTTGATGGAGTCTTCCCTTGGGAAGTCTATAAGAGGACCCTATGACATTTTTTCACACCGTTAGTGGTGATTTTAGTGTTATGACTCTCATTGATATGGTTTTCTATCCAATTATTCAGTTTAGAAAAATTTTAACCCTTGAATATCTATATTTATTTGGGTATTTTGTGTGATGTATATGGAAGAAAACTCTAGAGTGATTTTTCATTCCATTTTTTTGAGGATTCAATGTTGGATTACTAACCAATGAGTATTTTGGAACTTATGGATTAATAAAATCTCATTATTTGATTTGTTTTAAATTTAATTATCAATTATAATGATCAATTCTCTAGCACTCTTCTTTGATTTTTTTGTGTATCAACTACTTTAGGTAGTAAGTTCTATTTAAAAAACCATATATGTTCTTATAATACTACTATTGATGTGTTTATAATATATTCTTGGATAATTGATATGTTTTTATGCATAAAACTCTATTTTGAATCAATTTTATCTATGGGTTTGTAAATATATGTATTTTTATAATAATAAAATATGTGTTTCATGTTTTAAATTGATGATTCTATATTTTTATGTCTCAAATGTATTATATAAAATTATTAAAGGTTGATATTTAATTGTTTAGATTTCTATAATATCTCACTTAGTTTTAATAGGATTTTCAAGGTATCTTGATAAATTATAAAGGTTTTTCATTGGTCTAAAGTGATGCTTGGATGTTTAGAAAATAAATTTTATTAAGATTTGATGTGTGATGGTAGCCCCTTTCTTCTGGTAAAATTTTACATGTGGTAATCCAATATTATTTTAATGCAAATTATTATTTATCAATAATGAATAGGTGGTTTCCATGAAGGGATTTCAAGATCATGAGATGTGTTTTTTTATTATAATTCATATGTTTTCTTAATTTTTTTTTTGAAACCTCATGGGTAGTTTGAGATAGAGGTTTTCGTAGATGTAAATTATATAAAGATTAGGTTTATAATTATCACTCTATATAGGAGACCATAATCATTCCTTTATAATATAAGTAAATTAGGTGGGTATGATCACATCATTTCTATCTTGGTGGTTTCATTTAGTGGATTTATATGTTTTCTCCTCAATTACTTGTAAACCATGATGATTAATATGATTATAATTTTTGCCTTATTTTTTCTCTTGTATTTTGTTAAAAAGGATTTAGATGTTCTTTTATAAATAGTGGGTTTCAAGTTGTTATCTCCATTTTATTTTATAAATCTCAGGACTTAAATAAAATGTGATTTATTTGATTCTCTTTTATAACTAGAAATATAATTTCAGTTTTTATTATTTTAGAATATAACCTATTTAGAGATCACCAACTAGGTTTGTTTAATTTATTATCCCCTTATATATGCACTTTAGTTTATATGAAAATATGTTTATTTGTCTTGTTTTTTAGGTGTACTCAATATGTCACTCGTTGAGTTAGTAGTGTAATACATTCCAACATGGATCGCAAAGGTCATGTTTATGTTAGTATGGGAAGGATATTACACATATATTACTTATTTATAATTTTGTTCTCTTATTGTAAAGATATTGAAATTATAGATTCTTCATCTTAGATGACATGACTTATATATGAATTTATTCATTTATTATCAGTAAATTACCCAAGGGTTTATATTATTATTTTTTTCATATTTTTCAAATGAAATTCAATTTAGTGATAGAAATTTTAGATGGAAAATAATACTATACAATGTATATTTAATCATTACCTCTTATCATAAACCTTTGGTGATTAATGAGAATTTTCTTGAGGTTATTGGTGAGTCATATTGAATTCTAGATAATTCAAAATGGTTTTTACAAATGGTATTAGGGTGGAAATGGTTTATCAATGTAGTGGTTAACATGGAGATATGAGCTTCCAAACTTGAGTGGTATATTATAAACATGCACAACCAACATCTTTTGTAATGAGACTTGAGATACCAGGAGATGTATAAATATGTGAGTTTACAGGTGGCCTTTGAATGGTCTCTCATTTTCTTTAATTATTTTTTGGATAATTTTTAGATGTTTGGACCCATGATTGGAAAAGGACTTTTAGTATGTGTCACATGAATTATATATGTATATAGGGAACACTTTTGTTAAATATGAATTCTTGTTCTACTACGTGATTGGGTTTTTTTTATTTTTTTTCATGTAATATTGTGATGGGTTGTTATACCCATTTGATATTATTATATGGTATTTTAAAAAGGGATGAGTTATATGGAAATTTAAAATTCATTTCCAAATGATATAATCTAGGTTAAATGGTTTATTATAGTGGAGACCCAATAGATTGAGGTTTTCGATCTAGTTTAAGGGAAGTTTGACTCTTTTGATGTATTCGACTTATGCATCCTTATATATTTGGGGGTGAAAATGATTTTTAAAAATCTTAACCAATTTTTAATTTGTTTTAATTTGATAAATGAGACTAATTTAATATAATTTATTTTATTTAATCTTTAATATACTTCATATGGATGAGATTTGATGTTTGGATATAGGTAATGAAACTTGTTTCCAGATAAAATTTATAGAGATTCTAAAAGTTCATTAGTTTTAAAGAGAGTTTAAAAATGTTTTAAAAATGGGTTTTTGAAGGAATATAGTAATTATGTACATGGTTTATACTTCTTTAAATTACAAAAATAAATTATTTAAAAAGTTATTTTTATATTTAAAACATTTTAATTCTGTTATGGGTGTATCAAACTTAAGAATGGTGTTTATTCATGTTTCTATTTTATTTATTCAAAATATTCTAGTTTAATTACTAATGTTATGTATTTTTATGAAATATCATGTTTGAAACTATAATTGTTTTTATGAAAGTTTTTTAAGGTTTTTTATGTTTCATTTATGTAATGTTATTGATTAGATTAAACAAGTTTCCTGTTTATTTGTTATTATTTATTATTTGTTTATTATTGGAAATGTTTTATTGTGTTTATATATATATATATATATTTATTACTTGAGATATTATAATATATTTTATTAGATAATTGGGATGGATATTTTTTTATTTTTCTAAATTATTTTTTTGATGTTTTTAAATTCATGTTTGGTGTGATAACATCATTGATATTTTTGTAATTTTTTATTAAAGTATCCTACAAATTATTTGATTTAAATGAAAAAAAGTTCATTTTATATTAATCATTTGGTATATATTATTTTAACCAAAAAAGATTTATTTCTATAATCTTGGAATTTAAATTGTGATTGATTTTAAAAAACATGGTATTGATTTAATAATAAGGTATTTAGAAGATTTTTTCTTTTAAAACTCATTTTATCATATTGATTTCAAGATTTTTTTATGTAATTATTTTTTTGATGATGTGTAAAGTTTTTATTTGTTTCATGCTTCATTTTACATGTATTATACTTTAAATTTTTTATATATTTAGCCTTTGATGTTTAAATTCCCCATTTAGTTTGAATTTAATTTGATTTCTAGATTAAGGTTTAATTGTTTGGTTTATGGATTGTTTAGATTAGATTTAAATGGGAATTTATACTTTTGTATTTTTAGTTTAAATTCTATTTTCTTTTGAGTGAATTCTCATGACCCCAATATCCAAAGGTACCCCTTTAGGATGGAAATGTAGGAAAATAGGCAATGACCCTCAAAGCCTACCTCAAATAGGCCAGAGTTTGAAGACTAGAACCGAGAGCATATAAACCTAACACATGGGATAAATTATACTTAATATAAATTTAAAGAACAATAGATAAGATAATAATTCAATAACCAAATCCAAAACATAAATAAATAATAAATCCTAATACATGAATATATTGTCATACATAAACTGAAAAATAGCTCCCAAAAGACTCCTCAAACTAGTAATGTCTAGATCTATCACCAAACAAGGTACCAATAACCTGAAAAAAAATTTATATATACATTGGGTGGACATAACATGTATAATCATCATGATACTTCCCAAAACCTCTTATAAAAAATGTGAAATAAGAATACTAAATCCCATTGAATGAATAAATGAAACCAACTCATCACCTAAACAAGGAATACTATTTCAGCATCCTTATAGTGGTTCACTCACCAAGTAACACATAAAAGTAAATCATTATTTGTAAAAAGCGTGTATATATATAAAGATACCCTGATTTAACTTTCACACTGGTTTTTCACTCATGCCTCAATGCCACATATCCCATGCTCATCCCTTCCATAAACCATCTTGTACCTAATGCGTGAGTATCAAAGCCATTACTACATATTTTGTATCCCAATAACTCATAATCATCATCATCCCTAGTAGTAACCATGTTTATACTCATAATACAATACATGATGTATAAATTCATTATAACACAACCCATCTTGACAATGCACATACACCCATGGGAAGTAGAACCACCATGATCGGATACATGTCTGTGTTATACCTCAATCCATTATAGACCACATATAAATATTTGATAAAATGAGAGACATCATATCCTGAGTAGAAACACACTCTATATTGTAAGCCGTTATAGCATGAGATACACCTATACTAACTCTAACTAAATGGAGAGTGAGGGGAGAGAGAGAAGTCAACCATCAATTCCCATACTATCCTAAATGTTATAGAATACACTCCCAAAACATTTGGGTTCTTGGCTCCCTACAAACATAGGTAGTGAAGAATATGAATTCATAAAATACAAATATAATCATGCATATCCACACTAAGGAAAACTAACTAGCCTTAAACTCATTGGCTTCCAATGTTTCTTAGGAAACTCACCTGCCACTGCTAAGGTATAGGTCTAAAACAAGCATAAAATCATTAAGTTTCATATTAATTAAATAATTAACCATTAATCAATATTATCCCATATTCATTTACTAGATTAACACTTTATTCTTATAATCTAGTGGCTTAAGTATTATAAATTATCCTATTTATAATCTCATGTATTTCATCATCATTTACCTAAAAATATTATGAGATGAATAAATCGGCCTGAATAAGAAATTATATAAATGTTGGATAAGAAAATCCAGGGTTACAAGAGATTATTACAAACACAAGTTCACGTACCACCACACATATATGCATCCAATATTTAAGCACAATAATCTAGATTCCTAAAGAATCATATCATATTCATATCCATGACCTCTTTCTTTAAAAACATATCTTCCACATGTTTTTACTCTTTATACGTATGCGAGATTACCAAATTAAGTTAAGAAACATTGGAGAGATATTCAATCCATCGAGGTAAGATCCTCCAAGGAACATCCCTTGTTTTTGTTTTCAAGGACTTCACAAAAACTTCAGAGTTAGATTCAATCCACAATTAGTTCTAATTATGTTGGACAACATAACCAATCATATATTTCATAACTAATAATTTATCTTCATACACTACCCCAATTCTAGTAAAATGATAAAAACACCCTTTAAAAACCAAAATATGTGTGAAAGAAACATCCACAACCTGAGGGTCTAGGAATACTAGAGGCTACCCCATGAACATTAAACTTAAACCATGGGATAATTAGAGGGATCAACTGAATGAACTTTATCATTTTAGGATTATTCGGTTGACTCACAACACCCAATAATCTAAGAATACTCAGATCATGCATAGTATTATTCATACCACTGTTTTCACTATAGATGTTTCATAAACATCCTTGTATAGAGTGATCATTCTCATATACAGATAGGTATGTTTTCCATCAAATACTTTATCATTTAAAGCATTCCATATAGATGAATAGCCAAACCCAACTACTAAAAATAACAGATTCAGAATCTGTTTACTAAAATCAGTATTGTAGTTTCCTCCAAGTGCTCATGACATTAGATGTTGCAAACAATTTTCAAACCAAAGATCAAACCTGTGTACTCCCATAAGGCATTCAAAAAGACTCATGCCACAAACTGATGATTTACATCATCCCTTTCTCGAAATCATATAGTGCATATAGAAGCGAGTTGATATCCGTATCTTTGAAGTTGATCTTGGGTGGGAAGGAGATGCTTCCATATCTTCCATAATAGGAAGAATCTGGAAGGTTGAATGAACTATGTTTTGAATTTAATTAGTCATCTTGGTGGTTGGGTGGGACTACCACATTCCAGTGCATATAAATCCTTGGTGTAAAAGTGACATCACCAATTATGTTTCCAAATGAGAGTGTCACAATCCATGAAACCATACCTATGAATTTTTAGATCGGTTTGAATGGGAAGAAGGCTCTCAAAGTTGTGTTGTTTAAACAAGAAGTTCACAATACATAAGTGAGAAAACTTAGTTGGGATGCTGATAAAATTCTGTATAGGGTTATCTATCCAAGCGGTGGTCCAATAGTTAATATTAGAGTCCCTGTTCACAATCCATTGTGTATCTTGAATAATTTTGATGAAAGAATGCCTGATGGATGCACAAAAAGAGGATGTAAGGTAGTATTTATAACCATTAAAGAGCCTCCCTATGATCCTATTTGATAAAAAATCATAGGAAGAATAACAATTAATCGGTCTCCAAGTGAATTTCCCAATAATCCCATTATTGAATATCTTGAGGTTTTTAATTCCAATCCATTCCAATTAAATGGGTTTAATGCACTCCTTCTAAGAAATAGTGACCAAATTATTTTCATAAACTGAACCAGTCCATATAAAGTTTCTAACCATCCTTTAAAGTTCCTTTAAGAGGCTCCTAAGCCATCTATAATGTAATAAAGAGTAAAAAAATATAGAGGTGATCACGTAGTTAACAATACACACTCTTGCAGCCTGAGACATTGGTTTACATTTCCGCTAATCCATTTGATTCACAATTCCTGAGTGTATGTCTTCTATGTAAATACTTTTTACCTTACCCCAAAATAGAGGAACACCAAGATAGTAAAATGAGAGAGAACCTCTTTTAACCCCAATAATTCTTGTTATCCTATTTTGTATTCTAATTAATAGACCACCTTCAAAGTCAATGAAATATTTATCCCAAATTATGGATTTCCCATAAAAGTCATAATAATGTAAAAATAAGGCCTTAACAGAGGATATATTCTTTTTCAAGGATTAAACAAGAAAAATAATATCATCTACATACAACAGATGTGAGGGAACATAGTCATTTATACCTTCTTTGATTTTTTTGTAGAGGCGAAGTTTAGATAATTCATTGATGCATCTACTTAATTAATCTTCATCAATGGAAAAAATAATCCCTGATAGTGGATCACCTTGACTCACACCTCTGGTACACTAAAAATAACCTATGGGAGCTCCATTAATAAGAATAGATAGCCTAGGGGAGCTGAGTATTTTGTGGATGGTCTTGATGAACATATTTGAGAAGCCATAACTTCTGAGACCATGAAGGAGAAAACTCAATAAAAGTTTCAAAATCTTTGGATATGTTAATTTTGAGAGAAAAATTATGATCCTTCATTTTCCTCCTCATCGGATTGACACCCTCTGAGGATGTGAAAAGAAAATTTTGGATGTTCCAACCAAGAACTAATAAAAATTGATTCATAGTGATAAATTCCATAACAAGTCCCCCATCTAGTTCATAAGAATCCTACTAATGAGTTTGGGGATTGTGTTCCCAAGGGAAAAGGGCCGAAATTCTTTGATATCAAGTGTGTTCTCCTTATTCGGTATTAGAGTAATAAATCTTGCATTAATCCCCTGAGGCATGTATGAGTGAATGAAGAAATAAATTATTTCATGAGTTATGTCATCTTGTAAGATATCCCCGTAAAACATGAAGAACTAATTAGTAAATCCATTGGGGCCAGGTGTGCTTCCCATATTGAGGGGAAAAAAAGAATATTTGATTTCCTCCCTAAATGGATCAATTACAAGAGCTTTATTATAATGCCCTTCAATTCAAGGATTAATGTTGTAAACCATATTTTGTGTTTTAACCAGTCCATTTCCAAAGTATAATACCTTGAAATGCTCCAAAATCACCTGAGAGATCTCAATTTCATAGGTGAAGAGGTTGGCATTAATGTTGATTGCACTGTTCCCTATTCTCTACCTTTTCTCTTTATACAGTCTATGAAATAATTTAGAGTTTCAGTCCCCATATTTGATATATTTAACAATTAGTTGATTTTTAGCCAATATTTCCATAACAAAAATAAGTTCATCCAGCCTATTATAAGCTTGTATCTTAGCTCAGGAGGGAGATTTCAGGTGTTAATTCACAATCTGATTGTAAGAAAGACATACATCGGCTGATTTAATATCCAAATCCAACTTTTAAAATTAATTTTTGCTCCATTATTTAAGTATATGCTTGGAATGTTTAATATTACTAGAAAATTTATGAAATGGGATTCCAATTGGTTCGAATTTCCAGGTCCCCAGTAAAGTCTCCCCATATCTAGGAGCCATAAGACATCCATTATTAAATCAAAATGGGAGGGGTGCTGACCTTTCTATATGCATAGAGATTTCCACCCTAATGGGATTATGATTAGAATGGTCCTTAGGAAGTGTGAAAGTGAAAACTCCATTTTTAGATCTCCTATCATCCATTTGGAAAAAGCATCTATCAAGTTTAATTGATTTTCTACTATTCAGATTGTATCTACTCCATGTGAATTGAGCTCAGACAATTGGAACCTCTACAAGGTTGCATTGATCAATACAGTATGAGAGCTCAAAAGAGGCAATGTGGTTGAAGTTATCACCAGTTTTTTCTTTTGGTTTCAAAATAGTATTGAAATCCTCAATAATCACTCATCATCATTTAGAAACATAATTAGCTATCATTTTCCATTTATTAAATCATTTATCATCACATTATTTTAGGTACTCTCAGACTCATCCAATGATACTATATCAAAAATTCACCTTTCATTCATACAATCAAACTACATAATGAATTTTGAAATTCATATTCTATATACATCCATTTGGATATATAAATTAATCAAGAAGGAAAGTGTCTCAATGAGAAATTCCCACTCTAAACTTATCTCAACTTCCGAATTTTATTTCTAATCCATTTCACATAGTACAATATACCCTAATGTCATTAACATAGACCATTACCACCTCCCTGGTTTCTAATTCCATTGATTAATAAATAAAAAAACCATCAATATAGTCTGAGACCTCTAGTCCATTTATCACAAATTTATTCTAACCATACTAGTTTATCAATCAATCACATCAATTTTATAATTATACTAGAGAATTAAAATATATTAACTATATTTTTATCACACTACTAAAATTATTAAGGCTAAGAAATATAGGGTATTAAACCACCAATAATAAATAATGGGCTCATTCAACTACAAAAAGTTATTCTTTAACAAAAAACCATTTTAATTCAGTATTTAATTAAACAATTTACAATGCATACATTTTCTACATTAAGAAACCTATGTACAATAGATCATAAAATCAATAAAACAACACAAACATGATTAAAACATTATTACTAAGTTTAATTAATTCTAAAAAAAGTTATATTTATCCCATTTGTTCATATTTCATTTAAATTATAACATCATCTATCTTTATATTGTTTATCTATTTCAAGATATTAAATCATACTAAAAAATAATAACAAAAGACAACTAAGAATATATGCAACACCTTGAGATTTAAAAATAGGAACATAATTTTAGATAGAGTATATAACACAAAACAAAAAGATTATAAGAAAATGTAACGCCCCATGAATTTATGATATATTTATTTTTAAATAAATTCATTCTCTCCAACATCTTGAAATTCACACAACACCGGGTTTGAACGAAACACAATACCCTATTAAAATATTATTATTTAAACATGACCATTATAACCTCACCATTAAGATGGTGGTATGAATAGTAATAAATAAAATTTTAAAATTATATAGTTTAAAAATTTATAAAATAAATTAAATGGTTATCTATGGATTAGAAAAAAAGTAAGAACCATTTGAAAGTGAAAGAATTGATTTCTGGAAAATAATATTTTTCTGAAAGGTAGATTATTCACGCATTGAACAAATAATTAAAAATTACTTTTTACCACTTTTAGAAAATGTATTTGAAAAAATAGACTTCATTTTTTAAATCTGAATTTCAAGATTATATTTGGTATAATTTTTGATAATTTCTTGAAAATATGAATCTTTTGATGATTATTGAAAAATACTAATTTATATTGAAATTTGTCTTTTTGTTTAAATTATTTATAAAGTAAAATTATATTTAAAGTTGGTTTTGAAGAAAAATTTGTTAAATTATATTAAAATTTAACTAATTTAGGTCATTATAATCAACGTCATATTGAATTATGAAATTAATACATTTTATACTTATGAGATTTTTCTCTTTGGAAAACCGCTCTTTCATCACGTTTGTAGTTTAATTTTAAATTGAATTTTGACACTTATGTGAATTGAATTTAGAAAATTATATTCAATATTTAGAATCATTATAATTTATATTATATAATAACGAAAACTTAATTTTTAGCCATAATTAATAGTCAAAAGAGTAAATATTAATTATTGTAGTTAATTTTGAAATGGGTTTACTATGGGTTAAACTAAAAAGATAAGGGTTAAAATGACCTAAAAACTTATCCAATTCCTATATAAAAGACATATTCAGACCCTTGTATCCTTAGGATATAATTTTATGAGTTTATTAGATTGTTTTCCAAGAAAGTAACCTATATAATAATTTAAGTAAAGAAAAATACAAAATGTCACCCTCTTGCTTTTAAATTTCAATTATTTGTTTGTATTGAGGAAAAAGAAATATGTGAAAAATTATTGATGGTAATTTTTAGAAAAATGAAATTAATTTCACGAGGTTAGTTTATTTTTAATTTTATTAATCATATAATAACATTAAATTATTAACCAATTCCAACATTGTAATTATTTAGATAATAGAAAAATATAATAAATGATAAAAATATTAAAAGTAAAGTAAATTGAATTAATTATTTTTCCCTTAATTTTTTATATAAATATATCATTTTATATAAGTATTAAGATAATATATTCAAATTAAATCATTGTATTAATATTTTTAAAATCAAATTAAATGAATAATGTCAAAATTTACATTATGTTATTTTATAATAAATTATATTTTTAATAAATGATTTAAAATTACTAAAAAATATTATCTTCTATCAAATTATTTTAAAATTTTAAAAAATATAAAATATTTTCCATCCATGGACCAATTTTTATTTCATATTGACTATATTAACCCCTAGAGATTAAAAACTTTGTTACCAAAGTTAAAGTTAAACCAGTGTTTTGGAAGGTTACATGCGTCTGTGTTAAAATTAATTTTTAAAACACAATGAATTTTTATTTGATAAATTTTATTTTATATTTATAATAAGTGGGTCTAAATTATCTAATAAGTCTCATTTTATTTTAGTCTTATAGGATATATTACCTAGGTTACAAAACTAATTACCGTAGTGAAAACTAAAATGGTAGAAGTATGGAAACATAGAAGTTAAGAAAAAAAATGTTTAAAACTTGTGTTTTTGTGTGTGTTATATGTTTTTATTTAACATATAATCCCTAAAAACTATAATTATAAATTTTTTATCCACTTAGGTTGAGGATGAATTCCAATTACTGAATAGTTTTGGGTATTTACAAAAATTTCACTCCTCAATTATAAAAGGGAACTCACTCCCCTCACTTATTCACACTTATAAAGACATTTGTATTGACCAAGACCTACCAAAATATGTTCCAAAAATAATTATACACATTCTATATCTTATGTTTTTTCCAAAATACCAACCCCATGGTTCTTAAAAAGAGATCCAAAGGAGGTTTCTCTACAAGATAGTAATTGTCTTCACTAAAATCATTCATTTTATTTCTTAATTTTAAACCATAATTTTTTTCTTAAAAAAATATAATAACAATAGTATATAAAATATACTGATATGTTATTATGTTTAATTAATATAATTAATCTATCCCCACTTCCATCAAATGTGAAATGAAATCTTCAATCGTGTGTACGACGGACTACCGCCTCACGAACTAATGTAACTCATTTTCCATCAATAATTATCATGGTTAGATATAATTATGGATTTAATAAATATATATGTATAATATTTATTATATAATTATACTATTTTAGTTATAATATTACATATACATTCTTTATTTCCATTCTATTTAAAACATGATAACATCACTTGTGTGTACGGCGAACTACCACCTCACGAAGCGAAATGATTCATTTTTTAGTTATGAATTTCATGGAAACTAATAAGGATAAATTTAATTAATATTTATAATACATATGAAATTTTATCAATTGTAGAAAATTAATATACAAAACACTTCCTTACCCTTTCACCCTTTAAGGTAATGATATCTTTGCTCATGCGTACGTACGACCTGCTCTCTCCACGAAGCGATGTGAATCATTTTCTATATAAAATTTTCAAGAATGGATATAAGGATGTATCTAATGGAAAAAATAATATTTATAAAATTAATATAATTCTGATTATTATGATACTATATCCTATGTATAAGAACTGGAACTTTCATGACAAAACATGCATGAGAAAACAAGACGATTAACACCCGAATAAATAAAAATAAGGAAACATTTAAACAAACTGGTGGTAAACTTTTATAATAGGATCATATATGAAATGATATATATGATTATTGTTCTTTAATATATGTATAATAAACCTATACTTATTATATATATGTTTAGACACATACAAAGGTATTTGAACCTGACATAAGGGTTTCTCGTCTCACTTTTACTTCTGTGATACATATGCCATAATAACCACTTATTTATATTGTCTAGTGTATATACTAAACCTTTTATATTTTATATAATTAATATATTTATATTCATGTTATTTAATTTATGGGGCTTATGATTCAATAGATTGTAAATTGGTAAGGGTTTATTTAACAATATCATCCTTATTCAGGATTGTTTATATTTAAGTATCCCTTGGGAGAATTATTTTATATTTATATATTAAAACCAATATATTTTTATCTAATATGGTTATTAATTAATATTTTAAATTAATAGTACCATTTTCCACTCATTGGTACTTAAAATGATTGAGAAAACGTTTTAAATAAAATTTAACTATATTTTTCTCTTCGATCAAAAATCCATTTTAACAAGAATCCAGGTTTTATAAAAATGGTTTTAAAAATATTTTTATCCTTTTAAAAATGATTTATAAAATAAATTATTGCCCATTTTGAATTTTTATAATTTTTTTGAGAGAAATATTTATGTCATTTTCAAATTATGGACTGTTTGTCTTTTACTAAAAATGTAAAATAAATATTACTTTAAATATGTACAACATGAACATAATTTTTGGATTTCATGACCATTAAATGTTTTGAAACTTATTTTAAATTTTATATGTTTATTTTCCAAGAAATTTATTTTCAAAATAGTTTTAGAACTTTTTTTAAAAGAAATATTTTAAAAGTAAAAGGTTATTTTCCTCAAAAAATGTTTTTATGACATTTTTATGGTATTTTTATTCATCAATGAAATCAAACATTTATTTTACTTATGATACACTAGATATTTGTGGTATTTATATCAACCTTATTCTTTACTTGGATGGGTTATAATCATTTTTACCGAGGATTTATAATTTTATCACCATTCACCACATTACTCTAGATAGTTTATGATTATGTTTTCTTGATTAGGGAATGTATTAACATTTCATATGTTAGTTTCTCAATATGAATATTTATATTGGTTATGTTTTTCCCCTTTCCTATTATTTATAAATTACACTTATTAAGTGATAGGTGGGTACTAGTTATAGATATCCCCCCGATGAATCGATTGGTCTCATGAGACAAATAAGTTGGACAAATTATATGATTTTCTACACACAAATTTAAAATGTATTGTGAAAGGTATTAAGAACATGTTTTAGATGTTCAAAATTATGAATTAACTCATTATGAGATTATATATTGATGTTTATGTAGTTATTATATTAGTTATAATATCCATGAATAAGTTTCAAGCTTATGTGATTGTTTATATGGTGTTATTTTATCATTATTTCTTTCTACCATTTTATTCTTACTTTATTGATTAAATGAAATCTGTTTCACTTATTTGCGTTTCCATAATGATTATGCTTATTTATTAATGGTAGATTCTACTATAATTTTACCCAAACTAAGCATCTAATTTCACCCCTTTCTGATGTGTTATTTTCCATAGGATATAATGAAGTGTTTTATGATTGATATATAAGGATACACTATGAGGAATAATGGGATTCTCAGAGAAAAAACTTTTTGTATTTTATTTTTTCAAATGTGATTTTAATTTCAAGTATGTTTATATTTTACTAATACTGTTAAAATATTAGGTCCTTTGAGATGTGATTCTTTGTATCTCATTCCAATGTAATAAAGAAACCATCGACTCCATGCTACTGAGGTTAAGGTCTTTACAATCAGAATTAGAGTAAGTTTAGTATAAACCTTATGAACTAGATTTAGGAAAACATATATTAGGGAATATAATCCTTTGAATTAATTTAAGGATAATTCTATATATATGATAACATCATAATTTTTTGTTAAGGTAGATAATATATGGTTTTCCAAGTAACAAAACTGTGTCTATATCTATAAGTGAATGTGGTTCTGTCATATATGTACCTAGGGGTAATAACTCTGGAAAAGGAAAATTAGTCTTGACTCAAGTATTAACTAGTACATGACATTATTCATTATTTCACATATGGTTTTAAACTCTAGGGGATATTCTTTTGTTAATTAAATTTTTATTTACAAACCATTATGAATGATTTTATTTTTTTATGATTTGAAAACTTTCCAAAGAAACTGTGTTTATGATTATGAGATTATCCATGCATAAACTTTTAAATTTATGTTAAGTGTTTCATTAGTTTGGGTATTATACATTATGTTTCATAATTTTATGATATAATATAGTATATTCCATTGTTTAAAAATGGTTCCTAGTAGAAGGAATGATAATCGTATCAATGCACATAATCCAAAGAGTAAGAATTATTGTTTCTTTGTAGGGAATAAGCTAATCCTTTAAAGGGAATTAGTCTCATGAACATTGTCATCATACAAGGAATTAATGTCATGTTATATAAATATAGAGAAATAATTATCCATTTATTATGACTTATAAGGGTAGAAAGTGAAAATTAGGATGATTTAGAAAAAGATAAATAAATTGAAAAGGGGAAAATATATATTCCCCCTGTGATAATTTTGTAAAGAAACACCCTGGTACTTAATTTAAGGGAATGGGAGTCTTATATAAGTTTGGAGAGAAATGAAACCATGTTTTTTATTTAAAGGGTAAGAAATGATAATTTTATGTATATTTTCTCAACTATAAGTATATGGGGCACTACACAAATGAATCCCCCAAGCATCAAAGGAACATACCTTAGAAGAAGCTAAGAGATTAAGATAATATTATGCTATTACTACGACCAAAGTTGAATGATTAAAGTTCTTGTGTATTTGTATTCAATAATTATGTTGTATAATTATTTTATCAATGATGAGAATAATAAAACATATAAGGATTTTACTACAGTTGTTTTTCTATAAGGATTTTAATATATATGTTTAATGGTACCGATGACCAAGAAAAGTGATATAGTAGAAATTTGAACTTTTTTTAAAACACATGATTGTGGTAGGATAACCCTTAATATGTGGTTGATGTTGATATAATAATGATAAAGATATATTTATGTTATAATATTTGTAACCTTTAAATTTGTTTGTGATTTATGTTATATTTCTTGGAGTTTAAGGAATATATGTATTTATAAAATATATTTGACAACCTGATATTTTATTTTTAGAGGCATGCATGTTTTCATTAAGATTTTTTGGTGATCTAGGTATTCAAAAAAAATTTGTGTGATATTAAGAGAAAATTTATATTGTTTGGGGAATATAATGTTAAGTTGATTTTGGAAATTTAGAGACATTCCTTTTATTTTTTGGACATTGAATTCTGTCAAGAATATTTTAGAAGGGTAACTATTTTTAAAATAGAATAAGTGAAATATGGGTTTTATTATTGATGTTTAGAGATTGATGTATTATATTGGATGGGTATTTCTATCCATTTTGGTTTTGTTAAAATTTTAGATACATACAGAAGGACTTGTCACTCTTTTATGGATATTACGATTTGTTAAAAGTTCATTTTAGTGCTTTAGGAATAAAAAATTCATCTTGGATGTTAATTTATTCAATAAATAAATAAATTGGAAATGATAGAAGAATAAATAAAATAGGAAATTATTACCATGAAATAGAAATATATCATGTAAATATATTTCTTTATGTTTTCAGTCTTGATAGTAAGAGAGTCCCTAAATATTAGGAAAATAATCTTAAAATAAAAATGGTATCCTATTACTTTCATTTCCATCATATATTTATGGAATTGTGATCGTTAACTTTCTCTTGATCATTCAACTTATTTTGATCGATGACCTCTATAATTATTTATTTTATTCTTCCATGTCCATATCTTAACTTACCAGTAATGTTATCCTATTTGGAAACCCAATATGTGTTATTCAAAATGACCTTTATACTCCCATTTCACTCTTATCAAGAGGAATTATTAAGCCATTTTTACAATGTGGGTTTCAAACAAAGGTATTTTGAAATTTCAAACCCTTGATTATTGAGATCAAGATTAAATTGTGAGGAAAAAATTTATTAATGGGGGGTAGACTGTAACACCTTGATATCTTAAAAGAGGAACACAAATTCAATAGTGTATATGACACACATAAAATATATTAAAACAGAATTTAACACCACTAAAATTTATTATAAATTTATTTTTAAATAAATTCAATATCTTTAATTGCTTATAATGTACACAACATCATATTTGAACGAAACATTACACACTTTTAAAATATTATTATTTAAACATGACCATTATAACTAAGCTTTTAATATGGTGGGTGTGAATAATAATAAATAAATTATGAATGTTATATGTTTTAAACATGTATAAAATAAATTTAATGGTGATAAATTTATTATAAATAAAATAATAACCATTTGGAAGAAAAAGAAGTGTTTTATAAAAAACAGCATTTAACTGAAAGACAGACTAGTCGCTCTTTGCGAACATAATTTAAAATTATTTTTTTATGAATTTTATAAAATTTATTTGAAAAAATAAACTTCATTTTTAAAATATAAATTCCAGAATTATCTTTGGTTGAATTTTTGATAATTTTCTAAAAAGATTATTTTTTTATGAATAATGAAAAATATTGATTTTTATAGAAAACCACATTTTCATTTAAATTATTTATATGGTTAAATTATATTTTAAATTTAATTTTAATTACCAATAGTTAAATTATATTAAAATTTAACTAATTTAATTTATTGGAATCAATATTATAATTAATTTTGATATTAAAACATTCTATACTTTTGAGAATTTTCTCTTTGGAAAATGACTCTTTTGTTGTGTCTATGGTTTAATTTTAAATTTAATTATGCCACTTATATGAATTTAATTTAGAGAAATATATTCCATATTTTGAATCAGAATAATTTATATTATATAATAAGTTCATCATAATTTTTTATCATAATTAATAATGAAAATAGTATAAATTAATCACCACAGTGAAGGTAAAAATTGATTTACCGGGGGGGGGTTAAACTAAAAAGATAAGGATTAAAATATCCTAAAAAATTATCCAATTATTATTTACAAGACATATTTTAACCCTTATAACCTTTCCTTATATTTTTATGAGTTTTGGGGACAATTTCCCATGAAATTTACCTATATAATAATTTAAGTAAAGAAAATGATAAAAATGTCACCCTCTTTCTTTTAAATTTCAATTATGTGTTCACATAGGGAAAAATAAATATGTGAAAAAATATGGATTGTAATTTTGAGCCTAATAAAATAAATTTCATGGGGGTAATTTAATTTTAATTTTTTTAATCATATAATTGCTTTAAATTCTTAAGCAATGGTAACAAAATAATTATTTAGTTTATAAAAAAAACTAAATAAATGATACTAAAAATATTAAAAGTAATGTAAATTGAATAAATTATTCCATTCCATTAATTTTGTATATAAATATATCAATTTATAAAGGTTTCAACATAATATATTATAATTCCTTCATTGTATTGATATTTTTTAAATTCAAATTAAATGAATAATTTTAAAATTGACATTAATGTTATTTTATAATAAATGATATTTAATTAAATGATTTAAAATTAATAAAAAAATATATTCTTCTAGATGATTTTTAAATTTTTAAAAATATCAAATATGGTACATTAATGTACCAAATTTTCTTTTATAGTGACTATATTGACCCCTACAGAGTAAAGACTTTGTTACCGTGGTTAAGGTTAAAGCGTTGTTTTTACACGTTACCTGTACTTGTATTAAAATTAATTTTTAAAACACATAAGATTTTTATTTTATAATTTTGATTTCATATTTATAATCAGTTGGTAAAAATTATCTAATAAGGATCATTTAATTTTATTCTTAAAAGATAAATTACCTAGGTTAAAAAGACTTGTCATCATAATGAAAAACTAAAATGGTAAATTTAAGGAAAATTAGAAGTTAAGGAAGAAAATGTTTAAAACATTTGATTTTGTGTGTGTTAGTGGTTTAGATTGACCATTTCATACATACATAGATTTAATTATAAATGTTTTATCCATTTGGGGTGATGGTGACTTTCCATTATTGAATAGTTTTGTGTATTTACAAAAATGTCACTCATTCTCAATTATAAAAGGGAACTCACTCCCATCACTCATTCACACTAATAAAGAAATTTGGATAAAAAACTACCAAAATACCTTATAAAAATCATTAGAATCATTCTATAGTTTATTATGTTCCCAAAATACCGACCCTAGGGTTTTTAAAAGGAGATCCAAAGGAAATTTCTCTAAGAGAAGGTAATTGTTTTCACTAATCTCATTCTTTTTATTTATTATTTTACAAAAATAAATTATATATTAACAATTACAATATAATAAAACCAGTATCTAACATATACTAAGATTTTATTGTGTTTATGGAATAATATTCACCCTTCTCAACTTTCGTCAAATGGGAAATGAAATCGTTAATTATGTGTACGGCAGACTACTACCTCACAAACTGATGTAACTCATTTTCCATAAACAATTCTCACAGTTGAATATATTAATGGTTTTAATATATATATATATATATATATATATATAATATTTATGATTAAATTATACTATTATAGTTATAATATCACATATACCCACTTATTTTCCATTCCGCTTAAAATATGATAACGTTGCTCATGTGTACAGTGGACTACGACCTCAGAAAGTGATGTGATTCGTTTTTCAGTGATGATTTATATATAAAGTAATAAGGATAAATTTAATTAGTATATATTACATATATTATATGATAAAAATTCTGAAAAATTAATATATCATACACTTCCTTACCCTTTCACCCTTTAAGGGAATAATATCGTCGCTCGAGTGTACATATGACCCACCGTCTCCATGAAGTGATGTGATTAATTTTTTATGTGAAATTCATAAGAATGGTTCTAAGGATGTATATAATGAATAAAATAATATTTAAAAAATTAATATCACTCTGTTTTTTTATGGAACTATATCCTATGTACAAGATCTTGACCTTTCATGACAAAACATGCATGAGAAAACAAGGCAATTAACACCTGAAAAAAATGAAAACAATGAAACTTTATTACAAAATGGGAGATAAAATGTTATAGGATCATATATGATATGATATATATGATTATTTTTATTTAATATGTATATAATAAACCTATATTTTTTTTATAAATTAGGTTTATACACATACAAATAGAGTCGAACCTGAGGTAAGAGTTTCTTATCTCGCTTTTACTTCCGTTAGACATATGTCATATTCACCAATTATTTATTTTGTGTGGTGTATATACTACCCATTTTATATGTTATGTCATGAATCTATTTATTTTTATGGTATTTAATGTTTCATTTGTTTGTAATTATTTTATTGGGGTAATGATTCAAAAGTTACCAAAGTGGTAATAGTTTATTTCACAATCTCATAATTATTCGGGATTTTTTATGTTTAATTATAAATTAAAGAAATTATTTAATATTTATATCTTAAAACCAATAAATTTTTATATAATATGGTTATTCATGAAATTTTTCAAGTAATAGTACCATTTTTTCACTCTTTGGTACTTAAAATAACTGAGAAAATGCTTTTAGGAAAATCCTGATTTATTTTTCTATTTGGATGAAAATCAATTTTCATCAAAATATATGTTTTATAAAAATGTTTTCAAAAATGTTTTTAAAATTTTAAAAATAATTTATTAAATAAATATTTACCCATTTTTACTTTTTAATTTTTTTAAATGAATCTATATTCCTTTTTTAAAATAAGGCTTGTTTGGATTTTACTGAAAATGTGAATGGAATCTTTGTTTCAAAAAGTACGACATGAAAAAAAAATTCCACTATCATGACCACTCAATTTTTTAATGATTATTTTAAAATTTTAAAATTTTATTTTCAAATAAAAGTATTTTAAAATAAAATAATTTTAAAAATATTTTGGAAACATAATATTTTTTTCAAAGTGAAAACATTATTTTCTCAAAAAAAATGTTTTCAATGAAATTTTTATGGTATTTCTATTCATAAATGAAATAAAACCATTATTTTACTTATGATCCATTGGTATATGTTGTATTAATATCATAATTATTATTTCTTTAGATGGTTTATGATCATTTTGACTAAGGTGTTGCATTTTTATTACTATTCACTAAATTACTCTGGATGGTTTAAGATTATGTTTATTTGATTGGGGTAAGTATTAACATTTAATATGTTAGTTTTTCAATATGAATGTTTATGTTGATTATGATTCACCCCTTTCATATTAGAAATACATTGGACTTAGTAAGTAACGAGTAGGGATTGGTTATAGATAGCCCCTTGATGCCTCAATAGGTCTCATGAGACAAATTAGTTTTTCAAATTAGATGAGTTTCTACCAATATTTTAAAACTATCTTGTGAAAGGTGTTTCCAGTATGTTTTAGATGGAAAACATTATGCATTCCTTCATTATGAGATTAGTTATTGATGTTCGTTTGATTATTCCATTAGTTATAATATCCATGGACAAGTTTCAAGATCCTATGATTATCCCATTATTTGATCATAATTTATTTCTACCATATTATTCTCATTGTATTGATTAAATGGATTTTTTTTTTGTTATTTACCTTGACATATTGATTGTTATTATTTATTAATGACATTTCCCACTATATTCTTACCCTTAACAAGTATATGATCTCACCCCTTTCTTGTGTTTTATTTTCCATAGGATACCCATGATTGTTTTTTGATTGATATTTAGGGATACAATATGAGGAATAATGGTGTTCTCAAAGAAAACACTTTGTTCATTTTATGTTTTCAATTGTAATTTGAATTTAAAGTATGTATCTAGTTTACTAAGACTACTAAACCATTCAGTCCTTTAGTATGAAATTCCTTATATGTCATTCCAATGTAATAAATTAACCATTGGATCCAAGATACTAGGGTTGAGGTATTTACAAGATATTATACTATCTATTAAATATCAAGATAAGACATAAACATATTGAAGATACAATTGATCACAAAAAAAAAACCCAACCATTTTTTTAATATCTAACATGAAATATTAACAATATATACATGTGATATTTATTCCTTTTAAATTATTCAATAACATAATTATATAATATTTATCATCAAAAAATAATTATTAGATACACTACTTCATGTGGTACTATTTTTATTCCTTTATATTGTATGGTCTGAATTAATATCAATAATTCTTCATGTGATTATTCTTATACACTTTCTTGGATAATTCCTAGAATAAATAATTTATATTTTTCATGTATAATATGCAGTAATAACTTCTTATATTAATTATATTAATTAGATGATATTGTTATTCTCTAATTCAATTATATAAAAAACATACACATACCTATATATGATTTCTAAAATATTAAATATTATCTATGTAGCATTTGATTATCCCTTTCTCCATCATCAATAATCACCATATTGTGAATTAATAGCATCAATTTTAAAATTTTATTTATAGTTTATTAATATTTTAATAATATACTACATATGACATATCTTTTATTTTAATTCTTCGATTAATAACAATAATATATTTATCATATCATGCTGCAGGTGATTTTCCAGAATATGAAATAATATATTCACTATATACAATTACCCTATTCCTCTTTATTGAACTTCCATGTTCTTATCATTTAAGGATGATTCCATCATATACCAATATAAGATAAGGCGTGATTAAATCAAAATTGTGCATAAATAAAATATAACTTACAAATCCCCTACTTGGATAAGAATCTTTCAAGAACATTTTATACTCAAAATAGAGGAGAAAGGGACACACACTAGAATGGAAACTAAAAAATGGAACATGAAATAATTGGTAAAGGATTAAAAATATTGAATAAAGGAGTTTGGATCATCCAAACTTAAAGGATAACTCAAGAAACTCAATCATGGAAGACACTATGATTTTAGAATATAACATATAAGTTTTATAGATATTTCAAAATCAAAACTCATTAGACTCTCATTTTCATTCTCATCAATTATATTTTGATCCAAAACTCACACCACATTTAAATATTATTCAATATTTGGAACAATTTAAAAGAGTCAAAATTCATGTTAAGTCTTTAATTTTAAGTCATTATTTCCCTTAAATTCAAAATTTTGAGTTTTAGATCAAAAAAAAGAAAAACAATTTTCTATACAAAATACACTACCTATATGCATGGAGAATACAATGCATATGGGTAGATTTTAATACCTTTATATATCATGGAAAAGTACCCCAACATGAGAAATATAATACCCTCATGCATATTTACCTTAACTCAAGACTCAACACCATACCTTATGTAGTTGACTACCCCTACAAGAGACCATCATGTGATCTTTAATTAATGCAACACTTTTAGAAATAAACACTAACCTTCATATCATAATATTCAAGCTACCTTTACATGATAAAATAAAAATATTACATTAACAGTATATGTCCAGTTTCCTACACTTCAAGGATGATATACCTTTACGTAGACTTGACGTTACTATTATGAATCTCAAAATAAAGGGATGACCCTTTCACAGGAAGAAATTCATTTGTAAGGGTAAGTTTATTTTTATAAATATTAACTGTTCACTTAGTAAAACTTATAAATAATTAAATTCATATTAAATAAATGTATGAATATTTAAAAAATATTTATTACTACTTCTGAAAATCTTGTATTACTTCTAAAATAATTAAAACACTTTAAAACTACCTAATAAATTCCAGAATAACCGAAAAAATAATTTTAAAAACTTTAAAATTATTTTCATAATCTGTAAAACCATCTAGAAAAAGATTCTTAAAATTATTAAAATTACATTGAACCACTGAATAACCTAGAATGACAAAGGAAATTATTAAGGGAAAACTAAACCTTTACATCAGATACTTCTCAAAAAATTATCATCCTTGAGAATTAAAATAGAACCATGAAGGAGAGAGAAAGGAAGGGGGATAAACTGACCACCCTATATGACACATCTCAGGGTTCTCTCTATATATAGAAGACGGATAACACACATGATGAATAAAGAACATAACTATAAAACATTATTAAAAAACCTCAAAAAAATTCACTCGGGGGATATACCACTCAAACAGAAATAAGGAAGTTAATAAAACACTACATCAAGGAACAGAATAAATCATATATATCAACATGAGGTTAAATACATTAACAAATCACCTGAAAAAATAAAACATTATAAAACTAAGAACAATGAGCACACATATGCAACTCTCATTCCCAATTATAGTGACAAAAATCACAACAAAGGCCACATAGATGGCCATAACAAACCTAAAAAACAATTAATATCAATCAGTTATTATAAAAAAAATAACACTATACCGAGAAACACCTTTTAAAACAATCACTTCAAACTGATGTAAACAAAAATCATAAAACATAATTTTTAAAAAATCATCATTTTTGTAAATTCAATAATTTTACTTAGGCATGCTCTAAAATGAAAATTTTATCCTTAAACTCATGTATTTTGTTTAAAATTGCCACATCATAATATTTTCACAATATTAAACTGTTTATTAATGTTTTATCATGCTTTAATTTATCACTTAATCTATATAAGTCCCCATTTAAAGCTTTATACTTAATTAAAACCTAGCATAATAAACCTTAAAAAAAATTTAATTCATAAAATTCAAAACATATCATGCTTAATATGTCATGAAAAACATAGATTAGAATGATAACATAATAATTAAACTTAAAATACTCACACGAATTAAGAAATAATTGACATGGAACATATATTTTCATGTTTACATAAATTATTACCAACAATATTGGATATAATAACTGCAAAATTTCACTACATCATTCTTATTAAGATGTTTCAAATTTTTTCATGCCTTTAAAAAAAATTCTTACTTTTATTTAACATCTAACAGATTGGAAGGCCTTTAAATGAAAAAAATTTAAACCTTCTTCATAATAAGGTTTTATTAAAATTGTTTATGTAAAAACTCTCCCAATTATTTTTTGAAAGAAATTATTTTTAAAATAAATGAAAAATTAAAAAAAATAACCACCTTCATTTATTTAATAAAACCAATTACTATCTAAATAAATTTTTTCAAGTGAGTATCATGTGTAACAACCCTGACCCTAGTATCCCAGAGTCGGTGGTTATTTTATTACAATGGAATAGATACAAGATAACACATCACTGTGGATTGATAAGTTTATAATTATTAAAGAACTAGATACATACATGGTTTTCTTATTACATTGGTAATTAAACATATTACATAACAAAGGAAAATAAAATACTTCTTTGGAACTTATTCAAAGATTCCATCTTAATAACCTTGGGAAGGAAAAAAATAAAATGGTGATCTCAAATGATCAGTAAGGGTTATATATTATAGAATCATGATTCAATAATAAGTGAACCATAATCAATAAGAAAATGTAAATAGTTGAAAAATATATCCCATTTAATCAATAAACTGATAATGGAAATGCATCTATAGATTTTGTCATACTTAAAATATCATGGATAGTAATAAATGAATACTTAGTGAAGTAAATGATTAATTATTGGATGTAATGTATCTTGAAAATGAACCACTACCATCAAGAACTTTCACAATACATTTTATGTCTTTAGGTAGAAACTTGTCTGATTCTTCTTGGAAGAAAACACGAAGGGTTTGTCACCAACTATTATGTCCCATGAGACCTGTCGGTGCATTGAGGGGTTATCTATAACTAGGCCCCACCCATGTCTGCATATACAAAACATTAATCAAATATAAAAATGATGAATTTAATTCATGAAATAAATATTCCTTATTAATTAATATCCATATAGAGAAAAATATACTAATTTAACATTATTTCACAGTTAATCAAATAACATTCAAAGTAAACATCGTATGTAAAAAAATGGTATATGACTTAGAAAATAATCATATCGATTGATACAAGTACTACAGATAATTTAATTTTAAATTAAAAATTACTTCAAAGGGGTATTAGATACACCACATAAAAATTATTAGGTGCACAATACAAAGTAAGTCTCAATGAAATGGAAATTGAGATGAAGTCCCTTACCTTATGTCTGAAAGCATTCTGAACTTGAACTTAATGTTCTAGATAATCAAATTAGATTCATGAATTAATTAATTAAAACCTATTAAACATATATTTCATTTATTATAATTTTATTAAGTTCATTTATGTCTATTTTGATGTGTTATATTGTTTAATTTCGTTATTCTTAGAGCACTTGTTCCATGGTTTTATGGTCGGTTCCCCTGAGTATAAAATAGGAGAGTTCTTCTCAAATGGGAATAACTTCTCAAAAATTAAAATTATTTAGTATTAATGAACATAAATAATTTTATATGATCTCATATATCATTTTTTATATGGAATAAGGATGATTCATTAGATATAATGTTGATGAAAATGTCTTAATTTATTTTGGATGTTTTTATGACCATCATGAACTTGTGTCATTTTATTTAATATTATGTTTATATATTAATTCCATACCATGATATAACCTATAATAATATTATTAAAATATTATTTAATCATAATAAAAGTTTTATAACTATCCTTGAATATGGTAATGGAAAATTAAAACTCATCATCCATGAAGTCGGTGAATCGACACATCAAAGATGATGTTTTCATTTTTAAAATAAAATAAGGAGAGAAGATATTTAATGATGGATATTCCATTAACATAAAAAAATAAATTATATATATGATATTGGAGTTATCATTTCACTTTGTATAAGGGGGTGTTTGGATACAATAAGAAAATAAAATAAAATTAAAGAGAAAGAATGAGGATTTTACCTCTTGAATATCGTCTCCTTGGGAACCTCCTTAAGACACTTGGATTTGGTATTTTAGTAATACCAGAAAGTCTGAAACATGTGGGAGAGTATTTGGAATTTAATTGGGTATAATTTAGATATTATTTAATTTTTTAAGGTGTAAGGAGAAGGGGTAGTGATGGGTGGTATTTATAGGGAGAGGAGAGGGGTGTTTTTTATTATTTTATTCATTTGTTTATTATTTTGGATCAAAACTATCAATAGTGTTGATTACCATGAGTAAATACAATAAATAGAGCATGTGAGTTAGAACTAATTAGTTGTTAACTCATCCATACACCATCCACGACTCAATAACTCATTTATTTACATAATGTTAAATACCGTAAATTACCTTATTTCACTATTCACAAAAATTCAACTATTTTAAAAAAATCCCAAAAATTCTCCATAACTATTTTTCAATCTGTAGATTTCAAAAATGGACTCCATTTTATGAAAATAATTTTCTAAATATTGAAAATTTAATTTTTAATTAAAATCATTATTTATTCTAAAAATACTGATTTTAATATTACAACTGATTTTACGACACTTTGAAAAATTAATTATGGTCTCATAGAATTATCTTATAATTATAATGAAACAAAATATTAATTTATGAATCTATTTTATGAAAATAATTTTTCTTTTGAATCATTATATTATTTATAAAATTCTAAATAAACATTTACATTTCACAAAAAATACCAACACTTAATTTATCATTTTTAAAACATTTATATACTTATTCCATGATATAAATATATTATATTTACATTTATGAGATAAATATAATTTGTTTATAATTTCATAGGTTAGGTTATTATTCTAATGGACACATTATTATTCCAACCTCTATGTTAATATTTAATAATATATCATGGTTTGTAAGGTTTCGTATAAATTGAATTTGTTGAATAAGATACATACAATAAAATATTTGGTTGTTATATTATTACCTCCATTGAAAATTTCATCCTTTGAATTTTTTCATGAATATTTACTTATAGATATATATGGTTGTTTATTCTTCATAACATCTTTAGGTTCCAATATTTCTTCTTCCATTTTATGGTTTCTCCAAATAACCATTACTAGTTGAGTCATCTGATTTCTCAATACTTTCTCTCTACTATCAAGAATATCGATAGTCTATTCATTGTAAGACAAATTATGTTCCAGTTCTATTTCTTCATAGGTGAGTACATGCATGAGGTCTAGAATGTACTTCTTTTAAAATGATATGTGTAACACATCATAAAATTTGGAGAGACTTGGTGGCATTTCTAATCAGTAAGCTACAGCTCTAATTCATTCTAGAATTTTAAATGGTCTAATGTACCTAGGGCATAGTTTACCTTTCTTACCAAACCTTATGACACCCATATATATAGAAATTTTCTCCCACTTGAAATTCCAAATCCTTTCTTTGGTTGTCAGCATAACTCTTTTTCCTACTTTGAGATGATTTAATATGATCATGAATAGTCTTTACCTTTTTCATTGTATCTTAAATAAGTTATGGGACTATAAGTTTCCTCTCACCAAATTCATCCTAATAAGTTATAGTACGAAATATTTTTCCATATAATGCTTTATATGGTGCCATTTGAATATAAGAATGGACACTATTATTGCATGAAAACTCTACCAAAGGTAAATACTAATCCCATATAACTTGGAAGTCAAGTGATCATGATCTTAATATGTCTTCCAATGTTTTAATAGTCCTTTCAAATTGTCCATCAGTTGGAGGGTGATAAGTGACACTCAAATAAAGATCATTATCCAAATCCTTCTGAATACACTTCTAGAATTTTTATGTAAAATAAGGATCTTTATTAGATACACTCAATAGAGGTGCACCATTAAGTCTTACATATTCATTAATATAGAGTCTTTCTAGGAGTTCAATAGTTAAATATTCACTTATAGGAATAAAATATGTCGATTTTTTAAGGAAATCAACAATAACCCATATCATATCATTATTTATGGGGGTATTTGGTAATCCACTTATGAAGTCTATAGTAATTTCATCCCAATTATACATAGGAATATGTATAGGTTTCAAATATCCTCTAGGATATTGTCTCTCAGCCTTCACTTGTTGAAAAAATATACATCTTGACACATAGTTAGAAATTTCTGGCTTCATATTATCCCACCAAAAATGTTTCTTCAAATCTCTATACCTATTGGTACTACCAGGGATTATAGAGAAATTTGATCTATGAGAATCGTCCCATAGTTTCATTTTTAGATCAGGTATTGATGGAACACATAACCTATTTTTAAATTTTAGAATTCCATTCTCATAAAAGAATCCTACCACTCTTTTATCATTAATATCTTTAATTTTATTTTGAAAATTCTCATCATTATATTGATATCTTTTTATATTTTCTAATAAATATGGTTTCACAATAATTTGAAAAGGGAATTATGTTTCCTCTTCCTTAACAATTCCCATATCCATCTTTATTAAATCCATGAACATAGGATCTTTATCAATCCTCATTTAGGTTATAAGTCTATGATATTTCCTTATTAATACATTTTATACCTTATTTTCTTTTCCTGGGGGGTATTTTATTGAGAAATAATAATATTTAAGTAACTCTATCCATCGTATTTGACTCATGTTGAGTTGTTTCTATGTAATTATGTATTTCAAAATCTTTTGATCTTTATATATCTCACATATTTCACCATAGAGATAGTGTCACCATATCTTTAGAGCAAAGATTATGGCTACTAACTCAAGATCATGAGTTGGATAATTTTTTCCATTAATCTCTAACTACCTTAATGCATATGTAATAACTTTATCGTTTTTCATAAGGAAAAATCCCAATCCTTTATTTGATGCTCATTGTATTTCACAAACCCGTCATCTCTTGAAGGTAGAGTCAAAATCAAATCATTGAATAATCTTCTCTTCAATTCTTCAAAACATTCTTTTCATTATTTTGTCTATATAAACATAACCCCTTTATGTGTGAGCTTGGTTAATTGGTTAAACAATCAAGAAAAATTCTGAATGAAATTTCAATAGTAACCTACTAAACCATTGAAACTACGTACCTTGGTTATGCTTATTGGCATAGTCCATTCTTGGATTTCCTTTGTATTTACAAGATCAACTGAGAGTCAATATTTAGAGAAAATATTTCCAATAAAATAAATTTACTAAATCCAAGATTCACACTTTCTAAATTTACCATATAACTCTTTCCTTCTAAGAGTCTTAATAATGATACACAAGTGATTCTCATGGTATTCATATGTTTTAGAATATATCAAAACATCATCAATTAATACCAAAATAAAATCTTCATAATATTCATTGAATATTATTTTTATCAGATATATAAAAATTGAGATTTCATTAGTAAATCCAAATAGAATTACTCTAAACTCATAATGTATATACCTCATCAGAAAATCAATCTTTGAAATACCTTCCTTATTTACTCATAATTGATGATACCAAGAATAGAGGTCAATCTTTGAAAAATATTGAGCTCTATGAAGCTGATCAAATAAATCATCAATGCGAGTTAGAGGATACTTGTTATTTAATTTAATAAAGTTAATTTCTCTATCATTAATGGACAAACTCATGGATCCATATTTCTTTTTAACAAAGAGAACATGGGATCCCTATGTAGAAATACTAGGGAGAATAAATCTCAAATTACTCAACTCCTCTAGTTGTTTCTTTATATCCACTAATTCCATAGTGGATATTCTATATGGAGTCTTTGATATTGGTTTTTCATTTGGGATTAAATCAATGGTAAACTCAAATTCATGCTCTATGGGGTGTCCAGGTAAATACTCTTGAAATATATCAATATATTCCTATATAATTGGTATATCCTCAATTTTAAAATTACATTCCTCATCCTTAGATGTTTTTTTATATTCCTACCCAATAACTTCATCTAGCAGAGCTACTGGGGGTGGATCTAGATAAGAATAAGATGATGAATCTTCTTCTCTAAATATAAGGAATTCTAAATCTTTCTCACAAATCATAATTTCCTTAAGCTTAGAATAAAATTTCACATTATTTTCTTAAATCCATTCCATACCATAGATTATATCAAATTAAACCATATTTATGATGATAATTGTATAAAATAAAGCACATTTATGTGTCATAATAGGGATTTCCTGACACATTTTTATTATAATGACACTCCCCTTATGAGTTTTGATTAATAACTCCCTTAGTAAATAAAACGATAAATGTATAAATTTCTTGAAAAAATGTGTAGATATAAAAGAGTGTGATGATCAAGAATCAAATAAATCATTGATTATATTTGAATATCTAATTAATGTACCTTCCACAACATCATTAGGTACTTATACTTTAGCTATGGTGATCACATAATCTTAGTTATCTCCTCGTGGTCTCTTCTATAGTAGATTCCCTTTACACTTGGTACATTGGTTTGAATAATTCCCCATTTCATTATAGTTAAAGCATTGAACATAATTTATTTGTTTCTTCCCCTTGTATTCATTAGCTTATTGACCATTTTCTAAGAACTTATAAAAAACTCCCATTCCTTTCAATCATTTCCCAGGATGATTCTTTCCACAATTTTTTCATAATGGAAATTGCTTTGTTCCCTAATTATTCTTTGGTGATTTACCTTTTTCATGGTTATCAGAAGTCTTATTCTTCTCTTAATTTCCTTTTAACATATATGTTCTATAAAATTCCTACTCTATTTATATGTCACTTAATAATATTTCATCATATGATGAAAATGTTTAAGAATCTAGTGTCATTTAAAGACTTATCTTAAGACCATCAAGTAAATGATCAATTTTTTTTAATCACATATGTAATCTCTATCATACCAGGATAGTCTTTTAAAGGTAGTCTCATACTCCATAACAATCTCTTTTTTACTTTTTATTTAAGGTAATGAATTTTCTCTTCATTTAAGTTCTTGGCTCACAAGGGAAATATTTATCAAATAATTTTTCTTTAAAAGTTATCCATTCCATATATTCTATTCAATCTTCCTACTTAGTATTCTAGATCAGTGAAAACCATTTATCAGCATCAACCTTGAGGAAATATACCTCTAGTACTACCTTTTCTCTTTCATCACATCCCAATTCCATAAATATCTTTTCTAGGGACTTGATCCACTGCTCATCTACCACTGGATTAGTAGTACCTATAAAATATGGGAACTTTTTCCTTATAAAATGATCCAACATAGGTGTAGTATGATTATTCATCATAACATAAGTAAATTTTCTTAATATTTTCATGATCTTCTCTACTCCAATACCAACTGTGTTGACTTGATTAGTTGGTAAATACCTATATTTTCTATGGGTATTGATTACCTTTTTTCATTAGGTTCCATCACCAAATAATAGAAAATATTGAGTTAGCTCATAATAATCCTGATTATTGAGATAAAAATTAACTAAAATGAATTGTTGTAATTCTCATGTTTATTTTACATCTAGTTCCCATGGTTTCTACTAAAACTTCTATGATATCAACTATAACAACCCTGACCCCAGTAACCCGGAGTTGGTGGTTATTTTATTACTATGTTATATATACAGGATATCATATCACAAAGGATCAATAAGTTTGGTAGTATTTAATAACTATAAGTATGCATGGTTCAGTTATTAAATTGGTAATTAAACATTGAATATTACAAAGGAAAATAAAATGCTTCCTTAACACTTATTCAAAGATTTCATCTTTATAACATTGGGAAGGAAAACATATAAAAGGGTGAGTTAAAATTCTCAATAAGGGTTACATACATCAGAAACATAAATCAATAATAAGTGAAGAATAATAAATACAGAATAATCAATATGGAAAGGTGAATAACTAAAAAACACATTCCATTTAATCAATAAACGGAGAATGAAAATACATCCATTGAATTTTTTTCATAGTAAAAATATCATGGATTGTAATAACTAAACAATTAATGAAGGAAATGATTAATTATTAGATGTCATGTGTCCAAAACATGAACAACTACTATCAAGACATTTCATAATATGGTTTAAATATGTGGTTAGAAACCTATCTGATTCTTTTTAGAAACAAACATGAAGGGTTTATCACCAATTGTCTTTTCTCATGAGACATGTCGATGCATCAAGGGGCTATCTATAACCGAGACAAACCCATGTCTAATGTACAAATAATTCCTCAAACATTGAAATAATTTATTTAATTCATGAAATAAATATTCCTTATGAATGAATATCCATTTTGAGAAAAAGGTTTGTATTTAACATTATTTACCAGTTAGTTAAATTCAATTCCAAGTAAACACCATATGTAAAAAATGTTATAAAACTTAGACAATAATCATATATATGATACAATAAATTTGGATAAAATAATTTAAAATTAAAATGATTTCAAAGGGGTAGTATATACACGACGTAAAAATTATTAGGATCACAATACCATGTAAGTCTCAATGAAATGAAAATTGAGACGAAGTCCCTTATCTTATGTATAAAAGCATTCTGAATTAGTACTTAATATCCTTGATAATCAAATTAGAATAATTAATTGCTTAATTCATAAACTATTCAATAAATATTTTATTTATTATAATTTTTTAAGTAAATTTCTGGCCATTTAGATGAGTTATATTATTTAATTTTTTTATTTCGAGAGCGTTCATTTCATGGTTTTATGGTCGGTTCCCTTGAGTCTAAAATGTGAGACCTCTTATAAAATGGGAATAAATTCACCTGATGTGAAATTATTTAGTATTAATGAACTTAAAAAAGTTTACATGATATCATATTTCATTTGGTTATATAAAATGAGGATGATTCATTAGATATAATGTTGATAAAAATGTCTTAATTTATTTTGGTGGTTTTTACGACCATCACAAACCTGTGTAATTTTATTTAATATTATGTTAATATATTAGTTACATAACATGATATAACTTATAATATATATAAATATATATATTAAAATATTATTTAACTATAATATTTTTTATGACCATCCTTGATGGTGGTAATGGAAAATGAAAACTCATTTTCTACAAAGGCAGTGAATCGAGGAATAACAGTCGATGTTTTCATTTTTAAAATAAAAGTATGAGATAAGATATTTGATGATGTATATTACATTAACACAAAAAATATAGTATATTTATGATATTTGATTTTTCATTCCACTTTGGATAAGGGGAGGTGAGGAGAGAATAAGAAAATAAAATAAAATAAAAGAGAAAAAATGAGGGTTTTACCTCTTGAATATCATCTCCTTAGGAACCTCCTTAAGACACTTGGATTTAGTATTTTTCTAAGACCAATAGGTATTAGACATGGGTTAGAGGCTTGGAAATGGAATTGGGTAGAATTTATACTATATTCAAGGCTTAAAATGTGTGAGGATAAGGGGTGGTATTTATAGGGAGAGGAGAGGGGTGTTTTTGATTATTTTATTCATTTGTTTTTTTATTTTGGTCAAGAATATCAATATTGTTGATTTCCAAGTCTAAATATAGTAAATAGAGAATTTGAGTTCAAAATAATCAGTGCTTACCTCATCTATTCATCATCCATGACTCAATAATTCATTTATTTACTTATATTGGTAAATACTGTACATTACTGTATTTCTCTATTCACAAAAAATTCAAATATTTTAGAAAAATACCTAAAAATTAACCTAAAAATTTTATGAGGTGTATATTTCAAAAAAATACTTTGTTTTATTAAAATAATTTTTTAAATATGGGAAATTTAATTTTTAAATAATGGCATTATTTATTTGAAAAATACCAATTTTAATATTATAACTAATCTTACGAAACTTTGAAAAATTATTTATGGTCTCATAAAATTATCTTATAATTATAACGAAACAAAATATTAATTTATGAATCTATTTTATGAAAATAAATTTTATTTTAAATCATTATATAATTTATAAAATTTTAAATAATCCTTTAAGTTTCACAAGAAATACCAACACTTAATTTATCATTTTTAAAACATTTATTTACTTATTATATGATATAAATAGATCATATTTTCATTTATTAGATACATAAATTTAATTTATACTTTCATAGGTGAGTTTATTATTCTAATGGTCATATTACTCTTCCAACCGACATGTTAATATTTAATAGTATATCACGGTTCGTAAGCTAATGAATAAATTAAATTTATTGAACAAGATACATATTGTAACATCATGGGGTGTTATATAATAGAATATTATTGCACAAAATATCACAAAAAATTTAGAAAATTACCCAATATAATGTACTCAAAATAGAATATTTGAAAACCAACATTTCATTACTAACTAAATAAACCAAACTATTCAGTATATTACCCAATTTATTTATCATTCATCACAAAATTTAAATAATCCACCCAATACTGTAATTAAAAAATTTAACATGTTTCATGTAAAAATAATTGGTAATTCTTAGAAATTTAATAAATTCTAAGCATGGTTTCAAAATTAAAGGCTTTCACCACATTCTTTTTTATTCAACTAACACATCCCTTCTATGTTATTTATCAAGTTAATATCAATACACATAACTTTAAAACTATTTAATCCAAATAAATACCCAACATAAATCATAAAACACTTTATTCAACATAAAATCTTCTAAGTTTGTTAACAGATCTTTAGTTACCAACAACACACCTAAGTGACACCATAAAATATTTATTATTTCTATTTATAATTTACTATAGATAGATGTCATTACTTATAGAAGTTTTAATTTAACACCACGTCATATTACTTGAATAACCCAAGCACTAAGATCAACATAAATAGATCTACCACAAGCATATAAATCAAGGGTACCTACCCACCACAACGTGATATTGTTCACATTGTGCGACCTTAACTCACCCATACAAATTTTATATGCATTATGATGGGTGAGGTGTCCCTCCTACTCATATGTTTGTAGCCATAAAATACATTACCAGTACATGATAAATCCATCTTCAAATAAAAGATCATAAAATCACTGACACATCATAAATAGATTCACATTTAAAAATTAAGGCATACAAAATTTAACTCATGACATTGAGTATAAAAATTTAATACTATGAAGAAATAAAATAAAATAGAAAACATATAACATCTTCTCCCCCTAAATAGGTCCCATAACATTGAGCCTAAGATAAGTGCATTATAAATAAGAAGAAAATACAAATACCCCTTCCTACAGATCAAATCTAAACCATATCAGGTCTGAGAGAAGATTTTTAGTATGCATATGATAATTCTAGCCCCCAAATCATATCTTCAGAACACTGAGCCTAATGAGAGAGTTATAGAATGAAATTAATAAGGTTATATATACCCTTTCCCTAGACTATATCTCCATATCAACACTAGGATCATGGAATGAGTTAAATTCTAGTGTAGGTTGGTTATCAAAGGTGGGAGTGTTATAAGAAATTGGATCATAGGATTAAACAGAAGGGTTTCAATTATAGAGAATGATATAAGAACCAATCATTTGTGTGAAGAAATGAAAATAAAAAAATATTGAAGATAATTCAATCCATTCAATTATATAGGACAACAATCAAAGGATTAAGGCTCGAAAAGTGATTATAAGGTTCTATAACATATCAAGAGAAGAACCCAAAGTGGAGGTAAAATATCACTAGATGAAAATCCACCTTTGTGGTTGAAAAAAAACTTGTCTTGAAACTTATCTCAAAACATTCCCCATAATATATTTGACTCTTTATAAATTCCAAGGAATAAGATCCACCACTTCCATGATACACTACATTACATTATCATAACCAATGAAAACCCAGTGATTACTTCTTGAAAAAAAATTAAATACTATATACACTTATTTCAACAAACACATTATCATTATCAAAAATGGACCCCTCATACATTTACAGACCCTGATGCTGAAACCTGTAGAGTTTCCTTCTCTATGGGTCATCATTTTTTAACTCCACTATTTGACAATTTTCTACCATATCATACTAAACATATTCAATGCAAACCTGAGGGAACATTTACCTGGATCCATTACTATAAAAGAAAAAACAATATATAATTCTTAAACAGGACGCATATTATTTATTATTAATTAATTAATTCAATTTTGAATATAATTTTCATTATCTATCCAATTAAAGCACATGAGTATACAAATGTGATACATGATCCATTCCTAGGTCTCTACACCGCAAGAAGCATCACCTTTCCCAGTAAATTTTGAAAATTTTAAGGGCCTTGTGTTGGATCATAGGGGGTTCTAAAATCACATTTCCTAGATGGTATCCATATTTTAAAACACATATTAATCCTAGATAATTCAATTTTCCTACCTACCCTTGTAGTCCTCACCAGTGCCTATCTATCAACTCTATCCAATCTCTTTACCATCAATATTTGATACTATTTTATCCTAAAATCCTCCATCCAAAGGTATCCCACCCAAAATAAAAATTAATATAGGGAGATAATTACCGCTAAAGACTACTTATAATAGGAAATGATATGGAGACTAGCATTAAGGGTATATAAATCAAACACAGAGGAGGCATTACCCTTAATATTAATTTAAGGAATAAGAGATAAGATAATAAGGAACCAACTAAATCTAATAAATAAATAAAGAAGTAATACCAATATGTGAATGTAATATCATACATAAGCTAAAACAATTGAAGTACTAAAAATAATCCTTGATAATAACTAAAAATCTCCAACAGATCCTCAACATATCATTAAACTAATAATGTAAAACTTGATCGTTAACCTAATACTATGGACTTGAAATGTATTTTATATTAAAATAGGGTGATAATAACATATATACATTGTGGGATCCTCCCTAAAACTCCCATGAATAATATAAAATAAGTATATTAAAGCCTAGTGAATAAATAAATGGAATCAACTCATCACATAAACATGTAATACTATTTTTCCATCCTCACTATTTCCCACTATCTAAGTAACACATAGAATTAAATAATTATATACAAAAAATAATATATATATATATATATATATATATATATAATTTAATACACTCTACTTTTACTTCTTTATTGGTTCTCTTCCCTCACAACCCAATTTCAGACAACCTGTGCTCATTCCTCCCATAAATCATCACGCACCTCATGAATAAGTACCTAGACATTAAAAAATATATTACATCCAGAAAACTCATCATCATCATCATCCCCATTAGAAAAAAAATTTATTCCTGGAAGCCACTAAAACCTATAAAAATGAATTATACCACAAGTTATCACACCTTATGCACACACACACCCATGAAATTCCAGATCCACCCTGACTGGATATAAATATGTGATATGCCTCAATCAATTATCCCCATACATAAATTTATTGTAAATTTGTATCCATAACATTCTGGGAAAGAATGCACCCTTTACCATAAGCTATTATAGCATGGGATATGCCTACACCAACTACAACTAAAGGGGATCTTTGGAGAGGGATAATTCATCTATATGTTCCCTCTCCATCATAGATTCTGGAGAAAAAACCCCTAAAACATTTATGTGTTGGTTTCCTTACCGACATGGGTGATGAAGCATATGAAATTAGAAAATATAAATAATATCAAATACATCCACACTAAGGGAAACTACCTAGCCTTAAACTCATATAACACTAATGGTTCACATGACACTCTGCCTCCACTATTAAGAAATAGGTCTAAAACATGAATATAAGAATCAACTTCATTATTAATATTTTAATTAAACATTAATTAATATATACCCATATTCATTTCCAATATTAAAATTTTAATATTTTAATAATCCAACTTAGGCACTATAAATTCTATTAATTATATTATGAAATATATCATCATTATTTATAAACACTATGTACCATATATATTCATTTGTTAAATTATTTATAATCACGTGATTTTGGGTACTCTAGGAATCATACTAAACTACCGCATAAAAATTACACATTTCATGTGGAGATTCAAACTATTTCAAGAATTTTGAAAACTATATGTTTTATCCACCCATCCAAACATATAATTAAATCAAGAAAGAAATTGTATCAATAATAAAGTCATAATCTAAACTTGCCTTGAAATCCTGATGTTATTACCACACCATTTATCATAGTATAATTTGTCCCTCCATCATAAACATTGACCATCACTACATCCTCCTACCCCCACCCATTTCTAAATATATAACCAACCATCAATATAGATCAGGGCCTCTAACATATTGCTCAAAAAATCATTCCAACCATATTGGGTTATAAATAAATCACATCAAGTATCTAATTATCCAAGAGAATACATATATGTTTAATATATTTTCCTTACACAATAAAAAGCACTAAATATATGACATAAAGGCTGTTAAGCCTCCTACAATGAGTAATGAAATCATTTATCCCTAAATATTTATTCTCCAATAAACTACCATTTTAATTACACATTGAATTAACTAGTTTTTTTATTATTAGGTTTTCCACATCAAGAAACATATATGTAGTATCTAATAGAATATACAAAACAACATGAACATGATTCATATGTTATTCCCAAGTTTAATCAATTCCATAAAGATCATTAGTTATTATGCTCATGCCTCAGTAATTTAAATTATAATATCATTTGGTTTTTTGTTATTTATCCATTTCAATATATTAAATTATGGTAAATAATAACCACCAAAAACATCCAAAAAGATAAAACACTATCTATAAAATATCATTAGGTAATAAAAACATATTACAAACATATGAAATCACAAAAAACACAACCATTTATTTAATATCTAATATAAAATATTATTTATCTACACATATGATAATTATCCCTTTTCAATTTTTCAATAATATAATTTTATAATAATTATAATTATAAAATAATAAACATATACTCTATAGCATGAAATACTATAATTATTCCATTAGATTCTAGGTTTTGAATTTATATTAATAATTATGAATGTGATTATTCTTTTTCTCTATCTTGGATAACTATCAGAATAAAGAATTCACATTCTCCATTTATAACATGTGGTAATAACTTCGTACTTTAATTATCCCAATTTGAATATACTATTTTTATTTAATTCCATGTTTTGAAGAAAATATTCACTAATTTCTATGTAATTTCCAAAAATATTAAATATCATCTTAGTAGTATGCGATTATCCATTTCCTCTCTCTTAAGTAATTTCCATATTGTGAATTAATAACATCGTTTAAACATGTGTTTTCTAGTTTATTAATAACATTAATAATATACTTCATATGATAAATCTTATATTTCAATTATTAAATTAATAACAATAATATATTAACCATATTCCATTTCAGGCAATTTTCCAAAATTTGAAATAACATATTCACAACATAAAAATATCATCTCCATATTCCTATAACTTACAGGTTCTTATCAATTTGGATTGATTCCATAATATATTAAAATAATCCAAGACATTATTAAATCACAATTAAACATAAATAAAAGTGAATTTATAGATCTTATACCTATAGAAAAAGTGTTCAAGAACATGCTGCATCCCAAAAAGTGGAGAAAGGAATGCGCACAATCCTAAAAAGATGAAAATGGAACTTAAAATGATTGACATAGGCTTTTAGATCTTGAGTGACGGATTTTGGATCTTACAAACACAAATTAGTACCTAAGAAACTCATGTAAGGAAGAAAAT
This sequence comes from Viscum album, assembly GCA_963277665.1. Taxonomy (NCBI): domain Eukaryota; kingdom Viridiplantae; phylum Streptophyta; class Magnoliopsida; order Santalales; family Viscaceae; genus Viscum; species Viscum album. The sequence goes on along the minus strand of OY728131.1, from coordinate 990,251,843 downwards.
ATGATTTTAGAAGATAACATATATTTTTTATATATGTTTCAAAAAAACTCATAAAAATGTTATTTTAATTCTCATTTAGTCTATTTTGATTTAAAAATAGGATTAAAATTCATTTAACTCTTTTAAAGTCATATAAAAATTTTAAAAGAGTGTAATTTAATTTTAAATAATTAATTTTATGTCATTATTTCCATTTACTACATAATTTTGAGTTTTAGATCGAATAGAAAAAGTAAAATTAATTTTCTTCATAAAACCCACTACTTATAAGATAAACTCATAAATTGGGTAAGGGTTGGTTTGGGTAACTTTAAGCATATTAGAAAATAAACCCTATATGAGATATAGAGCACCCTTACAAATCATTAATTTCATTCAAGACTCAATACCCTACCTTTTCACAATAATTAAAGTTATGATTTACATTTACATGAAGTAGCTAATAACCCCTATACAAGATCTTCATTCGAGCTTGCCCTGATCCCAAACTTCTAGAAAATAAACATTGACCTTTATATATAAATATTCAACCTACTTTTATGAGAGTGAATATAAATATTTCCCAAGTCTTACATAGCTAGCTACCAACACTCAAGGGATGATATAACTTTTTCTACACATAACCTTAGCCTTACAAATCTTAAAAAATGGATAACCCTTACATAGGTAGCTAGTCTTACATAATGGTAAGTACAATTTTTTAATATTAAATTTTCACTTTGAAAAAATTGTAAATAATTAAAATTATCTTAAATAAACTTATGAAGATTTTTAAAATAAAATTTCTCTACTTTAAAAAATCATGGATTACTTAAAAATCAATTAAATTACTTTAAAAATACCTGATAAGTTTCAGTATCACCAAAAAAATAAATTTTAATTAAAATCACATGCATATTTTTTAAAACCATTTAAAAATAACTTCTTAAATTTACAAAAATCCCCCCAAACTACCAGAAACCCAAAAACGTCAAAAGAAATGATTATGAAAACTCCATACCTTTACATGAATGTATGGTTTTGAGTTTTGGATAATATGGTTGGATTGAAAGTATTATCTATAGATTTTTTTTATGGAATTAAAATTACTAGATGCTAGTTTAAATGGTTGTTTTAGAATTTTGCCTCTTGTGTTGATATGATCTTATTTCAAGACAAGATATTTGATTCATTATGGTATATTATTAGTTTTATATTAATTTAGATTAAATTATTCTAAAAACCTCTAGAAAATATGTATTTATCTTAAAAATGATGATTAGGTTGTTATTTTAGGAAAATAGGATGTGAATTATCGATATTGGTATGAGAGTAATTTAGTGTGGTTAAGTTTGAATGGAAATTTGTCCTTTTGAGTAATAAGTCTTTTAGTGTCTATTTATTTTCGATTTTGATGATTTAAAATCATAATAATTAGAAATATATTGATGTTAGATGTTTGGGTTTTAGTTTAGGGTCTAAATTGTGAAAATTGGTTGTGAACCATGATTTCTAGAAAAATACATATAGTTCTAAAAAAATTAACAGTCTGCTTTCATGGTTTGAGAGACCTAAAAACCTTAAAATTTTATTCCAATAAAAAATGTTTAACCCCATGAATAACCATGGATATGGATCATTTATTTTTTTAAACCACTAGTACATAGTGCATAAATGAAATCATGACCAGATGATCATAGATAATGACTATGCATTGTGAAAATGGTATAGAAACCATGTTTTCGCCATTTATTGACCCTTAAAACCCTTATATGAAATATTTAGAGTATTTAGATACGTTAAATGTCTGAATAGATGTTGAAAATGTGATTTTAATTTTAAAAAAAGAATCAAATTTTATTTGAGTATCTGTTTAGGCTCCACAAACAATAAAATTGAAGTTAATGAAAAGAAATAGGATTTTATCCATAGGAAAACATCATAGAACGTGACACCCAAAATGTTAATATAAGGTAATTTTTATGTTATTTATTTATTTTATTTATTTTATTTATTTCCATTTAGTTCATACTTAAGAATTTGAAAATTTTAAATTTCTTAATTTTTTTCAGTATACATGGTCGACCTTTATGGCCAGATTTACCATAAAAGTTGACTATTTTTATCCCAAAACATGTAATAGTGATAAATAAAGGGTATCATGTATGATCTTTGATATCTTGTAGTTGTTATTTACATTTATATAAAAATAAAATAGTTTTTATTTTAAGTCTATTTTATTTTACCACTCCCAAGTGTGAGTGTCTTCCATAGGGATCCTCCATCCAACCTTATTACCTTTCATCCCTTCTATTGATGAATTCTATTTATTTATTGGTTATTTTTTTAGTTATGTGTGTCTATAGTTATCTAATATTCTACTTTCATCACTTTTCCCATTTATCATTATCTATTTAGGTTTGAAACCCTAATATTCCTATTTTAATGAAAACTATTATGGGGTTTCTAGATTTTCCATTTTTTAATATTCTCCCTAGGTAATTTTATTACATTATTTTGTGGAATAATATCATTTTTCATTAGTTACATAAAATTTTGATAGGTTATTTTATTCATTTACTTTTATTTAACAAAATATAGTGTTATTGATGATTTTGTTTTGATTTATTAGTAATATAAATTATCTATTATTTATCTATAACCATATTATTAAAAGGTTCCATTACCAATTCATGGTTTAAATTTGGTAAAAGGGTATTTTTTATAGAGGAATATCTAAATTATGTTTTAAATGTGTTTATTCACATTATCGTTGGTTCACCTAGTTTAGATTATGCTTAGGAAATGTTATTGCCTTATTAATGGGGCTAAATTTATTGGGATTGGGAGAGAATTTTATGTAATGTATCTTCATTAACCTAGAAGTGGAATCTCTCTCTACATATCCCTCTTCAAGGGTTTCCTTCTAAAATCCTACCATGGTAATGACACAATGCCTCTTCTTCTCTATTCAGTGCCCAACCCTACTCAACTCAGCCTTTTCCTCTCACCACTCTAGCTCTGGAAGAATCTAGAATGAATTCATTCCCATAATTTTCTTGATATTCAATTATAATTGATCATGTTTGATGTACATCGCTGGGTGCACTTGGGGGTTGTGAGTTTATAGGGATATTTGTTTTTGAGAACCATATTAATTGTGTTTGAGTCTTTATACTATGATTGAAATCTTATTTCCGACCTAGTATCAACTATTTATGGTGGGATCTCTTAGTCTCGTCTCTACTACTATATTTCTTTCATCCCATATATAAAGTGTTAGTGTGGTAATATTATGAACCAATCCAGATATTGTGGTACCCTAATACCTGAGCTGAAACTAACATACCCCAATGGGTATTCTTAATCCCCATGGGCTAGTGACCAGTACCTGGAATCATACAATATAAAAGAGGGAATTAATTTACCCCAAAATAGTGGAAGAAAAAGATACATGTCAGTATGCTAAAAAACCCCAAGGGATGAAGTACTAGAAACCAAATAGATATACCAAAACCCAAAATAGTACATTATTAAAGTACTCAACAACATGAAATATAAAACTCAATAATCCCAAAGGAATCATCACTCCAAGCCCAAATGATCAAGAATGTATACCAAATCCATCTGGTGGTTTACCTTTTCTCATACCTGGCAGAATGAAATCTACAAATGCATAAATGAAAATATAGGGTGTGGGATATAAATCCCAGTAGGGTATCACCAAGTGGTCCATAAAAATATTCCATAATAATAAACCAAATCATGCTTTAAATTTTTTATAAAATGGGGCATGGAGTTACAATCTCATATTTAAAATCAAAATAATCATTCACTTCAAAATGATAGAAAACATTTCAAACATGTATTAAATAAAAATTATATATAAAATATTTATATAAATTAGTAGGCTTGAGTAAAAAAGTTTCAAAATCAATGGAATATATATATTCAATACAATCACAACAATCACCATGTCCATCTGCTATGTGGTACAAAAATTCCAATTATAGGATCCTCACCTCTCATATTAGTGATCATGGAAATATGTGTACATACTCCCCTAGGACTTAGAATGAATAAGACTCATAAACATCCCATTAGATACAATATCTTCCTAGCTAGGTTTTTGTTAGATTTTTCATCATTAATCTTTTGATAAGGAATTACCATACCAGCATGCTTGTCCCAAATAACCTACTATCTACCTAGGATTTAATTTGATCAATCAATCAATCAATAATAATAAAATCATCTCATTTCAAATAAAATCATTAATTACAATTCAATTTCCCAATTTTCCATTTTAATATGAAAACTCAATTTTAAAACCATAACATGAGTTTTTCATCATTTTATTCTTTTTCAATACAAACCAATCATTAGTTTTTATCATTTTAATTTAATCCATTTTCTCAAAAAAATAAAATAAATTTCATAAATCCCATCAATTTCATAATACGCATTGAATTCCAATTTTTTTGGAATTTTGGATTTTCTCTAAAATCCATGCCAATTATAATTACAATTACAAATCATATCAATTTAGTTTTTTATAAAGAAATTGAAATATATTTAAAATAATCAAGAAAATAAAGGTTGAATTATATAGATCAATCTAAAATGGAACCACCTACCTTTAATCACAGAATCACAATGCATAACACCCACAACATGATTTACCCATGAAGAACAAGGGAAACATAGATCAAGAAATCATCCTTAGAATCAAGATTAAAATTAAAAGAGTTTATATATGTCAGCAAAAAAAATATATGAAACTCTATAAGGGGTATAGAAATATAGGGTAGGAAAAGACACACATGAAGGGATTCACTTACCCCAAGATGATAGAATGAGATCTGCCACACTTCGATCCTATAAGGAATGGGTTTAGAGGAGATAAAATTGGTTCTTAAGAGCCTCTAAAGCCTAGGAAATCAATTTATGTTGATTTACGGTTGAGAGAGGTTTTAAATGGGGGTTTGGGAATTTTTTTTGTAAATTTTTAGAATAAAAATATTATGTGTGCACGGTTAGATAACCAGGGCCGCATGGTTAGACAAACCATGCACCCTAACTATATACCCATTTACTAGGGTGCACGGATTATACTAGGTGGGTGTGTGGTTTTTCAAACTGTGTGCCATCCATGAAAACCCTCACCATATAGGGTTACAAGGTTTTCATTAGAGGGGAACATGATTTGGGAAAACCATGCGCCAACCATGCTCAACCCATAAAGCCTCTAAAAAATTCCAAATTACACCCAAAGAACCCCTAAACAAGATCCAATAAAAATAAAAACAATCAAGAGTTAAGGAATAACTAAACCATGTAATGGAATGTTACAACCTCCCCACCATTGAAACATTTTGTCCCCATAAACACTATCAATAAGTTTCCATATCAAAGGTATGAGGCCACTACTCTCTCATTAGTGCCTCCCTATCCCAAGTCTCATGCATATCAGAACCATTATATCATAGGACATAGATCAAAGGTATCATCCCACCATGAAGTACATTTTTCTCAAAATAAACTATTTAGACTATATTCTTAGTCATAGAAAAATCAGGCTTGATGTTAAGATCCTCCCAGCTCAAGAACTGAGATGGGTTAGAAATTAAACTCTGTAACTAACATACATGGAACACATTATGTATTGATATCAACTATGGTGGAAGTGATAAATGGTAAGACACTTTACCCACCTTCTCAAAAACTTCAAAAGTTCCCACAAAATTCTGAGTAATCATCCCTTACCTGCCAAGATTTTGATGACCCAAATGAGGAGACTTTCCAGAACACCCAATCATGAACAAGGAACTCCAATGGTCTATGATGATTATCATTATAAGATTTTTATCAGATTCGTGCTGTAAAAATTTTATAAAGAATCAATTGAATATTTTTTGTTGTCTCTTAGACCAATCATGTTCTAACTATGAAACATTCACCAATCTTCATCCAGCATAATAGATATTTTCACGACCTTCCATACAAGGTCTCAAAAAGAACCTATGATAATCACAGATTAAAAACTATTATTATAGGAGAACTTAACCAGTTCCAAATGGTTATCCTAAGATCCACTAAAATCGAGGATGTAGGCACAAAGCATGTCTCCAAGAATCTGTATATCCATATATGTCTTTCCATCCATCTACGGATTATATTTCATACTCAAATGAACATGAGATCCCATCTCCACCTGAAGGAATCACTAAAAATGAGAGGTAAAATAGGAATCTCTATCATAGACTATAGTAAATGGATCTCCATAAAAATGAACAATCTATTTCACATAAAGATTTTACAACTCTTCAACATTAATTGTATCATGAATGGGTATAAAGTGAGATGATTTGGTTAGATGGTAGATCAAAATCTACATCACATTCTTCTTATGAAGGGTATGAGGAAACCCAAACACAAAGTACATAGAAATTTTATCCCACATCCATGTAAGTACTCGAAATGGATGAAGCAAACCTGAAGGTATTTGGTGCTCAAACTTGACCGATTTAAAATTATAGTAGTGTGAAACAAAGTCAGTGAAGTCCTGCCTTATATCTAGCCACCATAATCATCACTATGTTTCATAAAACATATTTGTGGTACCCGGGTGCACTGCTCGCTGAGAATTATAAAAATTCCTCATCACATCTTTTCTCATTGAAAATAGTACAACAGACTAGTTATATAAACATAGAATACCCTCGGTGGATAACAACCACTAAACAATGGTCTCCCCCACAATAAACAGAGACTCTAATTCCATAAAATTCATCATCAAGATGTAGTTCCTAAATAATAATCTTGAGAAGAGAAGAGGTCAATTGAACACTAGCCAATAAAACCTCGATCCCCTCTTTTTAGACTCCAAAATTACACTATGAAAAAATTATCATAATGTTTCACTCCATAGATGATTCCTTCATGGCCTAGGCTGGGAGTTTCCTACTCAAAGAATCAATAATGAAATTTTATTTCCTTAGGGTATAGGAAATGTCAAAATAAAAACACTTTAAGTATTCTACATAATGCATATAGAATAGATTCAAATATTTTTAAGATAATATATAAATCAATCTCTTGTGGTTCGAATACATGGTAAACCTCTCTTTGAAAAGGTAGTTCCACCAACTTTTAAGTTCATGAATCACGACTATGAGTTCAAGTTCATGGGTTAGATAATTATTTTCATGTGTCCTAAGTTGTTAAGAACCATAGGTGATAATGTGATCACCCGACATAAGAACACAACCCAAACCTGAACATGATGTGTCACAGAAGATAACATAGCCCTATACAGCCTCTGGATGAGTCAACACTAGTGAAAAACTCAAAAGACATTTTATCTCAATAAAATAACTATGAAATTTTACATCCTAAGAAAACTTCACTCCCTTCTAAGTGATAGTAGTCATTGGTAAATCCAACTTCGATAAATTCTTTAAAAACTGGTGATAATACCATACTAAACCCAAAAATCTTCAAATATCAAAAACATTTCATGGTTATTACCATGTCATAATAACATTCACCATCTCTGGATCAACTAATATTACTTTTTCTGAGACCACATTTCCAAATAACATCACTTCTTGAATCCATAAATTACATTTCAATAGCTTGGAATAATGTTGGTGATTTCTAAACAATACCAGGATTTCTATCAGATGAAACGCATGATCCTCCTAAAACTTATAGTAACCTAATAATTCATCTAAAAATACAACCATGAACATATCAATGTACTCATGGAAGATCATATTAATCAAATCTATAAATACTACAGGGGAATCAGTTAGACCAAATGGCATGAAAATATTCACATAATATACATACCTGCTCCAAAATTTAGTTTTATGGATGTCATATTATTTTATTCAAAACTAATGAAAACTAGATCAAAGATAAAGATTTGAGAACCACTTCACCCCTTTCAACTAGTCAAACATATCATCAATATATTGAAATAAATACTTGTTCTTTTTCATATCTCAGTCTAGTTTTTGGTAATCAACACATAGGTGAAGTGTTCCATTAGTTTTCTTGTAAAACAGAATAGGTTATGCCAAAGGTGACACACTCATGCATATAAATCCTTTATCTATGAGATTATCCAACTATGTATTCAAACCTTTCATCATAGCTGGTTCTATAAGTTAATGAGGAATAGATATTGGATGATTACTAGGAAGTAAATTAATAGAAACCTCTACCTCTCTTACGGGTTGAAAATAAGAGAAATCAAAAGGAAAAATGTTAGGAAACTCAATGAAAACTGGAGGGAGATCATTACTTAAGGATGTATGCTCTGGATAAAAAGTATATAATTATATTAATTTCCCCAAATCTAGATAAGAAGGTTTGGCTATACTCGAACTCTGGTCTCATTCTCCTTAAAAGACATGAAACAACCCATTGGGAACATTAAAAGAGACCCACTGAAGATAAAAATCAATTTGGGCTTTATTATAAATGATCCAATCAATCCCAAAATTTTCATCAAGAGGTTTCATGTCGAGAAACAAAAATTATGAAGAAATTTTAGTTTTTGATAAAGAGAAAACACAATATGGACAATGGATTATTTATTATATCTTCATTCTGAGGGGTGTCGTAATATCCATCAAATAAGACAAAATATACATAGGGGGATTAAGAAGGTTCACAATATGATTCGACATAAAATAATGAGATTCACTAGTATCAAATAAAGTAGTGACTATAGATGAAGCTATAATGATGATATCTCTCATAGTCATTAGACCTGTATCAGATTCCTCTGGAGATTCTTCCATGGTGTAAAGAGGTTTCCTTCCATATGCTTATGGCTAGAACAACTTTTCTCATGAAGTATCTGATTACATTGAAATAATTTTAGACACTGATGATAAAATGTGTCACGGGAGGATATGTACCTAAAAAATGGTCTCCCCCACAAAACTAGTGCAAAACTCCCTCAGGGTCTTGATGTCTTTCCAATCATCATCACACTAATTTGGTGCCAGATCCGAGAGAGGGTCGGCGGTCCCAGACACCATTTGTCGAACTCCATTCTGATTCTCAGTTCTGTGCGAGCTTGTCTCGTGACATTTTCCCAGTTTTCAAGGTTTCTAAACCCGTTTCGTTCTTTCCCTCTTCAGATTTCAATTCCAGGCGGTGACCTGTGGGAGGTTGTTGGGTCCTCATCTTCGTGAAGTTCCTACCGCGTGGTGCTGGCTCGCGAAGTCCCCTCCGCGTTGAATCGTGAAGCACCTGCCACGGGGTGTTGATCCGCGAAGCACCTTCTACGATGATTCTCCGCACAGAGTTGTCTCTTTTTGAATTCCGCATTGCTACTACCGCGGGGTGTTGATCCGCGTTGAGTCAGCTCCGTGAGGTTCCTCCGCCAAGCATCAGTGAAGCATCAACTGTGCTATGAAGCCGTGAGGATTCAGCTGCGAGGTGTAGCTCTGCGACGTCCCGGGTTCGACGTGGTGTGGGTTATTTGGGTGCGAGTTCTTTGGGTGCGACCTCTTAAAGGGAAGGGGCACCCGCGAAGGACGTGGGCCTATTTGTGTGGACCACGTAGGGAGGTCGTGAAGGTGTTTCTAGTCCATCGCCTTCTTGTTGGACCCGACCTTGTTTTGTGTGTGGCAGGACTGGGCTGGCGTTGCGCACCGGGTGTTGTCTGGAGCTTTTACCAAGTTCTTTGGAAAGGGTTCCAGTGTCGTGGGGACCACCAGGGATCTGGTCTCTTGGAAGAATTGCGAAATCAACTCTGGTCCTGCTCTATGGATGCGGAATTTGTAAACCAATGGAAGAAGTTTTCCCTGACGGACAAATAAAAGGCGACGATATTGGCTTGGCAAAATGAAGACACACTTTTGGTAAAGTGCATGTATCTTCTCATGGTTGGAAAGTTTGTGGAAAACATATCGGTAAATCAGGGGGCTCTTAAAAACACTCTACAGAATATCTGGAAATTGGAAGCCGAAGTGGCTATTCGGGAAGCGGGGATCAATCACTTCATCTTTGAGTTCTTCAACGAGAGAGATAGAGACAAAATCTTGCGGGGCATACCATGGTCCTTCGATAACAAAATCCTCCATATGGAAGGTTTTAGAGGGGGGACGATATCCAGCAAGTGAGTCTAACCCGATCCCCCTTTTGGTTACGAATTAAAGGAATCCATTTCCATGACAGAACGGAACGAATCATGAGAGAAATTGGGAACTGTGTTGGTCACTTTCTTGACTAGGATAACTCAGACCCAATACAATGGGGCCCCAAGGTGAAGATCAAGGCGGAAATTGAAGTGTCAGAGCCTCTGATGAAGGGAATGTTCCTGAAAATCGAAGACACCAAAATTTGGATATCATTCAAGTTTGAGAAACTCCCAATCTTATGCTTCTCCTATGGTCGCCTTGGCCATCTGGAAGGAAAGTGCACTAAAAATCATAAGAGTGGACCAGGCAACATTTTACTCCAATATGGCCATTGGAGCCATGCCAAAACGAAAAAATATGTTGTCATCCCTGAGACGGAAAAACAAAAGGACCGCGACCGTCTCACATTGAAACATACCAGTCAGGCGGAACCCATTCCTGGGAAAGCCCATATGATAAGACCAGTGGATCTCCCTTCTGCTGGCCCTCCCACTCAGAGAGATGCAGGATTTCATCCTAACCCTCAGGAGGAAAAGACTCAAAAATCTATAGAGTTGGCGACGAAGCACATTGAACCACCATTACACTGCTCAAATCCAATGTTGATGCACATTGAACCACCAGATCCGGACCCTGACCCACAACCGACTACAATAGGCACTCTAACAATGGAGGCCCATGGAATGATGGGGACTTAATTACCGGGCCCAAATACCTGTTGAACATGGAAAAGGGTGCAACGAGGAGAGAGTGATGGTCATATGGAAGATCCTAAACCCGAGGTCTGAAAAAGACAGAATGAAATAGGCCACCCAGAGAGGAATCCCACTAAAATATGGAAAACGACAAGCGGTGAAACAAGTCCGGAGGAACCAAAGGCGGCGGCGGGTGAGACCCAGCCCCGCCTAGAGCAAAGATTTCCTTATGCTGTAACTGTCATGGGCTTGGAAACCCACGAACGGTTCACATGCTTCAGCGCAATTGTGCTCCAAGTTGCCCCGATATGGTTTTCCTGTCCAAAACCATACTGGAAAACAAGGACACAAATGGGATTTCTCTGAAGTACGGCTTCCAAGGTTACTTTCCGGTGCCCATACAAGTCCATGTTGGGGGCCTCTGTCTCCTCTGGAAGGACAATATTGACGTCAAAATATTGTCTTCCTCCTCACACCATGTGGTCACGACTATCTAAACAGACTCTCACCCACCATGGACCTTTGTGGGTTTCTATGGATGGCCATCCCATAATGATAATGTGAAGTCATGGGATCTTCTGTGCAAGCTGTGACATGATTTACCGAGCCCTATCCTCTTCAGAGGATATTTCAATGAAATTATGTTCCATAAGGAAAAGAGGGGAGAGGAACTCGACCCTTAGCTTCGATGTCAAACTTCAAGGACGTGGTCTATAGGGCAGACTTGGTCGATTTAAGGTTTATAGGTAATCCTTTTACTTGGTTTCGCGGAAATTATGAAGGTACCCATGTCGCTGAGTGCCTTGATAGATTTCTGGGCTCTTCTGATTGGATTAATCTATTCAGTATGTTTCACATCGGCCACATGGCCCTTAACTGCTCGGACCACTATCCAATTTTCATTGATTGCACGCAAGGCGAACGAAATAGACAACTTTTCAGACCCTTCATATTTGATACCTTCTGGTCAAAAGATCAGTAATTCGAAGATGCGATCCGTTCAAGCTGGAAAATCACTCAAATGGATGTTTTCCTCAATCTCCAACAGGTCGCATCTAATCTAAGGTCTTGGAGAAATAAGAAATTCTTCCACCCCGACTGGCACTATGTTGTCCTTGAAAAGAGACTAAGAAACCTTCTCAATCAACCCACATCTAATTTCATTCTCTCTAAGATTGGATCCACACAAAGAGAGCTGGATACAGCCCTGCATGTCAAGGAAAGTTTCTGGGCTATGTGGGCGCGGGATAACCATATTAAATAGGGGGACGCTAATACCCGGTTTTTTCACCAGAAAGCATCAGCCAGGCGAAGGAAAAACTCCATTAGTTTCATCTTAAAAACCAATTTAAGTAATGTATCTGAAACCAATGGTATCCACGAGGCCTGTACAGACTATTTCCAAAACATTTTCACTACAGGAACCCCCTTCATGTCTGACGAGGTGGAAGATTGTATCAGACCCGTGATCACGGATGAGATCAATAGACAGCTCACCAAAGATGTGACAGATGACGAGATACACCAGGCACTTAAACAACTTCATCCCACTAAGGCCCTGGGACCGGATGGGTTCCATGCCCTCTTCTTTAAACTATACTAGGACATTATCGGTCCTAAAATATGTAACATGATTAAAAATATCTGGGATGGGAATACTAGCATTGTTGCTTTCAATGAAACTGTCCTTATCCCCATTCCCAAAATCATGAAACCTCTGACGATCCCTGATTTTAGACCTATCAGCCTTTGCAATTTCTCTTAAAAAATCTTCTCTAAGATCCTTGTCAATCGGTTGCACCATTGGCTACCTGATATTATCTCTGAGAATCAGGGCGCTTTCATGGCCAAGAGACTGATTACTGATAATGCGATTGTGGCCCATGAAGTGTTCCATTCTACGAAATCACACTCCACCGCAAAAAGAGGAACCATCGCCTGGAAACTAGACATGACCAAGGCCTGCGATAGAGTGGAATGGAAATTCATTCATATTGTCATGCTGAAAATTGGTTTTTGTGCTAAATGGATAGATATTATCATGGAATGCATCTCGACTGTCTCCTTCAAAATCAAGTTCAATGGGGATCTCACCAGAGGATTCTCCCCATCTCGAGGCCTTCGCCAGGGTGATCCCCTTTCCCCTTTTCTCTTCATACTGTTGGCTGATGTGTTCTCTAATCTTATTTCCAGGGATGTATCCTCTAAATCTATTCATGGGGAAAAGGTCTGCCGTGTTAGCCCACCAGTGTCGCATCTTTTCTTTGTCGACAACTGCCTCTTGTTTTCTAGAGCAACTATTAATGAATGTCAGGTGATCATCCAAGCAATCCAATAGTATGAGAGGGCGTCTGGACAATTAATCAATCATGGAAAATCTGAAATTTCTTTCATTGCTGGGGTGCCTCCTCATAAGAGGGATGAGCTTTCCACGTCATCTGGTATCCATATGGTTGTGAAACATCAGAAGTACCTTGGGATTCCCATGGTGATTGGACGATCCAAAAAAGAAATCTTCACATCCCTTGTGGACAGGATCGAGAAAAAAATTCTAGGCTGGTCCCCTAAAAGAATTTCTAAAGCTGGAAAAGAGACCCTCATCAAAGCTATCATACAATCCATTCCCAACTACTTTATGTCCTTATTTAAGCTCCCGACTTTCATCGTCGACCAGATCCACACACGCACTGCCAATTTCTGGTGGAGGAAGAATGATGGAAGGAATCGATCCCATTGGATGGCCTGGGAGAAACTCTGCAATTCCAAATCAGAGGGCGGGATGGGATTCTGGAATCTGCATCTCTTCAATGATGCACTTTTGGCCAAGTAAGTATGGCGCCTCCTTAACAACCCATCATCTCTTTGTGCACAGGTTCTCTGGGCTAAGTACTTTCCCCACACGTACTTTCGTTATTCCTCTCTTGGTCCCCATCCTAGCTTCCTCTGGAGAAGCATATTGGGGGATAAAAAGCTCTTGGATAAGGGACTAGGCTGGAGGATTGGTTCTGGCTCATCGGTCAATATCTGGACTGATCCTTGTCTTATCGATAAGGACGGTATGCGGGCTACATCCCTCGTCCAACTAGGTCTTGAAAATGCCACCATTATCTACCTCCTCTCCGACCAGGGACAGGGGTGGTGTCTGGAAAAAATCCTTGATTGGTTTAATGAAAGGGATCAATGAATAATCCTTAGAATTCCCTGGGTCCCTAATGCAGGCCTCAACCAGCTTTTCTAGATCAATGAGTCCTTGGGCGAATACACGGTGAGGTCCGACTACAGACTGGATCTTGGCAACCACTCAGTTCATCGGGTTGAAGGACCCTGTAACTTGGTGTGGACGCTCAACATTCCCCCTAAAATTCACCAATTTTGGTGGCAGGTAGGCACAGGTACTCTCCCAACCATGAGCCTCCTCGAGCACTGACATATGGCCAGTAATTCTTTTTTCCCTTTCTTCCTGAACATTCTTGAAACTCCTTTGCACGCCATCATTCACTGCCTGGGAGAAAAGAAAATTTGGAATAAATGGGGCCTGAATTCTTCCGCTTCAATGGAATCAGCCTATGACCTTCCTGATCAACTAACGTGGTGGTGCTCCTCTCTTTCCTCAGCTTCTTTAGGTTCACTTTGCACTCTGGCCTGGTTTATTTGGGCCCGACGCAATGATGCTGTTTTTCATCAAGCTCACAAACCCCCCGAATTCTGGATTGAACGGGCCACCTCCTAGATTGAGGGCTGCAAAGACCACAATGGACATTTTAGGCTAGGTGCTACCCTCTCCTTTCTCCCTCATTGGAATCCCCCAACGGAAGGGAACCTTAAGATTAACGTGGACGTGTCACTCCTAAAGGATGGGCTTGTCGCCCTAGGCCAACTGGCACAAAATCATCTGGGGAAAATACTTGCAAAAAATATGAACCACATCAGGCTTGCTGGGAGCCTGCTGTTGCTGAGGACATGTCCATACATGCCGGTATGATGCTCATTGTAGATTTTGGATGGGTTGATATCATCATTGAATCTGACTGCCTCACCGTTATCGATGCTATTAATAACAACGATAGTGGACTCCAGTCCTTTGGCTTCATCACCAAGAGAATTTGCTCGCTTCACCAAGGCTTCTCTTGATTTACCTTCTCCTTTACCAAAAGGGAAGGAAACAATGTGTCCCATCAGCTGGTGGCCTCAGGCCCCCTCGATGTCAATCAGCTCTGGCTGGACAATTTCCCCTCGTGGCTTTTCGCTTGTACGTCTGCTGATCTTCGTTAATGTTATATGTCATTCCTTTCAAAAAAAAGTTTGGAAAACTCTATAGCCTTAGCTAGTACCATAGAATATTTATAGAATTGATCAATGAAAATAAATTTAAATTCATTCCAATATAAACCCTCATGCTTCTTCACTTTCACCATCGAGTACCACCATCTCCTAATATGTGCCTCTATCTTGAATGTTTCACATTTCACCTTGATCAAATTAGGTGTTTCTAAGAACTAAAATAAAATATATATCTTACATGACATATCCTTAACCTATTAAGGATCATTAGAGACTTGTAATGTTGTTGTATTTTAGATAAGGAACTTCTAAGCATGATTCTAAGATTCATCTCTCTATGGTTGTACAACTGGAGCCTAAATGGGAATGGGTTTAGGTGCATATCCTAGAGGTTGGCTAACACTAATAATAATCTCAATGAAATTTTGGTCCATGGGAGGATTTTCTTGTTTTGGTTCATCATAAACCTCCTCATATATCCTATTAAGACATATTATAAAAGTAATGATGCCACACAACATTATAAAACAACATGGAAGACATCATAATGTTACTCAGATCAACAACTCAGAAAAAATAAACATGTAAATTAACCACATCAGACAATATATAAAGATTTGGATTTCAACCTATTAAAATATAAATAAGGGAAAAGAGTAGAATTAGGTTAATTTATTCTGTATGGAATATTTACTAATCCACTCATGGTTAATTATAGATTTTCACGATGAGATTCAACCAGAAACTCACTTATAACTACCTCATAAGTCCCAACAAGGTATTCCAAACTGCTTACTGTCATCAAGGAAAGATTTTCAACCTAAAACTTTGATACTAATTAATTAAGAACGAGCCTATATACCCAATAACCTTGATACCCATGTCAACACTCTCATAACCCAAAGGCAAATCCTGATTCCCATAGGTTAATGACTACCACATGGAATCATACATGATAAAAGAGGGAATAAATTTTCCAAAAAACAGTGGAAGATAAAGATACATGTAAGTATACTCAAAACTACAAATAGAGGAAGTACCAGAAACCAAATAGTTATATCAAAACCCAAAATATAACATCATCAAAGTACTCTACAAAATAAAATATAAAATTAAAACATCCTAAAGGAATAATAACTCTAATCCCAAAGGATCAAGAACATCCACCACCTCCAAGTGGCGCTTTCCCTTTGGTCAAACCTAGAAGAATTAAATCTACAAATTCTTGAAGGAAAAGGTAGGGTGTGATCTATAAATACTAATAGGGTCTCATAAAGTTTTTTTAAAAATAATCCACAAAAATAAACCAAATCATTCTGTCAATTTTAAATAAAATAGGTCATTGTGTTATAATTTCACATTTAAAACAAAAACATGGTTTCACTTCAAGATTATGGAAAACATTTCAAACATGTCTTAAATAAGCATTTTATATAAAAAAAGTTTATATAAATCAGTTGGAATGATTAAAATAGTTTTATAATCAATAAAATATATATAATCAATACAATCACAATAAGTACCATAGTCAAATTTCCTACAGTATGATAGTTCCCAGTTATAAGATCCTCACACTCTCATATCACTGATCATGGAAATATGTATACATCCACCCCTTAGGCTTAGGCTAAATAAGACTCATCAATATACCATTGGGGATAAGATCTGCCTAGCTAGTTTTTTTCAGATTTTTAAACATCAATCTATTGCTAGGGAATTACCATCCTAGAATTCTTGTCCCAAATAACCTACTAACAACCCAGTATCACATGTTCTCAATTAATAAATCAATAATGGTAAAATCATTTCATTTCGAATCAAATCATAATTTATAATTTAATTGAACAATTTTACAGTTTAATACAACAAATCAATTTAAAAAACAAAACATTTTATTTTCATTAATTCATGACTTCAATAAAACCCAATCATAAATTTTTAGCATTTAAATTTAATTCATTTTCTCAAATAGTTAAAAAATCAATTCTTTAAATCCCATGAATTTTAAAATATTCCACAAATTCCAATTCCATTGGAATTGGGGGTTTTCCCAAAAAAACCATGCCAATTCCAATCACAATTCCAATTGATATCAATTTGGTTTTTCATAAATCAATCAAAATCAATTTCAAAAAAAATCAAGAAAATCAAGGTTTGATTATATAGCACAATCTAAAGTGGAATAACCTAACTTTAATCCTGGAATCACAATGTAAAACAACGGTAATAGGATTTTCCAACAAATAACGAGGGAAATAGAGATCAATAAATCAAAACTAGAATCAAGATTCAAAATAATGGAGTTTAGATCCATTAACAACATGGTGATATATCACTCTCTACGGAGGAGATAAAGAGAGAGTGGGAGAGGACACACAAGGGGGATTCGCTTACCTCGAGAAGATCAAACGAGATCTTCCAAGCTTTTATCCTCTAAGGAATGGGTTTTGAGGAGCCAAAAGTATTTACTAGGAGCTTCCAAATCCTAGTAAATCTATTTAGGTTGAGTTAGGGTGGAGTGGGGGTTTAAGAAAGGGTTCATGAATTTTTATATAAATTTTTAGAATAAAAATACCCTAAATGCATGGTTTTCTAGGTAGGGCTGGACAGTTAGAAAAATCATTCGCCCTGACTTTTCACCCCATCTTTGGGGTACACCATTTCTATTAGGTGGGAACATATATTATCCAACCATGCACCAATTATGAAAACACACACTATCCATGATTGGAAGTTTTTCACTGGAGGGTAACATGGATTAGGAAAATCATGATCCAACTATTCTTAGTTAATAAAACCTCAAAAAATTTAAATTATACCTAAAGAAACCCTAAAAAGATCCAAAAAAAAGAAAAATAAATGAGGTTCAAGCAATATCGGAAATAAAGCAACACGATGTTATAGGTAAATTTCTCTCTTCTAAACTTGATGGTCTCATAGTGTTGTGACCTCAACATTCTCTCTCAAGAGCTCTACTGATTAAGATTATACCTTTATTCACCCTCCTTAGATGGATCCTTACTTACAAGTCACTACCTTCCAATTGCAACCACATCAACCGCTACACTTTCTTACCCCTTGTTGTTTTTGGTTTTCTAGATAAGTTTACTAGGTTTATTTTGTATCATTTTTGGTGTGATTCCAAGTTATCCCAATAGATTATTTCTTGTATATTTCTTTGGTTTTGTACTCACCACCATCTTTTCACTATGTTTATACAACCTTAGTAAATTATGGTTCCTATGAAAACTGTAGTGTCTGGAGTGGTTGGCACTTGGTATTATTCTTCATCCTGGTTACATGTTCCACTACTGGAAATCTGACCTTTCCCAACGCTTCTATACCAACGGTTCATAAAAACCGTTGGTATAGGTTCCCTTTCCCAATGGTTTGGCTAAACCATTGGGAAATCCCACTTTGAGGTCACCTTTCCCAACGGTTTGGCCAAACTGTTGGGAAAACCCACATTGTGGCCACCTTTCCCAATGGTTTTGGAAAACCGTTGGGATAGGTATACCCTTTCCCAACGGTTTGGCCAAACCGTTGGGAAAAGTCCACTTTGTAGACATCTTTCCCAAAGGTTTGGCCAAAACCGTTGGGAAAGGGTATAACTATCCCAACAGTTTTCAAAAACCATTGGGAAAGGTCCCCCACAAACCAACCTTACCACAGAATCAAAATCCAGAATCAAAATCTATACCAACGGTTGTCAAAACCGTTGGTATAGGCCTATACCAACGGTTTTGACAGCCGTTGGTATATATCCTTTGATTTTTTATCATTTCTTCTTACCCAGAACATTATATAAATCAAAATTTAAAATCATTATGAGAATACATATATATATTTATGTAATTATATTCACAAAAGTCATGTTAGGTTAGTGGTTAAGTCGTTGAATAATAAACTAGGGGTCCTGGGATCAAATCCCAACGAATGTTTTTTTTAATACATATACCAACGGTTCCATAACCGTTGGTATAGATTTGCATATTAATTATACCAACGGTTTCCAAAACCGTTGGGACAGGTCTATACCAACGGTTTTGGGAAAACCGTTGGTATAGACCTCTCCCAACGGCTTACATGGAAATGGTTCTCCAAACCGTTAGTATAGGCTATACCAACAGTTTGGAGGCCTATACCAACAGTTCCAAACCGTTGGTATAGGTTAGTTTTCTAGTAGTGTTCCCTATATTTTTCTTCATGTAGATCTATTGATTTAGAGTTATTTTTTTTGTTATTATTGGTGTTCTTAATCACTCTATGGTGATGTTCAGTGTTGAAGGAAAGCATTTTCTTAGGCGATGTGGCCTCCATCATCACATTGGCATGGGTCTCAAGGTTGTCATCCTAAGTCTCCCAGCCACCTGCATCAATTTTTTTAATTTTAATTCGTTTTAGATTATAGTGTTGATGTCACGTTCCCACACAACCCCCTCTAAAAGTGTTTTAAATATATAAAAAATTTATTTTGTAATAACAGGGATTAGGATGTCAAGAACACATAGATTCATTGGAATGATGGTTCTATGTGTTATGATTCCTATATTTTCCCAATATTCCACTAGGTAACTATCCTAAGGTGGGTGATTCTATATAATTATTTACATTTGATAGACTTACTCATTTATGGATGGTTTCAATTATATTTTATTAATTCGTTTTTATTTAAAAGGAAAGGTAAAAAGGTTATTTAACTTTTTAATTTTCTTTCACAAAATAAAAAGGTAATTTCATTTGATATCTCTTCAAAATATCATTCTAATGTTTATTTTAAAAAATTAAATGTATATAATCATTTTTAGTATCCCACTAGGATTTTTACTCAAACCCTATATAAAAATGTTGGTGTGTATATAGAATTTGTTCCAGATGATATAGGTAAATTAAATACTTTACTTATGCATAATGAATGATCATTAGCTTGTTTTTCACATGAGCCTTAGCTCAGTTGGTGAGGACTCATAAATTTAAACCAAGAGACCCAAGATCAAATCTAGGTGGAGACATATTTCTAGGTTATTTTAGCAGTATTTTAAGAGTCACTACTATATATACTATAGTAGGTAATGTTCGGTACTGTAGTATCAAGAACTATTCATCCATTTGGGCCTTTGGGCCACCAATTTTTTCCTCAAGTCTTGTAATGCTTTCGGGCCACCTAAGGCATTTGGTCTAGTTGTTTCTCAAGACCTTTAGGCCACCTCAAGGCCTTCATTCCATTACTATGCCTTTGAGCCACATGAAATATGTTGATATACTAGTCAGATTACAGGGGGAAATGCTCTAGATGAGGATTCAGAGCAGGCAGATTCACTAGAGAAGAGATAACCAAAATTGGAAGATTTAGAGGGTATGGAATTTCCATTAGTACCATGCATTTTTATCTTTACATGGGACAGCTAGCCGACAGGCCTTGTAAAGTTGGAGTGCTGATATCATGTCATTTTCTAGGGTGGAGCAGTTCTAAGTTGTCTTGTCTGGGTGATTTCCTCTAAGACCTGTGGGTCATGTAATTATCTCTTAAGCCTTCAGGCCTTGTAAGGGTTCCACCTCACCCCTTGAAATGTGGATTATAAAAATAAAAAAATGGAGGCCATTAGTACATTCCTAAAGGAATGATCATTATCTTCTATCGGTTATAGAGGTGGTGAAAAGTAGATTCCACACACATGTCACATGAAGATGCATTGATTTTAGGTTTATTATATTCATATATCTTAAATTATATATTCATAATTTTAGTACTTCCATATCAATAGTTCTAATTTCTGATTCATTTTGGAATATAAATATTTCGCCCATTGTATATGTTGTTTGATGACTTTGATAATGTTTGATGTTTTTATACTTATGGTTCATTATTTTTTTATATGTTATTTTTTTATTTCATAATTAGATGTTATATATTTTGTAAAGTTTTCATCTTACAAGAATGAATTATCCTATTTATGGAATGGTTATTCCAAATTTTAAAATGGGATCCCTTTTTCATTCCATATCGTAATATGTCAAAATCATTCCAATAAACTGAAGTTTATTTCCTTAGAACTTGTTTTCTTTTGGTCCTATAATGGTATATCATGGGTATTGGGAAAGAATGATTGTAAAGAACCAACCTGGTTCAGCCTACCACGTCACATGAGCTAGCATGTCACAAGGTTTTAGTTGTGTTCCTGATTGCTACATACTAAAAACTGATGAAAGGGCATGAAAATTTATATTGTTAGGAATTATTTCACCCAATTAAACAAAAACTATAATAGTAATTCTACACAAAAGTTTGATATAAACACTCCATATATTAAAGATCCATGCACAAAATATAAGAAACTTTTGAATCTAAAAACTTCCAAACAAGGCATATAAATATAATATTACTCAATAAGGATGAACATAAACAAAAACATACCCAACCATCCATGCTTTATAAAATAAAAAAATATGGAATAAGGAAAAGGTAATATAAGGTGTCATGATATATGATATGGTCCAAACATACATAATAAAAAATAGACCCAAAATATTCCTAAGAATCTACCTCTATGTAAAAAATAAATGTTCTCAACTTTCCACCTCAAAAATAATCAAACTATAATCAAACAATCATCCAATATATCCAAGATGTATTTATCTTGAACCTACAACAAATATCACAATATCCAGATACACGCATAAGGTGTGTATGTGGGGCATGAGAAATAATTCCCAATAGGAATCCCCCCATTCCCATTAATACCCTTAAAATATTAATCCATTAAATGCAAGTATCTATAGATAGATATGAAAATATGATTTTCATTCCAGATTAAACAAGTAACTTTAATTATCTATAAAAAATACATTACTTTTAAATGATAAAGTTAAACATTTCCTACTAAAATATTCTTTGAATGTTTTGACTTGAAGGAGAATGGTGAATTTATTAAAGAAACCAAAATTAAAGCATTACTTTGAAAATATACAATGTTTTTTGAATATTAAAAGGATCAATTTAATTCATTGGAATAAAGATAAATATGAATAGTAATAAATATTTTTATAGAAAATATTATATACGGTAACAACTTATGAAATTAAAAATGTGAGTCTAATAAGAAAGAAACTAACACCCTTAAAAAGTCAAAAAATACATTTTAGGAAGATAAATATACTATCATGATTTAAGATAGATTATACTTTGATGAAAATATAAAATATAAATAATTATTAATAATGAATGTAAATAAAGTATCCATAACTAAGAATAATAATAAAACATTGTGGGAGCACTTAGAAGCCATGGATACAATATTAAACAGGATAATAATAAAATCCATCTAACCAACATTCTTGATGTGATCTAATTTGATAAACACTCTATTTTACCCCCATCCTAGATGAGAGGAAAAATACCTTAAGTAAAGAAAATATATAACTTGAGGCCTACTATATAGAGTCTCATCATTCCTAATAAAGTACTCGTACCAAGATTTCCCACCTAGATACTCTATGTTTCCCATTATATAAAAATGGGGGTGAGAAATACAATATAACACATATCAATACAATGAGAATACTTACCAAAATAATCTATCAATAATAAAATTACCCTAATCTACTAACCCCCAAAAAAGTTAAATCTCATTCATTAACATGTCAATATTAAAATACAGTTCATTATCTATAAATAAAATTCCAAATCACCATATATTACCATTAGTAGTAAAATAAATTGAAATGGATTATCTTTAACGGATAAAAAAATATTAATAACAAAATAATTTCTCAGAATACCCAATAGGGTAATATCTTTTGAGAAACATGTCTAAAGACATAAAATTTCACCTTTTAAACAAAACTAAAACATTTTTCACCAAGGATAGAAACACAAGTCCAAAGTTCATTACCAGTAGAAAAAGTACCTCTCAAGTTATCCAAAAATAGTATCAATACATTAAAACATTAATAAAAAATAATTTAAATTCATTATAATTCATAATTAACTATTCCATGAAAGTATTTTTTTTATTTATTAAATAAAAACTATAGCTTATATTTTATAAAACACATTATATGGATGGTTCCCATGGAATTAGGTTTTAAGCATTTAAATATAAGAAAATCATTTTGAAAATAAAATACCTTTTTAGAAACCAAATAAATTATAGAGATTCATACAATATTTTTTTTTTACATTTAATGAAATTAAAATCCAATATTAATAGCATCATGAAATCAAGGTCCAATTAATAAATTAAAATGCATGGATCCACCAACTAGATTAAAAAACAAGGATCAAAATTTGTATTCCAACAAGAAGAAATAAGGACACCCTTTATATGATTATTTAGAAACCTAAAATTTTAAAACCCTTAAATTAAATTCATTTATGGTGAAACTATATCCCCTATGTCTATGAGAAGGAATGAAAATAGAATAATAAGTGAGGATATGAGAGGGGAATGAAGGAAGAGATTTTGAGCCACTAACCATGAAAAATAATTGATTAAATATAAGTTTCCACCATAAAAGATTCTTGAAATAAGTGATGAGAATAAGGATCATTTCCAAGGGTTTATCTAAAAAATTATGTAAAAATATATAAATATATCTTGAATATAGGATAATAGGTAAATTAAAATTTTAATACGAAGGCAAGATTCTCAGTTTGTATAAATGGTTACACTATATGAAAGACGGTATTTATGATGGTTTATTAAAGGGGGTTTTATATAACCATTTTATATTATAAAAATTTGAATATCCATTGAATTATTAGTGGTGGTTTACATAAAACATTTGCTTATTAAATTTTCATAGTGTTTTCTTAATAACCCATTTCTAAATAAATACTTACCAACCATTATTAAAAACTCCCAAAAATAATTCCCTCATTTTACCATTGTATTACCCTTCTTCATACTTCTCTCAAAATCATATCCCAACACCCCTCTTCTCCCCTCAATTCCATAACACTATTCCCCCTCAAAAACCTCTCCCCTCGATCCCAACCCCAACTCACAATGATTTTATCCCACCCCTCAATCCAAGACCTTGCATCTCCCTCTCTCCCATGGATATCATCCTTATATTAGGAAAATACATCCCCTCACCAAAATCCCAACTCCATCTCACAACTATTCCCTCCCCTCCCGTCGATCCAATCCCTATCATACAAATTTCTTACTCAATTACATAATTTTGTTACCTATTTTGTGTATATATTTCTATTTTGAATTCATTATGTGACAATATAATATTTTAGTTATAGTTATTAATTCCAAATTCTAGAAATTATTTTATCATATATTTATTCTATTTACATGAATCACAATATATGATTTTATAATTCTATTATTTGGGTAGTTTCTTACAAGATTTTATTAACATGTCACACCATTGTTACTTACTAATGCACATTGTTTAGTCCTTATATATTATTTCACTAATTTATATGATAATTATAATTCCTATATATATGTAATTGGATTTGAATATATTCATCATTATTTTAATTTTTTTTAATTATTAAAAAAATAATCAGATTTTGTATGTTTTAACCAAATTGGATTTGAATAACACAATAAGAATGAAATCACTTATACATAGGGAAAAACATTAAAAAATATTCTCTATTTACTTTTTAAATTTATCTTTTTTACATATGGGTGGATTTTATATAGAAATATAAACTAATCAATCAATATCTTAAAAGGTGTGATATATTTTTTTTAGTTGAAAAATCATGAAAAAGAAGAAATAGTTTTAAAGAGAGCATTTATTCACCCCTCCCTCTCTTAGTGTTCATTACATATGATCACTTTAATTATTATCAAATAAAAAAATATTCTTTTTTATTTACTCTTAGTGATTTACACTTTTATTATCAAAGAAAAAGGTTCCCTCTATAAAGTTTTAAAATGTATTACAAGAAGTTTGAAGTATTTATTTTATTGATTATATTGATATTCTATCATAATTTTTATACGATGTTTCATTTTTTTCAATATGTTATATGATATATTTATATCATAAAATATGTAATCATAATATAAATTGATTATAATTGTATTTTATTTGATTATTTTCTCTCAGTAAAATTTTACAAATGCTAATATTTTTTCAGATAATAATGTTTTGTTATCCTAAAAATCTTATGTTTTATTTTTATCTTTATTTTAATTAATTAATAATCATTATTTTTTTTATGTAAAAATTTATCATTAAATTAAAAATTGATAAAATTTTGATTAATTTACCATGAAATACACCTAAATATGTTTAGGGGTTGGGTTCATTTTTAAAAATTTTAATTGAAATTGATCCAAATATGTAAGAATAAAATATCCAATTTTAGTTTATAATTTCAAATGATGGTTGAAAACACATTTACTTTATGTTAAATTTATATTGAAATAATTTCCTACTTGATATATGAGAAGGACTTGCCTTGGGGAATTACTATTGATGAATCATTAGATTTGTTGATGAGAATTTAATTTTTTTCAACCAATAATTGTGACATAAACTGTGATTATTATTTAATTAATATTAAATTTGAAAGATTTTTGTCAAATATATCACATTTTTTAATATAGATAAATAATTTAAGACTATGAAGTTATTTTTTTATGAATATTTTAATAAGGCCCTGAAAAATAAATATATTTTTTATGAAGAGAATCTTGATTTTTGGTTTGTTATTTTTATTTATATGATGAAATTTACATTTATATATTTTTTATATGTGTTCAAAAAAAATCCCAACCATACAATCTAACCAAGCTAACTCAACCATGCTCTTATGGAAACTAGCTCAACCACACATGAGATTCATCTAGGAAAGCTAGTATGGTGGCATGAGGTGAGCACTTTTAGGAAGTTAGGTGTGTGAAAAGAGGTTAATAGGTTCATGGTGAGTGGATAACACCTTTATAGGGACTACTGTGACACACAATGGGGTGACTGAGTTAGCCTACCCCATGTGTCTTGTGTAGTTTTGTTAGTTATGAACCCTGATAATGGTTCGAGTGGTGTATGGAACAAAATGATTTTAAAATATATATTAAAACATAGTTAAAAACAATTTAAAACACATATTATTTACAGGTATTGTAGCTCTACCTTTAAACAACACAAAAATAACATCACTCGTCCAATCGAATTGATGCAAGATGTCTGGTCAAGCCGATGATTGTCTCATACCTTGTGATTCTTGAAGCTCTTTACGAATGACAATTTTCATGTTGATTGAATGTGAACTAAAATTCCATGTTTCCTTATACTTATGTTCCACATGAGATCATTTTTATATCATTAAAACGAATAAAATCAACTAAGTATTAATTTTTTTTATACCAAGGATACTACTCATTAAGACGCTATATATAAGAGAATTCCAGTTTTTGAATGAAGATACCATGCAAAGAGGAAGTGGTGCTCATTAATTAAATAAATTTTCTAAGTATTAAAATTTACATACTAAGGCTTTTATGCTATGATTTCATGTAAATTTGAGTCTATGAATGATACTTCCCTGTGAAAGTTAAAATTCTTGGTGGTGAATGATATTTTCGGTTAGGGTTTCAGTATGAAAACATGAATGTGGTTTATAGATGACATTCCTATGTGATACATATGATATGCAGAATCATTTTTAATCAATTATATATTGAATGATATTTTATTTTACAAATTATTATACATGCATGAGAATGTTATGCGAGCCATGAATATTCAAAGGGAATTCCATTTGTGATGAGAGGAAAAGTATTTTTTAGCATCACATATAGTTTAATGGAATAAATTTTTTACAATACTATCACATATTAATCATAGGATTTATTTCCTATAAATTATTAGTTAACCTTATCCAAATTTTTTAAGTAATTTTTAGGTAAGAATTTCATCGAGAGTTTAAGTTCTTATTTTCATACAATTGAGTTCCACAAAGAAAGTGGTGGATTTAAATAGGATAAAATTTTGCAAATAGAAGTAATATTTTAAGTGTTATGAATTTTAATTAATATAAAAATAATTTTTTGTTGTAATTTTATAAGGATAATTCACATACTTGGATAAAAAATTAAATTGGTTCTTGAAGCATCAATACATGAAGCGTCAAAAAAGTGATCCAACCTAGTGAAGTAAAGACACTTTATAGAACATAGTTGAGGAAAACATAAAACAATTTTATGAAGTATAATTGAGTGAGAATAGATGATTCCATTCATCTTTAAGGTTCAAAAATAAAGATCTTCTTAAACGTGTGTGGGAGAATACAACATTTAAAAGTGATATTTATTATGTTTTTGAAATAATTTTGTATCAGGAAGTGTGAAACTATTGTTCCAATATGAATCTAGAAAGCATAGTGTGACTCTATGAAATTGAAAAACTGTATGGTGTATATGGTTGTTATTATAGTGAAGAATCTATCATTAGGGAATTCAATAAAAAATAGTAATAAGTAGGCTCACATTAAGGATGAACAAGAATTCAAAAAATGCTAAGTAATCATAAGTTTGGATTGAATCCTAATAAGTTAACAAAGGTTTACTTCAAAAGGAAGAAAAATTGTAAAAAACATCATTGATTCAACCCCCTTTCTCAGTTGCACGACACCTCCTTTAGATCTTTAATTGGTATCAAAGGGATAGTTTCCTATTTCAAGATCCACTAAGTGCTGAAGATTAATAATCAAAATTCTTTCAACAACATGGGTTTTCTTATATTATATGGTAAGAACTATCATAGTTGGTATAATATGATATTTCCCTATCTCCTATCTCTTGGCCTTGAAGTTAAAGATGTAGTAACAGTAGGATTTCCAACTATTTATAAATATTTCCCTTTTAATTTTTATAATAAGAGAAATATGGGAGTTAATGGAAAAGAAAAAAATTCAATTTTTATGTCTCTATTAAAAAAATTATAGATAGGTTATGAGGCTCAGAAATGACATGAACATTTGGGATAGATTGGAAAGTAGTTATGAAAGTAATGTAAAAGTCAATGAGGAAAAATTGAAAATTTAGAGAAGTAAATTTAAATATATCAATATGGTTGAATAAGAAAACATCTATGAAAACTTTACAAGAGTTAATGAAGTTGTAAGTAATAATCTAGGTTTTATAGAAATACTATATGATTTAACTATTGTCCAAATATTTATGAGGAACTTTACTGACATGTTTGATCCTAGAGTGTCAAATTTGAAAAATAGAGAAGATCTTACTCATGATGAATTACATAACATTATAATTTATTATGAAATTAAAAAGATCCTATATTTTATGTATAAGATCAAAGATGAGATGGATTTTGAGGCAATGAGAAAACTCAAAATCATAGATGAATAAATTTCATAATCTAGTGAATCTGATGATGAAGATGAAGATTAAAATATAATCGTTGCTCTTGTATCAAAGAGATTCATAAAGAAAAATATTAATGGTAAATTTAAATTACCACAAAGTTGTTAAAATTATAATTACATTAGCAAATTTTCTATAAATTTTCCTAAGAAAAATTCGGGTGAACCCGAGATAGATGATGAGAAACCACAGAAAAATAAATGAGCTCATTAGCTTAGAAGGATAAACCAAATTTGATGGAAATAAGAAGTTACTTAAAAGAAAGAGAAAAATATTGATGAGAAAATAAGAAGAATCTAAATCCACATTAAGCATCTAATTATAATATTAAAGTAATTCCATGGATCATATATAAGAGGTTTTGAAACCTCTGGAAGTGAAGATGTTGGAAGCAAATTCATATATCTAGAGAACATGTTAAAGAATTGATACGAAGCTTGTCTTGAGAAAAAAAGGTAAAAAATTAGAAGAGGATGTTATTGAATAAAAATAAAAGGTAGTTGATAGAAAGAAGGAATATAAAAACCAAGAGGCTTTTTACATTTATGAAATCAAAATATACAAAATGATAGTGGATGAAATAGAGAAGATGGTACCTTGAAGAAAAACATACTCTCAAAGAAGAAGAAGAATCCAAAAATATGTAAAAAAAATTTGAAGCACAAAATAGCTTGAAAAATATTAGAGTATATCTCAACATTTTTATTTAGGTTAATTTAAAATCATTATAATATAGAGAAAATAAGGGTTCAAAGAAGAAAGTGAATTCAGATCTCTATGAATTTCAATATTGATCTATTATCTCTAACAATTATGGTCCTAAAATCTATTCTGGACTAGTATAGAGAATTAATACTAGATAGAAATCATCTTTTAAATTAAATTAAGAAATACATATTTAAAGGAGATCATTTCCCCCAGAGTAGAGACAACCACAATATATCAAAAGACAACATCAATAATCTTTAAGATAGAGGTATAATCAATATTGAAGGTCAAGGTTCAGAAGATAATGATGGTGATGTAGAATTTTTTTGAATAAATCCTACTCATTAATGTATAATATTTCACTACTAGATTTGATTAATGACCCTAGGGGATCCTTTATTTGAAAAGGAGAAGAAATTTTCAAAGTAGACAAGTACTAACTCGAAATCCATCTTAACTACCAATATTTTTTTTACTTTTTAGTATAAATTTACGCCATATTTGATCATCAAGGACATATTTATAAAAATTTCATGAGTATAATTCTTAAAAATATACCCAAAGTTGTAAAAGGAAAAGGACTTAATAAAATAAATGAGTAAAAATCATGTTTTTCTGAAGTTTATTTTATGAATAATAGAAGAACCAAGTCATTGATAATTGATAGTGGATGTTCTTCATACATGACTAGGGAAAAAATTTATAAAAAAATTTGAAAATCATGAATGGGGATTATTTAATTTTGGAAATGGATATTCCCTAAAAATTAAAGGTGTTGTGTTAGTAGAGACTGAATCCTAAAATCTAAATCCCAATGATGTATTATTTGTTGAAGGGATAAATCAAAATTTTCTAATTTTTAGTCAATTTTTTGAAGATGGACATGAGGTGGCATTCAAAACTGATCCATGTATTATCAAAATCACATATTATGGAAGGATTATCACTCAAGGGAAAAAATAAAATATTAATTTATTCCAAATTAGTGATTCTATCAACTCTTGTTACATGAGTTCCAAATATGAAAACAACTTATGGTCTAGAAGGATAGGCCATCTTGGTCAAGAAAGTATGAGTAAAAATTTGAATAAGACAAAAATATACTAAAGGATTGTATATTCTTGGTCAAGGTTCACATAAAGGATTGTATATTCTCACTATTATACCACTTGATCTTATTCATACTGGAATATATTGTCTAATGAGACAAAAATATACTAAAGGTGATATGTATTTCATTACATTTA
Source organism: Viscum album (assembly GCA_963277665.1). NCBI lineage: Eukaryota > Viridiplantae > Streptophyta > Magnoliopsida > Santalales > Viscaceae > Viscum > Viscum album. The sequence continues at coordinate 990,221,409 of OY728131.1, read as the reverse complement.
TTGATGATTTTACTTAGTTGAATAATGTCATGTTAATAAAACAAAATTTAGAGGAAATTAAAATGTTCAATGTTTTTAGAAAGTAATAATAGAAATATTTTTTGTCTTTACAACAAGAAATTGAGATCAGATAATGGTAAGGAGTTTGCATGTGATGATTTTTAATGCTATATTTCAAAACATGCAACCATGAATCAGAATATCACACCATATAATTCATGAAAAAATTGTGTATATTAATGGAATAATAGAATAATAGTTGATATGGGTAGAAATATATTCTCTAAACATAATATCTCAATGTATTTTTTGAAGAGAAGCTATATGTACTACCAAACTCATACATCACATGTGTTTATTGAGATCAGAGGTAAAAAAGACACCATATGAAATGTAGTACAATAGAAATACAACTATTAAATATTCTATATTTTTTGGAAGTACATAAATTATAAAAATCATGAAAATTAATATGGGAAAAATTAAAGAGAAACCCAAGGAAAGAATTTTCATAGGATACTTATCATATGGAAATGACTATAGAAGATGGAATAAATTGACACACAATATAAATGACTATAGTGATATAAATATTATTCAAATCAATAATATAATAGATATAATAATCGATTCAAATATTTAAGATTTAGTAGAAAATAGAATGAAGATGTTAGAATATAAGAATGATGGAGTTATTAATAAGGATCCAATCACTGCTAATATAGATTCTAAATAATCTAATGATGAAGATAAAGCTACTGGAAATGAGAGAAGAAGTTATAAATAATTGAAAAAACATTTTGATACTAAAAATATCATTGGAAATCAATAGGCTCCAGTTCAAACTTTAAGAAGACGGATATTGGAAGATAAAACATCACATATTTACCAAATTAAACCTCATATAGTGGAAAAATTAGTTGATAATAAGGATCAGATACAATCTATTGATGAGGAACATTATCAGGTTGAGAAGATAAAAACTTGGGGTCTTGTACCAAGACCTAAAATAAATGTTCTTGGAACCAGGTGGGTTTTTAGAAATAATATAAATGATAATGTCGTGGTATTAAGGAAAAAAAACAAGGCTAGTTTGAAAATGATATTCTTAAATGGAGGGTATTTAATTTAAAGAAACTTTTTCACTAGTATAAAGAATAGAGACTATCATAATGTTATTGGTGCTAGTTTCTCACAAACATTAAAATTTTTATCAAATGGATGTGAACTATACATTTCTAAATATTGATATTAAGAAACAATGTTATATTTAAAAACCTAATGGTTTATCTTTGATAATAATTGAAGAATGATATATAGATTGAATAAATCTTTATATAGTTTTAAATAGGTCCCTAGACACTGGTTTTAAAAATTGTATGGTTTTTTAAGGGATATGAATTTTACAAAAGGTAAGTTGATTGTAACCATTATGTGGATGAAATGAGTAAAAGAAATGTCGTTTTAATTGTTTATGTGGATGAAATCATTTTTTTTAATGATAAGGAGTGTCTCTATGAATATTTTTATTAGTAGATGAATAAGTATTATGATATATCCATGCTTGATGATATAGCATACGTTTTGGGATTTTTTATTGAGAAGAATCCAAATTGCATCATTCTATCTCAATAAAGGTATGTTGGTTAATTTCTGAAATTTTTTTAATGTAAAATGAAAAATAAGTTTCAAATCCCATTTTAGTTGGATATAAATTATACAAGGATGAAGCTAGAATTAGTGTTAACTAGAAATAATTTAGAAGAATCATTAAAATACTTCTTTATATAATGACATCATGTCCAAATATAAGTTATGTAGTTACTCTATGACCTTGATTTTATAGTGATCCTAAAGAGTATTAATTTTTAGAAGCTAATAGAATACTGATATAGGTGAAAGGAACTACAAACTATAGGATGTTATATATAAATAGTATAAATTCAAACCTATTGGGATTTATTGATGCATATTGGGTAGGTGACTGTACAGATATAAGATGAACTTCAGGTGGAGTTTTTTCTAAGAGAGGGTTGTGTTTTTTGTTATAGAAAAAAGTAAAATTCAGTGACTTAGAGCATATATAAGGGATAATATAAAGTTTCTTCATATTCTTTTACACATAAGATATGGATGTAAGTGCAGTTAGATTATTTAAATATAGATACTGAGAAACTACTGGGTATTTTTTATGATAATCAATGTTATATAAGGTTGTCTATAATCCCGGTACAACATTCATGATCAAAGTATTTTTATATTATATGTCATTTTATTAAATAAAATGTGGTAAGTAGAGATATAAAACAAGAATATATTTATACAAAATATCAGGTCATAGATATTTTCACCAAATATATTCCAAGAGAGAGTTTTGTGGAATTAAGGCTTAAAATTCATGTTCAACCTTCTCCTCTCACTTTATGTCTTATAGACAATACCCCCACTTTTATTTGGATTTTTTTTTCAACGGGGAGAAAACATGTACTCTTCTTTATTTAAGGGATTATTTCTTTCTACTTTTTTGAATCTAATGTTTTGGTTTTTTAAAAAAGGGGATCAATGTGAATAGTAATTATCAGGGAGAACCTAAGTCACTTGGCCTAAAAAATGTTTATCACCAAAATATGGGATTCTTTACATTACCTTACCCGGTGGTGTGGTGTCAAGAAATTTCTCGCTAAGGAGGGATATGATTTGATGACTCTTGGTGAGTATTTTTTAAAGTTAAATGTTGGATGAAAACAAATAAAAATGGTATTATTGAGAAACCATTGGATTTGTTAATGAGATTACAATTATTGCCAGCCAATAATTATGACATAAATTGTGAATGTTTTTAAACTGATCTTAATTTTCAGCGACTTATGTTAAATATGAAACATTGTTTTGAAATAGAAGATAAAAAAATTAAGACCCATAAAATATTTATTGGTATGAAGAATTTATGAATTCCACAAAATATATATTTTTCATGATAGCAATAATGAGTATTGGTTTGGAATTTGTGTCTACAGAACAAAATTTACACTTTGATATTTTTTCTAACTTATGGAAAAAAAATTGTCCAAATATACAAGGTAACCAATACAAATTAACCATACTATTATGGGAGTAGGCTCAACCACATGTGGGAGTCATCCAGGAAAGACTGTATGGTGGCATGATGTAATGACCCGAACTATTATAAATAAAATTCTTTTTTTATTTATTTAAATGAATTATCATGAAATATTTTTATATAAAACACATGCACTTATTTTGTTTTATTATATCCTATTGGATTTAAAATATTTTTAAGTATCATTACAAATGATAATGTATCTTTTGAACAATGATCACATGATTAGTATAAATATAGGGTTTTAATAAATCCAATTGACACAGACAAAGGAAGTGATGACCTCAACTAGTAGGATTGTAACCTATGAAGCATGTTTATCATAGATTTTAAGAGAGATATCATTTCTGGTATTTTCTCTAGATCAATCACAAGATAAGATCCAACAACTTAAACATTAGTGAAACTGTTTATGGGATAACTTCAAGCTCATCAAGATCATGACCCGAACCATGTTCGTGGAACCGACCCATGAAAGTCCCACCATCAAACACCTTAATATTTGGGAGTTTTATGGTTTATTAAACAGATATGTATCAATACCCAATAAATGTGAATATGCACATTTTTTATAGAATAATTAATATATTTTTATCCTATTATTTTTACTTTGTAAATGATTTTTATTTTAGATACAATAAATAAAATATTATATTTTTTGTTAGTATTAAAATTTATTAATAAATTTATGAATTAATTTATTTTTTTATATAAATAATATTTTAATATTATTAAATAATTTTTATCAAATATAATTTATCATTCATTTTTTATGAAGTAAAATGTAATTTTTATAAGGGTTGAAAACTCTTATTATCAAAAACCTAGAATTTCTTAATAAATGTTGATTTTATATTAAAAAATAAAATTCAAATATTTAGGAAATTATTTAGATAAAATGAATATAATTTTGAAATTAGAATGTTGAAATTATCCAATGGTTAATTTATCATTATTTTATGAGACAGTCTAATTTTTTGGTAAAAATTAAATATTGTATAAAAATACTTTGTGCATTATGACATCATAATGACCCAAAAGTAGTGTAATAAATGCTATAAAGGTTATCCAAAAAAATATATGTCTCCCTTTAAAATTATGTTATTTTAAGTTTATTTTAGTTATTTTACAAATCCTTTATTAATCCCCAAAACCTATAATATATTTTAAGGTTTTAAAATCAATTGTTTAAAAGTGTGAATGACCTCCACATAAGCAAGGGAATTATTTTATTAAGTATGGACCTTGGACTTATAAAATAATTAGAACCACCCCAATTATTTTAGGAACCATGGGATGGTTTTTGGTTTGAGTTATTTTAATATATATAGTTCAAAACCTAAATAATAAATAAATCCCCCCCCCCTTCTCATATAAACCCACCCAAGATTACATTTCTCTTTACTAAAACTCCTTGGAGCCTGAACAAACTATTCCCTCCACTCTCTAGAGTCCTCCAAATGTGACCCCAAGCTCTCAAGAAGCCCCTCCCAATAATTTGGAGTCACACACTCAAGTAAGGTATCCTCACCTTCCACTCCTCCTTTCAAATTCAAGCACCTTATTTGAAATTAGTTATTTTAATTTCAGTTGGTTATATTATCATTAATTTATAATAATTAACTTAATTTCTAATTGATTTTATTTTAATTAGGGTTCATTTATCCTCCCTCATTTGGACCCTTACCTAAGTCGTTACTATGCCAAACTCCCATAATGGATTCTCACATTTTCTTTTTTATTTAAGTTTCTTTATGAACTTATGCATTAAATTTACATTTATTAAATTTGGGACATATCTTTACATGTCCATATTACTGCCTATTTTATTTCCAAATGGTGGGATACCCCTTTCCCTCCCATCAACCATTTTTATAAATTTTTAAGTAATGTCGTTATGCTGCTGAAATATCAGTGTGATGTTCCATGTCAAAATAATTATGTAGTGAATACCATAACCATTTTTCAATCAAGGGTATCCACCTTTATGCACATATAATTATTTATTGGGGAATTAAATTTTTTTATTCTACATTCTTTGATCATGGAATAAATTATGATGATGAATGAATCCATGCTTTATGATCTATTTGGAACACTTAAGTATGAGAATGAAATGAATATGATGGGTTCCCCATATAACACTCTAATGTATTGGGTAATGTTTAGTATAATGATATGTCATGTTGGGATAGGGAGTGAACCTGATTCCTTTATGGGATTTTTTCCACCATGATGTCTTGGTGGGTTTATCCTTGACCTATGTTTATGATTTAGTGTTTTAAGTTGTTTCCACAGTTCCCATGTTATGATTATCATGTAATATCATGTCTCATTGTCATTTTTATGATCTATACTCTTATTATTCCCCATTGATATACCTATTGTCTAACATGTATTATCTTCTTCATGTTATGCCATGTTTATTCTCTTACTAGGATTTATATCTCACAAGTATCTTAAGTTTTTCCCTAGATTATCCCATTAATTTTTAAAAGACATGGAATTTTAGAAGCATGTTAAGGAAATTTTTAATAATATTGTTGTATCCCATATTCAAGATGTTATTATATGTACCTAATTATCATAGAAACTAGACTTATTGATATTTTGGGTTGTATTAAGTTTAATATTATGTACTTAATAATATATTAATGTGAAATAAAGAGTATGGTTTTTATGAATTATGTGATCATCTATGGGAAGGTATTCATGCACACAGAAGCACACAAGTTCATGGTGAGTTCATAAAACCCACATAGGGAATGCAGTGGAATGTATGAGGGTGAATAAGTTGGACCTCCCCAGGTGTTGTGTGTGTGTTTTGGGTGCTGAACCCCACTGATGACTAGAGCACTGAGTAGAACATAATGATTTCTTAAAGAGGTGCTTGAACATAGTTGAAATTGATGTGGGAAACATATTCATTATTGGTAATATTGATTTTCCTTTAGATTATAAGAAAATAATTTCACTCATCTGATCTAGTTGATGTAAGTTATCTGATCAAGATGATTATTGTCTTCTAATTTATGATTCCTGAAGATATTTTTGAATGATGGTTTTCATCTCGATCGACCATGAACTCAAATGCCATGTGAAATCAAAATTAGGTTCTATGTAAGATCATTTGGATCTCAAAAAAATATAGAAAATCAACTATGTATTAATTTTTACATACCAAATACGTTATGCTGGAATCCTCTATTAGAAATATAATTTCAGTTTTTGAATGAAGATATCATGCGAAAAGGAATAGGTGATAATTAATTAAATAGATTTTATAGGTATAAAAATCCATATACTGAGGAAACTATACAGTGATTCCATGAAAAGTTTAGTTTGCAAATGATACTACCATGTGAAAATTCAAATGATTTGTGATGAATGCATTTTTTGTGAGGGTTTCAGTATGTAAGTACGCATATGGTTTTTTAATATATTTCATATGTGATACATATAAAATATAAGGATAGTTTTTTATAAATTCTATGAAGAAGGTGATTTATGTTTTCAAAGTATACTATGTGCGTTAGAATGAAATGTGAGCCAGGAATATGTGAAGACCATTCCATTTTCAGGGATATGAAATGTATTTTTATGCATCACATACAGTTTAATGGATAAGTTTTTTATGGGATTCTCATGTGTTAATAACATGATTTTTTTACTATAAATACTTTTTTAACATTCGTTAATTGTTTTTAAGGAATTTTGAATTAATTATTTCATCAAGAGTAGAAGATTTTATTTTTCTTCAATTGATTTTTGTAAAGAAAGCGGTGGATTTTGTAAAGGATAAATTTTTTCCCATAGATTTGTTACACTAAGTGCTAGGCGGATGAAGTACTATGCTGATTACAGTCTACTATGATTTTATATTGAGAGTACCACATACTTGAAAAAAAATGAATTGGTGTTTAAATCATCAATATGTGAAGTGTCAATAAATCTAACCAACTTGGAAAAGAAAAGAAAGTTTGATAAAAATTATTGAGAAATACATGAAATAATCCCATGAAGTATAATTGAGTGAGAACAGATGATTCCATACAACTTGAATGCTCAAAAATAAATATATTCATCAACAATTACAGGAGAATTCAATATTCAGAAGTGATATTTATTTTGTTGTTTGTAATCATTTTGTATTAGTTAGTGTGAAACTACTATTCTAGTGGGACTCTAGAAATCATAGTGTGACTCTATGCTATTAAATAATTTTATGCTATAACCTATTGTGATTATAGTGGAGAATACATGATTGGGGTGTCTAACTAATCACATCAAGGAGTGGGCTCATATTGAGACCAAACATTGTAAAAATATTGTGTTCTAATACTATTTACTTTTACTGTATTTGGGAAAGTTTGATTAGTCATAATAGTGGATCATATCCTAATAGGTCAAAAGAGGTTTATTTAAAAAAGAAAAAAAATTATAAAAATCACCACAGATTCTACCCCCTTATTAGTTGAATAACACCTCCCTATGATTTTTAAACATTTTATAAAGTATAACTTGTCACCATAATTAGAATGAACAACTCTCTTCCTCGAGATTAGAGAATGAAATTCATAACCTGATTAAATATTTTTTCACACTACACAAAATTCTTAATATTATTACATATCTTCATAGTATCTTTTAAATTTTCTATATATTAATATTTTAGGGAAGGTAACTAATAAATCAAATGAGTTTTATAAATTAATGGGGGGTAGAAGTAAAGATTTGTATGAAGGATGTATCAATTATATAAAATTTTTCTTTCTACTGAAGTTGAAACATATCAATTTCTTATTTGGAATTACAGATAAATAAATTTCAATGATATTAGATTCGATTCATTATTAATTTATTCAAGATAAGATCCCTCAATCATTTTATGATATAGATAAAGTTATTAAAAAATTTGTTATAAATTATAAAAATATTCACGGATGTCCTAATGGTTGAATATTGTATAAGGGAGAAGATTATGATAGCGAAGAGTATAAAAGATGTTATACATTGATATGGAAACTATTGAATCGTGATAAAAGTATGAATAAAAATACTATAAATAATAATAGAAAGAAAACTACTATAAAGGCTTTATGATAATTTTCATTAAAATAGAAATTGAAAATATTGTTCATATCTTCTAAAACGGAATATAAAATTAAGTTGGATACTATGGAAAAAATGATAGATTTATATGAAATCCAAGAGATTCAAAATCATGGAAATCATTTGATTATTTATATAAAAATTTATCCTCAGATCTTAAGAATATACATCTGTAAGTTGATACTAATGTATTTATTCTATTAGAGACTCTAAGTACAACTGATAGTATATGAACAATTATTATGATCTCATACAATCTACCTTCATAAATGATTATGAAAAAAAAATTATTTTATTATTTGAATGATCATTATTGGAAAAATTCCTAGAAAATACATCGATGTATACCTTCTTCCTTTTATAAAATAATTTCAAGAGTAGTTGGAAAATTGTACATATACATATGATGTATTGACAACTGAAATATTCAAAATTCATGATTCTTAAATGTGTATGATTAGTGATTTCCCTTTATTAGGAAACTTGTCTAGCTAGAAAACTCACACTAGACAATCATTTATATTTTATAACTTTTACTTCAATCCAATAAGAATACTATATATAATTATGTGATATTTTATGTGTCATTGTCAATTATTTGATACATCTCATAGATATCAGTTAAAAAGTCAATATTTAATAGAAAAATGTGTTTAGAAAACTTCCAAAATTGTTTTTAGGTTTGGAAATTATGTAATAATTATAAATTATTGATGGAAATTTAGGAAATATTATTAATTTAATGTTTTTAGAAAAATATTTTGAAGCTCATTTGATACATTTAGTACCCAACAATGAAATATAATGAGTATTTTTTTCAAATTTATTTATTAGTATTTTCAATTGTTATGTTATAATCTTTATGTTAGGAAAATTTTAAATAATGTATGTGACAATTTGGTTTTTTCAATATTAAATGAGCATGAAAAATTAAAATTTAATCTTAATTATTTTAAATCCTTGAAATAAATGAATATAAAGAGTGATATACAGAAAAATGATAATGGAAATTACCAAATAGTAGTTTTTTATTTGAAAATTTCCTTTAAATAATGAGAAATATGAAAGTACCTACTAGATATTCAAGTAAAATTTCAAGATGTGTTGTCATGAAAAATCATAGGTTAAATGCAATTAAAATTTTAGGATCACATATTTTAATGGATAAATGTCTATATTTTGAATTGTAAAAATTATTACCTAATAAAATAAAAATAGTTTCAATTGAGTTTTGTACATTATTTATACATATTTGGGAGAAAAATTCAACATCATTAAGGTTTAAAAACATTAGGAAAGAATTATAATGAAACTTTTTCATTGGGAGATGATATTTTTACCATCATTTTTTATTGTGACGATTTATCTAACCATGCATTAAACCGAGGTAGTTCAAGTTGGAGGGCGTGTGCATTATCAATGGATGTATCCCATAGAGAGGTATCATAATCTTACTTAATTATTATTACAACCTTAAAATTTTAAAACATGGTATATATGTGGTTTATTCCGTTTTGTTAAATTTATTCATTAGGTATATATTCTATTTGTAAGTCATTTATGAGAAACAATGCTCTACCAAAAGGCTTTATCATTGATGTTTATATGATATAAGAGTGTATCACTTTTTATTAGAGGTATATAAATATTATTTTGACATGATTCAATCTATTTGTATGTGTTGATGATAACTCTAATCAATTGAAATCCCATAGTAAATCAACAAACTTTCCAACATTAGGTTATAAAGTTGGGAAAATATCATCAATTTCATCAGCACAAACATAATTCATACAAGCACATAGATATATTTTCTAAATAATAATGTTATTGATCCTTTTATTAAAGAATCAAAGACACAAACAAAGATATGACTTCATAGTTTAACAAAAAATGATAACGTGATAAAAAAAATGATTTTTACAAAGAAATTATTGATTGGTTTTGACATCATGTATGATTAAAATCAATTTAATAATCATAATATACTAATATAATTATCTTATGTTACTAATAATATTATATATATATATGTGTGTGTGTGTTGATCATTAAAGTTCATAATCAAGATTGAGTGTCAAATTATTTGAAATATTTGGCTCAAGGGAATTTAATGCATTTTAGGGAATTTGATTCTTATAAATTTAATTCCTTTAAGTTTTATACAGTGTTTTATAAAGAAGGTTTTAAAACAAAAAATAATGGAATATTCAAAAAATTTGTGGACTTTGGGTACTATGTAATTTTTTTTGAAATTATCAAATTAAATTATCATGGAAATTTTTTTATTGTGTTATTAAAACGAAATTGGGTTGATGTTTAAATAGGAATAAAGAAATATTTATAACAATTTACTTACATAAAATTATATCGATTGATTGATACTATTGAGCATGAAGAACACAATCTATATTTTTTTATCCATAATCTAACATGGTATATTTTCTGGATGATAAAGTTGATGAAGGGTGGAGTGTTATAATACATGTCAAATTGGGTGACTTGTTTTATATGAGTGATGAAGTTGAAGAATTTTTTTGTGACATCAAACCCAATCACCAAAAAAACATTGATTTATATGCCTACGATGATATTAAAATAGTTGGTCTTTCAATAGAGGTTGAATATTATTAAATCATGTTAACATGGATAATGATAATAATATGATCATTGATGAATTAAATGATTGTACAAGCAGTCCTACTTTAACTTATCTTTTCAATATTTATTTATAATAAATGAATTCAATTAATTAATATACAAAATTTTAAAAACATTTTATTTAATTATATCATATGTTAGTTTTAAAATTTATTTATATTATTATTGGATGTATAAATGATGAAAAAAATAATATAAAAAAATTGATATTTTATATCTCTTACGATGTGGGATTACCCATTTGATATACTCCCACCTACATTAGGTATGCCCCAAATTTTTGCATGCTCTGCTTCCCATTATTTAATTCTATATTATATACTCCCATATTAATCTGGTATGATCCCTACCTTTTCTTCATCACTTTATGATCCAAGGATGTCAAAGGAATTAAATGGGGAAACTATGGAGCATGAATCGACTAAGAATATGGTGAAATAGTTAACATCATGAGTGTTAGGTCAGAATAATTCATATATACATAACATGGGTGAATTGTGTCTTTTGGATAATCTTCATCGATTCGGTATTTTGACTCTTTTTGCGATTTATATAGATATACATTGTTTTCTTTTGTATGTAATATGAGTAGTGGATAAATAGAAAGAATTAATAGAATGATTTTATAGTGGTTTAGGGTATAAAGATCCCTTAGTACACTCCACCAATGCTCTCTCTGTGAGCTTGGTGAATCTTACTTGAAAAATCCTCTTGTTAAAAGACCTTAAAATATACAACTGAGTGTAGGTAGTTGAAACCTTTACAATAAGACTAAATAGAGCCTTATGGTTATTTTATAGGGAATCAGTTATCCACATCTTATACTAAGAAGATGATACTCCACCATGAATTATTCCAAGTAGTTGAAACACTAATAATTCAAAAAGATTTTGATTTGTTTATGGTTTGGGTTGCACTTCACAATTGCAGCAACAACTGATGTTGATGGATCTTCTTATTCAGAAATTAATTTCTTTAAGAAATAATAACTCTGAACAGATCTTGGTTTCAAATGACGTTCAAAAAAATTATAAATTAATAAATAATAGTTTCATAATAGTATGATGTTGGAAAGTATATCTCTAAAGTGTAACCTCTCTCTAAAAATAACTGAGTTGATTATTCTTTATAGTAGTTCTATTAGAGGATATTAACAGAAAATATGCATTGTGTATATTGAAAAACATATCATAGTTATACATATGAAAAATGATCTGGTCATAAATATAACTTTATTTTAGTTGATAAGATCCATAAAAGTCACCTGACATACCACAGATATTCAAAATTGAATCGTCCAAGGGACTCGTAACTTCCCTTAAGAATAGAAGTGATTTTATCTGATGAATACGATTATTTTAATTGATCATAAAGAAAATTTGAATTGGTCACAAAATATTTTTCAATCAATATTTAATTCTATCAAGACTGTTCTAGAAATCTCAGATAAAATCCCAGATACAAAATAAACAAATTTAAATAGACCAATGTAGGGTTTAACACTATAAAAAAGGGTTCCTATGTGTAGAGTAGGGTTCCTTTTCATAGTGTAGGGTTTCTTTGAATAGAATATAGTTCCTTTTCATAGAGTGGGGTTTCTTTGCATAGTGTATGGTTCCTACCAATGTATGGTTCCTGAAAAATACGTTCATCTGCTCAAAACATAGGAATCAAAAGTAACATTGGGATGAGAATCCATACATTAGTCCTTCTAGTATATGGTTGATTAACCATACGTTCATTATAAGAAGATAGGGTATGAATACTGATTAATAATTTCATATTTGTGTTGATATTACATACATTTATTTACCAAATATAAGTTTTTTGATCCATATGTTAACTATTTATCTTAGGGATTATAAACCATATGTGTTGTTCTGAATGTAGAGTTCATTCCTTACGTTACACGTATCAATATAGGGTATGAAATTTTTTCTAGAAACAGTAAAATTATTTTCACATGCTTGAAAAATATTCCTTATGGATTAAAAACTTTAATAAAATTCATAAATAAATATTGCAAAGAATATTAATTTTCTGAAACTCATTTAAAGAAATATCATCAGTAAAAAAACAGGGGTATTTTTGCGCATCAAAATCTATAAGATTTATATAGTATTGTTGATAAAATAAATGCCCAAAAATGAGTTTGTTGTAGGGTGAAAATTATTGGTATTTAATTTCTAAAGTGAAAAAATAATTTATTACAAATATATACTAATTTTTGTATGTATTTGTTAAAAAAAATAGGTGATAACGAGATACAAACAAACATAAATACATTATATGTTTGGAGGATGAGAAATTTTAAAATATTTGTTCCATTTGACATGTTTGGGGTGATTAAAAATAATGATTTGGGATTATATGTGTAGATCATGGTCCATTTATCATGTGAGATGATGTACCATTCGATCATGTATCATGATTGTAGGAATATTTCCATTATTTGGAAGAATGATATATTTGAAAAAAAAACTAAAAATATGTGAAAATAAAAATGTATAGTTTTTTATCTGGAATTATTTTTAAATGCATGTATAATTATTAGGTAGACTATTTTAGAGCATAACTCAGAGTATCCTTGTATAAATTGCATCCTTGATAAAAAATACTATGGTATTAAATCTATTAATTTCATTTTAATATATTTATATAATTATTATACTTTTTAAAATATATTTTTGTATACAAAATCTTATTAAAAATGATTTATATTCTAAATTTCATTTAAATGAAATATTATATGACCTAGAGGATGGTAGATGATAAGAAAATTAGAATTGTGGATCATTTGGTGGAATCCAACATGACTAAAGGGATAGGGTTTGATGTTTTATTCCTCTTTTCATACCTTTCATTTGTAATGAAAACTTATATATGATATTATTACAGAATATGACTTGAAAATATGTTGTATGCATAAAAATATTATGATATAATGTATGTAATATTGTCTTTTTATATTTTGTTTGTTTTAGTATTGAAATTATTGTATTATGTACCCTGTGTATATATCTATAATTTAAATTAATGGTGCTAGCATATTCAGAAGGTTGTTTTAATATACTAGTTTTTTTATAATTAGTGGTGGTTTAACCACTACCAGTTAAATAAACCATGGATATATAATTAGTGATGGTTTTAACCATCTATACTCACTAAAAAATTGACACTATATATTTATATACCACCTATAGTTTAGGGAAAAAATAAAAAAATGAATTTAACAATAATAAATTTATTAGATGTTATTATAACTACTATTATATTATAAAAAATTATTCAAAAAAATAAACTTCCAAATTTGTTTTCTTGGTAGTTTCACAAATATTTCCAATTACATATTCATATTTCCTAAAGAACCACCACTAATAGAAAACCATTATGAATTAATGGGAGACTTATAAAAACATATTAATTTATATAACCCCTTGAATTAATGGGTGGTGGTTAAACCCGTCACGTTTTTTGAAAAAAACTCCACTAATACCTATTTCTATTGTATTGTTTGGATAACCATTTTCATAATAATTTATAGCTATTAGAATTTGAAACAAATACATGTGGTTACCATGAATAGTTAAGGAGACTGTTTACCATAACATTGTAACCTAGAAATGACTTTAAAACATAAAAAAATCATCCTATAAAATGAATAATAATCTTTAAAATAAGTAAATGATAAAATATATGAAAAAAAATTAAAGCATTCAATTCAATATTCTTTGGTAATTTTGTAAAATTCTATCTTCCAACACATATCCCAAGGAAAATTCTTCCTTATTATTTCTTTGATTCATTCTCACCATTTGAGTTATTCTTCCTTTAGTAATTTTAGAATCATACTTTATTGTTTTAAACTATAATTCATTGTCATAGTGATATCCTATAATTTTATTTCCATAAAATCATTTCAATAAACAAAATCAATTATAAATGGACATATTATTACCATTATTAATTTATATACAATGGATCAACTCGGTATAATTTCTCTTTCATTAATAACTGCCCCTACTTTATTTTTCATTCAATAATTTACAAATTATGTCATTAATTTGTTTTTTCCAAACTTTTAATAGCACAGGTTGAAACACCTTGATGTCATTTTTGTGTATTATTTTATTTTATTACAAATTTTAATGGAATTATTGAATCTTGGGTTTTAATTTTCAAAAAATTTAGAGTATTTACAAGTTAAACGGTAGAATATGGTGATTGTATTAATAGTATCAACATTTTATCATTTTCTTATGAATGAGTAAACACACATGGTGGGTGCATGGTTAGGGGAAACCATGTGTATTAATATTACAAATTGTGAAACCATATTCTAGTAGTTGGAACATGATTAACACATAGTTTGGATACCTATGTGGTCTAACAGTATAGTATCTCCCATCAAGTTTAGTGGATCGCATATGGTTGGAACACATATTGGTAAATCATATAACCAAACTATAAACATACACAAAATTTTATATTTGGTTTTCCAAAAATACCCTTCATTGAATTTAAACCCTATTTTGGGTCTTCTATCCTCTCATTCATATGACTCGTCTAGGAGAAAACCTAGTTATGTCCTTATCCTATTCTCTATGATATCTTGGCCTTATATATTTTTATTTTAAGCGGTATATCAATGTAAACCCATATTTTTCTTCTTAGTTATCTTATTCTCTTCTTAAATTCATTATTTCACTTATATTTCCTTCACTTCTTCAAAACATAGTGGCCATGATGGTCATTCTTTCATCTATGGTTTCAATAACTATGGTATTATTAGTATCTATAGATGGTGAAGTGTCTTTTTTATCCCAATCCAATGTTCTTCATCAAAGGAATATTTCTTCACTTCCTTGAGGTATGTGGTTTTGTTTAATTCTATTTATATGAAATTTTATATAATTATTGAGTTTTATAAACCTATTTTATTACCAAAATATATTTATATGTGACAGTTAAGATAAATTAATTTATGTAATTTAAATATTAAATATTATTCCATGTGGTCCTAAAAGGATTTCACATAGGTTCTTGGTACTTTACATCAAAAAAGCTTTTCGTGCACATAAAGTGGTTGTCTTATTTTCTAAATGAGGTTTCCAGATTTAATTCAAAAATAAAAAAATTTATTAAATTTCCAATATTCTCAAAAATTTTTACATTAAATATTACATGAATCCAAGATTTGTTTAATGATTTAAGAGTTTTTGGTTGGAAATTTTTCAGTGTGGAACTTTAGTAGATTCTTTTAAAATGATCGTATGCCATGAGTGTTTGGATTTATGTTTATGACATTTGAAATATAGTTAATTAATGATTTTTACCTATGTAAGATAAATTATACATATTGATTTAAGGTTTGAGTTTACCATTTTTATTTGAATTAGATTTTTAATCCATAATTATTTTCCAATTTCGTTTTAAATAAGGATTTTAAATTCATATTTATAGAATAAATGTTAATGAATCATTTGAGAACATTTATAAAAAAATCATATTGTAAGAAACACCATTGGTTTAATCCCCATTGTATCAAACATACATTTATTTTTTGTATATTTTGAGATAAAATTATTCATTGTTTGATTCTTATGTAAATGGAAAGGTTCTATTTGGAGGTGAGATATGTAATATACTTTGATGTGTTTTATGGTTTTTATAAAATATTTCCTTACCTCTACTAACTATTTTCATGGGAGACTTGGTTATCTAGGTGGGAAATCAAGATATGGTTTCTATGAAGGATTTGATTCCCTAAAAACAATATATAAGTAATTCTAGATTACATGTATTCATCTTATTGAATATTAATGGAGTTTATTGTCATAACATGATTATTCCTCTTTATGACATAGTATGGGATAATGTCCTGAGGATACATGTCATATAAAAATTGAATTAAATTACCTTTATATGATGTGATACTTTAGGTGTATGTTAGTATTCCTTGAACCCATGTTCTATAGCTATATGATATTGTATGGAGGGATGAAAATGATATTGGCTGTTATGGGTAGGAGGCTTATAATACATTGATATACCTTATCATGGTGTTATCCCTTGGTAATATTTAATATGGGTGGTTTTGAGAATGATCCTGCTATTATAAAATCTACTTTTTATGTGTCAAATTATGTTTTTATCTGTGGATGTGTGTATTGTTCCATAGAATTAAAGATAATGATTAATTAAAAACATAATTTTCATACTTGGATGTATTTATTAAAATAATTATGACATATTTTTTTGGTGAAGTTGGATAATTGGGAGTGTCAAGAGTGATATTGCATTAATGGATAATATGAGAAATAATTTTTACCACACATATATTAATATAAGTTTATATCTTAGGACCTTTGATGAGAATGGAGCTTCCTAGATAAATCCTTGGCCATGATGTTTAGTAGGAAAGTTCATCTTTGAATAGTAAAAGAAACATGCATCAAGCACATAGGTTGTGGACACCAGTGTTCAACTTTCTTGATTAGAGATGTCATGATACAAGGATTATATTATGGAGTAATTGTTCATATGAGGTTGTATGTAATTCTGAAATTAACTTCTTTCTCTATGGGTTATTTGGAATTTTTTTAGAAGCTAAACTTGGTATTTTGGAATCTCTTCCTATTTACATTGAGAAAAAGGCCTAGAGGGTCCCACGCTAAGTGTATCAGCAATCTCAATTACATTAAATATTGAATTTAATAAGTTGGAATAAATATTATTCCTACTTTTTGGTTTAATAATTTGATTTTGGTTGATCATCAAGATTTAATCACAAGTTATTCATAAGAATAATTGAGTTAAATAATAATTGTAAATATCTATTTGAATGATTTTTAGAATATAATATTTATTTTATTTATTGAATATTAATGTAGTGATATTTATTTATTAAATAAATAGTCATTATTCAAGGTTCATTAATTATTGAGGAGGATAAGCAGACCGAGTTTAGTTGTCGTATTGGAAATAATATAATAATATTTATTTATTATTAGGTTATGAACATGTTAAGTGAATAATAATTATATAATTATTAAGACATGGGTTTTAATAGAAATTAAGGATTTTGAATGGGGATTATGAACATATTTCTAACCCTAAACCTTCCGTAATAAATATCTAATTATATAACTTTTCAAAACCCACTTTTTGTGAAAAAAAAAGATAGAGAAAATCGATCTCAATCTCAAAGGAGAGTTTTAGATCTCTAGATTACTCTCTTATTCTCCTCCTTACTCAAAAAATCAAGAGAACACTAAGAATTATTCAAAGTGGATTCTGCTATAATCAACTAAAAACAACGTAAATGATCAAGATTGATCATGCTAGAACCCAAAGATTATAGGGAGACACTCAGAGATTGTGTTTCATGGGTAGGTAACCTATAGATATATTTTTCACTTGAATCCTACAACAAAATGGTGGTATAATGATATCAATTTAACTGGATCATTAAAGAAGATAGAATTACACATTCAAGTGATTCTATATTTTTTTATAAATTAATTATATATAACACATAAATATCCTTATATTATGGTTCTAGTATTTAATCAAGTCAATTAATCTATGTATTTTTTTCATGATGTTATTAATCATGTGCAACAATGATTATTTATAAATTAAGACTAAAAATTCAAGTTACCCATGACATACAAGCGCTTTCGATACACTTATAACCTAAAAGTGGTATCAGAATGGTCAAATGGTTAATTTATAATTATTTACTAATTTTTTATTTAATTACATGAATTTTAAAATTATTTTAATTTATATATATTAATTCTTGAAATCCAAAAAATGGTTTCTCTTACCTTTGTTCATTCTCTCTCACATAACCAAAAAATGGGTTTCGATAAAATGTAGAGTCATATGAAAATTCCATATGGAGATGAAAATGGTTTTGTTAGGGTACCAAAACTACACATGGCATGCAACCTAAATATACATGATGTGTACCCATGTATCTAGAATCTATCTTTTGATAAAATCATATTTAACCAATGAAATTTTATCAATAATATGAAAAAAATAGATCAATTCATAGATCTAGATAGGATATCATACAGTTTGAAGAATCAAACACCGTGTAAACTATGTACATATAATTTCATTTTCATTCCTTCCAAATAGAGAATATGGGGGTCCAATAATTACATGTATATGCTACATGACATGGAGACTAAAAAACAGTGTAACTTTGAGGGAACACACCATGTGATTAGGTCACATGTCATGTTCCTTGTATATGTATGTAAAAGGAAACATACTCAGTACCTAGGCATGTGTCATGAACAGATGTATAAGATAGTACACACCATGTAACCAAGTATACACTATGTAGTTTTCTACAAATAGTGTTCTTAATTTAACATATAGAGAAGAATTAATTATATAATTTAACATATTCACATGTGTTTCGTGTGTCATTTATTTGACAATAGACACCATGTCATAGGATTTTTAATTATATATTTAATTAATTTTAATGTTAAATTATAAAACTACAAGTTTTTTATGGTCTTTTCTTATATTTTACTCTAGACACATCAAGTGCATCACATGCAGTGTAATTCACATGTGTTTTTTTTGTCATTTTTTGACATCACACACCCTGTAATTGCTTATCATGTATTTATGTTGGATGATAAGGTAATTCACAATTATAAACATCATTCTATGTAGTTTAAGTGAGTACATGATGTTTACTCCATGTGAACTTTTGTACTCTATTAATTTAAATAAAAATAAATTATATAATTTCTTTGAAATTATGAATGAAGAAATTTTAAGGATGCTTGGATGTTATTAAGATAAATTGAATTGGTTGGATTAATTTTTGGTTCCTTATCTTAATTAAATAATGAATTGAACTAATTGATGTATAAATTGAAAACCTATGTTCATTTCATGTTATGTAGATGATCATAATATTATACAAGACATGTGTATGTGATTGGTTTCCTTTTAATTTATAATTTACTTTAAATTAAAATGATAGCCTATGTGTCATCCCCTCCTCCTTATTATGTAATGTCCTATATTCCTATGATTTCTTTTATGTATAACCCCTTATCCAATCCATTACATACCCTCACCAGTATGTTAATAAAATAAAATGTAAGGATATAGCTCCTAGATGATAGGAGGTGGTCCATGTCCTAGAGCCAAGGATAAACCAATTGAGGAGGTATATAGGATTTGAGGTGAAATGTTGTAACACAAACCAATATAAAGTTTAAGGTGTCTTCCCCTAAGTTTTAGGGTTATTTTATTATCTACTATATAAAATAACCATTAAATAATATCATGATCATTCCACTTATATTTTATTTTTGTTAGTTGCATGGATAATTATTTATATTTGTGGATGCAACATGATAACCTAACAAATGAATCAACAAGAACTCAAGATGGTATAAAATAAAACTAGATTATGAATAAGTTTTATCAGAAATTTTCAATCACATAAGTAATAACCAATTAATATTAACAATGAACGTGATAAAAATAAAATTGGGTTTTTGCGTATACGGATAAAAATCCCTCAACTAAAATTTTATTTCTATATATCCTTCCATTACTAGATTTAAATTTGAAACCATAGTTAAAATTACTTGATTGGACCAATTAGGGGTGATTTAAATTATCAAGGAACTTTTAGATTTAAGTTTTAGGTTGACTTAACTTGGTTCACATAAAGGGTAGACTACCCAAGAAGTACTTGGTGTAACTAAGAGGCAAGGGTTGAGGAAATATTTATCAGAGATTTTAGTATAGGGGAGTCTACTAAAAAAGTTAAATGAACAATGAGTTAATGTATTTGGTGAGTTACACCTACTTAAACCCCTTCAATTAACTTTTCAAGCCTGTGTTTGGGTTATGATAAGGGAATATGGGTACTTTCTATTAGAATATCTATAAAACATGATATTACAAAATTAATGTTGAGGGATGTTGGGTTTTGAAAAAAAATAGTGATATATTAATAAAATTTAACTTTATTAATCTGATTTGGTAATCAAGAAAGTACTAATTATCTTCCCTTAATTTTTTTAGAAATTGAAAACCACATGAATTGGACAATATCGTTATGATCTATACTAGATAAGGATAACCTTATAGCTGAAATGAATTTATAGGAATGGTATATGTGCTTATGAATTGTAATATTCCCTAAATAAAAATTATATATGCTAGAAACCCTACTTCCCAAGTCTATTGTAAAAGAGGCTAGTGATGAAGAAGTGCCTCTATCCATGAAACATGTGGATGATGCATTTTATGTCCAATGTTTCATGTTATCCTCCATATATAGTAAATTAATATGAGGATATGGATGCATATAGAATCATTTATCACCTTCATGATTTATTTCAATATAAGGGGAGACAAGAGAGGTATGTGATCTCAAATACACTATTCATATACAAGATTAGAGAGTATATTCCAGATGGGCCTCATTTAGTCATGATGATTGGCTATATATAACTCTTAAAAATCTTGGGGTTTTAGATCCCTGAAGAGTTTTTCACCAATATAATTATTTCCCCACTACCTAAAACCTTCTTTAGTTTCATTTTGAATTATAATATGATCAATAGTGAGAATACTCTTTTAAAACCTCTTACTCAAATTCTCCAAGTTGATAAATACATAAGGCATGAAAAAATCATGGTCCCTGTATTAAATAAGAAAATGAAGAACACAGAAAGGGTTTTGAAGGCACATTCCAGGTCTAGGGCACCAGAGCATCATCCTTAGAATAAGAAGAATATCCAAAGGTAAGGAAAGGATCAAAGTGTTGTATGTAATTCATATGGAAATCAAGACAATTTGAAGATGAAGTGAACCTATACAAATAAGTAAGAGGAATCTTTAGGTGAATTCATTATCAAGTTTAATCTTTATATATCTACAATTTTTTATTAGATACAACATGTGGTGGTCGTATTTGTATCCAAATATAGTAACCAAGTAAATTTTGGAAGGTTTCCAAAGGTGATGTGATTCTATGTGCAACCAAAGGAGTGGGGTTGGATGCTCTATCCATTGGATACTAAAACCTCACATTTTCAACAATATTTATTTTAGATTTAAAAAACTCTTATTATTTTGTTGGTGTTACCAAGAACATTATTTCCCTTTCATCATTAGAGATTGATGGATTAATTTTCAATTTTCAAAATAAGATATTCTATTTTTATAAAGATAACATATGCTATGGTTTGGAAAAATTGAGTAATAGTCTTTATATATTAAATTTTGAAGACCAAATATTGGAAATTGGTAAGGAATCAAATTCACGTGACTCTTTTCACACACAATTATGGAATCACCTCCATGGTCATGTAAACAAGAATAATTTTACAAATCTCTATCATTATGGTTACTTATACTCTTTTGATCTTAAAAAACATGAAATATGTCATGATTTTTTACAAGGTAATATGATAAAACCACCATTTTGTGTTCAAGGTGAAAAGGCCATAGAGATTTTAGAATTGGTACACACTGATTTGTGTGAACATTTTTAAGAAGAATATAGAGGTGGATTCTAATACTTTTTTACTTTTATTGATGACTTGAGTAGGTAAGATTACATATACATGATGATATATAAGTATTAATCCTTTTTTAAGTTCAAAGAGATCAATAAAGAAGCTAAGATTCATCTTAGTGAGAAGATAAAGAAACTTCCATTGGATTGAGGTGGTGAATATCTTATCCAAGAGTTTATCAATTTCTTATAAAAGTATGGGATTTTATCTTAACTCACCCATCCTTATATGTCATAATGGAATGGTGTTAATGGAAAGAGGAACAATATTGTTCTATATATAGTAAGGTTGATGATGATTCATGCAATAATTCTATTATTATTTTGGGTATATTCATTAGACACAATGGTATATATGCTAAACTGAGTAACAACTAAATCTACAAACAGTACTCCCTTTAAGTTATGAAGTGGAAAGAAACCTTTTTTTCATATACTCATGCATGGGGGTGAAATGTGTTTATTAAAGCTAGATCAAGCTATAAATTTTCACCCAGAGACATGAAGTGTATATTTATATTTTATCCTAGGAAAATGAGGGGATACTACCTATATGACCATTCAGATAAATTTTTTATAGTTTCTAGGAATGTTTTATTCCTTGATATGGAACACATGATCAAGGGGGTAGTGGGAGAAATATTACATTCTAGGAGATTGATTCTCCAGATACAAAATATTTGGTATAGGAAAATATTCCATAGGTCCTTATAGAAGAAGTTGTTCTTGAAATACAAGTACTACATAGAAGCACTAGAGAGGTGAGAGGAACATAAAGATATGGTTTTCTAGTCATTGAATATGGCGACACGTTATTGGTAAAAAATAATGAACCTCTATCCAATAAAGATGAATTGGAGATCTCATAAGATATAATATTGAAATAATCCATGAATTCTAAGACAAATTCCATGTTTTAGATCTAATTTTTGGTTTTCGTCAATCCTCCAGCAGATGTAAGGCTTGTTGGGTGTTAATTAGTACTTGAGATAAATATGGACATGGAAGGAAAATTTAGTACCAATAAATCATGGATAGTGGATAAAGGTTTTATAAAACATCAGGGAATATATTTTTATGAAATCCCATCTCCTATTTTCATACTTAAAATGCATCATAATTATACTTTCCATAGAATCTTACCATGATCATGAGATTTATAATATTGATATTAAAACTAATTTCCTTGATAGGAACCTTTAAAATTAGATGAATATAACCAAACATAAAGTTTTTGTGACTCTAGGAAATTAAAAAAAATGTATATAAGTTTTAGAGATCTATTTATAGATTAAACCAATCATCCATGTTATAAACATTTGGTTTGATGAAGCTATAAAATTTTTGGTTTCATTAAGAATGAATGTGATCCATGTATTTACAAGTGGTTTAGTGTGACTAAAATTTATTTAATAGTAGTATATATTGATTAAATATTACTAATTGGAAATGAGATACCATCCTTTCAAATGGTGAAGGCATGGCTGAGCAAGTTCTTCTCCATGAAAAATATAGGTAAAGAAAACTACATCTCATGGATCAAGATCATCCGTGATAGATCAAAGATGATTATTGGGCTATGTCAAAGTACATAACTTTACTAGATACTGATGGGGTTTAGTATAAAACAATCCAATAGGGTATTTCTCCTAGTTCCACAAGGAAAAAATATTTCCAAGAAGATGTGACCTCAAACATAATAGGAAAGAGAGATAATGAGTAATATACCATATTATTTTTTTGATAAGATCTAT
This sequence comes from Viscum album, assembly GCA_963277665.1. Lineage (NCBI taxonomy): Eukaryota > Viridiplantae > Streptophyta > Magnoliopsida > Santalales > Viscaceae > Viscum > Viscum album. The sequence continues at coordinate 990,197,183 of OY728131.1, read as the reverse complement.
CATGTGTGACATATTATGTATGAGGATTGATGTTTCATATACTTTTATAATAGTAGGGAGATACCAAGTTGATCCAGGTGAACAATAAGGGAATACTTTTAAGGCCACTATTTCGTATCTGAGGTGAACAAAGGATATGTTCCTAGTGTATAGAGTATATGAAGAGAAAGTCGTCAGGGATTATACAGGTGATATATTTAATATATATCAAAATGATATAAATTCATAGTTATGATATTTATTTTTTCTCAATAGAGGATTTATGATCTAAAAGAGTTCAAAGAATCTAGTTATCACATATTCTAAATAGAATCCCAAGTATATTGTGGCTTCTGATATATCCAAGGAAACATTTTTGAATCATAACTTTTTCCAAATGATTGATTTGTTTCCTAATAGTCAAGGACCCATCATAATTTACTATAATAACACTACACTAGTGGATATATCCAAAGATCCATGGTCATATAAAAGGATAAATAAAATACTTTAGATGTTTCATCTCCTGAGTTGTTTTTATCAATGAGATTAAATTTTAGTGAGAAGAGTATCCACAGAGGAAAACATGGATGACCCCATGATGAAGGATTTATCTTAGCAGAGGCATGAGTATCATGTGAGAGATAATTAAGTGAAGGTTGTTAACTGTTAGTTCTAGTGTAGGTGATAGTCTATTGGACTTGGTTCCGTAGAACCAAATTAAATGTACTTATTTATTATACATAATCATTGTATTGAATTTTAATGGGGTTTCTTATCATATAATGATTATTCTTGTGAATGAAATCATATGTGATAATTTCCTAAGGATACATGCCATGTAAAAAGTGAATTGTAATTCCCCATAATGATGGGATACTTTATATTCCACCATAGTATTCCTTAAACCCAAGTTCTGTAGTCGCATGATATTGTATGACATGACATAGACAATATAGGCTATTAGGGGTAGGAGGATCATAAGACATCGAGACACCTTCTCATAGTGTTCTCCCTAAGTAATCCCTAATAAGGGAGGTTATGAGAATGAAACCATTAGTAAGAAATCCATATTTTATGTATCATTAGATTTTTCCTATTTGTGGACATGTGCAATAATCCTTAAAATTTAATATTATCATTAATGAATACCATAAGGAACATAATTTGATGTATTGATGAAAAATTTTATGACATATATTCATAGAAATGTAGGATATTTTTTGCATCGTAAGTTATAGTGCAATAGTGGATAATACAATAAAGTTTTTTTTTACTTTTATCTATAAACTGAATTTGATATCTTAGACCCTTTGATGGGAGTGGAACTACCAGAATAAATCCATGGCCATGGTGTTAGTGGGAAAGTTCATTTATGGAAATTAAAAGGAATAAAAATCAAACACATATGATGATAAAACCAGTGTATAACCTGCTTGATTATAGATGTCATGTTAAATAGATTATATTATTCAACAAGTATTCATATGAAGATTTATTTCATTTCAATATTAAGTTATTTTTCTATGGGTTCTTTGGCATGTTTCTAGATGTTAAACTTGTAATTTAGGAATATTTTCCTATTTCTAATAAGAAAGATGCATATAGGGTCACATGCTAATTATATTAATAAGAATAGTAAAATTAAATTTTGAATTTAACTAGTTAGAGTAAATATTATTCCTGCTTTGTGGTTTAATAATTCAGGTTTGGTTGATCGCTAAGATTTAGTCACAAATTATTTAAAAGAATAAGTGAGTTAAATAATAATAATAATAATAAATATTTATTTTCATGGTTTGCTGAACATAATATTTATTATATTTATTAATGAATAATGCAATGATATTTATTTATTAAATAAATAGAAGTTATTTAAGGTTTGATAAATATTTAGAAGGATAAGCGGACTGATTTTAATAGTTTCATTAAAAATTATATAAATTATATTTATTTATTATTAGGTGATTTAAATTGCAAGTGAATGATAATTATATTATTATTAAGACATAAATTCCATTAATAATTAATTAATTGTAAAGGGGCTTGTGTGAAAGTTTCCAATCCAAAACCTTCCAAAATAAATTTCTAATTATATCATTTTCTAGAAAAAACTTGTTGTGCACAACAGATAGAGAGAATCTCTCTCAATACTAAGGGAGAGTTATTGATTTCTATAGTTATCTATTTTCATCATATTATCTCAAGACATCAAGATAAAACCATAAATTCTTTGAAGATAATTCTATTGTGGTCCATCATGAATGAGAAAAGCGATTGGGATCAGCCATACTAGCACCATGACATTGTATGATGATGTTTAGAGATTGTGGTGAAAGTGTGGATAATCACTAGAGGGATTCTACACATGTATCCTACAATGTAATGATATTACAATGAGATTAAGTCAACCATATCCTCATCTAAAAGAAAATTACAAGTTTAGGAAATTCTATATTTTCTTATAAATTAATTATAAATTATATTTTAAGATCCACCTTTTCTAGTTTAGACTTGTAATCAAGTTAATTAACATTTGTATTTCAATGGTCATGATGTTATTATTTATGTACAATAATAATTATTCATAAATTAAGACTAAAAATCTAGGTTTTCTATGCCATGTTGGTTCTTTGGTTGCACCCAGAACCTACATGTTATGATAGTCATGATGGGACTCTGAGTATTATCCTCTAGTGTAGACAATATTTATCTATGGGGAGTTCTTCCTAGAGTAGTTAGGTTAGAGAAATCTTGTATGTTATTTTTTATGAATTTAATTGATAAGCTTATAGTTGGTTCTATCCAAGTATGTATTGGGTATTCTCACTAGAACATAAGGTGTTTCACATGATATGTACGATTGATCTATTTTTTCTTATTAATGAGTTTTTATTACCACTTTTTTTTTAATATTACAGATATATTATTTTCATGTGAATTTCATTATATATTTATGTTCCCAGTTTGATGATATTTAATTATTATTTTATTATATTTCTTTATTCTTATATGGATTATTTTATGAAAATTTCACTATTTGATTGTAACAAATTTACTTATGATTTTTTCACTTTATTTAATATTCCTAAATATTGTTCAATGTGTCTTTTACTTATATGGTGTTGTATTTTTTCTAATTATTTTTAAAATGGATTTCATTTAAAATAAATAAAACTTCAAAAAAATATAATAAGAATAAAGTGTATCTTTTCAAAGGTTTTCAAAGTTATTATTTCTCAAATTTGTTATAATTTATTATGGTTACTTAAAAATAATAAGTAATCTTTTCCTTAAGGGAGAATTGTTTATTATTGATCTTTATTAAATATATTCATTTATCCAAAATCTATTCTCTATATATATTTAAAACTAGAATTAGTGAACCATATTATAAAAGGAATTTGATAAACTCTTTGGTGAAATCTCACTGGCCATGTGTACCTCACACTCTATATATACAACCTGGTGTATATATATCTCTTATGTATCCATACCAATGGAATGTGATAAATTATCAATTGGTGTCTATTTTGGGATTTGAAGGTGACCTTGGGTGACTTACTGATGATTATGGTGGTTTGGGCTTTGTGTCTTATCTTGGTATGTTTTGTGTCAGCTTTCTCAGGCACCATTTTTTTATATCCTTAATTTGATACTAGTTATGTATCTTTTTCTAAGTGTTATTGGAATTGAGTTTGGATATCCTTTTAATGTATTTCCTTGTTTGATTTTTCTTCATTTTTTAAAATATTTATTTATTTTACAAGTAAGTATAAGGTATGGACACACCATACTAGATTCATGGTAAAGATATTCTAGTTATTTTTTTATTATAGGGTTAAATCATTCAATCATAGTTGCATTTTATACCCTCAAACATTTTCATTAACCCTTTGGTGACCATGAATGTTCTTTAATATTTTTTTATGGGCCAACCCGGGTGATGTGGAAGGTTGACCTGGGTTGGTTTTTTCCAAAATAGAATAATTACCCTCTTTTTATTTTAATAGTGATGGTAGTATAGAGACACAAGTATAGAATCTCAAGAGTTGTTTCAGAAATGGGTACCTAATAACCACATTTTATGATGAGGCTTTTGTTTCCTTGGGTATTCAAGATGCGTGTTTTGAATTTGGGTTCTTTTTTCAATTAATTTGGGAATATTTTAATTTAAATCGATTATATTTTGATTTATATTGAGAATAAATGGGTTTTATTTGTTTCTTTTAATTTTTTTTGGTGGAAAAGGGAGAAGAAAAAAGGGTTAATAGTTTTTTTAAAGTTTGAAAAACTATTCCCAAGTTATGCACATGGTTCTAGACATCTTCTAGTGACAGTCTCACATTTGGTGCATGGTTCACCAAACCATGTGGCCAAACCATGAAAATTCATAAAACCATCTATCTTATGGTATTTTCCTCAATAAATTTATAACTTGTGTCTAATGAGTTTTCTATTAATTTAAGTAGGGTTAAAGGGTGTTTTTCATTATGTGTTGATTCTATTTTGTAAAAATTTAGATTGATAATTTGTATTATGATACTTGGATCTATGTCATAAAATGGAGTTTAAAAAAGTGTTTTTGAAAAATAAATATATGACTTATATTGTTTTCAAATCCATTTTAAGGTTTACCTAAATTTTATATAACGTACTTGAGTTTTATTATGGGTTATTTTGGGATATAGGTGCATTTTAGATTTAAAATTATCTGAAAAACAGATAAATTATAGTTTTAAAGCTAGTGTAGATGTTTCCAACTCTGCCCTATAAAAATCTAGAATAAAATTAGCCTTTAATAGTTTCTTAAATGAGGAAAAATATTTTCTAGTATGTGTGATTTCAGAAAGTAAATTTTAAATTTTTTATTAAATGACTAGTGGGATTAAAATGGATGTTTTATTATAATAATTATTTATGTTGTTTTAAGGAATTATGGTTGAGATTTGGTCTTTATATTCATTTTTAGTTTCTATTCTTTGAGTCTTGATGTATTTTTATCTAGGTTTCATATATTTTGATATTTATATTGTTTCCCCTTACCAATGGAGTGAGGAGAGTCCATCTCAAGAAGTGTTCCTTAGGCTAGTTTGTTTTCCTTTATTCTCGATCTAGTCACTCAAATCACCAAAACTTCCCAGATATTTAATGGTGTGCTGGAGATAATATCTTCATTACTCTTGGTGTAATTTACTGTATCTATGAATTAAATTTTTTAATAAGAGTTTTATTTAAATAGAGAAAATTTAATTTGAATTAAAATTAAAGAATATTTTTAGATTTATTATATTGATAATTGAAATATTTTTGTGTTTTAATAGTAGTTGGTTGTATAATAATAATGATAGTTTTATTATATTTTTTTTTAAATATGAGGTTTTAAAAATTATTATTATTTCAATAATAATAATAATAATGGTGTGTTGTTATTATTATTATTATTAATTTAATTGGTTCAATTTATAAAAAAGAGGCGAATTTTAAAAAAGGGGATAAAAACCTAAAATGATGCTAGTGAGGTATGAGTATTATTCAAGGAAAGGGAAATTGACATTAATGGGAGGGGATGCATCAAAAGGAAAGGGGTTCCAATGCGCCTTATATTGGAGTGTAATATGGGATATTGGAAAAAGGGGAATGTAACAAAAATAAACAAATTAAAGTAATTAAAAAACAAAGGAAAATGGTTTAGAAAATAAATAAATAAAATATGAAAATTAGGCACAATGTGTTCGCTGTATATCATGGATGGAAAATGAATCCCCATCGCCTCTCTCCACCTCTCACCTCTCTCTCCCCTCCCTAATTTTTATTAATCTCCTTTCATTAATATCTTATTTGATGATGATTGGAAGGACATGTCATTTATGGTTTTGGATTCACCTTGATGAGAGGAAGGTGAGTCTTAATTTTGTTTTTTTAGATGTCGATGTATTTTTTTCACATGTAATTAAATATAAATTTTTTGATTCTAATGTCATAGATAGAGTTTCTTATGGTTTAAGAATTATTTTATATCACCACCTAGGCGTGTAATAACACCATTAATTTTGAGTTTAGTGGAATACTGTCATGACCCATCCCAAAGGGGCCCATTATATGACTCCCCAAGCCCGATTCCAATAGGCTACATAGTGGAGAGTAGGGATGAGTAGGAATATCACTAACAAGGGAGGTTGTATCCTAAGTACCTGTACCCATGAACACATCTCAAAGCCCATACAATTACAAATTGTAAAAAAACTGAACAACCATACATGAATGCATCTAAATCCCACAACTAGAGTATGAAATGAAGTAAAGGAAAGTAAAAAAGGGATAAATATAATCCCAACATGAAGAGTTTGAAAACAAGTCTAACCTAAAAGTAAAACCGGGTACAACTATCAAGATACCATAGGAACACACCTTGGTTTGTTTGGTCTCACTAGGCACCGTCTGATCATGGTCTATCTTGGACTCTATCAAAAGGTTTATTTTCTATATAAGGCATGACATGTGTGGGAAAATATCATGTAGGGGTGAGTATAACAATTCACATTAGGATATCCTGAAACCACAAATCATACAAAAAAAAAGAAAACAGTCAGCTCTACATAGGTATATGTCTACATCACATATAACAAGAATATCCAGATATACTCAACAAAAACACATAGTCTAGAGGGAAGGTCACAACCATAATGGAAACCTCAGATTCCATCTTGAAGGTTCCACACAACACTTATTTGGGAGAACACACTCCATAAGTCTGATAGCACTGATGACGTCTGTCTGAAAGGTAATGTTGATCAGGTCTCACCATCAGAAGTATATTCTAAAAGTTTGGAGAGATATGATACATTGATGAGGATCACACCCAATTCCATGGTGTATATCAACAATGTCACGACCCATCCTCGGGGCCCGTGCTGTGACTACCCCAATCCCGCCTTCCATAGGCCAGGGGCTGGCGACTAGCACCAAAGGCGTAAATCCTGATAACTGGGAAGGCATTACCTTTATAAAAGTATGCAAAACACCATAGAGTACAAGCATAAGTAAAACACTAAGTACAAAAAGGAAGTTCTGAAAAGTAAATGGTCCAGAATACAAACCCAATCGAAAGTACAGATACAACTGAACAAAAGTACAATAGAAAAGACAAACAGCTGGAAGAATGGAAGTATCTCCTGGGTCGTCCTCCTAGGATCCTACCTGAAGGGTAGGTATAGATAGTGCAGCTCCTAGATCATCCACCACGGATCCTACCTGAAGGGTAGGTACAGATAGCCTCCACAACGCTCTCGCCCATAAACCTCCTCCGAGTGTCGTCTCGTCGTGAATTCCACCACCGGATATTGTCTCGTCGTGAGGTCTACCTCCGGGTATCGTCCAGTCCTCGAACACTCGGCCTCTGTCTGCGTTGTTCGTCGTCTGCAACCAACACAACGAGGTGCGGGAATAGCCCGTGCAAGGGTGAATATAACGATACTCAGTAGGTAACCTGAGACCCTCAAGGTCTCACAAAATCCAACAAGGATAACCACAAAGAAAGATCTCAATAGATAACCTCTACTTAGGTATATACCCATACATATACCTAAGTTATCAAGTAACCCATCTCAATCATGAGGGAACACAAAGATTATGAAATCAACGGATAACCACTACCCAGGTATATGCCCATACATATACCTAAGTTATCAAGTAACCCATCTCAATCATGAGGAAACACAAAGATCATAGACTCAGCTCAAACTAGGATTTTCATTATCGAAACCGTAACTGCTGAAGAGCCTCATCTCTAGAGTGTACAGTGGTCCTGTCACGACTCCGAGGTACTTCTCACTAACCTAAGACTGCTGAGGTACTCCATCTGTCGAGTACTATGGGCCTGATGCTACAACCAAGTGCTTCCCACCATGGGTCTTCCGCTACAACCAAGCGCTCCTCCTCATAGCCTCCAGAGGTACTCCTACTGTTGAGTACCGCAGGTCTGCTGCTACAACCAAGCGCTCCTCCGCCGTGGGTCTTCCACTACAACAAAGTGCTTCCCACCATGGGTCTACAGCTACAACCAAGCGCTCCCCCTCACAGCCTTCAGAGGTACTCATTTTGTTGAGTACCGTGGGCCTTCCACTACAACCAAGCGCTCCTCCACCGTGGGTCTGCCTCTACAACCAAGCGCTCCCCACTAGGCTATCCAAAACTCACCGAGTCGATCGATCAGCCGTCGTCAAGTCTCAGTCGGCTACACCATCTCCGTACTCCGCACGGTCATCTTAGGGAGGGTCCTCTCCACGATCTACTGGTCAATACTCCAAGTATCACAAATTCCCACGAAGAAGTATCTCAAAGGACCGCCTCGTCATAGGGGTCTCAACACAACAGACAGCGCGTCAATCGGACGCCTGGTCTGTGAGTTATTAGCCTTTCCGTCCCAGGGGCCCGGTTGGTTTCGTGTGCAAACCAACCCAGCCATATCTCAACTGTACCCTGAACACTCATAGGGTATACTCATAGGGACTATTTCTCAACGTGATCACCAATGCTGCTGACGGTTCGTCAAACGGACGTCTGGTCTAAAAGATATCAGCTTTTCCGTTCTATGGGCCCGGTTGGATTTCGGGTACAATCCAACCCGGCCATACTCCAACTGCGTCCAAACCTCGGGTGAAGTATTCCAAAAGTTCTGTCTCCTCAAGAGGAATCCAAAAAAGTCGACGTCATGTCAATCGGACATTCGGCGCTCAAGATATAACCATTTCCGCTCCGAGGGCCCGGTTGGTCTCGTATTCGAACCAACCTGAACGTACCCAAAGTTCTCCGAAACCTTGAGTGTAATATAGTGAAACTACCATCTCGATCCAAGTATCGCATCGCAACTGATAGTGCGTCGATCAGAGGTTCGTAGCCCAAGTTATGGCCGTTTGAATGGAAACAGTCCGAAATGGGGGGTCTGGGCCCGGCCCGGCCCGGCCCAACCCCCCCCCCCCCCCCCGGGTCGGCCGAACCGAGTCGACCCAACCCGGGTCCGGGTCCGGCCCGGCTGGGCGCGGCCCGACCCGGCTGGGTGTGGCCCGGCCCGGCCTGGGCAGCCGGCTGGCCTGGCGCTGGCGCGGCGCGGCGCCCGCATGGCCAGCGGGTGCGGGGGTTACAAACACCCGTGGCCGACGATCTGGCGCGGCTTTAAGCCGCGCCGCCCCAAATCCGGAATGGCCTGCCGTTCTGGATCACATTCCATCGTCGCGGCTTAGCCGGGGCGGTTTGCTCTGGCGGCGCGCCGCCGCCGCCGCGCCCCCGCTCTGGCGTGGCGTGCCACCGCCGCCTTCTACGGACCACCGGACGCGCTCCGGTGGTCCGTTTCGCCTGCCGCCTTCACCAAAAGTCCTCCCGGGACCCGATCATTACTGCGAAGAGATTCAAACACCATTTCGGCCCGATTCTTCATCGCCCATCGATTCGCACGTCAATTAAACAACTGCGGAGTCTTCGATTCACCTTTGCGGCCCCGACTCTGGCCGCGGTTTCGTTCGGCCTCTATGACGCAGCGCAATTGCGCCACGCTTCTTCGCCGATGATCCTCCTTGTTTCTGCATGGTGCCTTTGCACCGATCCGCCTTCTTTCGAACCGTAATATCACAACAACAAAAGGGGGAGGAGAGTCGGTCGTGTTCGTGCGGTCTGACCTCCTTCCGTTAAGTTGATATCCAACGGCCAAAATACACAGACGAAGAACGGCAAAGGATAACTCATGAACAAAATCAATTAACCCCTACCTCTAAAAGATGTCACACGTCGTCAAGTAGTGGAAGCCGATCTTCGCGGTATAACGGTATCGATTCCATCGTCATCAGAGTGACCCGAGGAAGTGACATCTCCTCTCTTGTCGTGGAGGAAGAAGAGGATGAAGAACCGTGATCGCTGAGTCATTCCATGTCGAGGGGTCGATGTTCTTCGTCGGAGAAGAACCGTTCTTCACGGAGAGGATTATGTTCTTCCACCCAAGAGGAACTTCCTCCTTCCTTTACACAAGAGCTCCTTCCCTTTTCTTCCAACACAAAGGTGCCCAAAATAAAATAATAGGTTCATGCTATTATTTTATTAACACAAGTAATTTCAACTTTTCAAAATTCAAACTCTTAGTTAATTAATTGAATAGGTTCAATTAATTAATTACGGTGTGTGTTGGTGAGAGTAAATGAGGGAGAGAGAGAGAAAGTGAAGAGTCACTCCATTAAATATGAGTTTACCAAACTTAAGAGGGGGTTAGGGAGTTTAAGAGGAATGTGAAGGGGTTGGGGTTCGTGTGGGCCCCACCTCTCCTTTATTCTCTCATTCATCCTCACATGGGTAGTTAGGTGTCACCCCAACTTCCCCATGTAGGATAAAACCACCTTAGACTTAAAAATAAAATTGTTTCACAATTTTATTCATTCCTCATTTAATCCACAAATTAAACTTCTCCACCCACACAAACGCAACTTCAGAATAGGTGTTGCTAAGAAATTACCGGCGCTTCAGTTTCATCGGTGCCCTCGGATTTCGATTCCGAGCACCGGTTCAAAAGTTAGAAAAATTCACTCATTCGTTCACTGAACGTACCCGAGCTAAACTTAGGAAATTGATTCCGGGCACACCGGACCTCGGAATCAAGTGCCGTCAGAAACTGTGTTCTTTTAAAATCCCAAAGAAAATTAAGGAAAAAAAATTCCCTTGAATTTATGGGTCTTTACAAACAACTCAATCTGGATTAACCTGATAAGTAGAGTATCGGGCCCCACATAGTTTTGGTCATGAAAATATGAAGAACTGAACCTATGGAATGAATATGAATAGATCATCTCACTCAAGGCTTCACATAAGGAATCCAACAACTCTATACAATAAGTCTCACTAAATAGATTTATGTCCTATGTGTTGGAGTCGATTCTATGCTAACCCTTATAGAGTGGATATGGGGAACACACCCTAACAAAACTTGTCCAAGATATAAAGGATAAGGGCTCCAAGACAAATTTTTAAGAGTACACGGTTTGTAGTAGGGTTATGTACCTTGTCCCTTCAACCCTGGGTCCTGCCCGTGTAAACAACCTAAATATGTTTTTGGGTAATAGTACATGGTGTGCAGCTAGCTACCTATGTACTCTTCCCATGTATTGGTACATGGGTATGCCTGTGTACACCATAAAAATCAATGTCCATGTGGGAGTACACAGCATGCTCATAATCGTGTACTCCATCCCATGTCCTTGTACCCTTAGAGGTACACGGCGAGCCACTGGGGAGTGTTCACATGCCATGTGATAGGTTCAGACTCCATATAATCCTTAACTTTCTCCTAAAACCCTAGTCACTTCTAGAAGGGACCCACATGTTGTGTAATTCTGTATTACACTCTGTGTGGGTCATTTTTTTTTAGAAACCATCATTAATCCTTCTGTGCATTCCCACTCCACCACCGCATGTAAATATGGACTCACTCTTTCTAGAAATCAAGGATATGTTCTGGATGAAACTCTCCTAGTCGTTTTCTAGATTCCAGTCCTTCGATCCATTCAGAAATCAGCCTCATTATTTGTTGTTTGTTGCACGCTGAAGAAATAAAAATCAGGTATCTCAATCTATCTGATATGCCTCCCCTTCCAGCATCACACCACCATCGTATCATGCTGATCCTAGATATAAAATACCAGAACATTGCACTAATAAATGGGTGTACAATGATTGATTTTCTAATATTCATTGAACTGTTTGTCAAATGAAGAACACTTGTAATGAAAAAAAGAAATATGGTATAAATTCACAAACACAAACATGAAGAACAAACCTTGGTCAATGTTCACGTTGGCCTTGATCGTTTTCAGTTATAAAAAAAGATAATAATCAATAATCATGAAGAAAATATCTCTTAATAAACCTATCCCACAAGATGATCGAACCATGGATCAATTTATTGGTTGATTTATTTGTGTTCATCATAGGAATTAATAATGGGGAAAGAATCCAAACACAAAAAACATTCTACCTTGATTTGGATCAATCAATGAAAAATAATGAAGTTGTGTCATTGTCGTTGGTGAGATCCTCCGATTCCATTGCACGTTGGTCACTGATCTACGATTCGGTTGTCGTTCATCTGACAAAGATCCTCCAATGCTCTCTCCAATAGCTCTCCAATGGCTCCAAGGTTAGGAAGCTAACCCTATTATTTCTTTACAATAGTATATTTAAAGTCACATCAGTCACTGCATCAATTAATTAAAAATAAAATAATTTAATTAGTTATTTTATTCATTTTACACCCACGACGACTTTTCTACAAACACCCTGTAATGATAAAGGTTATATCACACCTAGTGTAAAACCCAAGTTCTAAACTCAATGGTTCCCTCAAATATGTGATTTGGGCCCCCATTTTGAAGTTATTCCAAATTTTTAATAAAACTATATGCATGTGTTGTTTAATATATTTAATATATTTCAAACATTTATTTCGAGCACACCAGGCATCATAATCACAAGTCATCTCAATGATTAGTCTTGAAAATAATAGTGGGATCACTTTATGTATAAGGTTTAATTTGTTGTTAACAGTTTTCAATGAAGATAAAAATGAAGGAGATCAAGAAGAACTCCAATGAAATGGAGGAATAGAAATTCATATTATTTTTGAACTGATCATAAGTTCAAATAACTTGTGTCAAAGGTGACACATTTTTTACAACAATGAAGAATGGTGAGGTATCATCCATCAAAGAATGATTGAAGAATAATGAAGAATAAGACCATTAAATTCTTCATGATTTCATTATAACCATGCAAGATCTTACTTTAAGAATAGAATAATATGATTTGCATGAATTTGATAATGATGGTTAAAGAAGAAGAGACAGTGTATAATGTCTTGGCATTCTTAGATGGCCATGCATTTCACATTATATCTAAATCAGACGATGATTTTATGATTTTTATTTGACAAATGTCATAAGTCAAAATAAATTATGATACAAGCCTTATGAAGGAAAGGGAGAGTAAAGGTGGTTTCGGTCATATATAGTTTTGATTGGAAGGAAAGATATTGGTGGTAGACTGGGAAGTTATAGTACTTTCCATAGAAACTCTGACAATGGTAAATCTAATCTATCGAAGGATATATATCATTATAATAGAGTTTATGATGAAATAAGAAGATTTGTTGAAGAATAAAAATCATAGAAAAGAATCATAAAGGTTGTGGCTTAAGCATATATTGATGGTGGTTGTGTTCTCTAGTGTTTGCAAAATTTTGGCCCAAAAAATCAGAAGATGAAAACATGTGTTTTTGGTAGAGAAAGTTGCATGATAAATTAAAGGGGGTTTTAATAGTTGCATGCAATTGATGTTTCAGGATTAGAACATCGAAACATGGAAAAGGCATGCAGTGCATGAAAAATTGGGCAAAGTGAGCCAAAAATGAGTCTGCATGAAAAATTGGTTTTACACGCAATATGGAATGATGTTTATAATTTTTTTACAAGGGGTGTTTTGAAATCATAATTGAGAAAAATAGAAAAAGGTATGAATCACGGGAAAAAGTCAAGAAAGTGCGTGAAATATTATATTGCATGAAATATTTTTTATGTGCATAAAGAGGGTTTTACACGTGGATTAGTGTTTTTCATGCAGGGTAAAAAATGCCTATAAATATGAGGTGACCCCTCTAATTTTATGATGCTCGACACTTAGAAAAATCCTGATCTCTAATGTGTGTAAAAAATTAAGTATAGAGTGGTGCAAGAAAAAAATAAGTGTTGCACAAAAAAGAAAGTGCTGCATGAAAAAGAGAAGTTCTGCACGGAAAAAAAAGGTTGCGTGAAAAGGATTTTTCGTGGAAAAAGGTGTTTTTACACACAAGGTTTAAATTTTACGTGAAAGACACCTAGAAGGGTGTGAGAAAATTTTGGGGGTCCCTTAGGAATTTTACAGGTGCTTAGCTATCTCAAAGAGACTTCACGAAGAAGAAAGTATCATGAACCAGTCAGTTTTACAAAGTAGTATCGCACACACATGACTGGTGTTTAACACCTTCATTATGATTTGTGAAGAGAAGAAGAAAAATACGTGAAACTAAACTCAGATATGAATAGGATATAAACTCAGATATACACAAGAGGAAGGAAGTATACTGATACACTTAGGTGTTGGTATTGAGAATCAAAGGAAGAGAAGAAGAAGTATAACAGAGTGTTCCTAACTGGAGATTGTGAATTATTCGGGGCAGTACAATTGTGATTATGCTTTGATGAGATGATATTAATTTCTTGAATAATCATATAGGATTTTGTGATTCTATCCAAGAAGAGAAGAAGGATATTGAATACAAAAGAACATCAATTTAGGACACTGATCCAAGAAATGTCTCATGCTGAACAGAAGACAAATACTTTCATGCTTATCTATTGAAGCAACCTTTAAGTAGATAAACTAAGTTAGACTTCTCACAAGGTAGTGAGCTAGGGGTATTCAATGGGAGTGACCTTAAAGAAGTAGTGATCTATCCCTAAACATTTAGGTAGTTATCCTGGGATAGAGTGACTGTTCTCAAACCTTTGTAATCCAACACTAGTGAAGAATAGTGGAATTAATTACGACTGACAACTTGCCAACATATGCTCCTTGGATATATCCCTCAGTGGTGAATCAAGTAAAAAAGTTTTGTGGTGACCTTCTATATGTGAATTTTTTAATTACTACAAATATCCATCATATAATTTTAAACAAGTTTCTACCAATGTGGGAACAAGATCTAATAAAGTAGAGAAAAAGTTGACACCCTGATTCCCCCCCCCCCTCTCAGGGTAGTCTAGGGTCCTTCAAATAATACATACAATATCCAAAAATAATAAATGTAAAATAAAAGTAATTACATCTTCACCAAATTGGGGATTTACATCCCAAAAATTTAAAACAAGGGATACACAAATAGATGTGGGTATTGAGAATGACTCTGAGTTTTACACTCCCATGTGCTCTCCTAAAGATTCCCATGCTTCCACCAGACACACACTAAATAAATAGGTCACCCATGAATGATCTTCTCGTATTGATCCTTGATCTACATTGGGTAATCAGTAAAGTTATCTCCATCCTTTATGTCCAACTATCCCTAGTCGATAACGTGTGATGGGTAATGTATGTACTTCTTAAGCTATGACATACAGAAGACTTCATGTATGCGTTCAAACAACGGCGGTAGAGGTAAGTGGTATTATACCTCGTTAACTCTATATTATATCTATAAATGGATAATAAATCTTGGATATAGTTTTCTACCCCATACAAATCTCTGTAATTCACCTCAATGTGAAACCTATAGGAACACATGGTCTCCCTCCTCGAACTCCGAAGGCCTATGTCATCTATATACATAAGACTTATAACAATTCAGTGTAGTATTCATCCACTCCTGGTTGATCTATACCTTCTTGGTAGTTTCTCACACAAACTCTAGTCCCATGATTGCTAACTCTCCTAGGATATTCTAGAAAAGTGGTGACATGCAGGGTCTCCCATACAAAGACTCGAATGGTTTCATACCAATGGTGGAATGGTAGATTTTTTTATGAAAACTCCACTGATTCTAGTTGATTTCCCCAATTATAGACAAAGTCTAACATGAATTCCCATATCATTTCCTCTAAGACCTGAATGGTCTGCTCTATCTTGCCATCAGTTTGGGGATGAAACATTATGGTAAAATATAACTGAGTCCAAAACACCTCCTGAAATCCATTATATAACCAATATGTGAAGAAATCATCATGGTCATAAATGATCATTAATTTAACTCCATATATTAAGACTATCTCATATATATAGAGTCATCCCAAGATCTCTACTGACCACTGCTCCCAAATAGCTAAGTAGTGGACTGACTTGGTGTGTTAGTCTAAGATCACCCAGATGGCATCAGGTCTCCTGGATGTATATGGTAAGACCATCATAAATTACATGGATATCTCATTCCAATTCCATTATGTAACCTCAAGGGGTTGAGCTAAACCTACTATAACTTAGTGCTTAACCTTCACTTGCTGAAAAGTAAGTCATCAAGAGACAAACTTTTCAACTCCCTTTTTCATCCCTAGCCACCAAAAGTAACATCGGAGTAACTCATACATCTTTTATAAACCTAGATGTACCACCAAATGAGATATAGGAAACTATCTTAGAACCTCATCCCATAACATCATTGTTACCATTGTGCTCCCTTTAAAAAGAAAGAAGTTATCTCTAACTTCATAAAATCTATCAGGAGCATGTCCAGTGGATATTTGAGTGCATAGGGTCTCACAACCAACATCCCCAAGTTGTGCCTCCTTGACATGATGTAATATTGTAGGGGTGATAACCATCAACTAGAGGTAAGTTACTCCATCTCTATCCAAAAATGATAACTACAATGCAGACAACTTCTCTGACACCTCGTTCAGAAACAACGAACAAGATCTCCTATTGAAATTATCTTATATTATGTTCTCCTTATCATGAGTATAGAAAATATAAAATTCATAATCTTTAAGGAACTATAACCATCACCTCTATCTCATATTAATATCCTTCTGAGAGAATATATACTTGAGACTCTTATGATTAGAATATAAAATAAACTACTCTCTCATCAGGTAGTGTCACCACATATTTAGTGTAAAGACTACTGCTTCTAACTCAAGATCATGGGTCACATAGTTCTAATTATGTGGTCTCAACTAACATGAACCATAGGAAAAAAATGCCTTACTCTACATCATAACACAACAAATCCTGGTTCCTAATGCATCACAAAACACTACATACATGACACCCCCTTTTGGAAATCTCAATATGGGAGTGCTCATCAATTTATTCCTCAACTATTGAAAATACTATTTTCACCTATTCATCCACACAAAAAGATTACCCTTTTGGGTTAAAACTATCATGGGTGTGATATCCTAGAGAAATCAAGTATGAATCTCTGGTAATAGCCTACCAACCCATGGAATCCCTGCGCCTTTATCTCACTCTTGGGTGAATCCTAAGATAACACTACCTTGACCTTGGCTCAGTCCACTTTCACTCTATTTCCTAAGATAATGTGTCCCTAAAAGTGGGATGATTAAATACAAAACTAGAACATCAAGAGTTTCCCATCAAGATAGTTCTCTCAGAGTACATCCAGAACCATCATCATGTGTATCGCGTGCTCTTCCTTGATAGATGAGTACACAATGATATCATCAATGAAGACTACCACGAACTAGTCTAAGAAAGGATGAATGATATGGTTCATTAGTCCCATAAACACTTATGGGGTGTTCTTAACTCCAAAGGGAATCAAAAAGTACTCATAGTGACCATAGTGACATCTGAATACCATCTTTGGTACATCCTCATCTCGTACTCACAACTAGTGATAGTCTGATCTGAATTCAACCTTAGAGAACAATCGTGGCCCTATAAACTAATAAATTAGGTCATGGATACTCAATATTGGATATTATTTCTTCATGTTCAACTAGTTAAAGCATTAGTATTCTACATATAACCTCAATCTCCCGACCGCCTTCTTGGCAAACAAAACTGGGGCTGCTTAGGGTGAAACGTTAGGTCTGACAGAGCCCTTCCTTTGCAAGTCCTCCAAATGAAAAATCAACTCATGAAGTTATGTGAGATACATTCGATATGATAGTAAAAATATTGGACCCTTTCTAGGGTATAGATCAATGCATAAGTCTGTATATCAATAGAGAGGTAAACCTAGAACATCCTCAGGGAATACATCCTCATACTATGACACCACTATAAGAAATTGGGAACTCATAAAATCTACTCCACTAAGGGTCAAGATAGACAACTGATGATTAATTGGTTGGAACCTTTTATACATGAGTCCATTCTGTACTTCATGGGTTTCCTTTTCAATGAAAAATGAGAATCTAGTCCCATCAATATGGACACACTGCATCCTCCAACTGAAACAATCAATCTGGGCATGAAATATGGATAACCAGTCCATACCTAAGATGACATTGTAAGGAATCATCATTGCTATAAAGATATCCCAATAGAAAATATATCCTCCAAGAGTCAGGTTACACTATTGTCATAATTTTGTGATCACTAGGTCATATCTAGTAATAGTCTCTATGCATAAGGAGAGAGCCAAGGGCTCAACCAAAATAATTAAGTCTCAAACAAGATTGGTGTAAAGAAAGGAATGGATAGAACCCGTGTCTATTAGTAATGAATATAAGGTGTAAAATACAAAAATTATGTCTTGTATCATTCTTGGAGCCTCTCGGTCGTAAGCCTCAACCACCTGCAATTGTACCCTCCCTTTTCCTCCAACTCAATGAGCCTAGAATAGACTACCTGGGGGTGGTGGTGGTAAAGATTCAAAGCATCTACGGCCTCCCGCTGCTCTCCGGACTCCTCTTCCATGTCTTATTCTCTACAAACCTTATTGTTTCTATCACTACTTATGCCTCTATGTCCCATCCATGGTCTCTCTATAATTTATATGATAGGTCTTAAAATCTCGGGTGTTATGTCCCATGTTGTTACATGAGTAGAATTGCCTCTCCCTGGGCTGAATGAACCCATTCTGAGATTCATGAACCACAAAACCTCTATCCTTGGACCTCTTCCTGAAATGCCTCACATGGTCAGGCCCCTAATACTGACATCATCTCCCTACTTCCAAGTTCACTTCCCTTACTTTCCCACTATTAGCAAACACTATTTGTGTCTGCTCAGCCAGGAAACTCTCAACCACCAAATCTCACTATAGAATCCAAACATAGGTATGAATTCATATAAGGATAACATTTTCTTGGATGTCTATATGCATCCCTCTCTTAAAGTTTATATCCATGAAGAACTGGTCACAAACCATATCCATCAAGTGCATAGAGGTTGGTAAACCTCGATGAATACTCGACTATTGTTTTGCTACTCTACTAGAGCTAAAGAAGCTCATGGATATATACAAACCTCAATGTAGTTGGAGATAACTCCTATCATAAAAGGTGGTTAAACTATGACCATGCTAGACTCTCCTCATCGTAAGACTAGGTTACTAATCCCCACCATTTTCCCGGTGATCCCTAGAGAAGGCTCACCACTAGGACCACCGTCTGATCTCCTGGTGTCCTAACAAGATTGAAAACCTAGGTCACTGCCTTAAGATAGCCCCCAGCCACCTATGTTTTAGGCTCACCTTGGAACCTAAGGGGTATATTTCACTAAAACTCATGAATTGCGCTCATCCTTCACACCTCATCTGTTAGTACTATGGGTACTATGTTCTTCTCTATAGGTGGTGGTATAGCTGGTGCACCACTTGGAGGTAACACCTCTAGAACTGGTCCATATATCAATGCCTCATCACTAAGGGGATAATAATTGTGATATTGACACTAAATCTAAGATAGCATACATTACAAAGGCATCCTAAAAGTAAAAAAGATGTACCATGGTCAGTGAGTATATCAGGAGAGATAACTCAAGAAGAAAATAGAAACCACAACCCATTCATATATGATGCATGTATCATTGTTTTCCCTAAAACTAGCTTTCTCATGTACCGAGTCAAAAATAAAGTGATCAGAGTCCTGGTGTATGGATACGTAGGTTGGTGCACCAACACTGGAGTCCCCAACTAGAAAGTTTCACTTGAAACACTTAACATTATTTCCCTAAACCAATATCATAGACTCCATTCCTAAGGTATAATCAAATTATTTTATACCACTTAGTCATGACCCATCCCAAAGGGTCCCATTCTACAACTCCCCAAGCCCACCTCCAATAATATAGGGGCTGGCGACTAGTGCCTAGTAGGAATATCACTAATATGGGATGCCTTAGCCTAAGTACCTATACCCATGCACATATCTCTAAGACCATACAATGCTAAAATGTAAAAACAACTGAACAACCATGCATGCATGCATCTAAATCCCAAAACCATAGTATGATAGGAAGTAAAGGAAAGTCAATAAGGAAAAATACAATCCTACCACAAAGATTTTTAAAATAAGTCCAACCTGAAAGTAAAATTGTGGACTTTTATCTAATACTGTAGGAACACACCTCAATATATCTGGTATCACTAAGAACCATTTGGTCCTGATCCATCTTAGAATCTATCAAAAATTTGATCGTATGTACAAGACATAACATGTGTGTCCAAAGACCATATAGAGGTGAGTACAACAATACACAGTAGGAAACCCATAAACCACAGATCATACAACAAAAGAATTAAATCATCTCTAAATAGGTATATGTCTACAACACATATAATAAGAATATCAAAATATACTCAACAAAGACACACAGTCTAGAGGCAAGTTCCCAACCGTAATTCCATCCTAGGATTTTATATTTAAGGTTCCAAAAATCAATCATCTAGGAGAACACAGTCCATGAGTCTGATAACACTAATGACATCCATCTGAGAGGTAATGCTCATCGAGTCTTTCCATAGGAATTACATACTGAATGTCACGACCCGCCCTCGGGGTCCGTGCCGTGACTACCCCAAGCCCGCCTTCCATAGGCCAGGGGCTGGCGACTAGCACCAAGGCGTAAATCCCGGTAAAAAAAGAAGGCATTGCCTTTGAAAAGTAAACACACACCACAGAGTAAACAAGCGGAAAGTAAACACTAAGCAGGCAGAGTACAACTGAAAGTGCGGAAAAGTAAATGGGCCAGTATACAAACCCAAACTGAAAGTAAAGTACAACTCGAAAAGGGAAAAACAGCAACTGAAAAGTAAAAGCCGCTACTCCGAGCTGTCCACTGGAAATCCCACCTGAAGGGTGGATACAGATAGCTCCTCTGCTCCACGGGTCCCACCGTCCGCTCCGTGCACGTCTCACCCAGTGGTCCACCTCCGGGTACCGTCCCGCTCTGCAAGCCTCAGCTAAGGTCAACGCTGTCCGTCGTCTGCAACCAACACAACGTAGTGCGGGCGAAGCCCGTGCAGGGGTGAGTATAAGCTACTCAGTAGGGACCCCGAGACCCCTGAAGGTCTCTCAAATCCACAAAGGATAAACCACGAAGAAAAGTATATTCACGAAGTAACAACCGACTCTGCTTAGGTATATGCCCATACATATACCTAAGTCATCAATTAAAATACGCTCCAACCTCCGAGCCCAAGTACCACTCAGTCCACGAAGGAAAGTATACGTATTCCACATAGGAAAGCAAAACATAATCCATGCAGGATTGCACAACATAATCCACACAGGAAAGCAACAGGATTCAGCTCACACAGGTATACTTCTTCAAGGACGATAAAGATGATCACTGATCCATCTAAGTCGTCGGACCCACGAAGGATCGATAGGTAACTAACCCCCGCAGAAGACCCACACAGGATCGGGCTCACACAGAACCTGTAGATGTAAAGACCCGTAAAATTCAAGGGAAATTTTTTCTTAATTTTCTTTAGAATTTTACAAGAGCGCGGTTTCAGACGGCACCTGATTCCGAGGCCCGGAGTGCCCGGAATTAATTTCCGAAGTTTGGCTCGGGTACGTTCAGTGAACGAACGAGCGGGAATTCCTAACTTTTGATCTGGTGCTCGGAATTGAAATCCGAGGGCACCGATGAACTCGCAGCACCGTTATTCGCTTAAAGAGACCTTTTCGGGAGTTGCGTTTGTTGCGGGTTGAAAGTTACGTTTTGGGGTTTTTAGTTTGAGTTAAATAAAATTGTGAAGAACAATTTTATTACAACTTGTTAAAACCTATTCAAAGGTGGTTGGAAGTGGGACCCACACCCACTTAACCTCCCTTGGGAGGATTAAGTGTGGTGGGGCCCACACGAACCCCTAACCTTTTCAAATTCTCTCAACATACTTAACCCCTAATTAATTGGCTTAAGTTACTCTTATTTAATTGTGGGAGTTAAGTCTTTTTGAATTTCAAACTTTGAAATTCTTTTGTGTTGTGTTAATAAAATAAGAGGTAGTCTTATTTTATTTTGAGTTCTTTGTTTGTCTTTTTGAGAGCTCCTCTTCATTTTCTCCGGCGAAGAACGTCTTCATCCTCAACGAAGAACGACAACACTTCGTCAAGGATCATCGACTCGGCGACCCGGTATCTTCGGACCTCTTCTTCCTCCTCGGACCTTCTTCGTCGGCAAACGAAGATCCGCCAACGTCGTGTCTCTTCGGGCATAACACTTCGTCAACGGATTTGACGAACGACGACCGCGACGCCCGACCTCCGCGACGCCGTCTTCCGCGGGACGTAGACGATTCTTCGAATCTTAAACCCGAGGTAGGGGTTGTCGTTTTCTTTTGGTTTCCTTATTTTATTCTTGATCGTGATTTTATCAAGACTAACGTGTGACTTGATTTTTATTTTGAGTTGCGTTATTATTGTTAACGCGAGGGGGGCCGGACCGCACGAACACGGCCGAACCCCCCTCCATCGTTTATGTTTATTCATGCGGGTGGAAACAAGTGGCGTGGTGCCGTCGCACCACGCGGATGATCGTACTAATAATTTACGCGACGCCGTCGCGCTACGTCAAGGAAAAATCCTCAAGAACGTGACGCCGTCGCGCCGCGTTGAAAAGAATCATGGCACGGCGAAGGGGTGCGGTGCCGTCGCACCGCGCCGGATGACGAACGCCGCGGCCGGTTCCGGGCCGCGGCGGGACGAGAAGACCGCGGCCGGTTCCGGGCCGCGGCGGGACGAGGAGACCGCGGCCGGTTCCGGGCCGCGGCGGAAGGGAAGACCGGCGGCCGGCCCGCCGGCGTCGGAAGCCGAAGAGGGGACCGGAAATTCCGGTCCCGTTGGAGAAAAACCGGCCGGCCGGCTGGCCGGCCGGATGCCGTTAAACCGGGGAATTAATTCCCCGGCCAGCTGGCAAAACCCCCCTCTTAAAGAGGGGGGCGGTTTTATTTTAAAGGGAGGGGGCCGGCTGCCCCCTCGGTTCCGCTCCAGCAGGCCCCCCACGAGGGGGGCGCTTATTAAAAAAACGGCGCGGCCAGTTGCCGCGCCGCCCTCCAGCAAAGCGGGGGCCTTGCCCCCCGCGTGCCACCCACGTGTGGCGCCAAGCGCCGCTGCCGCGGCCCGCCGCCGCCGCCCCCGCGGCCCGCCGCCGCCGCCACCGCGCCGCCGCGCCGCCGCCGGCCGCCGCGCCGCCGCCGTCCGCCGCCGCCGCCCAGGGGGGGGGGGGGGTCGGGCCGGGTCGGCCCGGACCCGGACCCCCCCGTTTCGAACCAGATTTGGTTTTTGGCCCATAACTTGAGCCTCGGACCTCCGATCGACGAACCGTCAGCGGCAACGCAATCCTTGGATCGATACGGTCGTTTCGGTATATCGCACTCAAGGTTTCGGTTTACTTTGAGTTCGGCCGGGTTGGTTCGTTCACGAAACCAACCGGGCCTTCGGAGCGGAAACGCTCATATCTTGAGCTACGGACGTCCGATTGACGTGCCGTCAGTCGCGTAGTGTTCCTCTTAGTGAGACGAATCTTTTGGCATACTCCGCCCGAGGTTTGGACGCAGGTGGAGTACGGTCGGGTTGGTTTTGCCTTAAAAACCAACCGGGCCCCGGAGACGAAAATGCCAATAACTCTCAGACCGGGCGTCCGATCGACGCGCCGTCTGTTGCGTTGAGTTCCTGTTGTCGATACGGAACTTTTGGATACATCAACTTCGGTCTTCGTGACAGTTGATGTATCAGCCTCTCAGCTCGTGGAGCGGACCCTCCGTACGAGCTTGCTGTGTGCGGGAACCCTAGTGCTGGCTGCGACTGTTCTACTGCTACGACTGCTACTGTGACTGCGACGACAGTACAGAAATCCTGTGTGGATTCGACGACGACAGTACAGAGATCCTATGTGGATTCGACGACGACGACTTCAGCACTCAGCGATCCTACGTGGATCAGTGCTACAGGTCCTGTGTGGGCCCGATCCTGTGTGGGTCCTTGCGCTCAGCGGTTCTGTGTGAGCCAGCGCCTACAGGTTCTGTGTGAGCCCGATCCTGTGTGGGTCTTCTGCGGGGGTTAGTTACCTATCGATCCTTCGTGGGTCCGACGACTTAGATGGATCAGTGATCATCTTTATCGTCCTTGAAGAAGTATACCTGTGTGAGCTGAATCCTGTTGCTTTCCTGTGTGGATTATGTTGTGCAATCCTGCGTGGATTATGTTTTGCTTTCCTATGTGGAATACGTATACTTTCCTTCGTGGACTGAGTGGTACTTGGGCTCGGAGGTTGGAGCGTATTTTAATTGATGACTTAGGTATATGTATGGGCATATACCTAAGCAGAGTCGGTTGTTACTTCGTGAATATACTTTTCTTCGTGGTTTATCCTTTGTGGATTTGAGAGACCTTCAGGGGTCTCGGGGTCCCTAATGAGTAGCTTATACTCACCCCTGCACGGGCTTCGCCCGCACTACGTTGTGTTGGTTGCAGACGACGGACAGCGTTGACCTTAGCTAAGGCTTGCAGAGCGGGACGGTACCCGGAGGTGGACCACTGGGTGAGACGTGCACGGAGCGGACGGTGGGACCCGTGGAGCAGAGGAGCTATCTGTATCCACCCTTCAGGTGGGATTTCCAGTGGACAGCTCGGAGTAGCGGCTTTTACTTTTCAGTTGCTGTTTTTCCCTTTTCGAGTTGTACTTTACTTTCAGTTTGGGTTTGTATACTGGCCCATTTACTTTTCCGCACTTTCAGTTGTACTCTGCCTGCTTAGTGTTTACTTTCCGCTTGTTTACTCTGTGGTGTGTGTTTACTTTTCAAAGGCAATGTCTTCCCTTTTTACCGGGATTTACGCCTTGGTGCTAGTCGCCAGCCCCTGGCCTATGGAAGGCGGGCTTGGGGTAGTCACGGCACGGACCCCGAGGGCGGGTCGTGACACTGAAAGTCTAGATAGATATGATACATAGATGAGGATCACACCCATGACCATGGGTTATACCAACAAATCAATATAGATTAACCAATTAAGTAGAGGAGTGACACCCACATAGTTTTGGTCATGAAGATACCAATAACTCCACCTAGAAAATGAATATGAATAGAGGATCTCACTCTAGGTCTCATGGAAAGATTCCAAAAACTCTATCCAAAAGTTCATACTGAAGGGATCACCATCCTATGTGTAGGAGGCGATTCCATACTAACCCTCAGAGAATGAATATGGGGAATGTAGTTCAATGAAACCTGTACAACATACATATTAAAATAGATCCAAGCTAGATTTTATGAGTACCAAGTGTGTATTAGGGTTACACACCAGGTGCCTTCGACCATGGGTCTTACCCATGTAAATTACTCGTGTTCATGTTTGTGTAATAGCACATGGCATGTAGCTTCCCATGTACTATTCTCATGTACTAGCACATGGGTATTCTCATGTTCACTAGGCTAAGTCATGCCTGTGTGGGATTACATAGCATGCCCATACTCATGAGGTACACACCAAGACACCAGGGAGAGGTCACACACCATGTGAAAGGGTCACACACTATTTTATCATTAACTTTATCCTGAAACCCTATCCCCTCTAGGAGGGACCCACACACTGTGTAATCATGGATTACATGTTGTGTTGATCGAGTTTCTTCAGAAACCCTCATTATTCCTTCTGAATGTGCTCGTGTCACCACCACTTGGAAATACTACCTCTTTATTTCCATAAATCAAGTATTTGTTCTGGAAAAATATCACCATGGTAATTTTTCAGATTTCAGACCTTTGATACTGTCACACACGGTTTTTTTCTGTCATTGTATTGATCCGGCCCATTAGAAATCCCGATCCTCTTAATGGGTATTTGATGAGATGAATCTTGAGTTTTGAAGTTTCATATATGTCTAACCACCATAATTTGGGATCTCTATTGCTTGTTTAGGAGTTTTTGAAGAAAGGGTGGTTACTTCATGATTTGGGCCAACCGTGAGCCCATTCCCAGTTTTAAAAACTGAATTTTTTTCTTTTATAACACTTTTGTTTTTCATCCTTTTTCACCCAATAAACTTCCCACTTGTCCTATACTGATATATTAAAATTTATTTATCCTTTTTGACCCATTAGAAATTCATAAGCCGGGTGAATTTGGGTTACTTATTTAGGTATTGGGCCATCCCATGGGCCCATTTCCTGTTTTAAAAAAAATTATTTGTTTCATTTATATATTTTTCATTTTTTAATATTTTTCGGTGATTCCACCTCCCACTCGAAGCCAATATCCCTATCCTCACCCCCAATATCGTTTTTGCCTCTTTGGAGCTCATATGGGTCGCGTAAGAGGACGACAATTATCAGGATACCTCAAATCGTCCATATTTGACAAGGTAAATTGTATCATTCATAAATTAATCAATTCGTACTCTTTTGGACACCAATTTTCTTTCCCTGGTTCGTCCAGATCTTAGGAGTCTCTCCATGAATTTGAAAGACATTCCCTTCCCTCTAGGGTTGCAGATCTAATGGAAGACGAAGAGTTTTCTAGGGTGAAAGGTGAGATTCCTTCTCCTTTCTCCTTCCTCTTCCTCCTCCTTTCATTATTTATTTGATTTATATTGTATCCTAGTCTTGATAGACCTAGGGTTTTGTTATACAATGTTTTTTGATGGGTTTTATGTTTGTTTAGGTCTGGTATTTATAGTTTTAGGGTTTATAAACCCGCGGTGGGTGATTTCGGGTGTGCGTTTCAATTACGCCAAAGATTTGAGGTAGGATATCCCTTGAAAATGCTTTTATCATAGAAGTTTCATCATTTTAATATTATCCTATACTGATATAAATGTATATTATTGTTTTAAATCCTTTTTATAATTTTCTTCATGTGAAAAGTCATTGTTTAATCACTATTATGTGAAAGGTAGTGTTGTTTTGTCATGAAAGTAATCAACAAGTGTTTGTTTAAATGTTCCATTATCTTTGAAAATATTTTGTGAGGTTTATAATCTGGTTTATGGTATTTTTAACATGTTACAGTATCTTGAATGAAAATATGACATTCAATTGGTGTTTTATTCCTTTTCATGTACATAAAATAAATTGTTTTGTTTAAAAAGGGCATGACATGTGTTCGGTAAATTGCCCGGTTGGCTTTTATGTGTGATGTGTGATTTTAAAGTTATTTGATTGGATTTATAAAAGAATTGGAAGAATTATAAATGGTATTTTTGGGTACTTATATTGATTTCCAATTTGGATTTGTTTTTACAAACAAGTGGGTTTTGATTTACAACATATTTTGGCCGGAGTTGCCAAAAAAATGGACTGTTTCACATCTTTACGAAAATGGTTGTGTTTTGAATATGTAACCTGAGAATTATAAGAGATTTATTAATGAGGTTTGCTTCCATAAATTATGTTTATACAGATCCTTAATAAAATTAAAATGAATACCTTCATCAAAGGTTAGTTTTGAGAAAATGTTTAAAGGCCCGTTTGGAATTTCCTAGAAATGAAGGAGTGTTTTACTTGTATATAACAAGTTGTGAAATTGGGATTGTTTTATGGTCCATTAAATGATTTTATTAAATGTTTATTGGGCTTCCAAATATTATTTGGTTTGGTTATGATGTGTGTTTATAATTTAAAGAGTGTTTTTGAAAGAGTTTTATGTGCAAATCCTCAATACACTTCATGAAATTTTTTTACCAAAATATTTAGCGGTTGGTGATTAGTGTAAGAAATGTGAAGAATGATTATGGGTTGTTTGTGTTTTTATGGTTTTGGAATGGAATGTGGATGTGAAATGTGTATTTGATAATATGTGTAACTTGATTGAGCACTAAAGGGAATCCCGGGTATCTAGGTGGGCGGACGTGTACTAGTATGCTAGTGATTCTGTGGGGGTTGGCCCCTGTTTCACATAGCAAGTTTGACGATGACAACACTAACTAAACTATGATGATGATGATGATTGGGGACCACTAGGTTATGGGTATGTTCCCTACTAGTGGCTTGTTCACGAGAACGGATATTTATTATGGTTACCTTCACCGAGATACGAGTTACCTGGGGCTCACAACTAACTAGTGCCTAGGGGTATTCCTGTGACTAGTGCTCATTGGCTATTTTGTACTCACTGTCGGCATACGGTGTGTTTGGTTGGTAAATTCAGTAGTATGTGTTATTTATTTTAATGTTAAAATTCTTTAAAGCATCCCTCTTGAAAACTATTTTCATTTTGATGTTTCACCTCTTTGAAAATAATTGTTACTTGCATTTTTGTTTATTAAACATGCATGTTTTTGTCTGATAATTATTATAGCATGGAACCTCATTTGAAAACCATACTTTCATATCTTGAATTTCAAACTATAAATTGATGTTTCATTTATTTTAAAGGAATGTGCATTGGTAATAGAATATCGGGCTAACCTACTGAGTTTTAATACCCACGCCTATAGTCTTCTTCTTTTTTTAGCCCTTGTGCAGGTTTCATCTTTAGTTCGATCACCTTGGGTGAATTTTTATCATTGTGTTGGAGAGTGACCATAAGTGTCACATGGAGTTATTTTTTCATCGGGATTGTTCAGTTGAGTTGTTGGTTTTGTTCTAATTTTACTTTCTTGTACAAATAATATTTAGTTCAATTTTTATATAAATTCATTTTGGGCTGTCCGTTTATTTCCGCTGTTTGTTTGATTGTCTATATATGGGAGAAATCATTCCCTTGTGTACTCTATTGATGCCCTTGGTGCTTGTCACCATCCCGAGAGGATCGGGAACGCCTCTCGGGACTTGTCGCGGGCTGGCCTAGGTGACCGGTTCAGGGTCGACTCAGGCTGGTTCGTGACAAAATGGTATCAGAGGAGGTTGGCTCTTAGCGGACCTTTCTTTTTAGAGTGCCCTTTTTATTTTGGGGATGTCAAGGTAGATGGAGTAGGATTTTTGGGACTTGATGGGTAAGTGCATGAAGAGCGTCGCGAACTCTTTCTTGTTCTAATCCTCAGGTTTCCAAGGGAGTCCAGTTTTATTAGTGTCCTTTGTTCTGGTTGATTTTTTTTTTGGTGTTGGGATATGACAAGGGGAGTCTGACTAATGGCCTCCGTGAGCTCACAGGGCCTGGCAAGCCATGTGGAGCTGGGGAATGGTCCTAATAAGTCTCTATGTGTTGTTGTTGTGTTTGGCATATGGCCGCCAACCATATGGTCAAGTCACCCACTGACACTAGTTCCCTTTTTTGGGTCTCTTGAACCTTTCTTGAATTCTGAATTTTTGTTTTTAAAATCCTTGTGTGAGAATTGTGGAAATGGGTTTTAATGTAAGGATTAGATTTTGAAAAGTGAAAAAAATTGGGTTTCAATAATTAAATATAATAATGGTTTTGGAAGGTTGTGTTTTTTTGAAAAAAATTGGGGGAAGCAGAAATGATTTAAAGGGATTGGATTATCCATAATCTAAAATTGTGGTTTGTTGAAATAAAATGTTTTGAAATTGTGAATAATTTTAAATTGATTCTGAATATTTTTTTTAAATGGGGTATTTTAGGATGTTACAAAGTTTTTGAATTGGATAAATTAGTTTTGGCAATTGGTTTTGATCGGTTGGTGTTATACTACAAACGGTATTGGTCTCAATGGACCTCAGATTATAAAAATATACATTGCTGATTTTTTTTTAAAAAAAAATGGGAAGGGGTTGTTTGGAGTGGCTTGGTTATTTAAAAAGTTTTTTTTAAAATGAAAAGGGGTAGGTTTTTAAGAAAATGGTTCTTAATGAATTGTGGTTTTTTTTTTGTGAAATATGAAAAGGGTTTTTCACTTGGTGGTTGGTGTTCCTTTTCAAGGTACATGATTTTTGGAATGATGTTGTTTTGTTTTAGCCTTTGGTGTTTTCATGAGTGCTCACATGCATGGTTTTATTTATATCTGGAAGGATGAAATATATGGTATGGTGGTTGGGTGCCTGGTGGCATGGAAATGTGCATGTGGGTGAGAATTGATGAAACACCATTGGTGAATGTTGAAACCCACCAAGTTAGTTTGTTTTTCAAAAGTGTTTTGAGTTGAAAAATATTGTCCTTTTTTTTATAAACCAATGGTTATGTGGCCTATTTTTTTTCTATGTTGTAGAAGATTTGTTTATTCAGTAAGCTTCCTTGTGATCTACAATTCATACTCTTGTTGTATCTTGAGATGATATCTTGTTGGTGTCTTGGTTTTGTAGAAATTTTCATTAGGTTTCTAAAGATGTCTTTGATGTTGTGATGTGGCCAGGGATAGTTCTCCGTCGGAAATATTTCCTACTGATCAACCTAAGGATTCATTTCAAATGTTAAATCCACCTCTTTTGATGATTCCTCAACCTGTTTGTTGGAATAGAGAGTAGTTTGGGATCTATTAAAAGTGCTTCTAGGTCGTGATAATTCTTTTGGACAGAGCAGTTGTGTTCGGTGATGTTGATGTGTTTCGTCTAATTCCTCGTCTATTATGCCCCTCATTTGGAGTGATAAGGAATTTTGATATGTATCTATGAGTTCCTATTTAGATGAAGGTTTTTGTTTGGTGATCAAGTGTGGTTTTTTTTTGAGTGGTGTGATCCTTATCACCTGACTGTGGTGCAGCAAATGCTTCAAGAATCAGGGCTCCAGCCATAGGCCTCGGAGTGAAGCTTTTCACGCAGTCAGTAAATCAACAGAGGTGTGGAGTTCTAGATTAAGATCTTTACTACTCTGTTTTGGTAAGTTAGTTACTATGTCAATGTTTTGGTTCCTCATTTCTATGAATTTCCCTTTGTCGCAACAAGCGTGGTGGACTTAACCCCTCACACAGTGTCTATGGTTATTCCTTCATGGATGTGGGTTTTCAATCAATGTCCCTATGTGGACCGCCTATAAAAATCAGGTGTAGTCTTGGTGTTACCTATTCATAGGTGGAGAGTTTTGGGTAGTTTATTTGTTTCTTTTGTGGTTTCAGTGGCCAAATTATTGTGTCCCCTTCCATCCCATCCCCAAGTGACGGGGGTCCAGAATTGTGTTGAATGTGTCGACCAAGTTATTGCCCCATCAATTTGGGAGTGGGTGGTTTATATGTTCATGTTGTAACTCTATTAACTTGGTATAGTAGGTTTTTTTAGGATGGTTTTTTCTGGGCTTGTGTGAGTGAGTCCCAACTCTAGCTCATGTTCAATTCTTGTCTATTCATTGCTAGTTGGTTTCTAATGGTGGGGAGACCCACCATGGGTCTCCTGGATTTTCATCCTAAGAAAATTTATATGGATAGTTGATTCTTAATAGTGGGGAGTACATTCTGGAATCCTTAGGTGTTGTTTTTTTTCAGCTGGAAAGTTTTATGGCTTTCCGGGGGCGGAAAGCTTTAATGGTGGGGAGAATTGTCACACACGGTTTTTTTTCTGTCTTTGTATTGATCCGGCCCATTAGAAATCCCGATCCTCTTAATGGGTATTTTATGAGATGAATATTGAGTTTTTAAGTTTCATATATGTCTAACCACCATAATTTGGGATCCCCATTTCTTGTTTAGGAGTTTTTTAAGAAAGGGTGGTTACTTCATGATTTGGGCCAACCGTGAGCCCATTCCCAGTTTTAAAAACTGAATTTTTTTCTTTTATAACTCTTTTGTTTTTCATCCTTTTTCACCCAATAAACTTCCCATGTTTCCTATACTGATATATTAAAATTTATTTATCCTTTTGGACCCATTAGAAATTCATAAGTCGGGTGAATTTGGGTTACTTATTTAGGTATTGGGCCAGCCCATGGGCCCATTTCCTGTTTTAGAAAAACTAATTTGTTTCATTTATATCTTTTTCATTTTTTAATATTTTTCGGTTATTCCACCTCCCACCCGAAGCCAATATCCCTATAATCACCCCCAATATCGTTTTTTCCTCTTTGGAGCTCATATGGGTCGCGTAAGAGGACGAAAATTCTCAGGATACCTCAAATCGTCCAGATTTGACAAGGTAAATTGTATCATTCATAAATTAATCAATTAGTACTCTTTTGGACACCAATTTTTTTTCCATGGTTCTTCCAGATCTTAGGAGTCTCTCCATGAATTTTCAATCCATTATCTTCCCTCTAGCATTGCATATCTAATGGAAGACGAATAGTTTTCTAGTGTGAAAGGTGAGATTCCTTCTCCTTTCTCCTTCCTCTTCCCCCTCCTTTCATTATTTATTTGATTTATATTGTACCCTAGTCTTGATCGACCTAGGGTTTTGTTATAAAATGTTTTTTTATGGGTTTTATGTTTGTTTAGGTCTGGTATTTATAGTTTTAGGGTTTATAAACCCGCGGCGGGTGATTTCGGGTGTGCGTTTCAATTACGCCAAAGATTTGAGGTAGGATATCCCTTGCACATGCTTTTATCATAGAAGTTTCATCATTTTAATATTATCCTATACTGATATAAATGTATATTATTGTTTTAAATACTTTTTATAATTTTATTGGTATGCAAAGTCATTGTTTAATCACTGTTATGTGAAAGGTAGTGTTGTTTTGTCATGAAAGTAATCAACAAGTGTTTGTTTAAATGTTCCATTATCTTTGAAAATATTTTGTGAGGTTTATAATCTGGTTTATGGTATTTTTAACATGTTACAGTATCTTGAATGAAAATATGACATTCAATTGGTGTTTTATTCCTTTTCATGTACATAAAATAAATTGTTTTGTTTAAAAAGGGCATGACATGTGTTCGGTAAATTGCCCGGTTGGATTTTATGTGTGATGTGTGATTTTAAAGTTATTTGATTGGATTTATAAAGGAATTGGAAGAATTATAAATGGTATTTTTGGGTACTTATATTGATTTCCAATTTGGATTTGTTTTTACAAACAAGTGGGTTTTGATTTACAACATATTTTGGTCGAAGTTGCCAAAAAAATGGACCGTTTCACATCTTTACGAAAATGGTTGTGTTTTGAATATGTAACCTGAGTATTATAAGAGATTTATGAATGAGTTTTGCTTCCGTAAATGATGTTTATACAGATCCTTAATAAAATTAAAATTCATACCTTCATCAAAGGTTAGTTTTGAGAAAATGTTTAAAGGCCCGTTTGGCATTTCCTAGAAATGAAGGAGTGTTTTACTTGTATATAACAAGTTGTGAAATTGGGATTGTTTTATGGTCCATTAAATGATTTTATTAAATGTTTATTGGGATTCCAAATATGATTTGGTTTTGTTATGATGTGTGTTTATAATTTAAAGAGTGTTTTTGAAAGAGTTTTATGTGCAAAGGCTCAATACACTTCATGAAATTGTTTTACCAAAATATTTAGCGGTTGGTGATTAGTGTAAGAAATGTGAAGAATGATTATGGGCTGTTTGTGTTTTTATGGTTTTGGAATGGAATGTGGATGTGAAATGTATATTTGATAATATTTGTAACTTTATTGAGCACTAAAGGGAATCTCGGGTATCTAGGTGGGCGGACGTGTACTAGTATGCTAGTGATTCTGTGGGGGTTGGCCCCTGTTTCACGTAGCAAGTTTGACGATGACAACACTAACTAAACTATGATGATGATGATGATTGGGGACCACTAGGTTATGGGTATGTTCCCTACTAGTGGCTTGTGCACGAGAACGGATATTTATTATGGTTACCTTCACCGAGATACGAGGTACCTGGGGCTCACAACTAACTAGTGCCTAGGGGTATTCCTGTGACTAGTGCTCATTGGATATTTTGTACTCACCGTCAGCATACGGTGTGTTTGGTTGGTAAATTCAGTAGTATGTGTTATTTATTTTAATGTTAAAATTCTTTAAAGCAGCCCTCTTGAAAACTATTTTCATTTTGATGTTTCAGCTCTTTGAAAATAATTGTTACTTGCATTTTTGTTTATTAAACATGCATGTTTTTGTCTGATAATTATTATAGCATGGAACCTCATTTGAAAACCATACTTTCATATCTTGAATTTCAAACTATAAATTGATGTTTCATTTATTTTAAAGGAATGTGCATTGGGAATAGAATATCGGGCTAACCTACTGAGTTTTAATACTCACGCCTATAGTCTTCTTCTTTTTTTAGCCCTTGTGCAGGTTTCATCTTTAGTTCGATCACCTTGGGCGAATTTTTATCATTGTGTTGGAGAGTGACCAGAAGTGTCACATGGAGTTATTTTTTCATCGGGATTGTTCAGTTGAGTTGTTGGTTTTGTTCTAATTTTACTTTCTTGTACAAATAATATTTAGTTCAATTTTTATATAAATTCATTTTGGGCTGTCCGTTTATTTCCGCTATTTGTTTGATTGTCTATATATGGGCGAAATCATTCCCTTGTGTACTCTATTGATGCCATTGGTGCTTGTCACCATCCCGGGAGGATCGGGAACGCCTCTCGGGACTTGTCGCGGGCTGGCCTAGGTGACCGGTTCAGGGTCGACTCAGGCTGGTTCGTGACAGATACTTTGTAAGGTCATCCTCAATATTTATTCTTCATTATGTTCCAAAGAACATGAAATCGGGTATCTAAAATCATCTGATCTTCCTCCTCTTCCATTTTCGAACCACTACATTGTCGTCCAGATCCCAGATCTATAATATTGGATCATTGTGCCAAGAAAAATGTGTGAACAATCAATTTTCCATTATTCATTGAACCAAGGGACAAACAAAGAATGCCCGTGATGAATGAATAAATATGGAATAAATTCACAACAAAAAACACGAGTTAGGAACCTCATCCAATGTTCGTGTTGGCCTCGGTTCTTCACTATTAGAATAAAAATGAAAAATCAATAATGATGAATAAAATCTCCAAAAATAACCCTATAAATAAACCCATCCCATAAGACGACCGAACCATAGATCAATCTATTGGTTGATTGATTTGAGTTCATCGTATTAATTAAGAATGGGTAAAGAATCCAAATATAACAAATGTTCTACCTCGATTTGGATTGATCACTTATGAAGAACGAATCAGTGTCATTGTCATTGGTGAGATCCTATGATTTTGTTGCACATCAATTTCCAATCTTCAATCTGGTTTTCATTTGTCTAAGAGGTATCCTCCAATTCTCTCTCTAATGGCTCTCCAATGGATCCAAGGTTATGTGGATAACCCCATAATTTTATCATAATTTTCTATTTAAATACACATTAGTCATTGCATCAATGAATTTTAAAAGTAAAATAATTTAATTAATTATTTTATTCACTTTATTCATTTTACTCTCATGATAATTTTTTTACAAATGCCCTACACCGAAAAAGTTTATGTTGAAACTAGGGTAAAACCTGCATTTTGAACTCAACAGTTCCCTCATATTTTTTATCAAATCCCCCCTTTTATAATTTATTCCAATTTTTCAGTAAAATTGTATGAACATGCTATTTAATATATTTAATATATTTTAAAAACTTATTACTGGAACATCAGGACTTGGAATCACACACTGTATCAGCACTTAGCCTTGAAAATAATCTATAAAATATCCCCAAATAATACATGGAAAATCTATTTCATTAGAAATATCATAGGAGGATTTATGCATCTCTCATTAAATATTGAACCATAAGTGATCACTTTGTTTCAAATATATGGTTTTGATTAAAAGGGATGTTATAATATTTATTATTTCCAATATTATGGTTTATAAATTTGTCTTTATAATTTCCTTAACTTTTATTGGTCCTTTAATATTTAAAATTCATAAAATAATTTCCATGAGATGCATGCACACCAACTGTTTACTAAAATTTCTAATTGGGATTTTAATGAATTAATTGATTTTTACTTGAAAAAATAATTTTTTTGAATTATAATGAATTTTTATCATGTTTTAATAAGGTTTTCATAAATTATATACTATTTGGTTATTTAAAATATTAATTATTAAGTTATAAAAGCTTAATTATTATTACATTTGTTTCAAAATTATTTAGTTGTGTTTTTTAAAATGAAATTTAATGCTTTTTCCTTGTTTCTTACCCAAAATTTGTTGTTTTGAAAGATTTATTTTTAAAATATCATTATTTTTGGAAACTTTTTTGCAACCCTTTAAAATATTCACGTTATTATTTATTTAGTTTGAATATGGGATGATACTATATTATGGAATGTTTATGAGTAATGAATAACTTGGTTATGCTATTAAAATTATTAAAGGGGATGGTTTTTATAAGGTTATAAAAGGTGAGATAAGAGTTTATGTGATTGGATGATGTGTGTTACATGTTATATTAACATATATTATTTGTTGATTGATCGCCTCTATTTTTTTATATGGGAAACTATTGGTTACTATATAGATTGTAACGCCCTGATCCCTCTAGACCAGAGTCAGTGCATTACTAAGTACATTGGCATGGTTAGAAGGAAATGAAAATCCCAGAGGAATGATCAATTTATTAGTATTGAAGAAACTAGATACATAGATGTAACTCAAATTACATTAGAAAAGGTTACAAAATACAATACATAACAAAAACTAAAAATTGCATCCACAAGAACTCAATAAATGGTCTCCTCTTCATCACCTGTTGAAAGTAAAAAATGAAACAGGTGAGCTCAAACACTCAGTAAGGGTTACAAATGGTGTAATCATGAATTAATAATAACTAAATTGTAAAAAAAAATTGACATAATCAATATGGCATGGTGAATAAATGAAAATGGGGGGATTTTTCAAATAAAAATTTGAGTTTTATTTCTTGAAATTAATTTATTGATTCCATTATAGTAAGGTTTTAAAATTCTATTTTAGAAAGGTTTGAAAATTTTAATTAAAGTATGGATATTTTATGAATAATCCATGTTACTTTTTTATTAGAAAAATGAAACCATATTTTTATATTTTAGTTCAAACTAGAATCTCATGGGTTAATCATTAAAGGAGATGCCTAGGGTGTGGGGGATGATACCTACGGGGAATTTTTCTCATTATTATCATAATAAATGTTTAGTAGGTTTTATTAGTTACAATGGATGATCACATATCTCAGTTTGAGTTTAGTGGAGGTAGTAAGTAAATATGTTCACCTATACATGGAGATAGATATCAGTTGGCTTTATTTTCATTTTAGTATTTTTGGTTATATGATATATCAACCTCCTTAACACCCTGATCTTTCATTTATGATATTTTTATCATTATTTTGTTTTAATGTTTTTATTTTTTGATGTTGGGATAGTGTTGGTTATGATTATTGGTTATGGTTCATTTTTATGAGTAGTAATTTTTTCTCGTGATTCATTTGGTTCGATTGAAATTTTTAAAATGTTTATTTTTGTAGGAATGATATTCCAATGTATAGACACACTATGCTAGAGTTCTATTATAATTCCACTATATGACTAATATTATTTATTAGTCAAATTCATCCCCACTCTTGTATAAGTTAATGCCCACCACCAGTTACTAACTTTTAGAGATTGAGAATGCCCTTAAAGATTTATCATGGGCCGATTCAACTGTTTTTTTTTTGGAGTGACCGGGGTTAGTTCTTGAAAAAACGGTATCAAATCCTAGTTTCATCTATGATATTTGGTGAGTCAATGTAAACATGATATAGGTGTTTTGTAAATAAAAATTTAGATATGAATAATTATTTTAC
The DNA here is from genome assembly GCA_963277665.1 of Viscum album. Classification (NCBI taxonomy): domain Eukaryota; kingdom Viridiplantae; phylum Streptophyta; class Magnoliopsida; order Santalales; family Viscaceae; genus Viscum; species Viscum album. Next base: position 990,159,647 of record OY728131.1, on the reverse strand, counting down.
AAACACATTTATTATCAAGCCTTGAGTTTTCAAGGGATGTCAAGAATATATAATTTTAGATTTGAGTTTCATTAATTATTCCTATATGGGAGGACTTCAATATTGATGGAATTTGGGAGAGGAAAGTGTGACTTATATGGGTAGGGTTCATGGTTTTCTGACTATACACACATGCCATGTATCAAGGAAGGGTGTGGATATTCATTTTTAAATATTTTATTAATGTTTTTTAATTATATTATTATAGATACCCAATTTAAACATACATATATATTTCATTATTTTATATGAATAATCATCCCCTCTCATAAATACTCATAAAAACCAAATAACTAAAGCTTTAGTGTCTTGGAGACTATCTACTTTAACATCTTATTTTAGAACACTTATTGAAATTTCCCTATAATCATACTTCCAAAGACCCTCTTCTAGAAATTTTATATGATATAATCATCAATATAACCTAGGTTTGGAAACATAAGAAATGAGAAAGCACAAATTCTTATTAAGGGAAAAACTCATAAACATGTTATTAAGGGTTAGATCATAAGTAAGAGAGAAAACATAAACATGGGATAAACCTCTTATTAAAAAGAACATGGAATAATATGAGTTTTCTATAAGTTATGATGGAAGGGAATGTAATATCAAAAGAACAACATATGACCTGAAAAAATAGTACATAAAACATGATATAATAAGAAAGTTCCATGGAACATAACAAAATCATATAATATAGAGTTATGTCATAGGTATAATCTATAATGGATCAGAACTTCCCATCCTTTTCTTTTTATTTTTTCAAGGATTAGTGGTTTTGATGGGTATTTTTGAGGTGTTCCAGATTCTATAGTGGTGTTTTGGCCTTTTAAAGGGTAGTCATGAATTGGGGATGGGTGTTGTGGAGGCTATTTTGGCCCGATCGTGTGGTGTTTGGTTCACAATGGCTTGAAACATGGCTTATAAAGCAGTTTTAGAGGTTGTTTTGGACCTACTGAGTCCCTATGTAAAACAAGAAATGTAAAACACCCAGTGTAGGTACAGCCATGGGATTGGTTCCAACGAGCCTGTACCTGAGTGGTAAGGGCTCCTTCTTGGAATACAAGAGACCCAGGTTCAAAACCGGGTGGAGGAGAATTTCCTGGTATTGTAGCAGTACTATAGTAGTAATGTAGCAGTTACTGTAGCAGCCAGAACTATTCACCCGATTTGGGCCTTCAGGCCACCGATTTGGGCCTACGGGTCTCCAGGTCCTTCGTGTTGTCAAAGGCCTTTGGACCACAGGACCTTCGGGCCACGTAGACCATGGAGTAGCCTAGTTCACATAGAATAGGCCCTAGAAGAGGATCAGAACAACAAGAGTAGCAGCCACTAGAAGCAAAGCTAACCGGATTGGAAGAATGCCACCATCGGGGCCAGGCACCATACAGATTTGTACGGGGCAATGATATCCAATCAGTAATGAAAGGTGTGGTACTAGGTGATCAAATGATGTAGAAGCTGTGCAGGGGCAGTTCAAGTGGGCTGGGCCTACAGGTCATGTATTGGGCATGGTATGCCTCTAGGCCTTCAAGTCATGTATTGCAGGTCAGTCAGGCCTTGTGCCATGGGCCTACAAGTCATGTACGGGTTTCCATTAAACCCTTAAAAGGGGGATTATATATAATAAAATAAAAAAAAGAAGGCATTTGGGCCATTCAGGTGGGGGCCATAGGATTGGTGTACTGAGGTAATGGCTATGGACCACGACAATAACAGCATCACCAGGCCTGTAGTCTGGGGTGTGGTGAGGGAAAAATTCCATGGGTGTAAAAAACATGACCTAAAAGAATCTATATAAAACCCTAAGATACTTCAATATGTCTCTTCTTGAATAAATTCAATTTCTTAGATATCTTACATTATACAGAACACTGAGCTTAAACAAACAATTAAATATTAATATTTAATTGTGATAGTCATCGCCTAGCTATTGGAATGGTGAGAATGAATGATATTAACTAAATTATGAAAATATAGTTTAAAAATGTTTACAAAATTAATTTATTAGTTACAAATTAATTAGAAATACAAATTAAAACTAATTGAACATAACGAATGTGTTTTTATAAAAAACCTATTTTTATGGACAAAATGAAATTTTATCATAATAAATTAAATTAATCATTATAATTGAAATATATTAATGAAATTTATATTTTATATATTCGGTAAAATGTTTTTATATTCATAAAATATATTTTATAGGATTACAATAAAAATAAATCCAATTTTAAGCATCAAAGCTATATTTTTTTTTCTAAATACAGCTTTTCTAGCTTTTGATGGTGCACCTATTTTAAATATAAAATTTGGAAATTTTATAAGTTTTCTTTGAAAAAATAAATTTTTCTTAAATAATAATATCAAAATTATCTTATGATGATTTTTTTTTTATTTTTCAAAGAAGATTCATTTTTTGACTAATAGTGAAAAATACTAAATTTTAATTAAAAACTTCTTTTTCATCTAATTTATTTATATAGTTAAATTGTATTTAAAATTCTTTTTTATTTATAATTAGTTCATTTATAAATAAATAAAACCAATTTAGGTCATTTAAATAAATTTCACATTGAAATTGGATATAAAAACAACTCAAGATTTTGAACTTTTCACTTTAAAAACCCTCTTTTCATTATGTCTACAAGATTATTTTTAAATATAATTTTTACAATTCTGTGAATTGAATTTGTTAATATGGATTCAATATTTTGAATAATAATATAAAAATTAGGTTTTATGGTCATTTTAATTTTTATACATAAAACAGTTACGATGGTAAAATAATTATTTATCACAGTATAGGTAAAATAATGAAAAGGGTTAACGTTAAAAGGTAAAATCATAAAATTCCTATAAATTACCAAATTTTGTGGGTTTTTGAGGTATTTCTAGACCCTAAACATACTAAAAACATTAATTAACAATCTAATTCATTTAAATTAATTCCACCTCAATGTGGTTGGCTTTAATTATAAAATAATCATTATTGTAATCACTTAAACCCACCTCTCCTCGAGTATAAATACCACCTATCACCACCCCATTTTGATATAAAAAAACATGAATATCCTCAAATATCTATTAAAAAATTTCCTCATCACTCTCCCCATGTAAAATTTCTTCTTGTCTCACCAAGATTCCAAATCCAAGGTCCTCGAGGGGTTCTCCAAGATGGGGATATTCAAGAAGCAATTTTCTCAAAACACCTCTCTTATTTGATTCTATTCTTCTACTTTCACCACATATCCTTCATAAATAAAGGAATAATAATTATAGAATCATGGAAATACTATAATTTTGTTCCTATATTGGAATATCATATATCTAACCATTTTATTTCCTCCTATAATTCAAAGAAATGAAACTATTGTCCAAGTTATGCTTGTTAATCACCTCCTTGAATAATGTTTTTGTTTGTTTTACATTACTACCTTCATGTATGGTAATAAAACTATTATTCTGGTAAAATAATATTTTAATAAGTATATTATATGCTATTTCATACTATGTAACTAATATATACTGAAAATAGTTAAAAATGAAACTAGTTCATGGTGTTCAGAAAAACCAGCAAAATAAACTAATCATTTATCATTAACATTTTATCTAATGAATCATACTCATGTATGAAAGAAAAATTATAAATTAGGATATATAAAATTATTTAATTTCATTAATACCATTTCATTACACTTCTAGAGTTTTATTTCCAATTGACAGTGAAATCCATAATTATACACAAATGAACCAATCATGAAACTATGAAACAAATGCACCCAAAACCATGAAAATAAGGAAATATTATTAATGAATGGATCATAGTTTGTTATAAAAGGATCATATAAGGTATAATATATTTTAATATAGTTATGTAATGAGTTAATAAAATTATTTAAACCATTATATAGGAGGTTAAAGTAAGCGACACTAAAGAGAAGTGTGAGGTAAGGGTTTTTATTATCTCATTTTTACTTCTGTGAGATATATACATTATTCACAACTTAATCCTTGTGTGTGGTTAATGTAATCAAATTTGATATATATTATCATTAATCTAGTTATATTAATGATATTAAATGTTTCATTTGATAATTATTACTTTTATGCATCATATGATTCAACTAATTAAAAAGTGGTAATAAATACTATCCTAAATTACATTGAGATGTATTTGTTATTATGAACCAATTCACATTAATGGGGTGTATATACTATCCATTAACATATAATGTCATTATTTATTCATTCCTCACGGTATTTTATGTTTTTTAATGTAATTACTTCATGGGGCTTATAATTCAAATGTATCAAAGTGATATGTGACACTTTGATTTAAAAATCTCTTTTTAAATCGATAATTCTATATATGAGGAAAGATTTGGACTGGAAGACATGTGTGGGGCCTATTTATAGATATCCTCTCGAAGCATCAGTATTATCATGGAAATAATCAGTTTAGCTAACAGTAAATAGGTTATTACATGTAAATTAAACTTTGTTTTGAAAGGTCTTGAAGGTAGTGGTTAATGTTTCAGATACATAACATCCAATAATTAAGAATTTCCTTCATTCATTATTAATTTATTATTATTTGGGATATTTTCAATGTGATAAAATATATATATATTATTTCTATTCTTATTTTATTGATTAAATTACATGATTTTTCAATTATTTATATTTCAATATTGATTATGATCATTTATTCCTTATTTATTCTACTATATTTAACCCTTACTGTGCATTTTAACTCACTACTTTCTTATGTTTTATTTTACCCAGGTTTCCTAGAAGTTTATTATCACGACCTGACCCAACGGGGCTCAAGCCATGACTCCCCAAGCCCACCTCCAATAGGCCAGGGGCTGGCGTCTAGCGCCAAGTAGGCTATCACACACAAGGGAGGCATTCACCTAAGGTATTTGTATACACACACCCACATACACCTTCATGAAACAGTGCATAGATATATAAAACTGAAAAGAAAATGCATGCATACATCTATCCCAACCCAGAGTGCAACAATAGTACTAAAAAGAAAAATAGAGCCCACCGAAGGAAAACTACAAAAGTGTACAACCTTCTCAGAAGGAGGGAAAACACATCCAAAAACACCTGTCAGTAAGCTCCTCGGCACAGATCCAGTAAAAACCCCGGTCAAACCCGCCCACTAAGCTCCGCCTACTCCGGGTCCTCCTGGAACTCCGTCAAAAGGCATGTAGTCTGCACAAGACACAAACATTTTCAGGCAAATCCCGTGCAGGGGTGAGGATAAAAATACTCAGTTGGAACCCCAAAAAACCCCAAAATAAAAAGAGAGCAACTAAAATGCAATAGTCAGCTCATCCCAACCAGAGGGAACCCAAACGAGAGAGAAACTTCATCTCGAGACCATCCTCGGATAAACACGACTAGTCAGCGCAGCTTAGGTGTATGCCCATACATACACCATGAATAATCCAGATATACTTAGATAATGCACCAAGCCACATGAGGTACCGACCTCATCACCAGCAACAGTTCACAAACAGGAGAATGCACTCCATGGTCACTATCATCCCAGATGACACCTGTCTGAGAGATACACTCCATTGGGTCCCACACAAACATATCATACGCTCACCCGAGAGATCATGCTCGTCAGATATCATCACTGATAAATACACACTGAAACAGCAAAAACACCAAACTCCTCAGATAGGGGATCTCTCCTAGGGTCTGCTAGGGGATACCAGAACCCACACTGGTATATGAAGATCTCACAGATAGGGGATCCCTCCCAGGGTCCGCTGGGGGATACCACAACCCGATCTGGCATTCGTAGATCTCACGGATAGGGGATCACTCCTAGGATCTTCAGGGGGATACCACAACCCGATCTAGAATTCGTAGATATCACAGACATGGGATCACTCCCAGGATCCGCAAGGGGATACCGCAACCCGGTCTGGCACTCGACAGAAACAAATCACTCAGATAGAGGATTGTCACCCATGTCACAACGGTCACGAAGATACCGAAACCCTATCTGGTACATCTCGCATTTTATGGGATCGAATTGACGATGACGCAACCCTACCGTACCACATGATGAGTAAGGGATCGTATAACCAATGATACTGCAACCCTACTATAATCCTCATGTTGAGTACGGGATCATACACCCGACGATGCCACAACCCTACCGAGAATGGCCCACTGCGTTGGAGATCATATTCTCGATGATGCCACAAACCCTATGGGGTTAAACTACTAGATAGGGGAGCGCCGCCCATGGATAAGCGGTCAAAGCGATACCAAGAACCCGATCTAGGGAAACAATGCTAGAGGATTCTTTTCCAGGCCCATCGGAGGGATTCCACAACTCTAATAGATTAAACATCTCAACGAGAGGATCAAAAACCTATACTAAGTTTGCAACGCCACGTGAACTCTCATAGGAACAAACCAAGAGAGTAACCTCAACCACCACTGGTCCATACGTCGCTAACCCGAGCGACCCGCCACAATTCCACACTGTGCACCTCTAAGGCCGATACTGAGGCCACCATCACGATCCACATGGAAAAACACGCAGGATAGGATGTTTACTCACACGAGACAAACAACCGGTGAAAAATTCACTATTCATCATAGTTAGCCTGTGTGGGGCCAACACCACAATCCCAAAACTCATCAAGTGTATCATACCACTGCGATCCCCTCAGAAAAACACAGGGGATCGACTACTCGTTCGTCCAAAACAGACATTAGGTGAAAAATTTACTATTCAATGAAGCCATCCCAGGTGGGGCCCACGCCTTAATCCCATAACACATCGAACGGATCGCACCATTTCGATCCTCTCAGAAAAACACACAGGATTGACTATTCATCTACCAAAATCAGACTCCTGGTGAGAAAGTTGTGTTTCTCCGTAAACACCCCAAACCAAGCCTTGTGGGGCCCGCACCCCAATCTCGGTCCCAACACCCGAAAACCATCAAGGAAAGTATGCCATACCATCAGGGTCTCAACTCCACTGACGACATGTCAATCGGACGCTCCAGGTAGAAGATACAATGGCCCGAAGTTGAATAATAATAAAATATCATTATTTTATTCGACGTTTCCGCACCCGAGCCATAATCCCAAACTTCTAAATCTATGAACCCACACCTAAGGGTTTTCCTCATCGCCAGGGTCGTGTCACCGCAGATGGAACACGATTCGGATCTCCAGGGAGCATGATACGGGGGTTTTAAAACCCCCGTGTACAAGAAGTGGGTCGGACCGGCCTGAATCGGCCGCTGCGGCACGACGCAGTGCACACGCGCGGATGACCCCCCTCTAGGGGTCACCGCTAATTGGCGTTTGGACCACTATAGGGGGTGGCGGTCTGATTTCATCCCTGCAGCCTACCGCCGCGGGCCGCCACCACCGGCGTGCCTTCTGAGGGCCGTCGGGGGTACCTCGGGGGTCCAAACACGCATCTGAAGGCATCTGCACACACCCCGAGACCAGATATACGCATATGTAGGCTCAAAACAGAGAAAACCCAACCAAATTGGGATCTGGGATTTTAAAACTCAAAACACCTACCTGTTGGTGGATCGCCGAAGCTTCGGGTGCAGAACGATGCTCGCGACGCCCCGAAGCTCGATCCGCTGATGATCGGCGCTGAAAATGGACGTTTGTGGATCGATTTGGTGAAGAATGGTGAGAGAGGGGGAGGGGTTTCTTCCTTCTGTTCTGTCATGCGAGAGGAGGGAGTTGAGGGGTGGGGTTTGTGTTTTTTTTAATTTAAATTACTTCATTTAAATTAACACCCCCAACCAGACCTCCTGATGCGGAGGAAATTAGGTCACCCCTAGGGTAAACGTGTCATTCTGAACGTGACGGCGGACTCAGATTTTTGATCCGAGACTCCGTTCAGAAGTTACTTGATCCTACACCTATAAATAAAATTTTTCATTTATTTACGAAAACACCCCTGGTGGCTTTTCTCACAGCAGGCCCGCACCCGCAAAGTTTACACCCCACCTAGGGTAAACGGCATGCTCCGGACGCAATCGTGCCCTCAAATTCCCATTCTGAGCTACTTTTTAGGAGATAACACACCCCCTCCACGTTCATAGTATAAAAATACTTAATATTTTTATAAAATTAATTCCAGGCACACCAGGCCTCGGAATTGCACACCTTCTTCGCGCCTAGCTATGGAAATATTCATATGAATATTCCAAAGTCTGACAGGGCCAAAACCTGATTCGCTAAATTTATTATTATTGACATTCAAGTTCACTCTAAAAGTAATAATGGTATTCTCAATGAATTTATTTTTTTATTTTATTTTTTAACATTTAATTTGGATTTTAAGTATGTATCTTGTTTACGAAGACTACTAAACTATTAGTTCCTTTGGTATATGATTCCTTGTATCTTATTCCAGTGTAATAAAGTAAGGCACAAGATCTAGGCTTATGGGTTTAGGGTCATTAAAGTTGGTATCAAGGAAATTTTAGTAGAAACCTTAGGAATTAGATTTTGTAAAACATATATTACTTAATATAACCATATAAATAAAATTAATGATAAGTATAAGTATAGTATAATATCCTATAGATTTGGTAAGGACCAAGTATAACCTAGGATAACCCTAAATACTCATTTATTGATAAGAAAGCGTCATTATCTAGACATACTTTTCATAATATTAGCTCAATATGATTAGTGTAGTTTGATTCTTACACATTACATTTTTTTAGTCAGTGGTGGGAAAGAGAATGAACTAGGTTAACATTGAATGTTATAGAGAATGTATAGTTGTGAAACTAAATGGGATGATTAATAGATTAAAGGATATCATATTTATACCTAATAAACTATCATGATATATGATTAAAAACATGCACCATCACCAACTCTCAGACTCACCAAAGAATAGAAGAAAGAATTTTTCTGAGAGATAGAGTGGTTCAGATCATGAAGAAAAGAAGATTTAGTTTTCTATATGTTGTGAATGTGAATAAGAAGATGTTTTTGGAGTGTAAAGAAGGATACAAAGCAATTTATTTCTAAGGGAAAGTGAGAATTTTGGAATAATAGTCTCCCTAAGGTATTATTGATGGTTAAATGTTTCAAATATAAAAAATATGAGAATTTTGAAAACCTATGTCCTGGGGGGAACTCATAAAAAGAATTAAAAAGGTTATAAAAGTAATTTTTATACTGATAATTATGAAGAGACTACAAACAATAAATTAAAGAAATTATTTATTAGGGATTAAGATGATGAAGTGTAGTTAATGGTTTAAGAATGAAGTAGAATAATTAAAGTTATTATGTATTTGGATTCAAGAATTATTTTATCAATGATGGTTGAATAATAAAAATCATGAGATGTATAAGGATTGTACTGCAGTACTTCTTCTTTAAGGATTTGAGAGCACATATTGAATAGTACTGATAACCAGGAAATTGATTCAGTGGAAAGTTGATCTTTTGTAAAACACATGATTTTGGGAAGATAACATTAATATGTTCTTGATTTTTACATAATAATGATAAAAATATGTTTAAGGGATAGTATAGGTGACCATGAAATTGGTTAGGGATTTATGGTTTATGATATATTTTTTGGGTCTACTACATTTTCAGATTTATGAAATATATTCAATAACCTAATATTTTATTTTTTGTAGAATTCTTATTTTAATTAAGGTTTTAAGGTGATCAAGGTATTCATATATTTTTTATGTTACAATAAGTGTTATATTTTTTTGTTTGGGGAACCTAATGTTGATTTTGGAAATATTACAACCTTACCTCTAAATTTTTAGACTGTGAATTTTGATTGATTTATTTTAGATGATTCTTAAAATAAACTACTTATGGAATTGATTAAGTTTAACATTAGATATTATTATTTGTGGATAGATTATGATTTATCATATTGGATAACATGTGATAACCATTTTGGTTTCAATAAATATTTAGAGGTTGAAGGACTGACTTTTGGATCTTATGATTCATTAATGTGCTTCATACATGAAAAATTCATCTTGAATATCCATCTCCTAGGATAATAAATTAAGTGGGGATAGATCAAAGCACAACCAATGGATTAAATTATTCTTATTAAATGAAAAAAATAAAGTAAGTTTACTTTCTCAAGTGCTAATATAGATAGTAAAATAAACCCTCAACTCTAGGAAATGTATTTTGGAACAAAAACATTATTCATTTAATTTTATTATTAAGGATTCAATGGAATATTTAATCCATCACAGATTTATAGTTTTGTTATGGTAGACTTTCTGATGACCATGTTCTCTATCACTCTCTATAAGAACTTTCTATTTTGATTTCTCTTCCATGTCCTAGTTTTCACTTTTTTCTAATGATTCAAAATCATAATTTTTTGGTAACCTTGATATTTCAGTTTCCCTCTTATTAAGGGGATTTTTATTGGGTTTCCCACAAAGGTATTTTCAAGTATCAACCATTGATTTTTGAAGAGAAATTTAAAATTTATTGGATTTTATTTATTAAATGAGAGGATAATGTAACACCCCAATATTTTATGGAATGTGTCTTCTTAAATAAATTCAATTTCTTTAATATCTTGTGTTGCATATAACATCAAGCTTAAATAAATGATTAAATATTATTATTTAATTGTTATAGTCATCACCTAGACATTGGAATGGTGGGAATGAATGAGATTTACTAAATAAAAAAATATAGTTTACACATGTTTATAAAATGAATTCATTGATTATAAATTAATTATAAATAAAAATGAAAACAAATTGAACATAATAGATGTGTTTTTATAAAAAAAATATTTTTATGCCCACAAAGAAATTTTATTATAATTAATTAAATTAACCACTATTAGTGAAATATATATATTAAATTTATATTATATATATTAAATAAAAAAATAAATTAATTAAATATGTTTTATAGTCTTAAGATAAGAATAAATCTAATTTTAAGCACAAAAGCTATAATTTTTCAAAAGTTATTTTTTCCTCCTTTTGATGAAGCACCTATTTTAAATCTAAATTTTGGAACATTTGTAAGATTTATTTGACTTAATAAATTTCATTTTTGAAATAATAATATAAAAAGTATCTGAGGATAATTTTTTTTTCAAAGGAGTTTCATTTTTTTGACTAATAGTGACAAATATTAAATTTTAATTAAAAAATGTTTTTTGTCTAATTTATGTATATAGTTAAATTATATTTTAAATTTTTTTATAGTATAATTAGTTAAATTATACATCAATTAAACCATCTTATGTCATTGGAATCAATTTCATATTTAAATGGTATATAAAAATATTTCAAACTTTTGAACTTTTCACTTTAAAAACCCACTTTTTTGTTATGTCTACGAGATTATTTTAAAATACAATTTTCCCAGTTCATTGAATTGAATTCGGTAAAATTGATTCCATATTTTTAATAAGTATATAAAAATTATTTCATAAGTACATTTTCATTTTTTAGACATAAAAAAGTTACCATGGTAAAAAAATTACCGCAATATAGGTAAAATAATGGAAAGGGTTAAAGTTAAAAAGTAAAAGCTTAACATGCCTAAAAATTACAAAATTTAATGGTTGGATTTTGTATTTATAGACCCTAACCAGCCTAAAAACATTAATTAAAAATCTAATTCATTTAAAATAACTCCACCTCAATGTCGTTGGATTTAATTATTAAATAATCATTATTTTAATCATTTAAACCCACCTCTCCTCAAGTATAAATACCACCCCTCACCACCCCATTTCGACCCAGAAGACTTTAATATACTCAAATATCTACCCCAAACTCACCTCATAACTCTCCCCACTTCAAATTTCCTTTTTTATTACCAAGATACCAAATCCAATGTTCTCAAGGGGTCCTCCAAGGAGGTGATATTCAAGAGGTAATTTTCTCAAAACACCTCTCTTATTTTCTTTTCTTCTTCAACTTTATCCAAATATAATTAATAAATCAAGGAATAATAATTAAAGAATAATTTTAATACTATAATTTTATTTTTATAATGTAATATATTATATACACCCCATTTATTTCTTCCTTTTATTTAAAGAAATGAAACTATTGTCCAAGTTATGCAAGTTAATTGTCTCCATGAATAATGTTTTTGTTCGTTTTCCATTACTGCCTTCGTGGTGGTCATAAAACTATTATTTTGGTTAAATAATATTTTAATAATTATATTATATCCTATTTCATTTTCTAGAACTAATATATAATCATAATAGTAAATAAAATGAAACTTTTTGTGGTGTTTGGAAAAATCTCCAAAATAAACTAATCATTTGTCATAAACATTTTATCTAATGAATCATAATCGTGTAAGAAATAAAAATGGTAAATGGGAAAATTTAAAATTCTATAAGTTCATTTATACCATTTCACTACACTTATTTAGTTTTATTTCAAATTGACAATAAAATTCATAATTATACTGAAATGAATTGATCATGAAACCATGAAATGAACACTCCCAAAACCATGAAACTAATGAAATATTATTAATGAATGAGTCAAAAGTTGTTATAAAAGGATCATATAAGGTATTATAAATATTAATATAGTTATGTAATTAGTTAATAACATTATTTAACCATTATACAGGAGTTTAAAGTACACAACACTAAAGGGAGTGTGTGGTAAGGGTTTTTCTCATCTCACTTTTACTTCTATGAGATATATTCCTTATTCACCACTTAATACTTGAGTGTGGTGTATGTACTGAACTTTGACATATCATATCATAAATCTCATTATCTTCATGGTATTTAATGTTTCATTTGATAATTATTTCTTTTATAATGAATATGATTCGACTGATTAAAAATTTGTAAGGGATTCCATCTTAAATTACATTGATAATTATTTGTTATTATGCACTAATTCACTTCAAAGTGGTGATATATTATCCCTTTGACATTTAATATCATGATTTATTCATTATTCATTTTATTTTATGTTTTTTAAATGTTATTAATTCATATGGATTATAATTCAAATGTATCAAACTGGTATGGGACACTTTGATTTAAAAATATCTTTTTCATTTGATCATTTGATATATAAGGAATGATTTCAACTGACAGACATGGGTAGAGCCTAGTTATAGATAGCCTCTCAATGCATCAGTAATATCATTTTATGACTCCGTTAAACTAGTAATAAATGGTTTTTTACATATATATTAAACCATCTTGTGAAAGTTCTTAACAATGTTGGTTCATGTTCCTAATACATGATGTCCAATAATTAAGAATTTCCTTCATTCAGTACTTAGTATTTATTATCCAGGATATTTTCACTATGAGAAAATATATGGATTCATTTCATTATCATTTAATTGATTAAATTAAATGTGTGTTTTCAATTATTTAACTTTCTATATTTATTATTCTAATTGAATCATTATTTATTCTCCTATATTTAACCCTTATTTAGAATTTGAGCTCACCCATTTCTTATGTTTTATTTTCCAAAAGTTTCCAAGAAGTTTATTGTAAATGATATGAAGGGTTTCTCTAAGGGTAATAATGGTTCTCTAAATAAATTTATTTTTTTATTTTATATTTTAAAATATAATGTGGATTTTAATTATTTATCTAGTTTACCGAGACTACTAAACTATTTGGTCCTTTGGGATCTGATTGATTGTATCTTATTCCAATGTAATAAAGTAAGGCACTGTCTTTAGGCTTCTAGGGTCAGGGTTATTAAAATTTATTTTGGGATGGAATTATCAAGAACACCATGACCAAGGATAGGTTATGGTAGAATCCATGGTGATGGTCTGACATGTTTTTAAATTTTTTAAATCATCACCCTTCTTTGTGGATCTTGATCGGATCAAAGGGAGAAATGTGTGTGACATTATATGAGTTTTAAATGTTATTTTAATTATTTTACAAATTAATCGGTCCCTTCCCATCCCCTAGTGTTCCATCTAATTCTAGATGCTCTGATTATATTATGGTGTGGTTGGATCAATATCATATATTGAGGATATCTTGATGAATTTTTTCCCGAGTAAGTCTTGGTTCTATATCCCTTGGCACCTTGTGATCGAATCTTTAAAGTTTCTAACTTATATCATGGAAAATATAACAATCTTGAACAATTCACCCTTCCATCCTCTTTATACCTTAATTTATCCTTTATCCCAAGTTATCATTATGGAAATCATATATATTTTGGTTTGAGATCTAAGTGAAGTTTGTTGGTGTCTTATTGGTGATAAGTTTCGATAGATCTTTCTCTAACTTCGTAGTGTTTATTCTAGTGGTGGTTGATCCTTTATCTTCAATTCTTGTGTGTATAAGTTTGGAATTATAAATCTAGGTAAGTGATTCATTTTTTCTCATTATTATTATGTGAAACTATAAATTTACCATGATTTATCTCTTTGGGTAATTTTGGAATTAACCTTAATGAAGATTAAACTAGATTAAATAAAAAAATGGATTTTGTTATAATTTTTTACTTGTGTTTATTCTGTAATAATATTTTTTATATTGATTTACTATATAACAGGAAATATATGTTGATTATATGTCTTAACATGTTTTTTTTTCTTAAAATTGGATAATGAATGAAAATATTGTAATGACAGTTGTCTAGATAACAAAGGGGCATGTTTAATTAAAAATATTCTTCCTTATAATTTGATGAAACTAGTAGTTATGATTAAAAGAATGTTTAATTGTCTTGTATCTATTGTTAGTGTATGACTTAGTTTTCTTATGGTTGTAACCTATGATAAATTAATTGGTTAATTCAAGATAGTAATGAATTGGTTGTTTGATGAAAATAATTTTTTGGGGATGAGCGAGATCGTATTCTTGTGATGAACTAATACCTTAGTTTTAAAGATTAAATTCCCTATTGAATTATATTTTTTTCTTTAAACCTTGTTTGATTTATTTGGATATGATCCTTGCAATTCAATGAAATTTGAGCCTAGTATTACTTATGGTTTGGTGAGACATTAGTGGGACTGTCCAGGTATGTGGTAACAATTTTCACCAAGGATGGTGGGATGCATGGTGATATGCATCATGGTGTCTGGGGTGGGACCAAGACTGATAGAGCATGTTGAATATGGTATTTACCATTGTTTGATGTTCTAAAAGTTGGGATGATTTCTAGATAAAAAATCATCTTTTAAGAGTCCATGGTTGGGTTACTTGTTACTATTTTATTTTTTCTACTTCTTAACATAGTTTGTAGTGCATTATAGATGCATATTTTTATGGTGTCTTAAGATGAATCCTAGAGTTTTTGAAATTATGGAATGATAGTGAATGTTAAATAAATCAATATATTGGGTTGTTTATTTATTGTAATGATGAATACTAATAACATTTTAGGGATCATGGGATTTTTTGGATTATTCCTAAAGGGAATAGAAATCAGTTGGTAATTAATGTAAATGTGAAATGGTTAACAAAAATAATTAATTAATCATAGGTTTATTTAAATGATTATGTTATTATAGGATATATATTCCTTAGTAGCGGAAGTTTTATGACTAAGATATTATATCTATTTTTGAGGTTAAGGATAGGTAGTTTCTTATAGTTTGGTTGTGAGATATTTGTATATTCCTATGTTATGTTATTTCTTTCACTAACCCACCCATGTCGGTAGGGTTACTAACACCAAATTGACTATGCAAGTTTTTTTTCCATAACATCTAGGTTGGTGAGAAATAGATGACTAACTACCCCCTATTTCCCCACTCCCTTCTCCTAGTAGTATCATGTTTTGTTATTCAATGTGGTTACCTTTCCCATATATGTGTGTATAGGGATATAATAGATTATGGTTGTTTTACACACATGTATCTCTAGATATAGTATTCTAATAATTATTATAGGTATGTTGTGTATGGATTGCGATGTATTGAGGTATAATACATGCAGTAAAAGTTGTGGTGGATCCCAAAAACTACTTGGCTACTATATGAAAATATTGATTTTGATGGTGAAATGATGTGACACACAAGGTTCATGATATTTTTTGAATATGAGATGATGTGATGCACAGGGTGCATGATATATTATAGTTTCCCAAGTGTATTTGGGTGGGAATAAATTTAGAGAGAGATGAATTAGGTCTTGTGATGTTGGGGTAGATTGGAAAACTATTTTGGAAGTGGTAGAGGGATACCTTATTTTGATATTATGTTTTATATTATATTATTAATTTTATGCGATACTTGGTGATAGATCCATGATGAGGTTGATAAAATAAAAAATCTAATTAGGTGAAGAGTTAGTTTCACTTGTTGTTCACCAGGATTTAGTATTATGTCATTATATTTTTCATGAGAGGCTCTGGGGTGGGTCTTATGGAATATACCTATTATAACCACCCTTCATATATATAATTTATTTTCAGGTTCATAAGATATGGTTGGTGATTAAGCTAGGTATTACAAGCTCAAGGTTTTTTATGAGCTATTTTGGATTTTAGGTCACTATAGAGGATTTCATTTCACTACATGAAATTTATTTTATAGTTGTTCAATTGTATGACATTACATACATGTATTGGAATCTATTTTCTTCCTTTCTAAGAAGGGTTTTTTTGTCAATTTTTTCTTATCTCTCATTCATTATGTTCTCTTGGAGGAAAATTCCTCTCTTTTGTGTGTATGATATATCCTCAATGCTTGTCACCAACCCATGGCCAATTCACTGAAGGCATTAGGTGTGATTATCTCTCTTCTCTCATTTCTATTCTAGGGGTA
Source organism: Viscum album (assembly GCA_963277665.1). NCBI lineage: Eukaryota > Viridiplantae > Streptophyta > Magnoliopsida > Santalales > Viscaceae > Viscum > Viscum album. The sequence continues at coordinate 990,142,811 of OY728131.1, read as the reverse complement.
CCTTTAAGGTGAGGGTTTTATGATAGAGTAATATTAAAGGGTTAGGTTGAGGTATGTTCTGGAGTTTAGAGGTAGGCACTAGTGAGAACAACATGGGTTGATAGGTAAATAGTGTTAGTTGATATTAGTATGTGATGTAAACAAGGTAGACTGTCTAGGAAACATGTATTTTGAGGCCCCTATGATCCGATGTGAGGACCTTTAATTTTACTAAGCCTAATAAGAAAATTTATTATAGTTATAGGGTAGATACTTAAGAAAAGATCTTGCACTATAATTATTTTTACCTGTGTTTGAAATGGGTAGACCTTGGGGTTAGGTTGAACCTTAATTAAAAAATTAATCTTAAAATTTAAATATTAAAAGTTAAGGAGTCCCTAAAAGTTTATTATTTTGTAGGTATGGATCCAGGTCACCATTATCTCTAAGTTAAGGCTGCATATTCTTATATAGATGTGCCAAAAAAATTGTAAATTTGAAGTTGATGATGATAACACCTAAAGGAGGACACTATGACAATTTCATCTCCAGGATATTTAGAAGTATTAGGGATCCATTTTAGACTTAGTTATAGAGGAATGGTTGGAGAAGGTGGAGATAGCCTTCAGTATGATCCATGCTCATAAAGAGAAATCAGTTTCATTGGAAGTGATTATAATGCATGGGGTACCTGACTATTGGTTTTTTTATTCCTTGGGATTTCAAGGAGTTAGCTATATCATGGAGAAAGTTATAATATTAGTTTTGATATGAATTTATTTCTTAAAAGATGAAGGAATCCAGTAAACAAGAGTTTATTACCCTTCAACAGAAGAGTTACAACATGTGGGAGTTTGGGATCTATTTTAAGACCATTCTCATATATACTTCAAACCTATTTCTAGAAAAAGAGGTCATGCCAAGGAATTTTGAGGTGGATTTACACCCATAGATCTAGTTCTTGGTTACCCTATTTATTATTTTGATATATCTTTATGTACTTGCGGGAGGACAGGTTATTGAGAGGAAACTGGCTAGGATTAGATCATTATAAGAGGTGAGACACCAGGATTATTTTTATATAAAATATATGGTCATGGGACCCATATTCCTAGACATAAGTGATTTAAGATAGTCGAGGGTAGGTTCCAACCATCTTCATCTAATTTATATTAGGTAATATGATATCAAGACCCTTCCAGGGGATAACAAAATTCTTATTTTTTCCATGATCATCATGTATTGGTGTGCTTGACCATTGTAAGAAAGTAGTTCATGACCGGTGTTTCACTTCAGGTTCCAAAATTTCAGAAGTTTTAGCTGAGGTGGAAGCAATAGGGTGCTCTATATTTTTGACCAATAAATGTGAGATGGTGTAGTAAGAGGAAAACCCCCTAGTGATATTTATCCTCAGTGATCAGAGTGAGGCTATGGAGGTGGTTTTCATCATGGTCAAATAGGTCATAGCATTGGTGGTGTCTTATTATATGCTTTGTAGTTTCCATCTCAAAGATATTCTGACATCATTTTAAGTATCCTTTTATTATTTTCTACTTAGGTGCATGATTTGTTTGATTCAAAAGATATATAATCCTTTTCATCACTCAACATAGACCATTCTTTAGGACATGAGGTGGATAGGTTTCTATTTCCCTTGGAATTGAATAAACCAGTTGGAGGTCGAACTTATCTGTGTAAATTATGTAGAGACTCTGAGCTAGTTCTATGATAACACTGCTCTTGGGAAAATTCATATGTTTTCAAATACAACCGTAGAACATCATCCTCAACATGGACTAGTAGTATTTAGTGCAGTATGTCATGGATTTCTTCAAGAGGTAGATTTTATTCTATTATGTTAATAAAGAATCTTCTATGTTTCTTATTAATAGAGACCCTCGTATACAATGAATCAATGTTTTATCCTTTCCTTCCTTGATTGTTAAGTTGATGCTGATCTCATTGGAGGTTCATCTAATGATGTTTCTCAGGGTTGTGGAAGAGTACCTGGATGTCTTTTCTAAAGAGGTTATAGTGCTACCCTCTCAATGGGTGATCAATTTTTGGATAAAGATACAATTGAACATTTCTCCAATCTCATTGTGTTTGTATAGGATGGCACCTTTATAGTTTCGTGATCCACTGATACAGATCAATGATCTCTTACTGTGATATTTTTTTGGAAAAGCGTTCACCTTGGGGTGCTCCAGTATTGTTCAAAATGAATAGAAATGGAATTCTTCATTCATGTGTTGATTCTCATTACATGAATTAGATTAAAATGAATTATTTCAACCATCTTTCATGGATTGATGATTTATTCTATTTGCTAAAGGGATCTAGTTGGTTATGAAAGATCAATATGTGATCGAGATATCATAAAAGTGAGTAAAGTATTAGGATATAACAAAGACTAATTTCCAATGTTTTTATGGGAATAATGAGTTCATTATATTTTTATTAAATATAAAAAATTATCCATTAATGTTCATGGGTTTGATGAATATAGTGTTCTGAGAGTTTCTAGATAGATTTGTGGTGGTCTTTATCGATCAAATCCTTGAGTACTCCACATATGAGGAGGAGAACACAAAATATATACAAGAAATTTTGGGAGATCCTGGTCATCATTATTTAATCAAGAAACTATAAAAGTGTGATTTTTAGGCTTTTGAAGTTCATTTCTTAGGGCATGTCATGTCCCACTGTGGTGTAGTTGTGTATCCTTTTGAATATTGAGGCAGTTTTTTCTTGTTCAACCCCCAATAATGTTTCAAACATGTGATGTTTCTTCTAAATTATAAGATATTATAAGAGGTTCATACCGAAATTATCTCATATTGAGACTCCTCTAACATCCTTTAATAGAAAGTATTGGTGATTATTTTGGACTAACCAGTGCCAATTTTTTATTAATTACCTAAAGGAGAAGTTGGTAAGAACTCGAGTTATTCATTTTCTAGAATAAGGTGTTCAGTTTGAGGTTTTTTGTGATGCTTCATGTCTTGTATTGGGTAGTGTCTTGATGCAGCATGGGGTGGTTTTTTATTATATGACTCAGTTGTTATGTCCCTGTGAATTTAACTATGCCACCCCTGATATTGAGTTGGAATAAGTTGTGTTTTTTTAAGTTATGAATACACTACCGCATTAGTGAGTGTTTTATGGATTTCACTAAACACAAGATCTTGAGGTATGTCGTCTCCCAATGTTACATGAACATGAAACACTGAAAATGGATGGAATTCCTATAGGATAGTGAATTTTTGATTTAGTATACATCAGTAAAGGGTAATGTTTTAGTTGATACTCTAAGAAAAAAGTCGTGTAGTGATACAATTCATGAATATAAAGATTCCACCACTCTCTATGATGTATCTTGATATATGATAGGTTGGTTATAGTCGATGCCTTTTTTATATTTCGGTGTAGTAATCTTCATTGCATTAGGTGGAGGAGTCCCAGTTGGGAGATTCCAAGGTGGTGGTTTGGTGAGATTGAATTTTCTATAGTGATTCCCTTGATGGATGGTCTAAGGATGATAAACATCAGGTAATATTGAAGGGAAATATTTTTCTTTTTTTGGGGATACGTGAGGTGTTCCTACATGAGTTCCACAGATCACCCATAATGGTACATCATGGAATGAAAATATGTACCATGCTCTAAGAGGATATATTTTTTTGGAACCGGGTGAAGAGTTTAGTTGTAGATTTTTTTTGTTCAGATGTTTAGTCTACTATAAGGTAAAGGTTGAACATCGTGTCTATGGTGGATTGATCTATCCATTAGATGCTCCTAAGTAGAAGTGGGAGGACATTTCAATGGAATTTTTCACTGATTTACCTCATGATAATGGATTCTATGATGTTATATCAATAATAATAGACCATTTTATGAAGTTAATTCACTTCTTAGTGATCAAGGGGTCACGATCAATGGAGGTGTTATCTAAGAAGTACTTAAAGTAAGTGGTGAGGATCTATAGAGTCTCTAGGATAATAATATCTAATTTTGATTCTCATTTTACCTCCAAAGTGTGTAATGCAATATAACATTATTTTTCACTCAATTATTCTTTAACACTGATTTTCATCCATGGAAAGATGATCATACAAAGAGTGTCATCCATAAAATTGAATACTTGTTGCATGCTTGTGTCCTGGATTTTAGAGACTCATAGTTTAGGCACCTAAATTTGGTCGTGTATGTTTAAAAAAATAGTTTTTAATCCACCATTAGTATTACTATGTTAAAAGTTTTTAATGGATGATTTTTTCATTCTATGTTATGATGGACTGGTTTTCAAGAGTCAAAAAAATATTGGCTTGTAACTAGTGTAGAGTATGGTAGATATTTTTCAAGAGATTTTTCAGAGGATGAAAGTGGAAGATGATTATTATAAGTCCTATGATGATAATAGGAAGAGAAATTTAGAGTTCAAAGTTAGATATTATGAGTTCTTGAATATGACTCATCATCATGGGTAGTGAAGGTTTGGTCATGGGAGTAATCTCTCACCTCGGTTTGTTAGTTCTTTTGAGGTTTGGGCACATGTTGGATCCATCTTGTATCAAATAGAACTTCTATCATTAATGATTTATATACATAATTTCTTTCATGTATCACCTCTTTTCCTATATATTTATAATTACTATAAAATATTCAATTGGGGATAGATTGATTTTGATGATGACATGACCTATAAGGAGTGGATTTTGGAGATCCATAACCTCCAAGAGAAAGTGTTTCACAAGTGTGATACTCCCTTAGTTCATATCCTTAGGTTGTATAGTGATGTAGATGAGAGAACCTAGGAACATGAGTCATAGTATGTTCTTATTATTCTAAGTTTTATTATGCTTATATCTTATTTTGTATTGATGTTTTGATGATCCTCATGACCTTTTCTTGATTATGAGATGGTTCTCTCTCTTATTTTTTTCCATGTTTTTTGTCATATTCCTGTTCGAGAGGTATCTCCTAGAAGAGAATGTTTGGGATATGGTTGTTAGGGTTGCATAGTTTAATTCCTTATTCCTCTAAGTCACGTGTTTGTGTTCCCATGATGGTGATATTCTTGAGAGGCATACCATCGTAACAAACCAACCCAGATACCCACCTAAACTGGTACCCAACCTGACCTATCACATACTGAAAGGGTGTTCCTGATACCCACAAGATAGAGAATAGTACTTGGGAATCCAAAAAAATAAAAGGGAATGATTTCTACCAATATGAAGTGTAAAACATGGAATATATATACACAGTAGGAAGAAACAACATAATAGAAAAACAATAAATATATTCCATATAAAAAAGGAAACAATAGAATAAAAATAACCAAAAAAGTAGTTACACCAACTCCATGGTATGATTCCAACAATAAATGAAAAAACAAAATCTGAGAAACATTTACACCATTTTATAAGAAGAAAACATCCTACTATCTCACCACAAGAAACCCAACTCATTTGACAAAAACCTCACCGCATCACTACGACACATTGACATCCTATGCATCAAAAGACTTAACAAGGTCTATGAATCGCCTATGGGGGTTCACAATGTGTGAGTTAACAAACTCAGTAGGATCCCACTCAGGTGTTCCCTAAAAATTCTATGTAGAAAAATCTGAACATGATCATCTTTAATGAAAACAAGTCATGATAATATGTTAAAATCTTTTATGTCAAATCATTATAAAACATACCCCTTTCCCACAGTTTCAAATAATCTAGGAAACATAGTATAAAATAATATCACATATATCAAATAAGGTAATAAAATCTAAGTAGTGTAACTCAAAAGGATAGGTAACATCATTCCAAGGATCACTATAGGTCAGGCTAGCTAGAACACTCATACAAAAACATAGAAAATCTCCCACATCAAGTCTCTAGACATATGCATGAAATCTAAAGGGTAGAGGAACACCCCAAAAAGTGAACCTCCAAATAGTTTCTAATAAGTACCTAGAAAAACATTCCTAAGGGGTAGAGGAACACCCCATAAGTGAGCACCCCCCCCCCAATGGTATCAACAGATGAGGTCTATTACTATACCTTCCTCCTAATTACCCAAGGCTTTACATTTGCTAAATTTTATAAACCATTTCATCCAAACACTCCCTAAAATCCATTCCACAAACCCATTCAACAATGATTCAAAACACCTATTTTTCTTTTTCCAAAATAAGGGGAAAACCATGTTTTCATGAAAACCTATTTAAATATACACACAAATCAATCAATAAATCATGACATTTTATTTATAAAACAATTTATAAAACTAGCTAAATCAATTTTCATACAACATGGGCTAGATATGGAACTAACTACCTCAAACATGGGCCATAAATGCCTGAAACTAGATCCAAAACCACCAAAATGATTGTAGAACAAAAAATTAAGGCACTACCTATGACTAACTCACTTTATAATCATATTCCATAATAATTAAGGTCAGAAAATAGGTAAGGTCACACATAAATCTAGGAAAATGTACCCACCACAACACAACTAACAAAGGAACGACCCATAGAAGAATATAACACAATAGATCTAGAAATAATTAAGAAGAACATCACCACAAGATCAATGTATTTGAAAACATAGCATAATAGCCCTGTTGAGAAGAGAAAAAATGAAGAAGTAGAAATATTACTTATCCAGAGAGAAACAACACATCCACTATATATATAAATCACTAAATGAAATGATGTAAAAAGAGAAGAGGTCCCAAAAATCATCTAGGAGTGCTCTTAGGTTTCGTGATAGAAGCTTTCACATCAAATGAAAAGAAAATAATATGTGTAGAATAGTTAATACTACCGGCCATGAACCATTCATGATGTGAAATCCTTTCATGAAGTTAATTTAACGATTTTCAAGATATTCCAAAAAGGTGTCTCCTTGAATTAAAAATAACCCCAATTGATCTTTTCATAATGTGAACAGTTCATGTCTTATAAACCTTTCACACTCTAAACTAGTTCACTAAATCAGTTGGACAATAGATTCACATTGTTTAACTAGTTCATGATGTCAAAGTTTCTAGCATGCTATTCACATACCATATTTTGTATGAAAAACCTAACCACCTTTGAATATTTACAAACCCATAGATAATACTTGAAAGAATTTGATACATTTATACCCTAACTCAATTAATTTGAAAAAACATACACCCTAAAAATATAGGTTATTTTCAATAAAAAATGCTCTATATCCCCAAAATTCCTAAAATTAATCATAATAGAAAGATAAATGAAAAAAGAGATGAGAATTACTTGAAATAAGGTAAAATGATGTAACAAACTCCCCACCATAATACTTTATATCCCTAGGATGTCATGTGGGAGAATGGATCTCTAGAAAGAGGTGAGTTCATAACTCCATCATTGATTCTTCACATGCCCAAGTCTTGTGAGAATCTAATCTATGTTGTTGTAACACTCTGACTAATGGGATAGACTTTCCATGTAAGAATTTCACCTAAGAGTTAATGATCTCTATTGTATTCTACACAATAAAAATTTATGGCTCTAAATCAATAGATTTACAACTTAGAACATGAGAGGGATAAGGATTATATCTCATGAGATGATAGATACAGAAGAAATTATGCATACCCATCAAATGAACCGATAATATCAATCGATGATCAACCTTCCCAAGCTGCTCAGTGACCTAAAATGGCCCAACATATCTTTGATCCAACGTCCCCTATTTTTCAAGATGATGGTAAACCAACATAAGATAAACTTTCAATAAACCTGGTCACCAATGGGGGTGATGTCGATGATCCATATATGATTTCTACCATCTCTAACTTGTAAATAAATACCGATATATATCCTGAATCTTTTTCGACGTCTCCTGAATGAGACTCAGTCCTACCAAAGGGGCCTCACACACTTCTTCCCAATAAAGAGGTGACCTACACGGGTGACCATACAAAGACTATAAGGGATCCATTTTGGCCAATGATTGATAAATATTTTTATAAGAATACTCAACCAATTCAAGATGGAAATTACATGATCAACTAAAATCCATAACACATGAAAAGATCATATCCTCCAGGATAAAAATAGAACACTTTGTCTGGCCATATTTTTATGGATGGTAAGTTGTAGTCAACCTGACCTAGGTCCCCCTCGCCTACTGGAGACTTTTCTATAATTTTGAGGTGAACCTAGGATACCCATCTAAAATAATAGTAGAGGTAATCCCATATAACATTACAATATCCTACATATAAAGTATATTTAGGTCTTCAACTTTAGTGGTTCCCCTTATTATAATGAAATGAGATGATTTTTTCAATTGATCAATAACCACATAGATAGAATTATTCCCTTGGGGGTCTTTGGTAATCCAAAAATAATGTACATGGACACATTGTCCCATTTACAAACTAGAATCAGAAGAGGGTGGAGAAAACTAAAAGGTTTTAAATGATTTTCCCATATCTGTTTGTGGGTGTAACAGTGGGACACATAATATATAATGTCACACTTCATACCTAGCCACTAGAATAACTATCTCATGTCATGATACATCTTCCTAGTGTCTGTATGAACAACCCATGAATAACTATAACAATCGAAAAAAACCAAGATTATCATAGATACTAGGATGATAATCCAATCCCAAGAATAGAGAATACCATATGAAGGGTTAGATGAACTAGAAGTGGTCTCCCCACCAAAAAGGTTTTATTGAATAACTTTAAACTCATCATCCTACTGTATACCCTGCATAATAGACTTAAGGAGAGATGATAAAAACTGAAAAATAATTCGAACTATGCCTAAAAAATCCACCTGAGTGTCTAGATGCAATTGAGAAAAGACTCCCATAAGGTTTCACTCTTCTTTAAATTCCAAAAATTATTGTTATTTTACTTTCCTAATGAGATCGTCTACAACAATGTTCCCATTCCCCATGGTGTAGGTGATTTCAAATCCAAACATTATACGGTATTCCACCCAACCTCTCTATCTGAGATTCAAGTATTTTTTATAAGAGAAATAGCTCAAACTCTTATGATAAGAAAAGACTATGAATCTATCCCCAAAGAGATAATGTATCCAACATTTAAGTGAATATATAACCTTATCAAGCTCTAAATCTTGAGTGGGGTAATTACTTTCATGCATCCATAGATGAAGAGATCTATAAGACACAACATGATCATATTTAATAATATAATAACCTAGAATAGCACCATAATCATCATAGTACAACACATACCCCTTACAAGGATCAGGTAAGATCGGAATAGGAGCCAAAGATATAATTTGTTTCAACTCATCAAAAGAAGACTAAAACTTTAAATCCCACATGAATTTCACCCCTTTCATGGTAATAGCAGCCAAACACAATTCCAACTTTGAGAAATCTTTGATGAACTATCAATTGTATCTAGCAAGGAAAATTAATCTATGAATCTCAAAGGAATTTCATGGATCCTCCCATAACAAAAAAACCTGCACCTTCTCAAGATCAACTGATAATCCATTCTCATAAATTACATTTAGTAAGAACTTAACTTAATGGATCCTGAAATTGAAATTTTAAATCTTCCCAAACAAATAGTGACTCCTCAAGATTTCCATAGACAAAGTTATATGTTTCTCATGGTCATGATAAGATCTAAAATAAATGAAAATATCGTCTATGAACATTACCAAAAATGTGTCAAGATACTCCTAGAATATCTAGTTCATCAAATCCATAAAAATTGTAGGGTAAATAGTCAGACCAAAGGGTGTCACAAGATATTCATAATATCTATAACAACTTTAGAAAGGTTTCTTCAATATATCAAACTACTAAACTCTAAGATGATGATAACCCAATAGAATATTGATCTTCAAAAAAAATCCATTTAATTGGTCATAGAAATCATCCTCATAAGGAAAAGGATACTTATTCCTAATAGTCACCAAATTAAACTTTCAATAATACACAAACAATTGGAGTAAACCATATACCTTCTTATAAAAGAGAATAGGGGATGACTAAGGTGAAACACTAGGGATAAAAAATCATTTTCCATCAAATCATTGAACTGAATCTTGAGCTATTTCAACTCTGATGGTGCCATAAGATATAAGGATATTGAAACTGGATACATACGTGGCACCATATCAATCATGAACTCTACCTCCCTCTCTAGAGGAAGACTATAGAAGTCATTTGGATTTTTTTTAACTCGTGAACAATAATATGAAGATTAAAAATAGAAGTAATGTTATCAAGATCAACTGTGATAATAGAAAAAACTCTTGAGATCTTCGCGATAAGGCCCTGTATGACTAGACCTCAGATCCCACTCTCCCCAAAAAAAACTAAGTGCTATTATCGACAACAAAGAACAGAACATGCTGATGGTAACAATAAATCTCATCACCATGAGAAATAATACAATCTGTCATGATTATGATTTCAAATAGATCTAGATCAATAATGAGTAAATTCTAGACTAACTCCACATTAACTATTTCCAATAAATAAGGATACTGAAATCCAAACTCTTTACTCTTCCTAAGAGATGTTTAAAATCCATAAAAAAGGACTTGAGATCTGTAAAAATTTTGTGAATATAACAAAAATTAGAAATTAATGAGTGGGAGGCATTAGTATAAAATAAATAAGCTGTTATGAAAGATGTAATAAATATGACACCTCTCACCATCACTTGGCATGTGTCAACCTCCATCATAAACTCATTTAATGTGTGAAGGTGATTTACTCATGGGTCCTATGGCTGGATACTTGTTTTCCTTGAAGCATATGATAATTCTATAGTAGCCTTTGGATTCGATGATACCTGATCATAATGAGGTGTATTCATATATTGAGAGAATCATTGTAGATGGATGTAGTGACCACAACCATTACTCATATTTAAAGGAACAGGACAAGAACACCAATTGTGTTATACCTTTCCAAATTAATATCATGTTAGGGGAATACTATTGGATATAACATAGGGTGAAGAGGATGCATGTTACTGAGAACTACCACCATCACCCTTGTGATGCTCATGCTACTTCCTCTTTCTTCCCTATGCACCACTGAAGCTACTATTGGGTGGAAGAAAAAGGGAAAAATTTCCAAATATGCTATCCATATCCATATCTACCATCACAACTCTTCTTACCATCTCTTCATAGGTAGAAAGCATAAACATAAATACCTATGATCTAATACCTGGTTGCAAGACCTATAGGTACTTTTGATCCTAAAACTGATCATTCATTACAACCTATGAAGAAAAATGAGCCATCTCTATGAACCAATTGGTGTATTCCAACATCAAACACTCTCCCTATTTCAAGATGAGTAAATATATAGAAGTTTTAATCATCATAGATTCTGGATAGAAATTCTAGAAGAAAAGTGTCTTGAAACCTTTCTAGTATAATCCCAAATGAATATAATATGGACCATGAAATCCCACCATCGCTTACTTGGACCCTCAATTCTGAACATTATACACTTCACCTTGATATTATCAGATGTATCCAATAAGTCGAAGATATGATCGATATTTTTCATAAATTACTTCACCTCTTGAGTTTTACTCATACCTCTAAAGTATGTTGGATTCTCACATAATAACTCTTATGATCAATCCTTTTATCCTACAACTCCTAGATGTACCCCAACATCATCATTCCAGACTTTAGATACATTTTGTTATGTGACTCTAACTACTCACATGATAGTCTCTATAATATTCTGATCCAAAGGAAGATTACCTTGAGGAGTATCCACTATAAACTCATATAGAGCCTATAAGATATGGCTTGAAGAAATATCACTATGCACCTAAAACATAATAAGCAATAAAATTCTTTGAAAATCATAGTTCAAACCAAAAAACCATAAGAAACTGAGATTAATATCAAGAACTCAAGAATGGAAACACACATCCCAAAATCACATGGTAGCTTCTATCTCATCATGATAACATCTCACCAAGAACTCACCATAACCTACCCCGCAAGTGTTGATAATCCTATCTCCATTCAAAGAAATTACCAAAACTGAGCATCAAACTACCTTTCATACCAAACTATAATGAACCAACCCAAATACCCACCCAAACTGATACCCAACCAAAACAGTCATATACTCAAGTGGCATTCACCATCCTCACGGGCTGCTGAATAACACTCAAACATCAAAAACAACCATAGGGAATTATTTCTCCCAAACATAAGAAAAAAATATGGAATATATATATATACATAGCAAGAAGAAATATAAGAAGAGAAAAATGGAAAATTTATTCCATAGAAAAAAGGAACTAAAAGAAGAAGAAAAAACCAAAATTAGCTACACAAAATCCAAGGTATGATTCCAAAAAAAATGGAAACAACCAAAGAAGATAAATAGTTACTCTATGTTATAAGAGGAAATGTCCCACTATCTAACCACTATCTACCCAACTTAGCTAACAAAAACCTCACTTCCTCACTAAAACACCTTTCCTTTACTTATATAAAAATACATAACAAGGTCTATTCACTACTATAGGGTTGTGAAGGGTTTGAAATAACAGACTTAGAAGGATCACACCCAGGTGTCCCATAAAAATCCTCCATTAAACAATTATAAAATGATAAACTTTAAAGAAAATAAGGAATGATAATCAGTTAAATAGTTTTTATATCAATGAATGGTAAAACATTCCTTTCTTCCACAGTTTCAAATAATATAGGTAAAATAGTTTCAAACCATATCACATATATGAAAGGATATAATCAAATCCAAGAAGTATAACTCAAAATCCCAGGTAACATCATGCCAAAGATCACTACAAATCAGGCTAGCTAGAACAATGATTCCCAGACATAGACAATTGAACACATCAAGTCTCTAGACATATTCATCTAATCTATAGAGTAGAAGAACACCCTAGAAAGTTAACCTCCCAATAGTTTCTAAAAATTACATAGAATAACAGGACTATAGAGTAGAGGAACACCCCATGAGTGAACCCCCGAATGGTATCAACAAATGAGTACTATTACTACACCCTCCAGCTAAGTACCTAAGTCTTACTATGTGATGCATTTTCTAAACCATTTCATAAAAACCTTCTTGAAATCCATTTTGCAAACCCATTTCACAATCTTTGAAAATATCCATTTTCCTTTTAATAAAATAAGGGTAAAATTATATTTTCACAAAAACCCATTTGAACACACACACGCATTAATCACTCAATAAATACATTTTAAAATAATTCATAATACTAGAGCATTCAAGTTTCATCCAACATAGGATATAGATGGAACAACCTACCTCAAACTTGGGTCACACATGCCTACAACTATCTCCATGACCAACAAAAGGAATTAAGAACATAAAATTAAGAAACTACATATGATTCCCACACTTTAGAACTGCATTCCATAACAACAATAGTTGACAAAGAGGTTCTGTCGAACATACCTCATAGAAAACGCACCCACCACACCAAAACTAACAATGGATTGACCCTTGGAAGCATATTACACAAAAAAATATATAAAGGATCAAGAATAACATCACCACAAGATCAATGAATTTTAAAATGTAGTGAAATAGTGTTGTTATGACCAAAAAAAATAAATAATTATAAAGATCACTAACCTGGAGAGATGCAACACATCCACCATGAAGATTAATTTCTAAACAAAATGATCTAAAAGGGGTGAAGGTCACCAAAATCACATGGGAGAGATCCTAGGTTTTTAGAGAGAATATTTCATGTTAAATAAAAATAAAATAATATGTGGAACATGGTTAAAATTGTTGTCCATAAACTATTCACAAAATAAAAAATTTATATGAAGTGAATTTCATGATTTTCAAGATACACCAAAAAGGAATCACCTCGTATTAAAAATAAATCTAGTTAATATTTTCATGATGTGAACTAGTTTCAAAACTTATAACACTCTTGTGATCTAAATCAGATTACAACATCATCTTAACAATATATTCACATCTTGTAACCAATTAATGACATGAAATTGTCTATCAAGCAATTCATATACCAGATTTTGTATGAAAAAATAGAACCAACTTTGAAGCTTTAAAAACTGATGGATAACCCTCAAAACAATTTGATACATTTATACCCATATTCTATTAATTAAAAAAACATACACCCATGAACTTTAGCTCATTTCCCCATAAAAAACTCCCCATCCTAGAAATGCCTAAAACACACCCTATAAAAAAGTGAAACATAAGGAGGGACAAGAAATACCTGAAAGAAGGTATCGGGATGTCACAATCATGGGGTGGATTTTTGGAAGACCCCTTTTATTTAGTTCTCTATGGGATTAGTTTCAAATTCTTGAGGATGATAATTGTTTGAGAGGTATCTAATGTAATGGTCTAGACCTTCTCAACCTTTATTTGTGTTTTTATAATGCTCGGTGACACTTAAAGGGATTTTAGAAGTTCTTTAGAGGCTATATAGTTTTTTCCCTTTATAAAGGTCACCATGACCTAGTGGTGGGCATAGTGGAGGTTGTTTTATTGTGTTTATGTGGTGTTTAGTGCACTATATCAAGCTATGTGGCTTTTCAATCCATTTGGGATACTATTTTGTTCCTAGTGAGTTCCTTTCTAAAATGGAAAATGAAAAACACCTAATGTGGGTATGGACATGAGTGTGGAGAAATGAGACATCACTTGTGGGATAAAAACATAGTATCATCACTACTCTCATGATATTGGGTGTGGTGAGGGAGAAACACCCTAGGTGTGGGAAACACATCCCAACAAAATCCGTTTTTCTAGGGTGCTCAAGAATACCATGTATAAGGCCAAGCCATGGTGGAAGTTGTAGTGATAGTTGATATTGTTTTTAAATGGATAAAATCATCACTTTTCTTCATGGATATTTATTTTATCAAAGGGAGGAAACATTTGGTATGTAATGGGGGTTTAAATTGTGATTTTAATTTATTTTTACTCTATTAATAAATCCTTTCTCATACCCTGGTGCTCCTTTTAATTATAGATGCTTCGAAGAACCTAGGGTGTGGTTTGATTGATCTCTCACATTGAGGATCCATTGATGAATTTTTTACTAGGTAATTGGTGGTTCTACATCCCTTGGATCTATGTGATCAACTCCATAAAGTTTTAAATTAGGATTATAGGGAATCAAGTGATCTTGGACAAGGTAACATTCCCTCCTATTTCTCCATTCATTCTTAATTTAGACCTTGTGATCATTGTGGAAATAATATCTATTTTGGGATGAGATATGTGAATGGTTTACCGGTGTCTTTCCAGTGATAGATTCTATCAGATCTTTCTTTGGCTTGGTAGTGTTTCTTCTTATGTTGGTTGGTCCTTGATCATATGTAATCATGCAGAGAATGTTAAAATTATAAATTAAGGTTGGGGTTTTGTTACTTATCCATTTTTTATGTGAAATCATAAAGTTACCATGCTCTATATCTTTAAGTAATGATGTAATTTACCTTATTTAAGATTAAACTGAATTAAAGAAAATAATAGGATTTATTTATAAGTGATCACTTATTTTTATACCATGATAATGGTTTTCCTCTTTATTTTCTAGATAGTGTGATATTTTTATCTATTTTATGGTTTAAATTTTTTATTACAATTAAAATTGGATAAAGAATGTAATTCTAGTAGTGGTTGCTGGATAAATAAAAAAGAGGCATGTCTAATTGAAAACTTTCTTATATATAGTTTGATAAAACTAGAAGTTATACTTGAACGTAAGTTTACTTAACTTATAGAAATTTTTATCCAATGATTTATGTTTCCCATTGTTATAACCTATGATAAATTAATTGGTTAATTCAAGGAAGTAATAAATTGGTTGTTTGATAAAAACAATTTTTTGGGGCTGAACAAGAATGTATACTTGTGAAGGCCAGATTCCTTAGTTTTAGGTATTATATACACTATTGACTTCATTTATTTTCTTACTTAATTTTTTTATTACTCTAGATGTAATCCTTGTTATATAACACTCTTTTATCCTAGTGTTATTTATGGTATGGAAAGACATGGGAAAAGAGGCTCGGGTTTTTTATATCAGTTAGCGCTTGTGAGGATGGAATGTATGGTGACATGCATGGTGGTGCTGGTGATGACAGTAATACTGATGGAGTATGTTAAATTTGGGATTTCCCATTGTTTAATATTTTGAAATCTAGGATTATTTCTTGATAATGAATATTATTTTATGGCCAGATTTATAGGTTTCTTATTACTATTTTCCTTTTCCCAATTTTTAACATAGCTGGAAGTTCATGGTTGATGTATCATTTTTGATAGTTTAGGATTATTCCTATAATACCTAGAATTATGGAATGATAATGAATATTGAATAAATTAACCCATGGGGATGGTGTATTAATTAAATGTTGAAGGATAATAAATTTTGAGGAACCATGGGATGGATTGGATTATACTTGGAGGGCATGGAAATAAAATGTAAATTAATGTAAATGTAAAATTTTTAACAAAAATAATTAATTAACTAAAATTTTATTAAAATTATTATGTTCTTATAAGATATCTAGTTCATATTAGTGTAAGTTGTCACATTCATGATTTCTTTTTGAGATGTTTTATTGTTTATTTTTTATACTTATATTTTTCTCTTTGATTTCATGGGTATTTTTTGGTGAAAAAATGAAATTTCTAGACCCCACATCAGGTGTCACGCAGTTAGATCATGGTTAGTAGAAACTGTGCACCATCCTAGGAGAGACTATTCTCTCATACAAGTGTTTTTATTTGGGGAGCATAGTTGAATGCATGGGAATGTGTCCTTCCTAGGAGACTATGTGTCCCCCTTTTCCTTTGGCAATAGGTTCCCCACAGTTACTGCAAGGTTTGGAGAAGTATGTTGCAAAACCATATGACCTTCCCAGAACATAAAAATGTTGGAATTCCTATTATACACTCCTCCAATTTTAACCAAAAATCTACCCTAATTCATCCCATTCAGGATTCTTCACCCTAGGATTGCCTCTCTCTCCCTCCTAGTTCCCTTGGATATCCTTTCTTTGGTGTATTTGGTATGGATTATTTAAATAATAATCAAGTAATATTCTTATCCCATAATTTACTCCTTCTTCTTGGTTTATCATTCCTTTCGTCTTTAGTTCATCTTTCTACAGTGTTTTGTTTGAACTAAAGTGGGTTAAAATGTAGTTATATGAGTTTAATATTGGTGTTTATACATGATCTTGCTTTCATAGGGTCCCATTATAGTTCATTTTTGGTTTTCCACTGGATTCTGGAAGTTTCCAATATTAAGGTAGTTCATTCAATGCTTTAACATCATTAGATGATTTTGGTATGCTTTAGTTTCTTCCTAAACTTGTTCTATAGATTATTTGGGTGGTGTGAATCATGTTTTAAAATGTTTTTGGTGTGTATATGGGTTGATAGATGATTTTACAAATGTAAATGGTTGGTTTTCATGGATGTTTATAATATTGGACATGTGTGTGTAAGGGGTTTTGAAATGGGTTTCATATGGAGAATGGATGTTTGGATTGGGTGTTTTTAAGGCAGGAAGTGTATTTGTAAATGTGGTGGATTTTTTTTGTGTGTTATATATTGAAGATTATGTGAATGTGAAAGTGGTGGCTCATATGAAATGATATACATTGAGCAAAAAGGGAATAATAGTTGACTAAATGGTTGGACTAGGACTAGTACGCTTTTCGGATCGGTGGGGCTGAGGTCGGGTTCCTTATAGCAAGATTGACTCTATAACACTAACTAAACATTTGATTATTATTGGATATAACTAGACCTTATGATTCATTCCCCTCTAGTGGATCGTTCATGAGGGTGTTTTGGGTTATTGTTTCTATATCATTTTCACTAATATATGAGGTTCTGAGGGTCCCACTGGCACTAGTGTTTATGGATTACCTGTGGTTCTCATGTGATGATATTCTTGTGGCTTGGATCTTGGTTTTATGTTCTTATTTTATAATTTTCAAAGCATATTTTATTTAAAATTTATTCTCTCTTTTCCATTAAAAATAGCATGATAATTTGACTTATAATGTTTTGGCATGGAATCATTATCTTTTGGTGGTATCCTACTAGGAATTGGCACACACCCAAGATACACCCTCATGTATATGTATATCATGTTATGTTTGAACTATGTAAAGTAAATATGCTTCATGGTGAAAATGGTGAATTTAGTTTCTAGTGTTCCTTTCTTTGAAGGTGTTGGTGTAGGTGGACTGAGGGGGTTTTCTCTCTTGTTTCATACGGGTTTTTGGTTGTGTAGTTGGATCCCTTCCACATTTTGATGTTTTAGTTTTGGGTTAAAGATTTAAATGGTTTAACTTGTGATGTATGTAACTACTTTTATTGTGGTTATTGGTTTTGAGGATTTTTTTTCTTTTTGAATGTTTATGGATAATTATATTGTAAAAATCGATCCCAAAGTGTGATGTTAGATGACCATGCACTAGTTTAAAACTCATGGGGATTTAGAATGCCCTTTGGGCCATGCCATGGGTCAGGTTAGGTGTTAGGTTGGATGGAATCCCAGACCGGTTCATGAAAAAATTGTATCATATAATGGTTCTCCCTTTATTTGCGTAATGTTAGTTGGGAGAGTCTAGATATATAGGATATAGGACTATCGGGTCTTGAGGACTTAGTTGCAATTGGGGTGTCTAGACAACACACCTCTTAACAAGCCTTGAGTCACCATCAGATGTTTGGAATTAGGGTTGAATCCTCTTCCTGGTAAGACGTATAGGTTGTAGACTATGCATGGACACTGAGTGGGGGTGGAGTGGTCATACTTGTTATTGTACATGTTTTGGACTTGGTTTTGATTTCTAAATATGTTTAAAAGGTGAAGTTTCTAGAAAAAAAATCATAATAGTGTGTTGATGGTTTTTCTCATGTTTATTGATCGATGTAGAAAGATTCCCCCCCCCCATAGAATTCATATGCAATGTCAAGAAGAGTATAGAGAGAGTTCTCCCTCAAAATCTGATCAGATACTAGTGGATGTAGTAGTTTGGGATGTCCAAGCCTTGGATCAGGGAGCAAGCCCTGGTCCTATTCAGATTAGGGAAGTCAAACCAGGTCTAGGAAAGGAAAAGGCTTAGGAGTTTCTCAATAAAAAAATCATACCTTCCAAGGTATCATGGATCCCCAGAAGGTAGAGGAGTGGATTATGAATATTGAAAGGATGTTTGGGTTTCCTGACACTCTTGAGCATGTTAAAGTAAAGTGTTTTTTGTTCTTGTTGTAAGGTCTCTGTCAAAGGTGTTGGGACTCAATGGTTTAGGTTGGGAAGTATGAGAAGATGGGTTTTAAGGATTTCAAGTTCATCTTAAATGACCAGTATTATCGGAAGACCTTTTTATTCACTAAGATTCAATATTTTTTCGATCTCCACCTAGGTGATCAGACCATGTTAGAGTATGCCAACTATTTTTCTGAGCTGGTTTAGTTCTCCCCAAAGGTGGTTTCTAATTTGTAGTTTAAGGCTCAAATTTTTTAAATGGGTTTGTGGCCAGATATACGATCCCATGTCTTTCTATTCAAGTTGAAGACGTATAATGAGGTTTGTGACCATGCTTTAATTGTGAAAATTGACCGCTCTGGAAATTTAGAGTTTTCTGGAGTGATCTCAGTAGTGGTCCAAGGTAGTGGTAGTTTGTCCGAGAAGAAGAGGTCGCAAAATGAGAAGGAAAATAGGGGAGGTCATAGATTAGGCCATCCTTCCTAAGCGTTTTCATCTATGGAATCAGATTCTAGGTTAGTCATGTTCCATCAGTGTGGAAATGTAGGGAATATGTGGTTATCTTGTTTATCCCCACCTAGGACTTTCAATCAGTGTAGAACTTTGGGGAACTTGTAATGGTTTTTCAAAGTGGAATGCCTAAATTATGGTGGAATAAGTTTTGTAGCCTCCAAGGGGATATCAGCTAATTTAGAACCATATAAGATAGGGGTTTCACGGTTTGGTGTCCATGGTGGTAGGGTTGGATCCACTTTTAGGTAGATTCAGCTTAAGGTAGATCCATAGTTCATCATTCATTCTCAGGATCAGGAAAAGATAAGACGCCTTCGTGCTATGGATCAAATGATATCATAATCAGATATAGGACCTATGATAGTTCAAGGTACCATTTTTATTGCATCATCTATGGTTATTTCTGTATTTAACATAAGTTTCTCTATTTATTTTCTTTCATTCTATCTTGTGGATTTGTTAAAGTTTCCAACTGATCTCATTCTGTATGCAATGAACTTGGTGACTCCATTTTGAAAGAATAGGGAGTACTATTTCAAGTTTCCATCCTAGGCACTCACTGTGTCAGGGTTCGAGATGGAATGAAATTTCCTAGTTTTGGAAATAGACCTTTTTGACATGTTTTGGTATGTATTTTATGTTTTGTTTATAAGAACACATCAATTGGTATTTTCAGTTGGTGATCTTTGTGTCTCCTAATGGAAGCTCCAAGTTTTTTCAGGTTGAATGAGATCCTCGGTCAATACGTGTGAGACCAACACTTTTAAAGTTTGTAGTATTGTTTTTTAGATCACTTTTCTAATATCGGAGGAAAATGATTGTGGTTCTGAAGGTGGATTACCTTCTGTGGTGGATGAGTTTTCAAAGGTGTTTCCTGATGACTTCTTGGGTTTGCCTCCTGAGTGTGATGTGGAGATCACCATTGATTTGGTGTTGGGAACACAGATGATATCTACTCCCTCATATTATATATCCCCCACTAAGTTAAGGTAATTAAATATATAACTTGATGATTTTTAATCCAAAGGATTCATTCAAACCAATCTTCTCACCTTAGGTCGCCCTAGTTCTATTTTCTAAGCTGATGGATCTATCTAGTTTTGTATCGATTACCAGAAGCTGAATAAGTTAATGTTCAAGAATAAATACCCCTTACCTCATATTGATGACCTATTTGATCAGATTAAGGGGGAAGGTGGTTTTCTAATATCAATTTGCTTTTTGGGTATCACCAAATCAGAGTTATATAGGCCAATGTTCCAAAAATAGCCTTCTGAATCTAGTACAACCACTTTGAGTATTTGGTCATTCCTTTTGGATTGATGAATTATCTCATATTCTTCATGTCACTTATGAATAGGGTATTACATTAGTTCCTAGACTCCTTTTTATTGGTATTTTTGGATGACATACTGGTATAATCAGGGACTGAGGAAGAGGATTGGTAACATTTGAGGATTTGGTTCGGAAATCTTTAAGATCATCACCTCTATACTAAGATTTACAAGTGTACCTTCTGTATTAGTGAGGTGAAGTTTCTTGGTCATGTGATCTCAGAAAAACGGGTTTCTATGAACCCTAAGAAGATCAGTGAGGTGATTTTATGGGAGAAACTAAGGAATATCTTTGAAATCATGAGCTTTTTGGGCATGGCAGTGTATTATAGGTGGTTTTTCAGAGATTTCCCTCAACTTACCTCACCCATGATAGCGCTTACCCAGAAAGGGGTGATTTTTTAGTGGATCCTAGAATTTCAAGCATCCTTTGAGGATCTTAAGAGTTGGTGTATCATAGCCCATGTTTTGATCTTTCCAGAATATGGAAAAGGGAACGTGGTCTACTATGATTCTTAGGGTATGGGTATTTGGTGTGTGATGATTCAAGATAATAATGTGGTGGAATATGGTTCTTTCTAGTTTCGATCACATGAAAATAATTACCCATCCCATGACTTGGAGTTAGCAAAAATGATCCATACCTTAAATACATGGCATCATTATATCTTCTGGGAGAAGTTTGTGGTCTAATCAAGTCATAAGATCTTGTCTTACATTTTCTCATAAAAATATGTGAATCTAAGGTAGTGTCATTGGTTCAAGTACCTTTAGGGGTTCAATTTTGATATCGTTTACACCTCAGGAAAAGGTAATGTGGTAGAAGATTCCTTGAGCATAAAAATGTTGGTGTAGGGAGTGAAACATCCCAGTGATGAATGGATCTTGATTGGTATTTTTTCCCAAATGCATCTTGAGATCAGGGAGCATAGTGGAGGTGCGTTCTTGGATAGTGTTTAGCTAAGACCCTCCCTAATAGAGATGATTCATAAAGAAAAGTCAGGAAATGAGTTGTGTTATCAATCTAGTAAGTTCCAAAATAGTGGATAGGTTCCCAACGATTGTTCTATGTCTTAAAATGGTGTTCGTTGTTTCTAGGAACGTTTTGTGGTGTCGTTGTCATTGCATAAGGTGGTGATGAAGGAAGCCCACCAGTCTCAGTGGGATATTCATCCAAGAATGACTAATATTCTTTATAATGAGCATTTTTGTTTCCAGTGTTTGGATATATAATTGACTTTTTATATAGGTGTTATGTTTGTCATAAGGTTAAATAAGAGCACTAAAGGCCATTCGGTTTTCTTTATCCAATACCCATTACTACCTAAAAGTGTGAGGAGGTTTACAAGGATTTCATTATTGGATTACCTCATACACCTTAGGGGAGGAACATGATTTGGGCATTTATTGGTCATCTGACCAAATTATCCCATTTCATTCTAATCAAAGATTCATCCAAAGTGGATAAATTGGGTTGGTTTTATGTTCGGGAGGTAATGAGTCATCATGGTTTTTTTTTTTGGAAATTTTTTTAGATAGTGACCCTCATTTTACCTCTTAGTTTTTGTAAAGGAATTCAAAATTCAATGGGTTCATAGGTCAAGTTGAGTACAACATACCATCTTAAAATGGATAGACAGATATATCGGGAAGATCAGATCTTAGAGGACATGCTCTGATCATGTGTGTAAGATTTTGGAGGCTCATGAGATATCCATTTGGGGTTGGTATAATTTTACTATAATAACAGTTACCAATACTCGATAAGAATTGATCCCTTTTAGGTTCTCTATGGTCTTCCATGTTGTTATCCTTTATGATGGGTAGAGGTAGGTGAGACATCATTATTGGGACTGAGTCTTGTACAAGATATGTCTGATAAAGTTTGATTGATCAGGAAAAAAATTTGATAGTGCAGATCTGCCATAAGTCTTACACCGATCAATGAATCTGAGACTTGGATTTTTCTATTGGTGATTAGGTTTTTATGAAGTTGAATCCTTCTTTGGGTCACCATTATTTTAAAAATTATGAGAAGTTAACACTGAGGTATGTTAGACCTTTTGAGATTACCTAGAGTGTTGGTAAGGTGGATACTAGTTATCTTTTGCATATCCATTTACATCAATCAATGATTTGTTACATGTATTTCATTTGAAAAGGTATAATTCATATCTGTCTCAAGTTCTATATTGGGAAGAGTTTTAGTTGGAACATGATTTATCTATGTTTGAGCGGCTAGTTCAGGTTATGGATTCCCAAGAGAAAGTGATTATTGGTAAGTCCATACAATTAGTTCAGGTTCTTTAGAAGCATGGGAATGATAAGAATGATACATGGTAGTGGAAGTAATGGGTTGAAGAGAAGTACATGTTTTTGTTCTCTGATCAATATTTTGAATGAATTTTTTATGGTGAAAAGTTTTGATGGTAGGGATAATTATCACATCCTTGAATTATTTCGTACATGTTTTCTTGTTTATTTTTCGGTCTTAAATTTTTATATTATATTTCCTAAGTATTTTTAAATAAATATGGAGTTTTTAGACTCAAAAAAGGTGAATAATTGCTAGTGCATAGTTAGTATAAATCATGCACCATCCTAGGTGATACTGTGCACCCTAGACACTAACATTGTCTAGGCCACACGGCCTGCTGCACAGGTGTGTGGCTAACCATGTGCCTAGACTAGTGGTTCTATCTAGAGAGAAAGGTTTACCTCACAGTCATAAAACCTTCTCTAGGGGACCATGTGGCCTCCTTTACCTTTGGCAGAAGGTACCTCATGGTTACCACACCATTTGGAAAATTATTCAGCCAAACTATACAGCATTCCTAGTGCTTAAAAATATCAAAATTATTATTTTACCCTCCCCCAATTTAAACCTCAAATCCACCCTAATTCATCCCATTTGGGATTCTTCACCCTAGCCACACCTCCCCCTCCCTCTTGGCTCCCTTGGACCTCCTTCCTTTTTTGGAATTGGTCTAGATTTTTTAATGAATCATCAAGTAATCCTATTCTCTCCTCATTTACTCCTTATTCTTGGTTTATTCTTCCTTAATTCTTGAGTTCTTCATTCTATAGTGGGTTTCTTCCCTAAAGTGGGTTGAACTATGGTTACTTGAACCTAATATTAGCTTTTATGGTGTGATATTTCCTTTATAGGGTCCCTTTGTGGTGTAGTAGTAGTTTTCCACTGGATTTTGGAAGTTTCTAATCTTGAGGTAGCTAATTCCATGATTTACCATCATTATATGATTTTGGTGTGCTTTATTTTCTTCTTAAACGTATATTATGGATCATGTGTGTGGTGTGAATCATGTTTTCAAAGGTTTTTGGTGTGTGTATGGGTTAAAATATGATTTTATAAATGTAAATGGATGGTTTTAATGGATGTTTCTAATGTTATACATGTGTTTAAGGGGTTTTGAAATGGGTTTCCTATTGAGAATGGATGTTTGGCTTGGTTATTTTCAAGTTTGGAAGTGTATTTGTAAATATGGTGGATTTTGTGTGTGTGTTATCTATTGAGGGTCACGAGAATGTGAAATTGGTGGTTCTTGTGACATGATAGAAATTGAGAAAAATGGATTCCTAGGTGACTATATGGGTAGAATATGACAAGTACTCTAGACAGATCTGCGGGGCTGAGGCCGATTTCCCTCTAGCGGGATTAATGCTACAACACTAACATTAACATTTAATGGTGATTGAAGACCAATATACCTTGGGATGAGTTACACTCTAGTGGATTGTGCATGAGGTCATTATGGGTTATGTTTTCTATACCATGTTCACTGAGATACAATGTTCCTAGGGTCCCACTGACACTTGTGCTTAGGGATTATTTGTGGTACTCATGTTATGATATTCCTGTGCCATGGCTCTTGGTTTTATGTGCTTCTATTTATAATTTTAAAACAATTTTTTATTTAATTTTTTTCTCTCTTTTTTATTAAAATTATCATAGTGATTTTTCTTATAATGTTTTGGCATGAAATACTTCTCTTTGGGTGGTATCCTACTAGGTGTTGGCTCACACCCTATATACACCCTCAGGTGTATATAGATCTTGTTATGTTTGACCTAGGTAAAGGAAAGATATTTCGTGGTGGTTGTGGTGGATCCAGTTTCTAGTGTTTCTTTCTTTATAGGTGTTGGTGTAGGTGGATTGAGGGTGTTTTCCCTCTTGTTGTGTGGAAATTTGTTAGTAGTGTAGTTGGTTCCCCTCCTTGTTTTGATGTTTTGGTTTTGGTTTAAAGAGGTAAATAGTTTAACTTTTTATGGATTTAACTCTTTTTATTGTGATTATTGGTTTTGATGATGTTTTGATCTTTTTTAATGTTTATAGATAATTCTATGGGAGAAATCATTTCCAAAGTGTGATATTTTATTCTCAGGTGCTAGTTTATATCCCATGGAGATCTGGAACACCCTTCAGGCCAAGCCATAGGTCGGGTCGGGTGTTGGGTTGGATGGAATCCCAAACTGATTCATGAAGGCAACTGAGTATCTGAGTGATAATAGGTTTATTTTAGGTTAATTCTAGGTAGTTTCCCCCAATGTGACTATGAGATATATGTATATTTCTATGTTATGTGATTTATTATGCTACCCCACCCATATTGGTAGGAAGACCAAAACCCAATGGACTCCTGGAGTTTTTTCAAACATCCAGGTTGGTGAGAAATGGATGGATAAATCCCCTCTCTTTATTGATTATCTTATCCTAGTTGTATTATGTGAATTTATTCATAGAGGTTACCATTACTATATATGTGCTTATAGGGATATAATGGTTTGTGTTTATATCAAACACATGTGTTTCTAGATATAGCATCTGAAAGATTATTATAGGTATTTTGTGTATGTTCTATGATGGTTTGAGGTATAATACATTATATACAGGCTATGGTGGTTCCAAAAAACTTCTCAATTACTCTCTATATATATGGATGTTGATGATGATATGATGTGATTCATGAGTTTCATGATATGTTTTTATGATGAGATTCTATGATTATTAGGGTATATTATATGTTAAAACTATGAAAGTGTTTTCAAGTTGTCATATATTTGAATAAAAATGGACTAAGACAAGATACATTGGGGAAGAGTGAAAAAAATGGGGAAATGGTAGTGGGGTACCTTCATTTGATATTATATTGAGTATTATATTATTACTTTTAATCAATACATGGTGAGATATTCATGGTGAGGATAGAAAATTAGAAAACCAGATTGTGTGATGAGTTAGTTTCACTTATTGTTTATTGAGATTTAGTATGATTTCCTTACCTTTGGAATTATAGGATATGGGAAGGATCCTATTGATTATACATTTTATCCTCACCATATGTATATTTAAATTTTTTTTAATTCCGCAGGAGCTGGTTGGTGATTGGGCAGGACATTACTTGCTCTTGGCGTTCTTCAGGATCAATTTGGGCTTAAAGGGCACTGTCGAGGATTTTGTTTTTTTAATTGATATTTATTTTATAGTTTTCCAATTGTATGAAATTACATCCATGTATTGGGAACTATTTTATTACATTATTAGAAGAAGTTTTTTGGAAGTTTTATCTTATCTCTCATTCTTCATGTTCTCTTAGAGGTTAATACCTCCCATTTGTGTGTATGATATACCCTTAGTTCTTATTTCCAACTTGTGGCCTATTGGAGGTGGGATTCATGTGTCATTATCTATTTTGTCTCATTTCTAACCACATAGGGTCACCGTTGTGGGGAGGGTCATAGAATAATCATAGGTATTCATAACACTATGAACATAGATAACCACATTGAGTTCACAATAATTGTTGTGAACACAGCTAATTTTTATTGAGTTTTTTTCTAAATATTGTAAATTTAGCTAATTTACATCATTTTCATGCTCATTCATGTGAACATATACAATCCACATCATGTTCATGATTTATCTTGTGAATGTAGATAATTAAAATCATGTTCAAAATTAATATTTTGAACTTAACTAATCCACTTCATGTCCATGTTTAAAATATTTACCACATGAGGTATAAAACTTTAAATGATTCTTGTAGGTTGACATAAGACTCCACCCATCATCATTTAGACATATGTTTACCATAAGACACCAATATTTCAAAATATCAAGAAACCCCATGGGAAAGAAATTAGGTTTCATTTATCACATCATAAAGAACCCAAAAAAATGGGTTTCACCACACTTCCATATCGCATAACCAAAATTTAACTCATTGATATAAAGGGTTAATAACCAAAATTCAATCACCCCAATACAATATTTAATAACAACATTTATAAGGTGACTCATAAAAAATAATTTCCAAATAGATAAATACCTTGAAGAAAAAGAGTAAAATGGTGGTGAAATCATAAAATATATTTTAGATTATGGTTCTATATTTTGTGTAAAAGAAGAAGTTATAATCTCTTTAAAAAATAATTTTTTGAAAAGTGAAGTGAATAATTTTAAAAACTATTTATTTTGTTAAAATGGAACTTCCAGTAGTGGAGCCTTTAAAATGAAATAACAGTTTAAAAAAGGAGATGTTAAAACACTTTTATAATTTTTACTTTTTAAAATAATCTCCAATAAAATATACTTTAAAATTATATAAGGTTTAAAAATTTTGAAGTGAAAACACATTGGAAATTTAAAATTTAAAAAAATCAATAATAGAGCCTTGAAAATGAAATAAGGTTTAAAAAAGGTGATTTGAAAATACTTTGAAACTTCTACTTTTAAAAATAATCTTCAATAATAGATCCTTGAAAATGGCACAAGGTTTCAAAAAGTTAAAGTGAAAACACTTTGAAAAATTTTTCAAATAAAAATAATTTTTAATTATAGATATTTGAAAAGATGTAAAGTTTACAAAAAGTAATTTTCCCTAGAAGTTAAAACCTTTAATTTTTAAAGGATTTAAAAAACTTTTGATGGACATGAGAAAACATAGAGTTATATTAACAAGTATAGAAGATAACATCATAGGGAAAGGAAAATATGGACAAGGACGGAAAACTGTCATTAAGAATGATGGGAATTATCCATAATATAGTTTCATTTAAAAGAAGGAAGATAACACATTAATAATGAATATTTGAATCAAAATTTATCTCATGCATACCATATTAAAGTAAAGTTCAAGCTCAAGGAGAAACATTATAACTAAAGAATAATATTGATTTATAAACAACCATTACATTTTAGAAAAGATATAAATCATAGACCACATTAGGTAAGAGCATGAATGTAAGTGAAAATTCCAATTCCAACAATAATTTATGATATAATTAGTCCTGGAGGTTAGTATTTACACCATACAAATTAATATTGGATTATAATATGAACACATGCCTCAATTAAGGGTGATTGAGAATGAAACCCTTACCTTGAATTTCATTTTTGTTGACCACACTCTGACCTAATTTATAACAAAAAAACTATATTAATCATCTATTTTATAACATTATTCATATCTATAAAATTTTATAAAATTCATTTATAAACATTCTCTACATGTATATTAGTTAGTTATAATCTATTTTCAATATTAAATAAGAGTAATTTTGATCATTTTGAACAATTTTCATAGTGTAAGTTTTCTATACATTATTATCCCAAAGTTTATCATTCCTAGATCATAAAAGGTACTATAATTTTTTCTTTTTAATTATTTATAATGTTATAATTTCATTAAATATTATTTGTGGTTATGATCCTTAAATATGAATTCAATGACAAGCATGTTTTAATAATTTTTAGCGATTGAAGAGTGTTTTCTTAAATAATGGATTAAATTTTTATATTAACATTATATAGAAAAACTATTTATTTAATTATTTATGTCATATATTAGTAGAATTAAAATTTTCCAATTCATCCATAATAGAAATATATAACATCATTTATGTAGGCGGTTAAACCGACCGAAACAAAAATATGCTATAATTAATGTATAAGTATGATTATGGGGTGATTTAGTTATAATATCAATATTATATAAATATAAGGAAATTTTTTATATTTTATTTAGTTTTTGAATCATATTTAATGTGAGTAAGATAAATAAGAAAATACTAGGTGAAAAATAAAATTTGTCACTTTCATGGTGGAGGTAGTCAACATGTATGCATGTTGGACGTTATCAATTTTAATAGAATGGGAGTAATGAGGTTTATGGTTTATTAATTTGTAACATAAAACATGTTATAAATATCATTATTATATATTAAATTTTCTTTTATAAATATCCTTGTAAGGTGGTGAAGCAAAACAAAACATGATTCTTTTTTGAGGCGGTAATCATGTTTTCATTTTTCATAAAGGAATTGGGTAAAGGTGGTTGATGGTTATTCCCTTGGAATAATTAAATTAATTATATAACCAATACTGATTAAATTATATATGTATTTTAAAATTATAATTGAAAAAAGTAAATTAGAAAGGAAATAAGTTAAGTGAAAATGATAAATCGTGTTGAGAACTTTGAGATTTCCTTGTAAGATCACTTGGAAATGGAAGGATTAAGAAAATAAGGTGTGAACAGAATCTCAAAAGAGTGAAATAAGATTATAGGGGAAGGAAATATGGAATATTTTCAAGTGTAATCCAAATCTTTAGATTTGTACTGAAGGAGTGGTGAGAGGACCCTTTTATAAGTGGTGAGAATGAGATTTTTTGTAAATATTTCAACTTGAATAATATATAATAATTAAGTGGAGGGTGATATAAGATTTATAAACTCTCACTAAATCAATAAGAAAAACGTTTTAAACATGTTTCAAGTCCTTTACCCCTTGAATTATTAATTTTTTTGTTTCATCTTCTACCATGGTAACTAGTTTTTATCTAAGGTAACTTAATATTTATGTCTAAAAATAAATTATCCCTTCTTACATAATTTTAACCTAATAATTATAAATTTTTAATCCATTTTTTATAATTCAATTTATAAAAGTGTTAAAAATTAATTTTAGTATAATAAATGTATAATTTATAAAATCAATTTTTGGAAAAAAATATTAATTGATTTTTAAAATATCAATAATAGGTTTTTAAACTATAATAAATATTTTAAAATATATAATTTTACTTATAAAATAATTATTTTTCCAAAAAAAAATATTTCATAAATTTATATTTCATACTTATATACTAACAATGGGATAAAATTCACACTATCGATATATTTCATTATTCTTCTAAAAATAATTTTTTAGAAAAATATAAAAAAATTATACTAGGATAATGTTTACATTATAAATCCATAAATGAATTCAGTTTTATCTAATTTAGATTCAAAATTTTATAAACATGTTTTTTAAACGAAAATATAAAAAATTACTTTTATTGAAAAATTGAATTTTTAAACATTAGGTGTTCTTAATATTATTCCATAAAAATTTCTAATTTATGATTGTTAATATAGTATTTAATATACCAAAATAGTATATATTATCATTTAATATTGGTTGATTAAATATTAAGATAAAATATATGAAACTTTTAAAAAATATTTTAGAAATAACTATTAAATCACATTTATTATTTATATCTAAATGTAATCATTTTTAGTTGATTAATATACTTTTATTTACTAGAGGTTTTTATTGTTTTTATTGGTTTATTAATGGTGTTTATATAATAATACATAACTAATTTATGTCTGATATTGTGTGTAAAATAGAAAATTAACATAGTATTTATTTAGGAAAAATATTTGGTGAAATATCAGGTCATTACATTATCCCCCATAAATAAATTGCATCCTCGCAATTTTTAATTATCACTTACTAATGAAGATTTTCAAGGGTATCCTTAATTATGATATTGTGATATGTGTATGCATTCATCATACTAGGCACATATGGATATATATTGACATGCATTATTCATGATAGAGACGTTTTTATTACATGCGATGTGTACTTTTTTGTTGAATTTTGATATCAGATAACTATTATATAGGTGAAATTAAATAAATAAACTATTATGTCATGCTAAAACACTTATAATCCATGTTAGAGAGATTATGATCTAGAGGTTATATGTTGTTGTCACTTGTTGAGGTTGACCTTGTTGATAGATAATGTTCTAAGGAGTGTGTTTTTCTTGTAGAGAAAATTAATCCTCGTCATATTCAAGTTGAGAATAATGAGAGTGGAAATCAACATGATTCTAATGCAACTAAACCAGATCTTCCTATAGTTCTAAAGGATAAAATGTATGTTCATATTCATGATAGCTTCTTAAGGTTCATGAGATCCATGGAAAGAGATACTATTCACACCACGCCTTTGATATCTGAGCTAATGAGAGAGTTCCAGCTGTAGATATGTCAATCTTCACTTAGGAAAGAGGTCCCTAGGTAGAAAAGTTATGGATCGAGTCATTCTAGATGATCTTTAAGCATCTTGATACCCCATAATATAGGAGGTTGAATCTTTCTATATATATTCTTCATGGACTAGTCAAGAATTGGTGGGACATTCTGGAACAAGCAAGATAGTAGGATGAGCTATCTTGGAAGGACTTAGAGATGAAGTTCTTGATCCATTTCAATATCAAGATGTTGAGGGATAAAAATTATAAAAAACCATAGTTAACATACATGGATGTTACACCATTTTATATGAATATTCAACTCATTACAAAATTATATTCCTGAGGATCAGAATAGTTTAGTGTATTTGGAAACTTGGAAACATAATATTATATCTTGGAGAAATAGATTCAACATCACCCTAAAATATATTCCCCTTTAGTACTCTTACTTATAAAATTTCTTCATAACCTAGTGAAAGGAAACATAAGAAAGGGGTGAGCTTAGATACTCAATAATAAAAAAAAAGGAGATATGTAAGCATAACATGAGCATAAGGGTATTAGAACATGATCATAACGTTACAAGATCATGCCCTTCATATCGAAGATCAATATCTAGATTCATGAAATAAAGATTGTAAATTCATAAGAAATGAATCGTAATAAAATCAAAAAACATTAGTTATGAGAGAATAACATTGGAATAATACATAGACGTGTGAAATAAACATAAACATATAAAATCATTCACTATAAGTAAAGGCTCATTTACAAAACTTATTTGGGAACTTCATGGGGGATACACTTACTAGGTGGGACACACCACTATCCCTAGTCTCAACCCTTTTTCTTATAATGGATCAGGTTACACCTTTTTCCCATAGTGGTTCAAGAATGTCTAATTATTTACCATCTTAGTAGTCAAGGTTTACTACCAATATTATATTAGTAGTAAAGGTTCACTTTGAAGACTATATTGGTTGTCAATGTTCACTCCCAAGACCATTATAGTAGTCAACATTCACTCCCAAGACCATATTAGTAGGTAATGTTCACTCTCATGACCATCTTAGTAGTCTAGGTTCATTCCTAAGACCATCTTAGCATAAAAAGTACTTTATTGAACTAAGTTCACTCCCCATTCCATCCATGTATATCACATGAGATATAAAACTCCACCTAATGTATTGGAGGGAGATATAGGTCTCACCCGTCACATAATGAAATCATATATACATGTTCCACAAGATTATAAACAATTATCACATAATAAACCAAAAAAATATATGGGTTTCAAAAACATCATATAATAACCTATGAAATTAAATGGGTATTATAAACATATCATCATATTATAACCCATGGAAAATAGATAGGTTTCAAAATCATTTCATCATATACTAAACCGTGAAAGTAAGTGAGTTTCATAATTGTTTATAATGGTATGACCCATGTAATAGAAACAGGTTTCATAAACAACATTTCATCAAAAGAATAAACACTCAGAGAAATAATAAGAATTATTCCCTTGGATCATATCCCTAGTAAATCATAAACTAAATAAAATTATGTGATCTTAGATGGGGGAGGATTTTTAAAGATCACTTGGATAATTTATTAAGGAAAATAAACTTTATTTGAAAATCATTTCTTTTTTATACATAAAACATTTTCAAAATAATTTTCTTTGAAAAAAACTATGATAACTTATTAAGTAAGCTTTAAAAATATTTTAAAACATTTCCTAAGTAAAATATCATTTCCACTTTGAAAAACAATTTTTATTTCATAAAATATTTTGAAAACCTTTTTATTTAAAAATATCTTTGAAAACTTGTAAAGTATTCTTTGAAAATAATTTAAAATATATCTTGAATATAAAATATTTTGTAAAACCTTTTTTCAAAAACACGGTTTTTAAAGAACATATATTTCTAACCAAAGATAGAGATAAAGTCAGATTTTCTTATAAACATTTTCATAGTTATCAAAAGTACCAAATAGTGGAAAGAATTTAAACATTAATTGGATATAGAATGAATAAATATAGGAGAATAAAATTCAGGATGATTCTTGAGATATGGATAATAATATCTTATCAATGGAAGCATAATCATAAAAAATTATAATAAATGATGAGATTGTAGTAATAAACTCTTACCACATTGGTAACTTTGAATCAAAATACACATGAAATAATAACATTACATGAAGCTTAAAATATAATGAAAATATGGATATTCATAATATAACTATGAAATTATTATGACATCCCGTTTAAAGGGTTATCCTCAGTTAAATTGACATCTTACCCAATAATGGTTTTGGTCGATAACAGAACAATTAAACACTTTCCATTTGTAGGATTTGGGATATAAAATAATTATACCACATATAATGTCATTATAAATGGTTCATTTTATACCCTACAAATCCACTTTCATGAATCCCAATTCATCAATTTTAATTACACTCCTGATATCAAACCACATGCATTTACAAATTATCACTTGGAATGTTGATAATTCAACTCCCATGTTTTTTCAATTATGCTATATTATATCATATTCTCATGAATGGTATTTTTTTCCTTGGTACCAGATTCATGCATCACTTCATCTACAAGAGTAACTCCACTATTTTTCAGCGTACTTCTATCATTATGTTCCTTTATATATAATGTATAACCATTAATTACATAACAATTATAAGATAATACATGTACACTTTTTCCTCTATCTATCCATTGAATTCGGTCTAAAATTGAATTCATATTTTCATATGAATCCTTAAAAATATATCCTTTTAACCATCCTATAAATGGTTGATTATTTGTACTTTATATCTATCTTTCAACCCTTGATGGATTTAAATGACTAAGAAATACTTTTTGGGTTTCAAAAAATGGTGCATCCACTAAATCGTTATGTAAACTATAATGGTGATTCTACTCCCACTCTATAATGGTAATTGTGAAAACATCAATTTCATAAATTAATTTACCCACAATTCAACTATTGTGATGATATTTTGGTAGACCAATTATTTCCACATCGGACAGGTATTTGGTACAAAATTGAACAATTTCCTCAATAATATATTTCTCAGCAATATAACCTTTTGGTTGACTCCAATTTTTGAAATACCATTTAAAAATATCCATATATCATTAAATGGGGTATATTCATCTATAATTTATAGGCCCATATAGTTTTATCTCTCTAACCAAGTGAACCATCAAATCAAAGAATAAAAGCTGAATAATATCTCTAATTCACAAAATACGTTAGTAATTTACTTTTCCATATTTGGAAATTTCAATGAGTCTATTAATTTACTTCATATATCTTTTAAAAATAAAAAAAATCTTGGTTAATGTGTGATAAAAAAAATTATGAAATATACAAGATAATTCTATAGGTATTAGATCTTGTATCAAAAAATGGTAGTCATGTGATTTCAATACCTTTAACTTTAAATCATTCATTAACATGAAATTGTTGATATTTAAAAAAATAATCCTCAATAACCTTTACATCCTTTAGGAAGCTATAAAACTAATATCACTCTTTACTATATAAAATATTAGTAGTTCGAGGAAGAAAATTTCATCATTCACCCTTCAATGGCACCAACACTTCCCATATCCCCATGTCAATCATGTACAAGATAGACTTAAAGTCATACTTTATTTTTGTTTGGTGAATTTATTAATTTTTGAATGATAATATCACATACATTTTTTCCACATGCATGGAATTAAAAAAAATTATTACATAAAAAATTCCAATACGGTAATTCAAAAAAAAAGGATCTTTTTTTCAACTAGATTTCATAAGGTTTTTTAAATATGATTTACCAAAAGAAGTGGACATATCCTTTAATATCTAAAATAATTGAATACCTATTGGTGGATATTGTGTTGTTCATTATTCTTAATTTAAATCCAAGGATGTCATCCAAGATCATTATTTATGTCATCAGGGTAGAAATTTGTGATATCCTAGAAATAATATTTTCAAGGAATGTTTCAACATAATTGAGTGTGTACCTTGTTCACAAATGGGAAAACATTGAGTTCCTTCAATTATATATCCTAAAAAAAATCCATAAATGTAAAATTAATTTATCATCCCATAAAATATGTATATCAACATGAATTCTTAATTTTTTTAAGAATCATACAACGTAACATTTGAATCCCATATTAATTTAAAATCTTCGATTTGTGGATCCAAATAAACATCAATATCATTACCTAGTTGTTTTGTTCTAGATATATACAATGACATCATAATTTATTTTTTCTCCATGCATAACCATAGTGGAGAGTTGTAATTTACCATTATAACTGGCCATGAACTATGAGTACCACTTTATAAACTAAAAGGATTCAATCCATCTATAGATAGAATGAGTTGAAGGTTTATCAGATCACTTCCAAATTTGGGATACTTGTGACCAATTATATTTCACTTAAGAGAATATATTGGGTGATGAAGTTTTCCATCTTGGTTTCTTGTATCTTCATTCTACTTCAATTTCCTTATAGTCTCTTCACTTTTATATAGGCTCCTAAACATTGGAATGATTATAAATTATTATAAAAAATTTTAAGAACTTGATTTATATTTATTTTATTAATATAAACTATACTTTGGTCATTTTTTAAGTGATTCATGGTCCTTTAAAAATATTATAAATTCATTTGTATCATCATGTATTCTTTAAAAGATCATACCCATTGAACATATAATTTTTTAGCATCATATATTTGGAAATGAGGCACATTATATTCCTATATCACATCATTCATAAGGTAACGTAGTTTAGTAAATCTAGTGTGACTCTATCTATGGCCATATTTTACATTATATAGCTTCAGTATGGTTGAAAATGGTGTATATTAACTAGTATACAATAGCTTCTTTGCATAACTCTTTAACTTCTGAAATAGTTATGGACAATCATAAAGTTAATCTTCAAACGGAATTGTTTTTTCCTTAATACAATCTTCATCATCGTTTACAACTATAATAATTTCCTTGATATAGCCTTCAACATTGTTCACATTTGTAATAATATCAGGTGATCAATAAAACAAATTATTATCCTAATCACTAGATATATTAAGTTCTTACCTGTGTTTATTCCAATATCTATAACTCTGATATATTCCATGATATATCATGTGTTCTTCCAACTCATTTTGACTAATTAGTCTTAAATAACAATAATATAAATATAAACAATAGATTTTATAAGGTTCATATGCATGATCTTTTGAAAACATGATAAACTCTTTCACCCCATACTCATACCTTTTTGTCATACGATTGGCATCCATCCATTTTTAATTAATATTCATTATCTTTGATTCAGTAATACTAATAATTAACAAAATAAATAAATACACATAAGGTATAATCTTATATTCCTAAAATTTTATTCTTTATATATACACACATTTAGTAATCATATTTGATATAAATTTTCATTGTGTTAACAAATTTTTAGAACAAATAAAGACTAAGAATTGTATGAATTTAAATTATTATAACACTTATTCTTTAATTCAAGATGTCACATATGATAAATCATTCTTTTTTTGAAATGGATTCATCAAGGGAAATAATTCACTCCTTGTCGTTTTCAATGTTAATAATAAACCTATGGATTTCTACATCTAGATAAGTATTAGGGAATATATAATAATTTTTCACTATCAAAACATATATCAAAATAAATTTATCATTTTTCACATTGTTTCCACGGTTCTTGAAAAAATGTAATCACATAAATTATGGTTATTACATTTGTAAATTTATGAAAGATATCATATCAGAATTATTTATTTTTCAATAATCGAAATAAAAATTTTAATATTCCATGATATTTTAAAAATAGTTAAGAATGTGTGTAGAATGGGAAAAATTAATGTTTTAACCAAAATATCCTAATTTTTTTATATAAAAACAATG
This sequence comes from Viscum album, assembly GCA_963277665.1. NCBI lineage: Eukaryota > Viridiplantae > Streptophyta > Magnoliopsida > Santalales > Viscaceae > Viscum > Viscum album. The sequence goes on along the minus strand of OY728131.1, from coordinate 990,105,360 downwards.
AATTTAATTTATTTAATCAAAAATAATAATTTTAATGAGTAATGGAATTCAAAAAATAAACATCCTTGTTATTAATTTTATAAAAATTAATGTTTTAAAAAATTTAAATTATAAAAAAAAAGGATTTTAAAATTTTTTATTCAATTATCATTGAAAATTATGTAGACATAAAAAATGAAGTTTAGCAACATTGGGTGAATTATATTAATTATAATGTAAAAAAATGTTTATAATTTTATTTTTTTAATTTTCAAAAAAAATTATGCATTTTACCATTGAAATGGGGTACAAATATACTATTTGGTGATTTATTTGAGGGGTTAGAGAATGAGTAAATTTTTATTGCCTTTCCTTGTAATTTCAAGGATTGAAATTTAAGAGATAAAAAATACCTCTTTAAATACTTTCTTTTAAAACATCAAACCACAAACCAAAATCCCATCAATAACCAATGAAAAATTACATATTATTGAGGACAATTTTTTTCTTTGAGTGGATATGTAGGTACATTGAAATATTATGCAATGTGTTCATGATCTCAAGAAGAGGAAAACTTGTAAATATGTATTCTGGAGTAAGGTGGATTCATTTTTTAAAAACCCATTTAATGTTAAAATAAACAATTTTCATGTATTATTAATATTCATTAATTATATTTTATAAATTTTTATTCATTGTATGATTATTAGGTAATTTTTCATCTAAGTGGAAAAAAGATTAATTTTTAGCAAAATCAGGTTTTCATGCATTATATGGTTTTATTTAAAAACAATTATTCACAAACTATGGAATATAATTTTTTTTAAAAAAATAGAGTAAATTTTTTAATTAATCACTTCAAAATTACCTTAGGATTATTTTTTTATACTTTTATGAGAAGTGTGATTTTTCAATGAATTGTGGAAATTACTGATTTTTATTGGAACCCATATTTGATTTTTAAAGTATTTTCAAGGTCACATTCAATTTTTGATTAGTTATAAAAATTTATTAGTTAATTTTATTGTAAATAATCTAATAAATTTTATTATAATCAAAATTATACTTTATTTTTTTATAAAAATTTTATACTTAAAAATTCCTTTTTTTGGAAAACTATTTTTTATCACGTTTAACTGGTTGAATTTTAAATTAGATTATTCCAATTATATGAATTGAATTTTTTAAAATTGATATTTTTAATAATAATTATTAATATAATGTAATTGGTTTAACTTAATTTTTTTCATAATGAATAATAAAAATATAAAAATATGTGACCACAATTACAGTTAATATACGTTTATTATGGGTTAAACAAGAGGTAAGGTATTAAAATAACCTAAAAATGACTTTATCCTGTTAGATGAGTGTTTTTAAACTAAATATATATTGATGAAGTTAAATAATGTATTTTAAAATATTATTTTAAATTTGGGAACATGTTCTTGAATTTTGAGAAGATAAGTTATGTTTTATTCAAAGAAAAAAATATTTTTGGGTCTTTGCATTTAATAGCATGGTTGGAAGATTCCACTCAATTTTAGGTTGATAAAAAATCTTAAAAACCTTTCTTTATTTATTATTTATAAAAAATCATTGAAACTAATTTATTACTTGATTTCAAGGTAAAATTATTTTTACACATAAATCATATATTTTCCTAAAAACTATTTTTCATGTGTTTTATGTTCTTATATTAAAAGTAATTTACTCTACTTATATAAATTTAAATTGATAAATCAGATTAAAATTTTGTAATCATCATGTATAGATTTTTTTTAATTACTATTTTATTTTATATAATATAATTAAGTTATCATAGTAAAAATTTAATGTTTTCTTGATTAAGGTAAAAATAAGTTTAAAGTTGTTTAACAAGGAGGTAAGGATTAAAACGTATAAAATAATTGTATAAATGTATTCAGATGGGTTTATTTCTACCCTATCATACCTTATCATAAAATTTGGGGTTCCTTTATGAAAATTTTCCTAGAAAATTAATTTATATTGATTTAAGGTGTAAAGAAAATGAGGTTTTCTGAAGAAGAGGCATAGATTTTAACCAAATGTTTTAGTTTTATCTCTTCTTATACCTCCATAAAATATTATTCAAAATTGATGAAATAATAATATAAGTATCTTCCATATAATTATATTTTTTTTAATTTCATAACCAGTATTCATATACTTATTCATTCAAATTGTAAATGAATTCCTCGTTTGTGTGTACATCGGACTACCAACTCACAAACTGATATAATTAATTTTTCATCACAGCCTCTTATAGATGTATATAATGAAATAATTTAATGTTTATATATAATATTAATTAAATTATTACCATTTTTTAAAGATAATATATCATTTATTTTTTACCTTTCCATCCATTGAAAAATGATAATGTTGATCATGAGTATGTGTGTATTACCACCTCCACGAAGTGATGTGATTCATTTTTCATGACCATATCACATGGATACTAAATGTAATTTTATTTAACAAAATAATATGAAATTTATGATATAATAATAATTATGAAAAGATAAAATAATAATTATCTTATTTCCCTTATGCTCTTTGAAAAACGAACATGTTTCTTATGCATACATACATCATACCGTCTCCATGATTATTATGTAAATCATTTTTCAAAACCATAATTCATGGTTTATTTTAAAATTATAATTAAAATATAAAAATGATAATAATTTAATGATTATTATTCTTTATATTATGTTATAATTCACTCTGACCATTTTCAAACTAACAATCATTTTGGACATATAAGATGAATATTCGCAAAACATCCAACGTGAACTTAATTGATTAATTAATTTTATATAAAATGGTAATAACTAAAATAAAATATAAAATAAACATAAAAAAAATTATTAAGTAAATATTTAACATAATATTAGTATTAATGAATATAAATAACATATTTGAAGATTCAGAATCAAGGTAAGGGACACTTTTCTTTAAAAACTTGTTTTAAATGTTTTTAAGGATTTATTTTTATAAATATTTTTATTCCATGTCATATTCTTAAAATTATTTTATGGAATTATTTATATGTAAATAAATGAATTATAAGGTTAATTTTATGTCACTTTTGACTTTCTTTCAAAGTTTTTCATAAAGAATATTTTAACATATTTTATTATGGAATGTTTTGATTTTCATTACAAAAGAAAAAAATGAATGTTCTATTTGAACATATACGGTGCCAATGAAATTTTCTACAACCATAACCATTATTTTATATTTTTATTCCATTATAATATTACATATTTTATTAAATTAAAAACACTCAATCCATCTGTTCTGGGTATTTTATTTTTAAAAATATTTTTTTAAAATAAATAGGTATTCTGATATCTTAAAGTGTTTTACAAATGGGTTCAAAAGAACTTTTAAACACCTTTATAAAGAAAACATGAAAGATTAAAAAAATTTCTTCATGATATGTTCCTTTTACATTGTTTATGATTGGTTTAGATCATTATATCTCTCTAATGTATTGGTTAATGATTGCATTTTTTGGATATTATATTAGAAGTCGACCCAAATGGTAATTCCAATTATAAGGGTTATTATAATGGTTCTATGAAGATTATTTCTCAAATAAAATACTATTATTTTATATTATTTATAATTATTTTTCATGGAAATCCTTTCATTTAAAAATTTGAATTAATAATCTTTTATTTTAAACGAATGATTATGCTCTTTCAGAGAAAATGTATGTTTTTAATAAAATGTTTTCAAGGACTCTGGAGATTTCTAATAAACCTTTATGGTTATAATTTTTCATTTATGTTTTATTATAAATTTTTTTATGAAACAAATTGAAATAAAGTTGATTTCATGCATTAGTAAGTGATTATTTGATCTCAAAGTTTATTATGTTAAAGGAAAACTTTATTTTTTATCTAATGGTTTCAAAATGGACTAACTTGTTTCTTTCTCATTTTTTATGTCTGTTAATAATATTTTTGTGCTCATCCCAAATTTTTGAATATTTTTCAATAGTTTAAGGATTATTGGGAATAAATAATAATTCATGTTGAAAATCATAAATATTTATCATGAAAGAAAATGTGTTTTTTATCAAAGTTATTGTATTGTGGGAAAAAATTGTTACTAAGAGAAAGGTTCCAACTTTTTATTTATGGGTTTATTATGTAAGAGTAATGAAATATTTTTATAAAACTATAAACCTAAAAATATCTTTATGAATAAAGAAAAATTAATTCTTCTTTTAATGGAATTATGTATTAAATAAAAATTGGGTCCTTATATTTGGCATTGGAGTAAAGGTTTAGAAGAAATTATAGGTTAGGATAATGTAATTAAGTACTCATAAGAGATTATAATTTATGGTTATCATGATATATATTTTTTATATTACCTTTTTTCTTCATCTAAACTATGTCTATTTGTAATTGTTTTCTATAGAAGAAACATGAAAGTTGAATCTGGAATACACCATGGATTTAATATCCTTCCAAATAAAAAACATGGAATTCTTGGAAATGGAAAAAATTACTTTGTTGATTTGATAGATTAGTAGACATTAGCTATAAATTGATGTGTTATCCATATTAGAGAGAAAAAAAATTCACTACATATGAACATGTTATATTAGATCATTTCATGAAATAGCACCCTCCATAATTCAATGAATCATCTAACCTAATGATAGCTGAAGGATGTGTTAAATCCCTGGAGAATATATTAAAAGTCATGGATTTCTCATAACATCAAAATATAACTTTTTATATTTAATATTTTTAAGGTGATTTCAATAAATGGTGGTCAATAATTAATTATACCAGAGAAAGAGAAGATATTGATTCCATGTAATGGGAGAAAATTAAGGATATTTTTTCAGAAATATTTTCCTAAGGTTATTATAATTTTGATGGAAAAGTGATTCTTTGGATTGAAGTAGATGGAGAAATAATCAATGATTTTGTATGAAGAAAACTTCACCTAATTGGAAAGGTACACAACAAATTTTATCCATAATATTTATTGTAAAATTAATTTATTTTACTAAATATTGAAGCTAATATATTGAAGGTAATGTTATTCCCATGAATTCAAATGTTATAAGAATATTATTTGATGTATTGAGAAGGTAGAAATAGAGTTTTCTAATTATCACGTACTCCATGAAAACAAACAGAATAAAGGTTCCATATGGTGGGTAATGGGGAAGAATCCATCATATAAATCTGAAGGTAAGAAAATAAAGTTTCTATATTGTGATAAGTGTGGTAAAAATCACCCTGGATAATGTATTCTAAAATATGGGAAGTATTTACAATGATGAATTTTTGGAAATGTGGCATGTGACTATAAGAAAAATGTCACATCCATATACTTATTTTAAGGTAATTTTTCTCTTATATTATTGGAATAAATTACCCCCTAGGTTTCCCCTATCCCCCCCTAAATTTGTAATAATTTGGACATGTTTTGAGTGGATAGAACTGGGTGCACAGTTTGTGTGCACAGTTTACTAAACTATGCAAGAAAATCATGCACAAATATCCATCTCATTAAAAGTATTTTTTTTCTAATTTTTCTCTTCTAGACTTAACCTTAGTGTGTCCATTTCTTCCCCCTTTCGTGCCTTACAGCCATGGAAGTCTTCCAAGATCCCTCAAGTTGTCTTGGAATCCATTTTTGAAGGGGGTTTTGTTGGTGGAACTTCAAGATATTTCAAGTAAGTGATTCCTCCTCTTGTTTCTTTCATTGTCCTCAGGGATTCTTCCCTCTTTATTGAAGTTCCACTTTTCCAATAGATAGGGCTTCATACCTAGCATTTTATTTTGGGTTTTTAGGTACAATATTGTGGATTTAGGTTTGTTTTCACTCCCTTATAGCGTGGCGATGGTGCGGTTGATGTTTCGCACAAGGATTTGGGGTGTTTAACATATAAGGTAGGTGATTCCATGTGTATACATTCTTGGATGAATTTATCTTGCTTTTATAACCTATTTATAATGTTTTATATCCTTTGTGTGTGGTTATAAAGTCTTTTTTGGTAGTGTTGATTGAGCATTTAATTCTAAAGTTTCATTTTGACATGAAAATGGGTGTTTTTCATATGTATTCAATGTTGTATCATTTGGGTTTATTTGGTGATCTATGAAATTGTTTTATCAAATTTTTTTTTGGCTTCCAAATATGGTTGGGTATGGTATTAGTGTACATTTTTTCTTGAAAGAGGGTTTTTAAATGGATTGGGTGTGAAAAAACTTGTTTTATTACTTGAAGTTGTTTTATAAAAATTTATAGTGGTTTATTGAATTACATAAAGGGTGAAACAGAATGTTGGGTACTGTTTGGTGTGTGTATGTTACAAAAATGGTGTTTTATGTTCAAATAGTATTCTTTAACATGTGTAACTTTTTTGAGCACAAATATGGAAACCCAGGTATCTAGATGGGAGTACTAGGACTAGTATTCTAGTGATCCGGAGTGGTATCGCCCATTTTTCACTTAGAAAGTTTGACGATGACAACACTAACTAAACTTTAATGATGTTGGGTACCACTATTCCATTGGGGTTTCCCCTCCTAGTGGCTCGTTCACAAGAAGTATATTAATTATGGTTGCTTTTACACCAAGATACAATGTACCTAGGGCCAAGAGTAATTTAGTTCCTTGGGATGTTCTTGTGATTAGTTCTGATCAAATATATTGTACTTACCTTCATCATACCATGTCATTGGCTAGAAAATTTATTAGAATGTATATTTTTTTTAAAGTGTTTATTTCTTAAAATTTATTCCTTAAAACTATTTTCATTTGAAGTTGCATCCTTTTAAAATTATTACTAGCATTTCTTGTTTATAAGACTTGCAATCTTTATTTGTATTAAAAATGTTTATCACATGGAATCTTTTTGGGTGGAATCCTATTATGATTATACTCATACCCTACTTACACCTTTGGGTGTAAGTAGACTCGATTATGTTTAACACGGGTAAGGGAAAGGTCCTTGGAGCCGGCGGTTCGGGTTGTTAGCTTCCATCCATGATGTGGTATTATAGAGAAGACTTAGGGATGATGGCCCCTTGCTGTGTGTTGGTTCTATAGTTTTAGTTGCTAAAACTTTTGAGTTATTTTCCTCTTGGTATTTGTCTAAAACCATTTACTTTAGTTCTGAATTTTTATTAAAGGCTTGTTTGGACTAAATTTTCAGATTCAATTTATTTATTTATTTATTTGGTTGTTTAATGCTTCTAAACTCAGGTAAATCATTCCCAAACCATTATTCATGATACCCGGGAACTTATGTCAGCTTGTGGGGATAGGTAATTCCCTTTGGGCCTTCCCATGGACTGGGTCAGGTGATGGTTTTTATGGCAACCAGATCTGGTTCATGATAGATAATAATTAAATAGATAATTAAAATTTGTTGATAAGATGATTTAATTGTAATGAGATGGGTCATTATGTGAGTACTTGTCCAAATATAAGAATAAAGGATAGAAATCATAAAGATCACAAGCCAAAATGTTTGGCTTAATACTTTGTGACTACTTTGGAAGATGTTGGGCAATCCAATGAAGTGGTGTCAAGGACATTGCTTTTTTATTCAAATAATAAAAGTGTATTTTTTTTATTAGAGGTCTACAAACTCTTTCATTTATGAGAAGTTTTTGGATAAATTAGAAAATTCACCTCAATAAATAAATCCATAACTTTTTTTTGAAAACACATGGGGGAGTATTAATAAAAAATAAATTATAATAATATATATGTTGTTGTCTATGGAAATAATTTACTTAAAAACCTTATTGTATTTCCCTTTGTAGAGTTAATGTTATTTTGTGTATAAATTAGCTTTTGGTTTACCATACTAATATAGATTGTCGAGTTAAAGAAGTTGTTTTTTTTTCAAATTAGTTTCAATTTTTATAAAATAATAAATTCATACCTTTGATAAAATATAAATAAGATGAGAAATTTTTAAAATATGTAAATGAAAGTTATCAGGCACATAATATTGATAAAAGGAAGACTATTCATATCGATTATGTCACTATAGTGAATGAATATTTGGATGTATTTCTTGATGAGTTTACTTATGTTGTACTTGATCGAGAATTTGGATTTAATTTTTACTTAGTGACTAATGATATCCTATTTCAAAATCCCATTATCAAATGGATCGATAATACTATTTGGAATTGAAAAATCAGTTGCATGAGTTTCTAGATAAAGTTTTCATTCATCCCAACACTTCTCCATGGAGTGGTCCTATTTTATTTGTTAAAAAATATTTTTAATGAGACTTTGATTTTATTATAGATCATTTAATAAAATCATTGTTAAGAACAATTATCAGTTGAAGGTAAAGGATGAGGATATTCTGAAGAAATAATTTCAAACTAGATATGGTAAATATGAGTTTATAGTTATTCTATTTGGGTTATCTAGTGCTCCATATAAATTAATTGATCTTACAAATAGATTTTACATGATTATTTAGATAATTTTATAGTTTTTTTATTGATTATATATTGGTATATTCTAAAATTAAGGAGGATCATTAAAGGAAACTAATAATTTTTTTCAAATATTGAAAGAAAATAAGTTATGTGTAAAATTTGGTAAGAGTGGATTTTTTTCAAAATAGATTTATTTCCCCAGGAATATTGTTTCTAAATAATGAACATTTTCTTACCCTATTAAAACTAAAGTTATTAATGAATGTACAAGATATAAAACTTTTATAGAGATTTATATTTCTCTTGGATTAGAGGGTTAATACCAATGGTTTTTTGGAAACTTTTCCTTGTTATTTATCACACTATCTAAGTTAACTTGAAAAAAAAAGTTAAATTCATCTGGTCAAAATTGTAAGATGATTATTTCTGTGAACTAAAAATAATATTGGCGAATGCTCTATTTTTCTCTCTACCCTTTAGAAAAGGTAAATTTTTTATCTATAGTGATGCTATATTTAAGGGACTTGGTTACAATCTAATAAGGAATGGTCAGATAATTAATTATGTTTCACGTCAATTGAATCATAAAAAGTTAAATTATCCAACACATGATATGGAATTAGATGTTTTTTTCTGCTTTAAAAATTTAGAGGCATCATTTATATGGATTAAAGTTTAGAATATATGTTGATCATAAAATTTTTAAGTATATATTCACTCAGAAAGTGTTCAATATGAGGAAGATAAGATGGTTAGAACTGATTAAGTATTATCATTGCATGATTCATAACCATCCTATAAAATAAAACAAATTAAATGATGCTTTGAGTTAGTAATATAATGTTGCATTTACCATGTTATGTTTAGAATATAACTGTTTGATTAATAATTTGATGCATTTTGGCCTAGAAAGTTTCCATGCATGAACTTCTTCTACTTTTTTATGTGTTAGTACAATAATCTCTACCATAAAGACTTAATGAATCTCATAAAGAGTACCATTTTTTATAGGAAAATGTATAATTTTTAAGAAGGGTTAGTTTTCAAAGTTTAATATTGATGAAGAAGGTGTTATCATATTTGTAAAAAGATTATATGTGCCTTGTGATTTCCAATTTACATGAGAATTGATGAAGGAATCTCATAGTTCTCCATTTTCCATTCATCCTAAAAGCATAAGATGTAAAGATACCTTCAAGATTATTACTATTGGGATGTAATGAAAAGATATATTTTTAGCTTTACAATGAAATTTTTGAATTGTCTATAGATTAAAGAACAATGAAAATAATTGAAGGGAATGATTCAGCCTTTTCCATTTCTAGAATGGAAATGGGAGAATATATCAATGTATTTCACGGGGGGTTCCAAATACAACTTTAGATAATAATTCAATTTGGATTATTGTTGATCGGATAATTAAATATTCATATTTCCTTACTGTTAAAGATACTATATATTTAGATCATATTTCTCGAATATAACTCAAGGAGATATCCAATTTACATGGAGTTCCTATATCTATTATATTTGACCGTGATTAAAGATTTACTTTAAATTCTTGTAAAGTTCTTCAAAATTCATTGTGTACTAAATTAAATTTCAATATATCTTTGTATCCTCAATATGATAGATAGTATAAGCGAATGATTTAGACCTTGGAAGGAATGTATAGATCTTGTTTAATATATTATTAGGGAATTTGGTATTATAATCCTTCATTAGTTTAATTTTCTTATAATGATTGTTTTTATTCCAGTATACAGATGGAATCTTTTGAGGCATTATATGGAAAATGGTGTTGGAATCCAAATTTATTTAATGAAATAGGATAAAGAGAGTTTTTTGAACCAAAATTGGTAGTTGAAATGATTAAGAAGGTGAATATTATTCAATAATAAATAATTATATTTGAAAGTAGGTAGAAAATTTATGTAGATAACGAGTAGAGAGATTCATTCAAGGTAGACAGTCATGTGTAACCTTAAAGTATCTGCATAAGAAAGTGATATGATTTTGGTAAAAGGGGGATGCTATGTCCATGATTCATTAGACTGTATGAAATCATGGAGAAATTTGGATCAGTTTCTTACAAAGTCTCTATTCATATGATTTTATCTTAGGTACATGTAATATTTCATGTTTCATTATTGTGAAAATATGTGTTGGATTCACCTCATGTTTTGATCCATTAAGTAGTTCAATTGGAAGAGAATATTTCATATTAGTAATATTCTATTTATATTCTTGATCATATAGATTATGTTTTAAAAAATAAGGTGATTCACCAAGATAAGGTATTTTAGAAACCCATATGATTGAAGAAGAAACATGGGAATCTGAAAATGTTATGAAGGAAAAATATTCCCACTTATTTAAATAATGAATGAAATTGTGAGGATAAAATATTAAAAAGGGAGGAATAATGTAACAACCCATGTAATTTTAAAATAAATAATTTTCATGTATTATTAATATTAATTAATTATATTTTAGATATTTATATTCATTATAATAATATCAGAAACTTTTTCAATCAAAAGGAAAAAATCTTAATATTTAACTCAATTCGGTTTTCATGCATTATATAGTTTTATTTAAAAGATTTATTTAAATATTATAAAATTTAAATTTGAAAAAAAAATTAACATATTTTTCTAATTCATCATGTCAATATTATCTTAAGATGAATTTTTGAGATTTTTTTTGAGAATTTTGATTTTTTAATGAATAGTTAAAATTACATATTTTTAATGAAACTCATCTTTTCTTTACAAGTATTTACAAGGTCATATTATACTTTGAATTAGTTTTAAAGTTTTATTAGTTCCTTTTGATTAAACAATTCCAACAAAATTTTATTTTAATCAACATTATGCATGAATTTGTAATAAAAACATTTTTATACTTAAAAATGAATTTTTCTAGAAAATTGTTTTTCATTATGTTTTACAGGTTTAATTTTAAATTAAATTATACCACTTCTACGAATTAAATTTTATAAAATGAATTGAATATTTGTAATAATAATTATCAATATAATTTAATTTTTATAATTAACTTTTAGTCATAATGAATAGTAAAAATAGTAAATATTTTTTTCAACAATTATAGTTAAAATGGGTTTATTATGGGGTTAAACTAAAGAGATAAATGTTAAAATTGCCTAAATACTTTCCTTTATCTTATTGAAAGAGTTTTTTTACCAAATACATATTTAAGGAGTTAAATTATGTATTTTAAAATATTTTTTTGAATTTTAAAACACGAACTTGACTTTTAAGAAGATAAGTTATATTTTATTCAAATAAAAAATTATTTTTGTGTCATTACATTTAATGGAATGGTCAGAATATGATATTAAGTTTTTTCTTACTACATATGTCTAAAAATAGTAATTTTATTATTATTTGACAAAAATATCATTTTAACCAATTTATTACTAAATTTAATGGAAAAATTAGTTTTACATATAAATTGAGTACCTAAAAACTGTTTTTCATGCGTTTTATGATCTCATATTAAAAGTAATTTATTATAACTTTATAATTTTAACCAGATAAAATGGATTAAAAATTTGGAATCATAATCTTTAATTTTATTTAAAATTCCACTTTTATTTTTTTTTCATATAATTAAGTTATCATAGAATAAAGATATGTTATCATCGTTAATGTGAAAATGAGTTTAATGTGGTTTAACTAGGATATGAGGAAAACAATGTTTCCAAAATTCATATAAATGTAATTTGTTGAGTTTATTTAAACCCTATAAAACCTTATATTTTAATTTTGGGTGCCTTTGGGAATAAATTTCCATTAAAATTAATTTATATTAATTTAATAATTTAGGTAATTCCAAGAGTTCCCCTCCCATCCCATATAAAAGGGAACATATTATCCTCAGTTCATCACACCATTTTAGAACTCTATATTAGAAACTACCTACAAAATAATTTAATAAAATCCATAATAAATCTATATATTTTTTATTTTGGGAATATTAACTACCTTAGAGGGATTAAGGTGTAAAGTTAAGGAGGGTGTCTGAATAAGATGTATAGTTTTTAAACAAATATTTTAGTTTTATTTCTTCTTCTACCACCTTCAAATATTCTTCAAAAATTATGAAATAATATCACCAGTATCTTAAAAATACATATATTTTTTCTTTTAATATAATAACTTATATCCATACCCTTCCTCCGTCAAATGTTAAATGAATTCATTGTTTGTGTGTACAATGGATAACTTCCTTGTGAACTAATGTAATTCATTTTACATCACACCCTCATATGAATTTATATAATAATAGATTTAATATATATATATATATATATGATATTCATGAAATAATTATCATACTAAAAATATAATATATCATATATTTTCTTACCTTTCCTTCCATTGAATAATGATAATGATGTTTGTTTATACGTGTGGATTTCCCCCTCCACAAATCGATGTGATTCGTTATTTAAATAAATATTATTATATTTATTATATAACCATCATTATAAAAAGATAAAATAATACTTATCTTATTTACCTTATTCTATTTGAAAAATGAAAACATTACTCATGTGTATGTACGGCCTACTGTCTCCATGATTACAACATAATTGATTTTACAAGACCATCATTCATGGTTGGTTTTAAAAGTATAATTAATGTATAAAAATTATAATTATTTCATGATTATTATTCTATATAATATGTGATAGTGACATATTTTACCATAGTCAAACTACCAAATTCATTTTTTACATTTAAGCTGAATATCATCAAAACAACTAATGTGAACTTAATTGATTAAATAATTGTATATGATATGGTAATAAATAAAATAAAATGAATAATAATCATGAAAAATTTTCTTAAGAAATTAAATAATTAACATAATTTTATTATTAAGGAAGATAAATAACCTACGTGATGATTCAAACTTGAGGAAATGGATGCTTTACCTTAAAAACTCATTTTAAATGTTTTTAAAGATCTGTTTTTCTAATTTTTTTCTATCATATCAATGTTATTAAAATTATTTGATGGAAGTATTTATATGGAAATAAATTAATTATAAATGTAATTTTATTTCACTTTTTACTTTCTTTCAATGGTTTTTAATAGGAATATTTTTATGTATTTTATTATGGAACGTTTTGACATTATTTACAAAAGGTAAAAGGAATGTTTTATTTTAACATATACAAAATAAATTGATATTCACAGCACCACTACCATTATTTGATATTTTGATTATTTTTTAATTTTATATGTTTTATTTAATGAAAAAAATATCTTTCCCCCTGTTTGGGTATTTTATTTTTGAAAATGTGTTTTTAAAAGAAAAGGTAATTTTGTTATCTGAAAGTGTTTTACATAAAGGTATTTATGATGAAAATGTGAAAGATTAAAATATTTTATAAATTATATAGTCCTTGAAAATTTTTTATGATTGTTTGAGCTCATTATAGCTCACCAATGCATTGGATAATGATTATTTTCTCTGGATAATTATGTTAGAAGTCGATCGTAATGGTTTTTAGGATTATAAGGGCACTATGAAGATGATATATCAAGAAACCTATATGACTTTTCTATTCATACTAATTTTTTATCTTGGATATTTTTTAATTTAAAAAGGTTGTTTGATAGTCTTTTGTTTTAAAGGAATGATTAATCTCCTTTAGGGTAACAAGGTATGTTTTTAAGAAAACTCTTTTCATGGGTTCTTATGTTTTGTAAAAAATGTCATGATTATGATTTTTCTTTTATATATTCTTATAAAGTTTTTTATGAAAAAAATTGGATGGTAAAGATTATTTCATGTGTAAGTAAATTATTATTTAATCTCAAAGTTTATTATATTATAGAAAAAAAATTCTTTTATTATCTCCTAATTTTAATATGGAGTAATGGGTTTCTTTATTTTTATTTTTTATTTCCCTTACTAAGATTTTTATACTCATCCTACATTTTTAAATTTTTTTTATAGTGTCTAAAGATAAGTGGAAACAAATTAAAAGTCAAGTTGAAAATTGTAAAGATTTTTCATGAATGAAAACATGTTTTTTTTAAATGTATTATGGAAAAAATAGGGGCTAAGAGAAAGATTACAACATGATATGTATGGGTTTATTATGTAAGCATTATGACCTAATTATCTAAAACTATAAACCTTAAAAGATATTTTGGAATATAATAAAATAAATTCTCTTTTAAAAATGAAATCATGGATTAAATAAGTATTGGGCCCATATACATTTATATGTGAGGTAGGTAAACATGTGAATGGATTGGTCAATTGAGTTGAATAAAATTTATTGAGAATAATGAAAGGGTAATTAAAATAAAAAAAATTGATATTATGATGGAAAATTAGTGTTCATTTCCATTATTATTTAATTATTTTGAGTTTTAATTAAGTGTATATGTTTCCCAAGAGTATAATAGATTAAGTGTGGAGGTGATAAAATAATGTTTTTTTGAATTTTTATTTGTTTTTAATTCCAAATAGACACCTATATTTTTATTAGTTTATTACATTTTTTAGTTATTTATAATGCTTCGGTGTTAAATTATTAAATGGTTTAATTTAATTATTTACATTGTTTTATTAATTTAAAAATTAATTTTTGTATAAGGAAACACTTTAAAATGATATTTTAATAGATTTTCATGTTTAATGTATAGCTAAATATGATTTACTAGAAATTCCATGGGTTTTGGATGAATAAAATGGGAAATATATACTTGTTTATGATAAAACTGAAATCTGGATGACTCTTATCCTTAATGTGATATTTAATGACATTTCCAATGATCGTGTGGGATTAAAGGGATGCTAAACTCAAGAAATGAAAAAATACAATAATGATCGACTCAGATTCCTTAAAAACAAGTTTATACATTCATAACTTTGGTTTTAAGATTCGATTTTTGTAAAAAAATTGACTTCGGTTGTGGTAGACCTTTGATTCCATGAGATATTGAGTACATTGTAATGAATACTTAATCTACTATTGTTATTTTATAAATATTATGAAGTTTTTTAGCAGTGCTTACTCTAATTTTAGAAATCCTAACTCTAGTAACCCATGTCCAGTGTCTTATTTATTATATTATTACAAGATACAAGGGATCACACCTTGTAGGATCAATTAATTCATCCATATTAAAGAAACATATACATACATGATTCCCATATTATATTATAAATATAAAATACATATCATAAGAAACATTCTTGTATACTTGATATTATTCACAATATTCTTCCTTATATCTTCGGGAAAAGAAAAAAAAATTAAGTGTGAGCTCATATTTTCATTAATCATTGCATAGAGTAGAATCTATCATGAGTAAATAAGGCATAATCAATATGGAATGGTAAATAACTGAAAAACACATGTTATTTAATCAATAACTTGAGAAAAAAATGCATCTATAGATAATATCAATGTATCAATCACATGGTTAATAATAATAGAATCGTCAATGAAGGAAATTCTTAATTTTGGATTTCATGATCTGAGACATCATGATATATTTACCATCAAGTCCTTTCTCCAAGATAGTTTAATTGATGGGTAGGTATACATGAAAAACCCATTCAATATAGTTATACAACTTGTTTGTTTCATGAGAACTATCAATAAATCTAAGGGATATCTATAATTGAGCCTCACTTATCACTAAATGTCTAATAAATTCTTTATATATTGAATGATCAATTTAATTCATAATCAATATAAATAATCAACAAATATCTTTGTGGAGTAATGAATAAAAAATATTAATATTTTCAAATTCAATCAAATAATAAAACACTATATATAGAAATGTTATATGGTTTAATAAATAATAATATCCATGATATATAGAATTTGTATATTTGAGAGAAATTTAATGTCCGGTGATCATAAAAAAGGGACTATTTCATGAGAAAGTTAAAGTCCAAAAAATTAATAAGAGAAAAAAATGACTATCAATTCATCAGAAATATATATGTCTTATAATAAAGTTATTCCCTTTGGAAAAATAAATAAAATTAAAGAGAGCCATTAAAATAATATTTAATTAAGGATCATTATTTGTAAAACCATTGAAAACTTTTATAATAAGCTAAATGGTGTAAAATAGATATGGGAGTGGGAAAATCCATTAACATCATATATATTAAAAAGAAACATTCCTTTTGAAATTTGTAAAGAAATTCGAAAAACCCTTTTCAAAAAATTTATAAATATTCCTTTATAAACATTTAAAAATTCAAGGATAAAATAAAATTTTCTAGATAAATAATTTGAGTAAATAAAAGGAACTTTTTAAAAAAACAATTTGAAAAAATATGGACATGGAAGAAAAATATACCCGATCAAAAAGAGAAATAAGATCGTCTTTTCTATTAAATTTTTCTTTATTTGATTCAAGTGAAAATATGAGAAAAGTTGGAATAAAACATGGAAACTCCTTAAATATCTATAGTAAAATAAAATATGTTTATTTTTTGAAGGATAGATTATAATATTTATTCAACGAAAATAAATGTAATCCTAAAAATGAGATTATAAAATAAATCTTTACCTCTTTGATAATTTTTAAATTGAAACCCCATGAAAGAGTAAACTTAAATTTAAACGTTAATCATTCTAAATAATTATATATTCAATTAAAACCAACAAAAGGTTCAATATATAAACCACATAAAATTAAATCGGTTCGTAATACCAAATATGTATCGATGAAGAGGAAATTAAAACAAAATCCCTTACATCATGTTTGACTTGCCTTGTAGGTGATTTTAACCTCCTATTTAATAAATTTATATTTATTATAATTACATAATAGAACCATATTCCTATCTATGATACCATATATGATCCATTTATAATATTTCATCACTTATTTGTTACAAACTTTTATTATTATCATTATTTTGAGTGTTAATAGCTTCATTTTTTATGATAATTTTAGTTCATTAGTTCCAATATTTTTACCTTAATTATGGTTCCATCATCTCTATAATTTTAATAAATATATATATATATATATATATATATATATCATATATACTGATTATATATATATAGTTTCATTCATAAAAGGTATATATAGAAAAATTAATTACACAGTTCATGGAGATCGTAGGTTGTATATACGCATGAATGATGTTTTCACTTTTCAACTAATGTAATGGAAGAAAGGAAAATATTAATTAACCTTTATAGTATTACAATTATATCATATATTTCATATATATTAATTAAATAAATCCTTATTACTATCCCTGTAAGTAATAAAAAATGGATCACATCACTTTATGGAGGTGGTAGTTCACACGTAAGTATGAGCGATGTTTTTGTTTTCCAATGGATGGGAAGGTAAGAAAGTGGAGATTATATTTTAATTTATGAAAAATAATTATTCCATAAATATAATATATATTTATTAGTTTCAAATTTATAACCATCCAAATAAAGTGGTGGTGAAAAATGAATTACATCGCTACATGTAGATGGTAATATGTATATGTGCACGACTGATGTTTTCACTTTTCATAGGATGGAAAAGAGGTTTAAAATAGTTGTAAGATAATCATAATAACATATCAACATATTTATTATACCTTATTTATTATTTTATAATTGGTACAATTGATTAAGAGTAATTATAAGAAGAAATAAATTTTAAAGAGTCGGTAAATATGATTACCTCTTCTCTAGTAGACTTCCTTTAGATTTATTATTAAGGACCCCTGAAATGGTCTTTTAACAACAATAGAACCTATAATTTGTGTATAAGTATGTGTTTTAGAGACTTTTTAAGGGTTTTTTATCTATATGGCTCAATTTGGTGTAAAGAAAAGAAAAAATGGGTGTCCTTTTATAAATGAGGGGAGGGGAACTCTTGTAATTTTTAAAAATATTAAAATATAATTAATTAATATTCATGTAAAAGCGATTCCAAAATTACATGTATTAAAATATAAGGAGGATATTTTCTTAATATAATAATAAAATCAAATTTTCATTGGTTTAGATATCATTTTAAACCTTACCTTTTTTATCGACCCCTTCATTAATAATTTTTATCCTTAACCACATTAACAACTATTTCAATAATAAAGGGTTATAATTTTACTTATAAGATGAAAATTGGATCATAAATAGACCTGGGATGACATTTTATACTATATAATATCATCCTTGGACTATTTTAAGATTTTTAATATTATCAAATAATTTAATAAAATATTATTTTCATAAAATATCATTAATATAATTTTTAACACTATTCATTTAATTTGAATTTAAAGGAATTAATAAAAATATATAATTAAAATATAAATATATAAAACATAAATAATATGTTATATTTATCTATAAAATTCATGTTTATCTATAAATCATCCATAAAATAATACTTTTAGAGTTTTGAAAATCATTTACATGATTTTTCTGCTACTTGGACAAGCACTGTGTTAGCATTGTGTAATCATTTAAGGTAATTATTTCCCCTATAAAATTTATCCTCCAATGGCCTGAAGGCCTTCATTTTTATTGATTTTTTTGATAATCCACCTTTCAAGGGGTGAGTTGGAACCCTTACAAGGCCCGTAGGTGTAAGTATTACATGGCCCGTAGGCCTTAGAGGAATTCAATGCTCGTAGGCTTCAAACATAACATGCAACCCAGACTCACTACTTGGAACTTCTCCTCCCCAACATCTTCATCGTGAAATCAGATCTCCACCTTTGCATGGCTGTTCGGCTAGGATTTCCCATGCATGCACAGGCTTGTCCCGATGGCAGGTGTCATACCCTTTCATTCTTACAATCTGTTTAGCTTCTGCTATGGTGAAAGCTCATTGCTCCTCCTCCTTCTGAAGCTTGTTCCTTATGGGTTGTCTGGTTTGCATCTGCACTTAAGGTGGCCCGAAGGCCTTGAGGTGGCCTGAAGGCCTTACTGACCCGAATTCCTGGGTGGCCTGAAGGACTTAAAGGACTCGGGGACCAAATCGGGGGCCCGAAGGCCCAAATAGAGGAATATTCTCGGATACTACAGTGCCAAACAGTGCCTACTACAGTACATACTACAGTTCTACACAGTTCCTGCTACAGTACCTACTACAGTTCTGGCTACAGTACCCAGAAATTAGCCTCTGCTTGGATTTGATCCCAGGTCTCTTGGATGCACTTAAGGAGTCTTCAACAACTAGGCTGGGGCTCATGTGCTTTATAAATATATTAAAATGATAATAAAATAAATCATATTTCATGTAACCATTTATAACTGAAAAAAAATTATTTTTATCCCTGACAAAAAATTTCCTAAATATTAAAAGCAAGAAAGTGACATTTTTTACATTATATTTTAATAAATATTATAATGGGGAAAATAAAATGTAAATGAAAAATGCCATATTTTAAAATTTTGGATGATTATGGAAAAAATATACATATCCAATGAAATAAATACAATTTTTTTAATGAATTTGAATCCTTATCACATTTTTCTAACCTAATTACTCGATTTACCCTTTACCAAGATAATAAATTTCACCACTCTTACAATTCATAATATCTAAAAAGGGATATATTTAAAAAATATTAACCTGATTATTCCAAATATGAAATATATTTTATAAAATTTAATTTCTATAAGTTTTATAAATTAATATAAAAATAAAACTATGAAATATGATAAAAAATGTTTTCTAAAAAATGAAATTTTAAGCTTAAAAATTGACTTATATTGAAAATATATAAAATGATAATATAAATGAAATTAGTTAAATTATTTAAATAAAATGGATCTTATATTACTTTATTACCAACTAAAAAATTTAATGGACCTTTTAAATTAATTTATTTGAATAAAATTAATGATAGTTTTACAAAATTGATATTTTTTACTATTTACTGAAAAATAAATCTTTTTAGAAAAATACCAAAAATTAAACTTATGATAATATTTATATTATGAATTTGAAAATGATATCCTTTATATAAAATTCAGTTTCTAAAAGTTTAATAAATTAATTATAATATTCATACACAAAATTCAATAAAAATATTTTTTGAAAAAAACATATTATTGAAGAATAAAATGGATTTACTCAAAAATGTGTACTTAATTCCTAAAAATTTACCAATAAATTTAAATTAACTAAAATATTTTTACATATTTTTTATAGTTTGGTTAATATTATTCATACTCACCAATCAATTGTATAGGAGATTAATTTCATATAATAATATTTTAATCATTTCTCTCAGTTCTTTTAAACTCGGTGTTGCATGTACCACAATATGTCAAAGAAATTGATTTTTTAAAGGAGAAATATATCATAAAATCATGGGCTGTTACATTATACCCACTTATAATAATTTTTCCCATAAAATTTAATAAATTTGATAAAAACAACTGAGGGTACTTTTTCCTCATCACATCCTCAGGTTCCCACGTGGATTCCTCATTTTTATGATTTCACCAAAAAAATTGAAAAGGTGACTGGTCTTATTTTATAGTAGATTCTCTCTACGGTCCAGAATATTCATTGATTTCTCTTAATAAGATAGATATTTCTTAATTTGTACAACCTATGAGTTAAACACATGTGATAGATCAGGTATGTACTTCCTCTAGAGAGATACATGGAACACATCATAAACTTCAGAGAGATTCTGTAGAAGCACCATGTGATAAGCTACCATCTCGTTACAATAAATAATTTCAAAGAAACTGATATATTTAGGATCATCTTACCCTTATTTTTAAATTTTATAAAAATATTCCAAGTATATATTCATATGAATACCTCATCACCAACTTTAAACTCTAGATCCCACTTACAATTTTCAACATAATTTTTTACTAACTCTAAGATGACCTTATGTGTTGTTGAATAGATCTAAATTTCTCTACAATTTCCTTAGCTATATAAAGTACCAATTTATTTATTTCTATAAATTTATCTCAATAAATTATATTTTTTCACTTCCCTCTATGGAGGGATTTATAAGGATCTATCTAAATTCTCGAGTGAAATGTATTATTGTAAAAAAAATCTACCAAAGTAAGGTGTTGACCCTAACCACCTTTGAAATCCATAGAGAAATATATCAAAATTTATTTTGGTTTTTGAATAGTCCTATTATATTTATCATCTATATGAGGATTATAAGCAGTACTATAACCCAACACTATATCTAGAGTTTGTTGAAGGCTTCTCTAGAACTTTGAGGTATACCTTAAATCCTGATCAGTTATGATTAAGAGTGGTAATCAATTCAATCTCATATCTTTCTCAATGTATAACAAAGTAATATAATAAATCGATAAATATTCTCTAAAATAAATAAAATATTCTAATTTCATAACTTGACTGACTAAAACCCAAATGGAATTGTTCCCTTTAGATATTTTTAGGATTCCAATGATGAAATTCATGGTAATGTTTTCCAATTTCCATTCTGGTATGGGAAATTATTGTAGCATACCCTTAGACTTCTATATCTCATCCTAAACTTAATGGAACACTTGGAATCATGATATATACTTGGAAATATCCCTTTACATGTTATCCCATGTGAAATATTCTTTCATGTATTTATACATCATCGAAATTCCAAGATGAATAAAGAATGATGAACTATGAGCTTCATCAAAAAGATCATTCTTTAACTTTGGTTTTGATGGGACACATTCTTAGTTCCTGATCCTTTTCACTCCAACATGATCATGATTTCACTTAGGAACATCCCTCTCCTTTTTTTTAATTACACATCCTCCCTTTGTGCCTTCATAATTCTCTCATGGATGGATAGTTGAATATTCATCTAAGAAATATATAATTTTTCCCCTTATCTTAATATTTCAAGATCTAAATAATAAAAAAACTATAAATTTTTTATCACTTTCA
Organism: Viscum album; assembly: GCA_963277665.1. Lineage (NCBI taxonomy): Eukaryota > Viridiplantae > Streptophyta > Magnoliopsida > Santalales > Viscaceae > Viscum > Viscum album. Next base: position 990,082,979 of record OY728131.1, on the reverse strand, counting down.
ATCCTCATCATGGAAAAAATATCATGGTATTTCTGACATAGAGAATTAGTTGCCTTGTTCTCCCTCCTAGTGCAGTAATGTATTGAGATATCATAATATTTGGTCAACTCTAACCATCTTCTCTTATGCATATTTAACTCTTTTTTTGTAAATATATACTTTAATATTTTTATGATCGGTATATATATCATGCCTTTCACCATAAATATAATTCATCTATATCTTCAATTCAATAAATTACCATTTCCAGCTCCAAATCGTGATTTGAGTAATTCTACTCAAGAATTTTCAATTTTCAAGAGGAATAGGATATCACCATATCATTCGGCATGAGGATGAATACTTGTTCCTTCTTTGATGAATCATTATATATCAAAAACCCTTCTCCACTATTTGGGTAGTATAGGAATAGATGTGTTGACCAAACTTCTCTTTAGTTCATTGAAATTATCTTCTCATTCATATGTATATAATAACTTAACCCCCTTCCATGTTAAATTCTTAATAATATTAGATAACCATGAAAAATCTCTCAAAATCACTGGTAGTATCCATAAAACCTATGAAAACTACATATCTTTGTTTTCATGGTTGTTTTATGCCATTGCTCAATAACTTCCATCTTTGAAGGATCCACCGATATACCCTTACTTGAGATTATATAACCCAATAATGAAACATTCTGATGAAAAAATTCATACTTGATAAATTTTTCATACAACTTATCCTTCCTCAGAGTAATTATAATAATCCTTAAATATTATTCATGATCTTCTTTACTCTTTGAAAATATAATAATATCATCTATAAAGACTACCAAAAATAGATCATGGTAATGTCGAAATAATCTATTCATTAAATATATGAATATAGTAGGATCATTAGTAATTCTAAATGACATTACTATAAAATCATTATGACTATAACTCATACAAAAAGTATCCTTGGGTATATCCTTCTTCTTGACCCTTGACTAGTAATATCCAGATTTAAGATCAATCTTAGAAAAATAGTGACCTCCTTATAATCAATAAAATGGATCATCATTATGGGGTGGAGGATACTTGTTATTAATAATGATTTTTTTAGTTATTGATAATCAATGGAAAGACACATTGACTCATATTTATTCATAATAAAAAAGAACGGGTGCATACCATGGTGAATAATTTGGATGAATGAATCACTTATCAATATTCTCTTAGTGTGTCTTCTTCAATTCATGTAACTCAATCCATGCCATTTTATATAGATTCTTTGAAATAGTTATAGCAATAGTTATGAGTTCTTCTGAAATCTAAACTTCACAGTTCTTGGGAAGACTAGGAAACACATATTAAAATAAATCAATAAAATATCATACAATAAGAATGTCTTCAATATTGATTTTCTCCCTAACCATATGAGATAAATAACCCTCATGAATATTTAGTAAAACCCATATTATGGAAGGAATTTCCATTAGGATTTAAAGTTCATCCTTGTACTGAAAGACTATCATAGGCTGATTCAAAATATCAAATGTAACTTCCCTTCCTTGAAAATTGATATGTTCCATATACTGAGAGAGCCAATCCACTCCCAAAATTACATCAAATTTAACTAGAGGAAGAATAAAAATATTTTTTAGGATTCACACTCACAAAAACTTCTATCAAAGAGGAGATATAGACTTAAGATGTGATCATCCTACCATTAAGAGTTTTCACTACCAACTCAACATCTAATCCTTGAGGTGGTGATATGATACCCCTAAAAAATTATCTAGATATAAAATAGTGTGTATACACTGAATCAAATAAAAAATTTACACCTATAAAGTGAATGTTAAGTGTACATTTTACCACATTTCATGGAACATCCACTTCAACTGCAGTAATTCCATATTTTTGGCATTATCCCATTGGATTATTCTATGGTAACTTTTCATAATTCTTAGGGAACTTGTTTGAATAATGTCCCATATCTTTACATTTCAAGAACTGGATAGCAGTGGTTTCTTTTTTTACCTTATATTCATGAGCCATATGACCCTTATCTCTACACTTACAACAAACGTTCATTCCCATCAAGCATTTTCTAGGATGTTTCTTTCCTCAATTTTTACATAATAGAAATCTCTCTATTGCTTTCTACTTATTTGATGTATTCAATTTTTCTTGGTTATCATTTGAACTCTTCTTCTCTTGATTTTCCTTAAAGACATATGATCTATAAAATTTCTTCTCTTTATTAATGGAACTTGATACTATATCATCATATGATGAAAACATTTTAGAAACTATTTTCCTTAAAAGACTCAACTTAAACTCATCGAAGAAATGGTAAATATTTATTTATGAATTATGTAGGCACTCTGAATCTTGCTTAGACAATCTTGGGAATTTATCCTCATAATCTAATCCACTTTATTATTTGTTCTTATTTAAATTAAGTAATTTACTCTTAATTTCAGTTCTTTGTTCTTAGGGGAAGTATTTATCAAAGAATTTCACATTAAAAATTCTCTATTTCCATGTTTTCTATTTCTTCAACCACTTTAGTGCTCTGGATCAATGATCATCATTAATTAAAATATTTTCTCAAAATATAAACTTATAGAATAACTATTTCACTATCATTACATCCTAAATCCTAGAATATATTTTTGAGAGACTTAATCCATTGTTCAGCTACCAATGTATGAGTGGTTAATTAAAATATATAGGCTTATTTCACATGAAGTGATCCAAAATAGCTAAATCATGTTGTAGAACAATATATTACTCCGTGTAGGAAATTTTATTCATCATAACCTAAGTCAAATACACTAATTTGGCTATGATTTTCTCAGTTCTAACACTAATTGTATTGGAATAATTATCATGGAAATCCTTACATTATATATAGGTGTTTATTTCATTTCTTTTATTAAGAGACATCAGAAAATAATGTAACATAGTGAGTAAGATAATAATCATAATTAATATTGATCCATAAAATAAAAAACCAAATAATAGTAAAAGTTATCAAATAATATAAGGTATTATCACAATTATCATGTTATCTATGCTTATTTAAAATCTTATTCCCAATTCTTTTATTAAACTTAGTATTATACCAACTATTGAAACCCAAACTCTAATAACCTTGAGTTAATGTCTTCTTTATTATATTAGTGCAAGATACAAGGGATCACACCACACAAGATCGATCAGTTTAATAGTATTGAAGAACCAGATATATAAATGATCCCAATATTACATTGTAAATATAAAATACATAGCATAAGAAACATTCTCTCATCCTTGATATTATTCATAATATCATTCTCATATCTTGAGGAAAGGAAAAAAATAAATGGTGTTCTTAGATTCTCATTAAGGGTTGCGTACAGTAGAATCTATCATGAGTAAATAAATCATAATCATTATGGAAAGGTAATTAACTAAAAAACATTCCATTTAATCAATAAAGTTTGCATTAAATGCATCCACTGATAATATCAATACAATAATATCATAAATAATAATAATAAAATTCTCAATGAATGTAATGCTTAATATTGTACATCATGATCTCAAACATTGTGATATCTTTACAATCAAGGCCTTGCACTAAGATAGTTTAATTTATGAGTTATTTTACAAAAAAACATTTAATAAGGCTAGACAATTGGGTTTTCTCATGATACATGTCGATGCATCGAGTGGATATCTATAATCGGGACCCACCTATCACTGCATTTCTAATACATTCCCTATATATTTAATGGTCAATTTAAATTATAAACAATATTACTTATCAAAAAATATCTATATTGGGTAAAGAATACAGAATATTAATATTTCCCCATTGAATAAAATAATAAAAAATTGTATGTAGAAATGGAATATGGTTTAAGCAATAATCATATCCATAATACAAAGAATAAATATATTTAAGAGAAATTCAATTTACAATGATCACAAGAAATTGAATGTTTCATGATAAATTTAATAGGCCCAAATTAAAAAGAGATAAAATATAGCTATCAATTTATTGGAAATATATGTTTTTTAATAAGGTCATGTCCTTTGGACAAATAAATAAAATATAATATAACCATTAAAATAATATTTCATTCAATATTTTTCTTCGTAAAACCATTTAAAACTTTTAAAAGAAGCTAAATAGTTAAAAATGATTATAGTAGAGGGAAAATCCATTAACACCATATACGTTAAAAAGAAACAATCCTTTTGAATTTTGTAAATAAATTTGAAAATAACCCTTTTAAAAAAAATTAGAAATATTCCTTTAAAATATTGTAAAAAGGGATAACATAAAATATCCTTGATAAATCATTTGAGTAAATAAAACAAAATTTTGTAGATCAATTTTGAAAAATATGGATATATAAGAAAAATATACCTGATCAAAAAGTGAAATAAGATCATATTTTCTTTTAAAAAAATTGTTTGATTCAAGTTAAAAATAAATAAAAATTTAAAATAAAACATGGAAGCTCATTAAATATATCGAGTATAAGAAAATATATAGATTTTATGCAGTTTATATTATAATATTCCTTTAGAAAAAACAAAGGAAATCCCAAAAATGAGATTGTAAAATAAATATTTACCTCTTAGTAACTTTTAAATTCTTACCCCATGAAAGAGTAAACTTGAATTGAAAAATTAATCCTCATGAATAAATATATATTATTGTTAAAAACATAAAAGGTTCAATATATAAATCACATAAAAGTAAATAGGTGCATGATACAAAATATATCTCAATGGAGTGGAAATCGAGATGAAATCTCTTACCTCAAGTTTAACTTTCCTCCTAAGTTATTTTAACCTCCTACATAATAAATTTAGATTTATTATAATTAAATAAAATAACCATATACCAATTAATATTTTCATATATTATTTTTTTATAACATCTTATCACATTTTTTATAGCAATCTTTTATTATTATCATTATTTTGGGTGTTAACTGGTTCGTTTTTTTGAAAATTTTGGTTCAATAGTTCCAATCATTGTAATTTTATTATGGTTAAATCATATATATATTTTTAATCATGTTATAAATATCATATATATTCAATATATATATATATATATATAGATTCATCCATAATAGTTAGATATAGAAAAATTAATTACATTGTTCCTAGAGACATTAGGTCGTACGTACGCATGAACACCGTTTTCAATTTTTGGAGAATGGAATGAAAGAATGGTGGATAATAATTAAACTTTCCATAATAATTATTATATAATATATATCATCTATATTCATTTAATCTATCTTTATTATCATCCATGTAAATCGGAAATGAAAAATGGATCACATTGCTTCATGGAGGTGGTAGTCAACACGTATGCACGAGCAATGTTATCATTTTCCAATGGATTAGAAGGTAAAAAGGTAGATATGATGTTATAATTTAAGAATAATAATTATTTAATAATTATAATATATATTCATTATTCCCATATTTATAACCATCCAAATAAAGTAGTGATGAAAAATGAATTATACCACTACATGGAGATGGTAAGCCATACATACTCATGAGCGATGTTTTAACTTTTTATAGGATAAAAAGAGATAAAAATGGTTTTCTCATAATAATAATAACATATAGTTAAATATATTATACATGATTTATTATTTTACGATGATTAAAATATTTTTAAAGAAGTAGAAAAAGAATGAAATTTGAACGAGTCGATAAAGACGATTACCTCTTCTTCAGTAGACTTCCTTTAGATTACTTTTTAAGGACCCTTGAAATAGTATTTTAAGAAAACCATAACCTTTAATATATGTATATGGAAGTGTAGAACAGAATTGGGAAGGGTTTGGTTCAAATATATGGATCAATGTGGTGTAAAGAACAGAGTGAAGGGGTGTCCTTTTATAAGTGAGGGGAGGGGTACTCTAGTAATTTTAAAAAATATTAAAATATAATAAATTCATATTCCTAAACAAGTGGTTCCAAAATGACATTGATTAAAATATAAGAAGTATGGGTTCCTAATATAATCATCCAATCCAATTTTTAAAGGTCTAAGTTTTATTTTAAACCTTATCTTTTTTATTAACCACTTCATTAACCATTTTTAACATTAACCATGGTATAAACTATTTCAATATTAAAGGATTATAATTTTTCTTATATGGTAAAAATAGGATGATAAATGGCCATGGGATTAAATTTTAGACCATATATTTTCTCACTTAACCTAGTTCAATATTTTTATGATTTTTAAATAATTTAATAAAATATCATTTTTATAAAGTATCATTTTTGACATTTTTGACACTATTTATTTAATTTAACATTAAAGACATCAAGAAAAATAAGGAATTAGAATATAAAGATTTAAAACATCCCTAATATGTTGTATTTATTTATGAAATTCATGTAGAACTATAAATCACCTAAAACTGTTACTTTTAGTGTTTTTAATATCATTTAAAGGATTTTTCTACTATTTTCCCAAGCATTGTGTCGATATTTTATAAGAATTTATTCCATCTCTAAAAGTTAAAAATAAATTACCATGATAAAAACATCATTCATATTTAAAATAACCATTTATAACCAAACATAAGTTGTTTTTATCTTTGTCATAAAATATTATAGTTATTAAAAGAAATAAAGTGTCATTTTTTAACTCTATCATTTACATAAATATTATAAAGGTCAAAATCAAAGATAAATAGAAACAAAAGGTCATATTTTAAAATTTTAGATGATTATGGATGAAATGGACTCATAAAATAAAATAAATGAAATTTTTTAGATGAATTTGAAGCCTTATCACATTAGTTTTTAACCTTAATTACAAATTTTCCATTTATCGAGGTGATAAATTTGACTATTGTTACTATTCAGAATGTCTGAAAATAAAAGGAGCATATTTTCCAAATTTGAACCTCTTGATTCCAAATATGGAATCCACTTTACCGAATTCAATTCTTATAATCTGTAGAAATTAATTTAAAAATAAACCCATGAAATGTGGTGAAAATAGTTTCTAGACAAATGTGTCTTTAACATTAAAAATTGACATATATAAAAATTATGTAAAAGGATGATCCTAATGGAATTAATTAAATTATTATAAATCAAAAGAATATTTTAAAATTTTAATAAAAAATTCAAAATAGAATGGAATTTTTAAATTATATGATTTGAAGAAAAGGAATAGCAGTTTTACAAAAATCGGTACTTTTACCAATTCACTGAAAAATAAATCTTTTTAGAAAAAACCCAAAAAAATCAACTTAATCTTATATTGAAATTCTAATTTTAATAATGCTATCATTTTTATAAAATTTAATTTCTAAAATTATGAGAAATTAATTATATTTTTCATGAACAAAATGCAATAATAATCATTTATGAGGAAAATGTATTATTGAAGCAAAAAAATGGCATTACTCAAAATTGAGTACATATTTCCTAGAAATTAATCAATTCATTTAAATTAAATAAAATATTTATACAAATTTTTGATAATGTGGTGAATCTTATTCATATATTTCAATCCAACAGTTAGATGACAACTGTCATATAATAATATTATAATCATTTTTCGTGATTCATTTAAACTTGTTACTCTGTGTACTACATGCTATCAAAGAAATTAAATTTATTTAAAGATAAATATATCATAAAATCTTGATGTTTTGAAAAAATTAATGATAAAAGTGGATTTTATTTTACTAAAACCATAAACATTGAGAATTACCACTTTTTTCGCACTTCCTTAGCGCTAATAAATCATCACTTTATCACTACTAACAAAGCCCTCACAAAAGTGGTATTTCATAGCACTTTCGTTATAGCGCTAATAAAATAGATTTTCATCATCACTTAACCTACAACTGATAAAAAATTTAAAAAATTAATAAAAATGAATAAATAAAGAATATTAATTGTATAAATAATAAAATTACTAAAAATAAACTATGTTAACTATTTAAATTAAAAAAAAAATTAAAAATTAATTTAAATAAATTAATTAAATAAATTAAAAACATAATAAAAATATTAAAACATAATAAATATATATATATATAAATATTAAAAATGAATAAATTCTAAAAATATAAAAAAATAAAAAAATAATATCGAATGAATGAATATAAAAAATGAATAAATAAATTTGAATAAATTACAAAAAATATTTAAAAAAAGTGAATTCATGACATTAATTGCATAAACTACAAACACATAAAAATGAATAAATAAAAAAATATTAATTATATAAATAAATAAATTAATAAAAATCAATAATAAAAACTATTTAAATTTTAAAAATATTAAAAAATGAATTTAAATAGGTTAATTATAAAAATTTCAAACGTATTAAAAATATTAAAAATTAATAAACCAAAATGAATAATTATTATTCATTTAAATTACAAACATATTGAAAATATTACAATATAGTAAATAAATATGTATAAATAAATATTTAAAAATTATTAAATTCCAAAAAAAATAAGAAATATAAAAAATGAATAAATAATATTAAATGAAACATTATAAAAAATGAAAAAATAAAATCTAATAGGTTAAAAAACTATTTTAAAAAATGAATTCATTATATTAATTAAATGAATTATAAACACAGACAAAATGAATAATAATGAATAAATAAATAATATTAATTATATAAATAAAAAATGGTCAGAATTAATTAAATTAATGATTTAAATTTAAAAATATTTAGAAAAATGTAAATAAATTATTTATATAAATTTAAAACATCTTTAAAAAATTAAAAAAAAATAAAATTGAATAAATGTTAATCATATAAATTTTAGGCATATTGAAAATATTAAAACTTTGTAGATAAATATGTATAAATACATATTAAAAATTTATTAAATTCCAAAAAAAATTATAAAAGAATAAATATTAAAAATTATAACTAATATTAATTGAATGAATATTAAAAATGAATAAATAAAGTTAAATAAATTACAAAAATATTTCAAAAAGTAAATTTTTAACATTAATTACATGAATTAAAAACACATAAAAATTAAAAAATAAATAATAATAATTATATGAATAAAAAATATTAAAAATGTATTATATTGACTAAAAAATGTTAATATTAAAATGCATTTGTAAAAATCAATTATATAAATTTCCAAAATATTGAAAATATTAAAACTTATTAAATAAAATTTTAATAATTATTAATATTATAAATTACAAACATATTTAAAATAATAGAACAGAGTAAATAAATATCTATAACTTTTAAAAAAATTAATAAATTTCAAAATTATTAAAAATTAGTAAATATAAAAAATAAAAAAAAATATTAAATGAAGGAATATTAAAATTGAATAAATGAAAAAAAATTAAAAAAAGTGAATTCATAACATTAATTACATGAGTTGCAAACACTTACAAAAATGAATAAAAATGAATGAATAATATTATTGTTATTACTAATTATCGATGTATGTATTATATTGATTTTATATAAAAAATATACTTAAATTTATAATTTTGAATGATAATTAAAAATATTATTATTTAGTTAAATTTATAAATATTTAAATATGTGTAAATAACAATAAAAATTGAATATATTACAAAAATATTAAATGAATATATATTAAAATGAATAAATTATGGAAAATACTAAAAATAGAGAAATATTAAAAATAAATAAATAATATTAAATGAATAAACAAACATGCACATACAAAAATACGTACACATAGACATACATGTACACATATATACACATACACGTACACATACACATGCACATACACGTACACGTACACATACACAAACACAAACACATACACATACACATACACATACACATACACATACATATACACATACATGAATATATATACACATACACATATGTATACACATACACATACATAAAATTACATACATGTGAATCCACATACATATGCATACATACACATACTACATAAACACACACACACATACACATACACACATACATATGCATAAACATACATGTACATACACATACACATACACATACACATATAGACATACACATACACGTACACATACACATACACATACACATACACATACATATACTCATACACATGCACATTCACATACTCATGCACATACACATACACATATACATGCACATGTGAATACATGTACTCAAACATGCACATACACATACACATATATACATACACATACACATCCACATACACATATACATACACATTCACATACATATGCATATATTTATATGCATACACATACACGTACACACATGTATAAACATACACATACATATAATTACGTACCGGTACATTAACATATATACACATACATATGAAAACATACACACACTATATAAACACACATGCCACATAAAAATACACATATACACTTCATATACATACATACACACACGCGCGCATACACATACACATACACATACACATACACATACACATACACATACACATACACATACACATACATATACACATACGCATAAACATACACATACACATACACATACAAATACACATACACATACACATACACATACACATATAGATGCATAAACATGCATACACGTACATATCCACATGCATACACATACATACATATAAACATACATATGAACTTACATATATGCACATAAATATGTAAAAATACATAAATACACGTGTACACACATAAAACACACACACACAACACAACACATATATATACACATATAACACATACAGAAACGAATATACATACATACACATGTCAACATGCATACACATGCATACACATACATAAAAGTAAATGTGTGTATATTTTAACTTATTTAATATGAATAGAAATATATAAATTCCTATATGAATTGTATATTTAAATAAATATATATTTATATAATTGTTTAAATAAAATATTATTATATCATATTTATATTTATATTTTCATTTTTTAATTAATGTACATAAATATATTATTAAACATTTATTCATTAATATAAATTTGATAAATTTTTAAATAAAAAATTAAAAAAATAATATTGATAATAATTTTTTATTATAATATAATTATTTAAATCGTGTTTATATATTATATTCAAATATATATACTTATTGTAATATAAATCTTATTTAAAAATATATAAATATGCATATATAAATTAAATTATTCATTGTTCTCTTTATGAGTGCTTTTATCATGTTGTTAAAGGTGGGTATTTTATCAGTGCTAAGAAAAGTGTTGATCAAGAGGCGCCTTTATTCGTGCTTTTAGATAACACTGATAAATTTTAGCACTAAATATCATGTGATCTATTGTAGTGATGTTTGATCGTATGTGGTGTGCATGTGTAGCACCGTGAGACCTATGCTTGTTGTTTGCTCGCATGTGGATTTGTGATGGTTATGGACCTTTATTGATATTTTTTGATATTGATCTTTTATCATGTATCTATGTATTGTATGTTTCATTCCTCTATCTTCTATATATGAGCATAAACGTTAAGACATATAGATTATCCCCCTAAGGGGGATGTGTCAAATGATTTAGTAAACATGTACATGGGTTATCCCTTCAAGGGAGGATGTGTTAGATATGTTTATGGACTATCCCATTTATAGGGATGTGTTATAAAGATGGTTGAAATTCATTCTATCATGTAGTCGAAGTAGGTACGGTCGAGGTTCGTGGTAGCTTGGTGAGCACACGACCACTCGACATATGGGTTTTTGTTTTTTACTTGTGCATTGGTGATTATATGTTATGCTTGCATATTTTATGTATTTCCTATTTACTCTCTGATGAGATTATCACAACCACATACACTTCATTTTTCAGTTAGGTACAAGAATGCATTGGCATTTCCCTGTTGAGTTGTGTTCACACCCTACTCGGGCAACATTGTCACTTGGGTACCTGATAAACCCCCACTTATTACAGGTATAGTTTTTTACAAGGCTCAAGTTTCATTGGTGAGCAGGATAGTTTTCTACGAGTCCAGAGACTGAGAGGAGGTGAGTCTTAGAGTTGGGTGCATAGACTATTGTAATTTTATTATTTATTTATCTTCTGTATGTGATTTTCCTGGTGAGTGATAAGTTTTTTGTATTTAGATATGACCATGAGAGTCTTTTTTCCAGTATTAATTAATTACAAATGATATGTTTATAGTATTATAATTATTCTAATTGTTTATTATTACATGTTTGTTTATTAATCTATTATTGTAAACTCTGATTAAGGATTTAATATCCCCATGATTTCACCTATGATCCTCACTGTAAGTTGGCACCCTTTAGCATGTAGCGAGGTGAGTCTGAGGTCATGTGGAACTTTGTCTTAGACTCCGTGATTCAGGTCATGGTGTTACAAAATGGTATCATAGGTGGGCTTGTTTTCCTTATTTAGGTAGTTAGTGGACATGTGATAAAGGAATGTGTCAGATCTTGAGATAAAACTCATTATGGTGAATTGAAAATACATTTCTTGATAGAATTCCATGTTACTAGGGTATGGGATTGATGTTTTTGGTTTATATTATTATGGTTATATTATTTCACCTCATGTAATGAACATGGATTTTGAGTTTTGTGATTTCATATGGATTTGAATCTTGGTTGTATCAGAAGGAGGATTCACATGATTCATATTCAGATCACATGATTCACATAAAATATATGTTATTTTTGTGTGATTGTACTAAGGATTGTGGATTGAGTTACCTTAGTTTCAACAACTTTCATTATGTCTACATGTGTAAGTTCATAGTGACAATATATTCAACTGAACCCCTATGCATGTCTAATTTTGATAGCTAGTCATGTAGGACTATGGTGTGGTTCACCTGGGTTTTGTCGATAATGACTACAATGAAGATACAATTCCTCTATGCATAAATGGAACAATGTGCCTTGTTAGGTCATTTGAAGGCACCATTTTCCTTATTTAATAATCTTGTGTGAATATCCATTATATATGTTTGGTTAATTAAGGATCCAACTATATCATATGTGGATTTATCCATGTAGCACCTAGTGTCATTCTGTTTAACCGAACTAGGATTTTATGGCCCCTCGACATGGACAGTATAATGCTGAATATGTCATGGCATGTTTGTGGAGATGTGCTTAGATGTCGTTCCATGATCTATGTCCCTTAGTTAGACTCTTATGTCCTTAGGGATGAAACTTGAGTTTCTAAACACTTGGTGCCTTATACTACTTGTGAGTAACTTGAGGGAGAATGTCTCAGTGTGTTAGGATTTTCAAGGTTAATTACCAAGAAGATTATTTCATTGATGAAAATTACATGTTCATATTAAAACCCTTGGTAAGTATTAGAGAAAGATCTTAATATTTTACTTATATCCCTAGATTATATAGAACCTTGAATGATAGTACTTGTGATATGAGTTTTGGGTTTCATGGAAGGATCTTTCGGGAAACTAACCTTGTTAGTTCTGAGTATTCCTTTGAAGGTGTTGTGAGAACATAAGTTTATGCATGTGGTTTTAGAGTAAAACTCTAGTGGTGGTTGAATATGTGGTATATTTATCCATGAATGAGTTGCTTGATGCTAAAAAGCATCACCAAGGGTTCTCAGTTTGGTGGATCTAAAGTCTTATAGAGTGTGAATAGCTAAAGAGGTGTGTGATTTTGTCTTAGATGTCTATGACTCATGGTAAAATCGCTCCTCTTGGAGTAAAGAGTGGTGTTATCATGCCTTGCAAGTAAATCCATTATGAATAAGAATTAATGTTTATGGTTACATGTAGATTCTGTTGAATCAGTAGAAATGGGGTGGTGAGTTAACCATTGAGAGTGATTTAGGTTCTTTTAATGATCCCAGAAGAGGTAATAGTGGTAGGAAACTAACAAATTTTATTTAGGGGCACCATTGGAGTTAGAATCTGGTGAGTTTGGTGTGAATATTGTAGGGCTTAGTTTCCCATAATATGATGAATGTGTAGATGTCTTTATCAAAGGACATGACATAGGAAATGGATCAGGGTACCATTTCTCATTTAATATAAGTTTTCCATTGGTGGAGGTTCCATGGTTCTATATATAGGATTACTTAAGGGGAATATACCCATATGTGTTGGAGGTTATAACCTATAAATAGGCTATTAGAGGTTATAACTCATATCAAGAGCGTTCCATTAAATACAATGCATTGTATTCTAAGAAATATATGTTTTTATAGTGCATGGTGTCTTACTTAGAAATCAAGTTTGAATGGAAAGTCGTGATTATTCATTGTGTTTGGTGATGAACTAGTCATGGGATAAGTAAATTTATGTATAAATTGTAAGGAAATGAAAAGTATACTCCTTGGTGGGAAGCATCAATCTGGTCATAATTGAATGAAACTCTTGAGGAAAGGGTCATGGTTTAGTTAATGATTATCCATCAAATGATCATGGGGACTCTAGAAGGATGATGTATACTAGACCCAAGAGTATCTGGTTCCACAATGTATGTCTAATGTATGATTTAGATGTGGCTCTAGGTGGAGACTAGACATAGTCATCATACATAGGGGAAATCAGTACTAACTAAGATTGATTCAAATTGATGGTGCGTTGGTGCATAGTTGATGGCCTTATGGATGGTGAAATAGGTTTGTGAATCAACTGGAAAAATTCATTTGAGGTTGATTTGGATTTTTTAAGGATGTCGAATAGATTTAATAGTGCCTCTATGGATTAAGAAATAATAGTTAGTGGATTCATTAAGTTTCAGTTGTTTAGTTTGAGTATTGACTGGTGTTTCCATGTGAAACTGAATGCAATGGGTTGGAACTGCATCGATCTCATCATATCAAGTGTGAAAGAGGTGTTTAAGGATAGGTCAGTGCCTTCTAGGAATGGTTAGTGTGTTCGGGTTATGTTATTTGGGGAAGACTTATTCTTTCAGTTCGTAATTAGGAATGAGTATTGGTATCAACTTTTAGCTAGTATTTTTCATTTATGAAAGCATGATGGAACTAAAATGAATCGAGTGTGTTGTTAGAAAATCATAATATTGTTCCTTATAATGATTCCTATGGTGGTGAGTACATTGATGCTTTGAGAGGAATTGATTGAATACACTGTGATGGGTCAATTTAAATAGATATAGTGATCACGACATTGATGTTCAACTACAGTGAGCAAATGGCTCGACTTTTGGAATTTTTTGTTTGGTGTCATATTAGAAGGAAATTATGGGTGTCTCAGAATGAGCATGACCTTGAAGAGGAGTTTTTTAATTCAATGATGGAGTGTGGAGAACACCTTATAAATGATGACAGAGGCATATTGGGAGCTATGTTTCATGTGCTACCATAACTTATCGAGGATGAAGATCATTGTGGTGGGGAGATTATAATAACCTACATCATTATAGGCCATGATTTTTAGAGATAATTATAGTTTTTTAGCTAGTGCATATTCAATTCATAGAATGTGTTGTATTGAGATGATTCATTTTTAAAAAAAATTAAGAGGTTTTTTAGACTTGAAAGGAAAATCAATGGGTGACTTAGAGATCCGGTAATCAGTGGAGGAATCATGGAGTAGTTAGGGCTTCTACTATAGCCACCAGCTAGCTGGTGGGATGGGTAGTAACACTATTACCTGATAGGACTCATTAACTAGATGGTAAGTAATAAACTATTTTTTGTGCATAAATTTTAAAATTATATTTAATAAATGTATTATGTTTTTAGTTTAGAATATTAATTTTTTAATTGAAATATTTATTTTTGTGTAGTTGGATTATTTGGATGATATTTGTGAAAAATAAATGAAAAGATAAGAAAATACATGTTTTACTATGTCTCATTTATCTAGGTATTAATTGTGTGTTCTATGGGAAATTAAAAGGGGAAGGAATGTGGGACTTACTAAAAATGTCTTATGACCAGGTAACCCTCAACCAAGGAGAGAAAGACACATAGTAGGCCCAAGAAGGGCCCACCAACCTAGCCACAACTAAGGGAATGTTGTGCAGTTGGGGAAAGCTCATACGTAGGTCAGTGCAAGGGCATAGGAGGATGCATACAGGAGACAGTTTCAATACATGGGGATCAGGTCCATTTGGTAGTGGGAGGAGAGCATCGTCAGTGGGGGCAGCGAATTCCAGCATTAGGAGTCCTCTGACCCTAGTTTGTCTTCATTTTTGATATTCCACTATGATTTCACTTATTAATCAGAGAGTAGACATGGGAATTTTCAATGTGGAATATGGAGCACACCCAGTATAACATGCACTTACAAAGACAACATTGTTTCGCCTAGGATCAAGTATTGTCTTCATTGGACACACTTACTACACTTCTAGTCACCTTCACTATGTCATAATCCTACCCTGGATGGTGGTGGAGGGTCTCAGTTTCCACTTCTATATTGATCTCCATTATACTGCAACCATGGCTATGCGGCATAGTGGTAAGGGGACTTCAAACCATTGAAAATACATTATTGCATTGTCCAAACTACTAAATTGTAGTCCCTATGGTTCGAAATATTGTAGAATAAGCTACATCATATGTTTCCATATCTTACATGGAGGGTATGATAATAAAAAACCAAGGGTTTTTTAAAAAGAATATGGATACATTGTGGACAACCAAATATGCTACAACTAGGTAAACTGAAATAAGAGAAAGAGAATGTTGTGACATAGGTGTTCCACTATAATGTGGAGGTTCCCAAATAGAATGTGGAATTATTTTTATTGAATAATAAGGGTTTTTCATGGTAAAAACTAGTTTCACAATAGACATGCATGGCTATGAAAGGAATGCATCGTAGTAACACCACCCACGTTATAGGGTGAAGTCTACTGTAAATTTCAAATACCCAATTTTTTTGGGCTATCTTGTGATATGGATAAAGTGTGGTGGAATGTAAATTTGAAATGTACATACAGGATCCTCAGCTAAAATAGTGGAGTTTAAACATTCCCTTAAACAAGGAAGAAACTATTGTAATAGTGGGTTCCCTGTACCCAATTAAAGAGTACTTTCGATTACCTTACCATGTATACAGTGAGTTATGCGTGATATACACTTACTGTTATAGTGTATATATTTCTATGTCCACTACATAAATGGTAATATCTATATATTAATTATCGTATCAAAAGGTTATAAAAGTTCTCAAGCTATAATGAGAACCTCGTAATACTATGACATTAATCTTAAAAAAATGTCTTATGTTATAGATACATCATTCTGACTAGACATGGATGATGTCTAACTATAAGGTGTTTGGGGATCAAAAGCATTGATACTTATTCTCATGAAGTTTTCACTTGGTGATCTTGAGTATATAAGATCAATAGAAATGTCCCACCAATAGGAACACCACATGTTTCAGGTGTCATTCGCCATTCCAGTCTATGAACACATGTAATGATATTCGAAATTGATATTATTATTGATGCGTATCATTTGATCATAGAATTTGATGCAAGGAAAAAACCATGAAATTTAATTCATGGTGAGTTATCTTGTGTTGGGTTCGTCATTGGTTTTATGACATTTATTGAATAATTAAGATAGAACTTTTCACTTCCAATAGGAAGAGATATCTCAGGCCTAGTTGATCAATATAGTAGTAAATTTACTAAATACATGTCCATGGTAGAAAAAGGTAAGCCTATCCAGTAAGTTCAATGAATAATAAATCAAGAAAGGATGATGAAACAATGTGTGCATCCTTCTTTTTGATATATCACAAGATAAAGAGATTATATCACATGGTGTGTTCTTATAGGAAGGTTGTCATTTTTATGAAAAATACTTATCTCCTTAGGGTCCTTTATGGGTTGCTAGACTTTTCTCTTGGTCTATGAAAAGTATTCATGGCTATCGAGATAAGGTCCTAGAGGGTCACACAAAATAGCATATTCAAAATTCTTCGCTATTTTGAAGAATAGGAGTTTAGGACATGGTGGGCCCAACTACTGGGTCTAGTATATGTCTGAGGATATACGATCACCAATGAATAAATAAATTCATATTATTAGAGTTTAGAATAATTGGTATTGAATTTATTTATTAAATGTATTTATAATTATTAAAGTAAATACATTCAAAATATTTTATGAACAAATTTTATTTTAATATTCAAGGTTTGTTTAATATTTGTGGAAATATCTAGTCTGATTAATAGCGTACTTTTATCATGTAATATATTTATTATATTACAAGTAACTTCTAAAAATATAAATGATAATTACGACTTGGTAAGTCAGTCATCAGATGTCAGTTATGACTTATATAGTGGGTAATAAATATTCCAGATTCAGCACTACTACACATATGCCCTTTAACAACGTGTAAAATGGATTTTAACAGTGCTAAAAAGCATTTTTAATCACAACAATGATAAGGGGGTCTCCTTTACCAGCTCTAAAAAAGTGCTGATAAAGGAGGTCCTTTATCCACGCTTAAAAAAGTTGATAAAGGACCTCCTCCCCCTTATTAGTGATTTTTTAGTGTTGATAAAGGCCTAGATGGTTGTAATGTGTTGTTAATATAACAGCACGCACAGTAAAAACATAAAAAAAACCTATAATTTCAAAAAATACTATATACATTTAATGTGGAACTGGGAATAAAAAAAATTCCACCCATGGTATATACAAAAAAACACTACCATATACATTTCAAACAATTTTTTATATAATTACATATATAATTATCCAACATACATTTAAAAATAATAATAATTCATATTTTGATACTCATGATCTGCTCTCAAAAATGTTCAACCATGGTATCAGTTGCCGAAAAAATCATCTCAACCCAAGAAAAAGATTCCACCTATATAAGAAAACAAATATTATGTTAGTAATGTATCATTTGGGGATGTTACTAATGTAACAACGGGGTCCCAGTGACAGCATAGCCACCCCGCCTAAACATGGTTGTCAGGTCTTGGCCCACCAGGTACCACCAGTTGCCCCACAGACACGTGGGGCCCACCCCAGGGTCCACCCACATGCCTGAACGGGTCATCTGAATAATGATTGTCCCCACAGGCCAACACATGTCCTTTCCAGTGTGCTTTGTCCTCACTCACACACACCCTGGGAAACTTCCCAGAAGGTCACCCATCCTGATCACTACTCCAGGCCAAGCAAGCTTAACTGTGGAATAAAAAAAATAAAAAAATTTCCACCTGTGGTATATACAAAAAAACATTACCACATACATTTCAAACAATTTTTTATATAATTACATATATAATTATCCAACATACATTTACAAATAATAATAATTCATATTTTGATACTCATGATCCCCTCTCAAAAATTTTCACCCATGGTATCAGTTGCCGAAAAAATCATCTCAACCCAAGAAAAAGACTCCACCTATATAAGAAAACAAATATTATGTTAGTAATGTATCATTTGGGGATGTTACTAATGTAACAACTGGGTCCTAGTGACAGTACAGCCACCCCGCCTAAACATGGTTGTCAGGTCCTGGCCCACCAGGTACCACCAGTTGCCCCGTAGACACGTGGGGCCCACCCCAGGGTCCACCCACATGCCTGAACGGGTCATCTGACTAATGATTGTCCCCACAGGCCAACACATGTCCTTTCCAGTGTGCTTTATCCTAACTCACACACACCCTGGGAAACTTCCCAGAAGGTCACCCATCCTGATCACTACTCTAGGCCAAGCACGCTTAACTGTGGAGTTCTAATCAGACAGGCTCCCGAAAAGGAAGGTGCACCTTGTTGACATGAGTCATATCATTTAGTCATTTAACCCTGTATCATTTGGGAATGTTACAATCACCCCTCCCTTTAGAGCATAACGCTCTCGTTGTGGGCCCTACATCTCAACCCAGGCAGTGCACCGCACTTAAGGAAGGGTTCCTCCTCTAATACCAAATGCAACAACTGGGTCCCAGTGACAGCACAGCCACCCCACCTAAACATGGTCGTCAGGTCCTGTCCCACCAAGTACCACCAGTTGCCCCGCATACATGTGGGGCCCACCCTAGGGTCCACCCACATGCCTGAACGGGTCATCTGACTAATGATTGTCCCCATAGGCCAACACATGTCCTTTCTAGTGTACTTTGTCCTCACTCACACACACCCTGGGAAACTTCCCAGAAGGTCACCCATCATAATCACTACTCCAGGCCAAGCACGCTTAACTGTGGAATAAAAAAAAAAAAAAAGTCACCCATGGTATATACAAAAAAAACACTACCACATACATTTCAAACAATTTTTTATATAATTACATATATAATTAACCAACATACATTTAAAAATAATAATAATTCATAATTTCATACTCATGATCCCCTCTCAAGAATGTTCACCCATGGTATCAGTTGCCGAAAAAATCATCTCAACCCAAGAAAAATATTTCACCTATATAAGAAAACAAATATTATGTTAGTAATGTATCATTTGGGGATGTTACTAATGTAACAACTGGGTCCCAGTGACAGCACGGCCACCCCGCCTAAACATGGTTGTCAGGTCCTGGCCCACCAGGTACCACCAGTTGTCCCGCAGACACGTGGGCCCCACCCCAGGGTCCACCCACATGCCTGAACGGGTCATCTGACTAATGATTGTCCCCATAGGCCAACACATGTCCTTTCCAGTGTGCTTTTTCCTCACTCACACACACCCTGGGAAACTTCCCAGAAGGTCACCCATCATAATCACTACTCCAGGCCAAGCACGCTTAACTGTGGAATAAAAAAAATAAAAAAAAATCCACCCATGGTATATACAAAAAAACACTACCACATACATTTCAAACAATTTTTTATATAATTACATATATAATTATCCAACATACATTTAAAAATAATAATAATTCATATTTTGATACTCATGATCCCCTCTCAAAAATGTTCACCCATGGTATCAGTTGCCGAAAAAATCATCTCAACTCAAGAAAAAGATTTCACCTATATAAGAAAACAAATATTATGTTAGTAATGTATCATTTATGGATGTTACTAATGTAACAACTGGGTCCCAGTGACAGCACAGCCACCCTGCCTAAACATGGTTGTCAAGTCCTGGCCCACCAGGTACCACCAGTTGCCCCGCAGACACGTGAGGCCCACCCCAGGGTCCACCCACATGCCTGAACGGGTCATCTGACTAATGATTGTCCCTACAGGCCAACACATATCCTTTTCAGTGTGTTTTGTCCTCACTCACACACACCCTGGGAAGCTTCCCAGAAGGTCACCCATCCTGATCACTACTCCAGGCCAAGCACATTTAACTGTAGAGTTCTAATCAGACAGGCTCCCAAAAAAGAAGGTGCACCTTGTTGACATTAGTCATATCATTTAGTCATTTAACCTTGTATCATTTGGGGAAGTTACAATCACTCCTCCCTTTAGAGCACAACGCCCTCGTTGTGGGCCCTACATCTCAACCCAGGCAGTGCACCGCACTTAAGGCAGGGTTCCTCCTCTAATACCAAATGTAACAACTGGGTCCCAGTGACAGCACAGCCACCCCGCCTAAACATGGTCATCAGGTCCTGTCCCACCAGGTACCACCAGTTGCCCCGCAGACACGTGGGGCCCACCCCAGGGTCCACCCACATGCCTGAACAGGTCATCTGACTAATGATTGTCCCCACAGGCCAACACATGTCCTTTCCAATGTGCTTTGTCCTCACTCACACATACCCTGGGAAACTTCCCAGAAGGTGACCCATCCTGATCACTACTCCAGGCCAAGCACACTTAACTACGGAGTTCTAATCAGACACGCTCCCTAAAAGGAAGGTGCACCTTGTTGACATGAGTCATATCATTTAGTCATTTAACCCTGTATCATTTGGGGATGTTACAGTCCCTCTGATACCAAATGTAACAACTGGGTCCCTGTGACAGCACAACCACCCCTCCTAAACATGGTCGTCAGGTCCTGGACCACCAGGTACCACCAGTTGCCCCGCAGACACGTGCGGCCCACCCCAGGGTCCACCCACATGCCTGAACGGGTCATCTGACTAATGATTGTCCCCACATGCCAACACAAGTCCTTTCCAGTGTGTTTTTTCCTCACTCACACACACCCTGGGAAACTTCCCAAAAGGTCACCCATCCTGATCCCTACTCCAGGCTAAGCACGCTTAACTGTGGAGTTCTAATCAGACAAGCTCCCAAAAAGGAAGGTGCACCTTGTTGACATGAGTCATATCATTTAGTCATTTAACCCTGTATCATTTGGGGATGTTACAATCACCCCTCCCTTTAGAGCACAACACCCTCGTTGTGGGCCCTACATCTCAACCCAGGAAAGGTTGGGTTCCTCCTCTGATACCAATTTGTCACGACCTGTCCTCGGGGCCCG
This sequence comes from Viscum album, assembly GCA_963277665.1. NCBI lineage: Eukaryota > Viridiplantae > Streptophyta > Magnoliopsida > Santalales > Viscaceae > Viscum > Viscum album. Next base: position 990,060,611 of record OY728131.1, on the reverse strand, counting down.
TGTCGTGACTACCCCAAGCCCGCCTTTCATAGGTCAGGGGCTGGCGACTAGCACCAAGGCGTAATTCCCGATAAAAAGGGAAGTCATTGCCTATTTAAAGTAAACAAACACCACAGAGCAAGCAAGAAGAAGTAAACACTAAGTAAAAACTAGGTATAACAGTAAGTGTGGAAAAGTAAGTGGGCCAAAATACAAACCCAAACTGAAAGTAAAGTACAACTGAAAAGAGAGTACAGCAACTGAAAAGTAAAGCCGCAGCGTCGAGCCGTCCACTGGAAGTCCCACCTGAAGGGTGGGTACAGATAGCCTCCACAGCTCCTCAGGTCCAGCCGTCCGCTCCTAGTATGTCCCGTCCAGTGGTCCACCTCTGGGTACCGATCTGCTCCTCGTGCCTCAACCACGATCAGCGCTATCCGTCGTCTGTAACCAACACAACGTAGTGCGGGCATATCCCGTGCAGGGGTGAGTATAAGTTACTCAATAGGGACCCCGAGACCCCTGAAGGTATCCTAGAATCCACAAAGGATAATCCACAAAGGAAAGATACAAACACGAAGTAACATCCGGCACTTCTTAGGTATATGCCCTTACATATACCTAAGTCATCAATTCGCGTTCGGCTCCAACATCTGAGCCCGAGTACAACCCAGTCCACACAGGAAAACACAACCCATTCCACACAGGAAGGCAAAACTCAATCCACACAGGATATCAAGTCAAACTTATCGAAGATAAGGATTGAAAGTCAAGATTCATCTCACACAGGAATACTTCTTCGTAAGACGATAGAGATGGTCAGATATTATCACTGATTCATCTAAGCCGTCGGACCCACACAGGATCGATAGGTACTAACCCCCGCAATGAACCACAAAGGATCGATAGGTAACTAACTCCCACAATGACCCACACAGGATCGATAGGTAACTAACCCCCGCAATGACCCACATAGGATCGGACCCACACAGGATCTGTAGGCGCTAGCCCACACAGGACCGCTGAGCGCTGACCCACACAGGATCTGACCCACACAGGATCGGTAGCATTGATCCACGTAGGATCGCTGAGTGTTGTAGTCATCGCCGTCGAATCCACGGAGGATTTTTGTACAGTCGTCATCGTCGTCACAGTCGCAGCCAGCTCTAGGGTTCCCGCACACAGCAAGCTCGTTCGAGAGGGTCCGCTCCACGAGCCGAAGGTCTGATACATCAACTGACACATAGTCCGGAGTTGATGTATCCAAAAGTTTCGTATCGTCAACAGGAACTCAACGTCGCAGACGGCGCGTCAATCGGACGCCCGGTCTGAGAGTTATTGGCTTTTTCGTTCCAGGGTCCCGGTTGGTTTTTAAGTCAAAACCAACTCGACCGTACTCCAACTGTGTCCAAGCATCGAGCGGAGTAAGACAAAAGGTCTGTCTCACTTAGAGGAATACAAAAAAGTCGACGACACTTCAATCGGACGTCCGGAGCTCAAGTTATAAGTGTTTCCGCTCAGAGGGCCCGGTTGGTTTCGTGTACGAACCAACCCAGCCGAACCCAAAGTACTCCGAAACCTTGAGTGTAATATACTGAAACGACCTTCTCGATCCAAGGATCACTACGTAACTGACGTTACGTAGATTGGAGGTCCATATCCCAAGTTATGGGTAATAGACCGAAAAAGTTCGGTATTAGGGGGTTCGGGCCTGGTCCGACCCGACCCGGTACCCCCTGGGTCGGCCCGCCGAACCCCCTAATACCGGACTTTTTCAGTCTGTTACCCATAACTTGGGCTAAGGATCTCCAATCGACGTACCGTCAGTTGCGTAGAGATACTTGGATCGAGACGGTCGTTTCGGTATATTACACTCAAGGTTTCGGAGTACTTTTGGTTCGGCCGGGTTGGTTTGTACACGAAACCAATCGGGCCCTTGGAGCGGAAACGCTTATAACTTGAGTTCTGGACGTCCGATTGATGTGTCGTCGACTTTGTTGGATTCTTCTAAGTGAGACGGACCTTTTGGCTTACTCCACTCGAGTTTTGGACGTAGTTGGAGTACGTTTGGGTTGGTTTTGACTTAAAAACCAACCGGGCCCCTGGAACGAAAAGGCCAATAACTCTCAGACCGGGCGTCCGATTGACGCGCCGTCTGCGACGTTGAGTTCCTGTTGACGATACGGAACCTTTGGATACATAAACTCCGGACTATGTGTCAATTGATGTATTAGCCCTTCGGCTCGTGGAGCGGACCCTCCCGAACGAGCTTGTTGTGTGTGGGAACCCTAGAGCTGGCTGCGACTGCGAAGACGATGACGACTGTACAGAAATCCTCCATGGATTCGACGGCGACGACTACAACACTCAGCGATCCTACGTGGATCAGTGCTACCGATCCTATGTGGGTCAGATCCTGTGTGGGTCAGCGCTCAGCGGTCCTGTGTGGGCCAGCGCCTACAGATCCTGTGTGGGTCTGATCCTGTGTGGGTCATTGCGGGGGTTAGTTACCTATCGATCCTGTGTGGGTCATTGCGGGGGTTAGTTACCTATCGATCCTTTGTGGGTCATTGCGGAGGTTAGTACCTATCGATCTTGTGTGGGTCTGACGGCTTAGATGAATCAGTGACAATATCTGATCATCTTTATCGTCTTACAAAGAAGTATTCCTGTGTGAGCTGAATCTTGACTTTCAATCCTTATCTTCGATAAGTTTGACTTGATATCCTATGTGGATTACGTTTTGCTTTCCTGTGTGGAATGGGTTGTGTTTTCCTGTGTGGACTGGGTTGTACTCAGGCTCGGATGTTGGAGAAGAACGCGAATTGATGACTTAGGTATATGTATGGTCATATACCTAAGAAGTGTCGGATGTTACTCTGTGTTTGTATCTTTCCTTTGTGGATTATCCTTTGTGGATTCTGGGAGACCTTCGGGGGTCTCGGGGTCCCTACTGAGTAACTTATACTCACCCCTGCATGGGCTATGCCTGCACTACGTTGTGTTGGTTGCAGACGACGAACAGCGCTGATCGTGGTTGAGGCACGAGGAGAAGATCGGTACCCGGAGGTGGACCACTGGGCGGGACGTACTCAGAGCGGATGGATGGACCCGAGGAGTTGTGGAGGCTATCTGTACCCACCCTCCAGGTGGGACTTCCAGTGGACGGCTCGACGTTGCGTCTTTACTTTTCAGTTGCTTTACTCTCTTTTCAGTTGTACTTTACTTTCAATTTGGGTTTGTATTCTGGCCCACTTACTTTTCCACACTTACTGTTGTACCCAGTTTTTACTTAGTGTTTACTTCTGCTTGCTTGCTCTGTGGTGTTTGTTTACTTTACATAGGCAATGCCTTCCCTTTTTACTGGGAATTACGCCTTGGTGCTAGTCGCCAGCCCCTGGCCTATGGAAGGCGGGCTTGGGGTAGTCACGGCACGGGCTCCGAGGACGGTCCGTGACAAGTAATACTATAAATAATTAAATTAAACATTAATATAAAGGATACATTAATAAAATGACAATATTTAATAAAAAAGACACATATGGAGTTATACTGGTCACACCATGCATCCTATTGAGGTGGGGTTGATTCATACATGGAAAAAATGAGTTATGAATTATTTTCCTAAAATATCAAAATAATCCGAATGCGTTTTCTCAGTTTTGAGTATATCACTTGTTTTTTTTACTAAAATTGATGTCAATTTTAACTAATGACACATTTGGATTTATATTGTGTAAAGACCCAGAAATTTCCATGTAAATTTTTTTTTATTATATGGAAATATTACAAGTCTGCGAAAATTGATAGCATATGATTTCGAGGCCCGGAGTGCCCGGAATGAATTTCTGAACTTTCTTTAAGGTACGTTCAGTAAACATGCCAGTGTTAATTCGTAACTTTTGAACCAGTGCTCAAAATTGAAATCTAAGGTCATCGTTGAACTCGCAGCGCCAATTTTCAACTTAAGGAGGCCTTCACCTTAACTGCAGTGGGTCGAGGGTGGAAGATGGAAATCTCAGTTTTTGTGGAGGAATAAAAATAAAACAATAGTTTTATTTTTATTTAAAATCTCTCCACCACTTCTTGAATTTTGTGGTGGGGACCACCCAACCTTGAAACCCCTCTTTTAATCTGGTGTAACTCTTAGAAACCCTCCCCCAATTAATAAGCCATCATTAATTGAACAATTAATGAAATCTTAAACTTAATTTGGGGGATTGGCTCCTCACTTCTCCTAGAATTGAGAATTATTGGCAAATTCTTTTGCTGGAGAACTCTTGGTGGAAGAACATACTCCAACGAAGAACCTCCTCCAATGAAGAACAAATCTCCGGATCAAGAACATTGAACCAACATTGGAGCACGGATCGCAAGTGTATTGTGGGAGCGAAAAATGTCGGAGTCTCCTTTATCATCTTCATCTACTTCCTCATGCCATATCCAATGAACGATTGAGGTAGAGTTTGTTCTTTAATATTCTTTGTTGATTTACATTGATTCAATATTCTTGAGTTACATGCTATCGGTCTAATGCGGAGGGTGTGGGCCAAACAAACACGGCCAGATCCCTCTGCTACTTCGTTGTTTGATGTGTTCTTCGCGGGCGAAACCTCGAGTTGAGCAGAACTTGACCTTGACGGGATAAATGAAAAGGCGACGTCTCGACACACACAAAAATTCTTTCGAATTGAATAAAGGGTCACCGGAGCTCACCTGGTGACCCACAGAAGTCTGTTAGTGACCGGTGCTGGCAGGGTATAGTTGGCGGTCGTCACACCGGCTGGCCGCGATAGTGGCGGCGGCGTAATCGCACCGCTGAAGGAGTCCATGGCTCGTCAGCCATAGGGGAAGAGGGTGGCGGTCAGCACACCATTTGCCCACGTGGAAGCCGGGGCAGCGTGCGTTCGCGCCGCTGGTGTTGGAGGTCACGGCTGCAGAGCCGTGGCGGCGCGCCTGGAGGGCGTCCGGCACCCGGCCGGCTGTGGAGGCAACATTGGCGCACGTCGGCGCCGCTAGAAGGGGAGCTGGCCAGAACCCCAGGTGACCATGTCACGCTGAGCAGAACTGTAACACCCCAAGATTTCATAGTGTGTTATTTCTTCAAAATAATTCAATAATTTGCACTACACGCAACACCGAGTTCAAGCGCACCATGACTTACCAAACAAGTCATTCAAAAGAGGTTATGAATAGTATTAACTAAATTCTAAACTTTATATAATCCTTATAATTTTAGAATCCATATTATGAGTTTCTTAGAAATAATGTAAGAACAAATTCATTTTCAGTATTACACTTTTACCAACTTTTAATAGTGAACCCTTTTCAAATCCAATATTTTAAACTTATATTCAATTTGACTAAATAAATTTACTTTTTAGAATGGGGACATCAAAAATTTACAATGAAACATCCCAAGCTTCCACAGTACGTTTTCCTTTGAATAATACAGTAGCATGTGTTGTATGCAACTTCAAATTCTAACACACACCACAACCAATCAAACTAGTCGTTATGAATAGTAATACCTACTTTTTGAAATTTTATAAATTTTATCTTTCGAAATGGACTTCATTTTTGGATTCGTAATATCAAAATTAGATTAGGGTGAAATTTTGGTACTTTTCGGATAACTTTCATATTTTGATGAATAGTGAAAATTACTAAATTTTAATTAAAAACAACTTTTTTAATAAAAATAATTTATATTGATAAATTATGAATTTGGGTGGTTTTAAAGTATATTTAGAATATATTTTTACCATTTAATACAATGTTGGTCATTATACATAATTTCATAATTAAACCGTACATAAACAAGTGTCAATCTTTTGATAGTTATTATCTCTTAAAAACACGCTATTTGTTTTGACGACGGGAATTAATTTTTAAATTAATTAATACAACTGATATGTTTTTAATTTGGTAAAATAGAAATCATTTTTTAATTCATAATATCGAATATATCTTAGGCCTAATTTTTGGTATTTTTCTGGAAACTTTCATTTTTTGATGAATAGTGAAACCACTAAGTGGTAGTTAAAAAACTGAATTTTTCATAAAACTTAATTTTACCACTTTTGTGAGTGGAATTTCAAAAATTCAAGAGAAACGGTTAATATCAAGGAGTAAAATGTGGTTCAATGAGATGAAAATAATTTCTGGTGAATAGTAACTTTTTACTTTTATTTACCACGGTTAAAAGTAAATAGGGTAATTAAGGGTAAAAATGGTATTAATATTACCCTAACACATCTCCTAATTCTATTTGACAAGTGTATCTCGACCAAAAACAACCTTAGGAGTAAAATATTATCATTTAGGTCCACTTGTATTAGATTAGGACATTTATTATTATTTAATTCAAAGAAGAGTTAAAAGAGTTAAAATCAAAGTTTATTTACTAAAACATTTTTAATATAAGGTTATACATAGATAAATTCGATTTTAAATATTAATTAGAAAGATAAAAATATTTCCTACATAATGGTATTTTATTTATAATTTTTAGACATTAAATAATTTAATTTTTTTATGACACAATGGTGATGCAGTAATTACCTAACTAATGAAAAATTAGAATAATTGATATTATAAATACTCAAATAAATGTAATTTGAGACTTTTTATGAATAACAATAATTTTCTAGGTTAATATGACATGTTAGGATTTAGTTAATTAACTTTTTTAGAAGTAATCATTCTTTTATGAGTTTTAAAAAAATCAATTATTGAATACTGCCAAAATTGACATAAAAGAGTTTTTAAAACAAATATTATATTATTAATTGATATTAAATTCCTAAAAATATAATGTTCGGCCAAGAGACTTATATCATGATAGGTGTATCATTAATGGACCACTTTGGGGTCTCTTGGATGTTTATAGTAAGTTTATTAACCATATAATATAAAAATACAAAGAGACATTGTAAAAGTGAAACTAATTAACTAAGAGTTAATACTTAAAGATAAGGTTAATATAATAACCCAAACTTGTCTAAATTCTATTGGTTGAGTTTTTTTCGACCCATCCCCACCTTAACCTTTAAATAATCCAATTTTGAGCCATTAGAAACCGAATATGAATTTATTATAAAATAATATTTCTAGCTTTTCCAAAGGTGCCCCTCACCCCTCTTATAAAAGGGAACTCCCACTTCTCATTAATTCACACCTTCAAAGCCTTTTTGGTTGGCCAACCCCTGCCCAAATACTCTCTCAACTTCCCTCACTACAATTTAGAGGCCTTATTTTGATCATAAAGCCAACCTAAGGATCCCTTTTGATCAAATCAAAAGGAAGAACCCAAAGAAGAGGTAATGATTTCACCACCCCTTTTTCAAGTTCTTTTCTTCTTCCACTTCTTCTTTCTTTGTTATTACCATTCTAAAATAATGAATCCAGTATCTCCTATATAATTTAATATTATTATAAAAATTTTACAACCATATTCAGTATTCTATCCATCCTTTGAATGACATGTCACCATACGTGCGTACGTACGGCTTACTGTCTCCACATCGTGGTGTAATTGTTATTCAATATATTATTATTTGGATGGGTATAATAATGATTTTTAATTCATGTAAATAATAAATATAACATGATAATGATTCTGTATATATGATATACCATCCAATTATATATTTTTTTAATATCAAAAGAATGATATTTTCGCTTGTGCGTACATACGGATTACCATCTCCATGACGCGATGAGATTCATTTCCAAGTTCACCATTCATCGACAATTATAAAAATATATATTACTAATAAGTATGTAATATAATGATACTGGAGATATATTTATTTATAAGTATTTATGTACTTACATATATCTTATTCACTTACTTCCGTTCAATACTATATGAAAACAAAAACAACGTTTATGCGTACGTACGGACTACCGTCTCCATAAACGGTGTTTTCCATTTCATATATATGTCTATTATACATATTTATATTCTAAATATATATGATATATTTATCATGTTTTACATTATGTAAGTATTTAAATCATGATCTAAGTGATACAACCAAGAGTAACAAGTTAAAACACGTGCGATAAAGAAGGTGATTATTACCCGAAATGTTAACTTAACATGGAAATTATTATTAAATGGGTAATATAAAGTCATAAATGAATCATGTATGATATCATAAATATTAATATGGTTCTGGTATAATTTAATAACATACTATTATTTTCATACAGGATGTTAAACGTACCCTCGACTAAAGGAAAGTGCAAGGTAAGAGGTTTTTCATCTCACTTCTTATTCCCGTGAGATTCATGCCATATTGCCACTATTAACTTTTGTGTGGTTTATGTACTGCCCATAATTGTATTCTTTGTGTAATACACTTTAATTTATGTGTATTTACATATTCATTGTATGATACCTCTTTCATGGGTTGTATGTTTCATAAGTTACCAAATTGGTAAGGGTTAATTCCTCAATCTCATCATTATCCGAGATTGTTTATGTGTAAGTATTTACTAGGACATTTTTATCATCCACACCCATTTTTCATAAAAATGATTTCAAAATGAAGATTTTAAGGATTTTGAAAGGTACTCTTTATCAAGATCAGAATTTCAAATGTTTTAAAGATTTATCTTTCTAAATCTTTTTAATTAATGTCTATGTTTTCAAAATGATTTTAAGGATTTATTTATATGGACATGAATGTTTTGAAATGATAATTATTTTCAAAAAGTTTCAAAGTGGTATGGGACAGTTTGATTCAAAAATCTATTTTAAAATTACTTCCTTTATAAATTTGTGACTTTTAAATGATTTTACAAAAAGGATATTTCTCTCAAAAAAAATTATCTATGTCAACATCCTTTGAGGTATTTTAAGATCATTTGAAGTTGATTTATTATACAAAACTTCCATTGAAGGTTTTTTGATATGTTTGACTGTGGATGTGTTATTTTTATACCATTCATGGTTTATGGAGAAAGTATTGACATTTCGTATGCTAGTTTTAATACAAATGTTTATGTTATGTTTAAACCTATTCATATAAGGAATGCATTGGACTTAGTAAGTGACGGGTGGAGCCCGCTATAGCTCCTCAATGCATAGGTAGGTCTCATGAGACAAACTAGTGTCTTGGCACAAGTCCTTGACAAAATCTTATTTGTAGTCTTGGCACGAGGCCTTGGCTATGTGGTTATGATAGTCTGGCATTATGAATTCCATCATTATAAAAGTGGTTAGTGATATTGCATGTGATTATTCAATAAGTATAATATCCATGTGAATAATTAAATGGAATTATTTCATTTTATTTCTGCCATATTATGCTGATGTTCAAGTTTAAAAGGATTTTGTTTTAGTTTTATACATTGCCTTAAATGTTTATGCTTATTTTTGAAAGTTTCCGTTGTATTGCTTACCCTTACTGATCATTTGAGCTCACCCCTTTTCAATGTTTTATTTTTCCCAGGATTCCAAGAAGTGTAATGTGATTGATATGCAGGGTTCATCCAAGGGAATAATGGCATTCATAAAGATTATTTATGTTGGTTTTTACGTCTTAAAGTGCAAATGTAACATTCATGTATGTGATCTATTTTTCCAAGACTGCTAAACTGGTCGGTCCTTCGGGACTTGATTCCTTGTAATCATGCCAATGTATTAAAATAATGCACCGACTCTGGGTAACTGGGGTCGGGGCGTTACAAGAACCCACTCTGGTGGGTCCCGCGTGCTAGTAGGAAGCACCACATGGCACCAACGGGTTGTCCAGAACCGAACATCCCTTGGGCCGTTTAGGAATCCCGGGGGGGGGGGGGGGGGGAACCTCCCCTGGGTGGCGGCTAAGGCGGGCCACCCCAACCGTGGGCCATCCCAGAGTGGGCCGAGCTGCCCCCTTTGCGGGTCGGTCCAGACCTGGACTGGGTCGGTTCGGTTCGGTCTGATCGGGTCGGGCTGGACCCGAGCCCATCTGAACCTAGATACGCCTTTTTGGCTATATCTTGAGAACCGAGCATCCATTTGACGAACCGTTTGCAGCGCCAGAATCCTTGGATCGAGGTGGTACTTTTGGTATACTCCACTTTAGTTTTTTATAAAGTCATAGTATGGCCATGTTGGATCGAACCTGAATCTAATTAGGCCCTCGGAACGGAAATTCTAATAACTTACAGATCGGGCGTCCGATTGACACATCGTCTATCGCGTTGGGTCCCTTATGAAATGATGGACCTTTATGATAATTCTTAGTGGTAATTCATGGCATTTTAAGTATTTAAATATGTCTTTAGGAGTGAATCCTCTCGTAATCAATCGTTCTTAGTGCGGGAACATTATGGCTGGTTGTACTTAAAGCATCTACTGATCCTATGTGGGTAATCTATCGATGCTATGTGGTTAATATACATATCTTGTTTGGATCATCTTCAGATCCTATGTGGGTCATCTTTGGATCCTGTGTGGGTCAGCATCTACAGATCCTGTGTGGGTCTTCTTTAGATACTGTGTGGGTCGTCTTCAGATCTTGTGTGGGTCATCTTCAATCCTGTATGGGTCAACAGTAGAGATTATCGACGAATTAAGATGATCTAGCAATACAGCTAATCATTTATACTTTTGTACTTAAGTTATACCTGGTGTGAGCTAAGTATTTACCTTTGTGGTATTCTTCTATGTGGTGCTACCTACGTAGTATTATTTCCTTTTTGGAACAGTTGTATTTTTGGCTAAAGAATTGGGTTATGTGTTCCTCTTGAATGAGTTGGGTTACTTGATAACTTAGGTATATGTATGGGCATATAATTAAGTAGGTTTGATTGTTTCTTCATGCTTTATAATTGTGGTCTTTCTTTTTGTATTATCCTCTGTGGATTCTGAGAGACCATCGGGGGTCTTAAGGTCCCTACTGAGTATTGTTATACTCACCCCTGCATGGGCTATGCCCGCACCTTGATGTGTCTTGTGTAGATGATGGATAGCATTGGTCGAGTCTGAGGGTGCCAGGACTAGAGGTTGCTCGGAGGTGGATCATTAGACGAGATGAACCATAGAGATGACTGTTCAAGAGTTGTACCTACCCTTCAGGTAGGATCCTTGGCGGGTGTTCACAGGAGCTGTTTTTAGTTTTACTTGTACTTTCTATTTGGGCATGTATTTCGGCCCCTTTACTTACTGTACTCACCCTATTTACTATATAGTTTACTTTTTTACTTTAATATTTCTATGTTCTTTTATTGTGTGGGTTTCCAGGTTAAAGGGAAATGCCTTCCTAGTTTTAGGGATATTCCTTTCTGGTCCTAGTTTCCAGCCCCTGTCCTATGGAAGGTGGGCTTGGGGTAGTCACAGCACGGACCCCAGGGGACAGGTCGTGACAAATTGGTATTAGAAGAGTCAGTTCTACAAGAGAACTTGGACTTTTTTATTTTTATTTGGAAAAAGTGTTAAGTGTAATGAGTGTGGTTTTTAGTTTGCGGAATCCAATGTTGGTGCGGCGGCCGACGTATCCATAAACCAGGACCCTGACTTCTAATTTTCGACTCAATGCATGAAAACACTATTTGCGTGTGTGTTTTTGAAAAATTTTCTTTGCAGTCTCTTTGAGTCAGCTCACCAGGTATAACATATAGACCGTGGTGCGCCTGTTTCTTTTTAGGATACCTCCACACAAATATCCATCCAGGGTTCCAGGTAGAGTATGCGATGACTGACCACCGAGTGACAAGGCTTTGGTGCAGGTCCCCCTTTCGACAGTTGTACCGTTGAGTGGTGTACCCACAGCACCTCTACCCGTTGGGTAGCTGATGCCACCAACCCCAACAGTAGAGGGTGCACGCCAATTGAGCGCATTGCATGAGTTCCAGCACCATAGGCCACCGAATTTCTAGGTCGAGACGGATCCACAGGCGGTTGAGGACTAAATGGAGTCCGTGGTCAGAGTTTTTTGACTGGTATGGACACCAGCTGATCTTATGGTCATCCTTGTATCCAGTCTTCTTTAGGTAGCAGTGGGGAGATGGTGGAGCTTGATGCTTCAGGTTCACGAAGAGGTGAGTCTCATCTGGGAAGACTTCGAGAGCCTTTTCAGGGAAGAGTTCTTCCCAGCGACCTTATGCTCAGTGCGTATATATAAGCTTCTCCACTTACAGCAGGGAAAAATGATTGTGGATCAGTATTCAGCAAGGTTCACCAACCTCTCACGCTACTCTACTGACATGGTGCAGGACCCTTTCTTCATGGCCCAGACCTTCAAGAAGAGTCTCAGATAGAAGATCATATCTTCAATGGTATCTCCCAGCATCCCAACGCAGGCTAGGGTGTTAGAGAGAGCACTCTTGGTGGAGAGATTTCTTATTGAGCAGTCACCGGCAGCGAGACCCACCACCGGACATCACGTAGCAGATTCATCTACAACTGGAAGCAGACAGATGATGCATAGGTCCAAGAGGACTAGAACTATAGGTGGACGACCGCAGGATATAGGGTTGATTATGTGGGGCTCTCAGGATAGAGCAGGATAGGCGAGGAGTAGGCAGTGTTACTCGTGCAGTGGGCAGGGTCACATGGCTCGTGACTACCTGACCCGCCGTACGGATGACCAGCAGATGGTCAAAGGACCGTCTGGGCAGAGGTTAATATTTGATCGAGGAGGTATGCATGTAGTAGGCAGGCATGGAAGAGGATCTGGTCGTGTAGTAGGTGGTGGGTGGTGATTCGAGGTTCTATCACCACCACCTCCAGGTGGTCCACCCCGAATAAAGAGAGCAGGTGGATAGGGACGATATAACAACCCTGCTTTTATTACAAACTTAAACATGATTTATTACATAAACTATTAACTTGATTCAACATGGAAGATTGAGAGGTCTAGTATATTTGGGGCTTAGGATCATTACATAACAACATAAAACATGAAATACAACATATTTATTGAAAACTTCCTTTAAATGACCACTAAATTCCCTCGTAATTAGCATTTCATGGGATAACCTGAGGACATGCATAAAAAAAGGGTGAGCTATAAAGCCCAGTAAGGGAATAAACATGGAATAAATGAGGAGTAAAATAAATGTTAGACAATAGGAATATCAATAGAGCACAAGAGAAACATGAACATAAAGTTATGATAAAGCATGATAATCATAACATGGAAATGTGGCAACAACACTTAACATGGAATTAGCATGATCCAAGGCTCATTGCACATGGATCATGAGTAAATCCTCATTGCACATGAAGCATGATTAAACCCTAGTTGCACTTTAATTAGCATGATTCAACACTCATTGCACATGATGTATCATGATACTATACTTTACCCAATACATTGGAGCGCTATAAGGGCGCACCCTTCTTAAACATTTCATTTCATGCATAAGTGTGCCACATGGATCATAAAACATGGATTCATAAAACATAATCATTTATTCCATGATAAAGGAATGTGGATTTAATACATGAAACTTTATAATCAATAAGTAAATATTCATAAAGGTGAATACCCTTGATGGAGAAATGGGCATGGTATTCACTACACAATGGCATTGGCTTAGAAAATCAATGCGATTTCGGCAGCGTAACGGCGTGACATAAGAATTCATAAAAACGGTTGATGAGAGAGAAAGAGGTTCCTCATAATATTTACATGTAATGGAAATTAAGGAGGTCATATAGATACATGTCCCAAAAATTGTAATGAAATTTATATTCATGATACAAAAGTATTTCTTGAATGTAAATGAGGAGAGAGAAGTTCCTTTCGAATTTCGGCATAGTAACGGGTGTACATGGGAGGCATTTAATGAGAGAGAAAGGGGTCTCCCATCATTCAAACATAAATATGGAAGTATTAGGGAGGTTAGAAACCATACCCCAACATTCATAATTGAATTTAAAAGGGATAAACAACTTAAAGAAAATTGGACAAAAATGAGAAAGGAACAAAAAAACCCTTACTTGGAAGTATGCTTCCAAAGGCTAGAGAGAGGCTTGAGAGAGGCTTATTGGGAGCTTGGGGCACCTTGAAAGGATTATAGAGAGAGTAGGGCAGAGGTTGGACAAACTCCAAAGGCTTTGAGTGAGGAGGAAGTGGGAGCTTGGGTGGTTTTATATAGGAAAGGTGAGGGAATTCTTTATTATTTAGGTTTGGGACCCCTTATATTAAATTAATCTAAACCACAAACCATCCCATAGTTTTGGCCCATGGTTTTTGGAAAATGGAAGAGTAAAACAATATTTTATAAGTTCAAAGTCCTAAATTCTTAAAATAATAGGGTTGCTTATGTGGAGGTGAGTCACACTCCCATGGAAAACAATTTTAAAAGACAAGGTGTTTAAAAAGTCTTGAAGGGTCCATTAATGCTTTAAAAAGTAATTCAAACAAACCCAAAATCACATTATTTTAATGTTAAAACATATATTTTCCGAACATAAAGCTTATAGTATTTTATTACATCACTATTGGGTCATTATGATGTCATAAAACACATTATATATTTAAACAGTATTTAATTTTTACCCAAAAAATTGGATGTCTCAAAAAATTATGAAAAATTCACCGTTGGATAATTTCGACATCCTGATTCCATAAATAACATTTATTTTATCTAAATAATTTTATAAATATGTTAATTTTTACTTTTAAAATAAAAACCGACATTTATCAAAAATTCACGGGTTTTGACAAAAATGGCTTTCAAACCTTAATAAAAACTACAATTGTATTCATAAAATTATATGATCATTTATATTTAATAAAAATTAATTTAATAATAATAATAATAATTTATTAAAATATTATTTAATTCAAAAATCCCTTAATCTAATAAAATAGAATTCTTAATTAAATAATAACTAAAAAATACTATTTGTACTTTAAAACTATTTACAATGTATCAATGATGACAAGAAAGTATATTAATTATTATATAAAAAATAATGTGCATTAACATAGTACTAGCGATTTTTTACATAAACCCTTAAAACAGTTGCATAAGACCTAAGGGTAAGGTGTGCGATGGTGACAGACTCTTGAGGTGGCTCGGATAACATCGCTCGAGTGGTAATTTCTATCAACTACCACTTTTCCCATAGACGGTCCCATTCGAGCTTGACATGATGAAGCTAAGCTTGGGATTGGTCAAGAGCGAAGCCCAAGTAATCCACCTCTTTTCTGAGCTCTGATAAATGGGCTTCGTATGGAGCAATTCTACTGGATGAGGCCATCGCTTCTTTTGTCTGAGCAAATTGGGTTTGTTAAAGCCTTATATTTATACTAATCATGTGATCACTGTTCAATGGTTATAAAAGTAACGGTCACAATTCTTAACATAAAACCAAATAAGTTGACATTTTATATAAAAATTTTATAAAAAGAGACATTTAATTAGACCAAGTGAGATTTCCATTAATGAAACTTTGGGTCATTACAATATTCCCCCCTTAAGAAATTTCACCCTCAAAATTTCCTTTTCCCACACTAAAACAAATGTGGGAAACTCAGCTTCATCATTTCCTCTGATTCCCAAGTTGCTTCTTCAAACTTGTGGTCTCTCCACAACACCTTGACGAGGGGCATTGTCTTATTTCATAGAAATTTTTCTCTACGATCTAAGATCTTCACTGGTTGCTCCTCATAAGAAATATCATCCTCCAATTGTACTACCTCAGAAGAGAGTACATGTGAAGGGTCTCGTATGTACTTCCTTAAGAGGGATACATGAAAGACATCATGTACTTTGTCCATGGTAGGTGGAAGTGCTAGTCGATAGGCCACAGCCCCGACACGATCAAGAATCTCGAAGGGTCCGATGTACCTTGGACTTAACTTCCCTTTCTTTCCAAACCTCATGACCTTATTCCATAGAGATATGCATAGAAAAACCATGTCTCCAACTTTAAACTCAAGGTCTCGTCGATGATTTTATGCATAACTCTTCTGTCGACTCTGGGCTGCCTTGGTATGCTACTGAATGGTTTTCACATTCTCCAATATTTCCTCAACCATTTTCGGTCCAAGAAGCTTATGTTCACCGACCTCATCCCAACACGCTGGTGTTCTACACCTTTTCCCATAAAGGGATTCATATGGTTCCATTTGGATGCTCGAGTGGAAACTGTTATTATAAGAGAACTCAACCAGAGGAAGATGTTGATCACATCCTCCTTTAAAGTCCATTGAGCACGCTCTCAACATATCCTCAAGTGTTTGGATAGTCTGCTCAGATTGGCCATCAGTTTGAGGATGATAGGCCGTATTGAAGTTCAGTTCAGTATTCAGAGCATGTTGAAGACTCTTCCAAAACTTAGAGGTGAATCTTGGATCTCGGTCAGACACAATAGATATTGGCACTCCATGCAGCCTTACCACTTCCCTAATATATATTCGTGCCAATTGATCCAATGAAAAATCCTCCCGAATAGAAATGAAGTGTGCAGTATTTGTAAGACGATCCACAACAACCCAGATTGCATTGTTTCCTTTGGATGTCCTTGGAAGTCCAGTGACAAAGTCCATGGTGATGTTCTCCCATTTCCATTCTGGTTTGGGAAATGGTTGTATCATCCCCTTAGACTTCTGCCTCTCTACCTTCACTTGCTGGAACACCAGGCACTTTCATGTATATTCAGCAATCTCCTTTTTTATATTATCCCACCAAAAGTTTTCTCGGAGATCTCGATACATCTTTGTGCTCCCTGGGTGAATAGAGAAATTTGAACTATGTGTATCATCCAAAAGTTCTTTCTTCAGCTCTGGACTTGATGGAACACATATTCTTTTCCCAAACCACACAATTCCTTCTTCATTAACATTAAACTACAAGGATTTCCCTTTTTTGATAGCTTCCACTTTTTCTTGAATTCCCACATCATCCTTTTGAGCATCCGTTAACCTTTCCAAAAGAGACGGTTGAGCAATCATTTGTGAAAGGATTGATGATGTTCCCTTCTCTATGATTCCCATGTCCATCTTCATAAAGTCTAAGAAGATTGGATCCTTCTCAATTATCATCATTGATAGAATCGCTGGATCCTTTCTACTTAGGGCATCTGCCACCTTGTTCGCTTTCCTAGGGTGGTAATGTATTGAACAATCATAATCCTTGATGAGATCTATCAATATTCTCTAGTGCATATTAAGCTCTTTCTGTGTGAATATATATTTAAGACTCTTGTGGTAAGTATATATCTCACATTTCTCCACATAGAGATAATACCACCAGATTTTTAAGGCAAATATCACCGCTACCAACTGCAGATCATGCGTTAGATAGTTTCTCTCATGGATTTTCAACTGCCTTGAGGAATAGGATATCACTTTATCATTTTGCATCAGCACACATCCTAATCCCTTCTTCGAATCATCACTGAATACCACAAAAATTTCCCCACTTGTGGTTAAAGTGAGCACGGGCGCAGTGATAAGCCTCCTTTTCAACTCCTTGAAGCTTTCTTCTCATTAATCACTCCAAGAAAACTTTACTCCCTTTCGATTTAGCTTGGTAAGAGGGTTAGAAAATCGTGATAAATTTCTCACAAATCGTCGATAATATCCAGCTAACCCCAAGAAGCTATGGATATTAGTTACCGATGTTGGCCTTAGCCATCCCTCAATTGCATCTGTTTTGGAGGGATCCATAGATATCCCATTGATTGTGATAATATGGCCCAAGAATTAGACTTCCTTCAACCATAACTCACACTTGCTGTACTTTTCATAGAGCTTATCCTTGCGTAAAGTCTCTAGTACAGTTCTTAAATGCTCCTTAGGATCCTCCTTGGTTTTGGAGTATATTAGAATATCATCTATAAAGACTACCAAAAAATTTTCTAGGTAATCTCTAAAGACTCTATTCATCAAGTCCATGAAGATTTCTGGAGAATTGGTGAGTCTTAAAGGCATTACTATGAATTCATAGTGCCCGTATCTTGTACGAAAAGCAGTCTTGGGGACATCTTCCTTCTTCACCCTTACTTGATAATATCCCGACCGCAAATATACCTTGGAGAAGTATTGTGATCCACATAGCTGATCGAACAAGTCATCGATCCGTGGTAGAGGATACTTGTTTTTTATCATGATTTTGTTAAGTTCATGATAATTGATGCAAAGCCGCATTGACCTATCCTTCTTCTTGACGAAGAGGACTGGTGCACCCCATGGTGAAGCACTTGGGCGTATAAACCCTTAATCCAGATTCTCCTGTATTTGTTTCTTTAGCTCTTCAAGTTCCCCGATAGCCATTCTATATGGATTCTTGGATATTGGTAGGCCCCTGGTATAAGTTCGATTGGGAATTCAACATCTCTTCTAGGAGGAAGACCAGACAGTTCCTCGGGAAACACTTCAGTGAATTCCCTCACAATAGGCATTTCTTCAAGGATGGTTTCTTCCTTGGACTCAATCATCTGAGCCAGATACACATGCTCATAGGGAAGTAATATCCATGCTTGAGATGATGGAGCTAAAGTAGATTCATCTTCCTCCTTACACTTGTAAATAATCAGGGGTTGATTCTCCATATGGAGTGTGATTTCCCTCTCCCGACAATTTATGTTGGCTCTATATAAGGAAAGTCAATCCATGCCAATAATTGCATCAAATTCCACCAGAGGGAGTATGATGAGGTTCGCTGGGAAATTAAATCCACAGATTATAACAGGGGATGACTTATATTCATGGGATGCAATGATTTCCCCATTTTCCGTAATCACCGACATCTTCACTTCCATGATTTGTGGTGGTGCTGAGATTGTTCTACTAAACTTTCGAGATATAAAAGAATGCGTAAAACCTGAATCAAAAAGTACGTTCGATATTCTTGAATTAATAACTAGCGTACCTATCACCACTTCGTTGTCGGGGTTCACTTCAGTAGAAGTGATGGAAAAAGCTCTTCCTTGCTGTCTTGGAGGTTGTTGGTTGCCTCTGAAAACCCTTAGATTAGGGCACTGATTTGCAAGATGCCATGGTTCTTTGCATTTTTAGCAATGAACAACGCATTGAGGTTTTAACGGATCGTTCGTCTCCTCTACCGCAGCCACGGGTCTTTCTTACAGACAGTTAACAGCTAGGTTCCCTTCTCTTCCACACCTAAAGCATTTCCTCATCCCCTTGAGGCAATTTCTAGGGTGCTTCTTTCCGCACTTTTGGCAAGTGGGGTGTTAGATATTCTTAGAACTATTGTATTTATCCATCGGACTGCTAGCATTGAAGCCCACCTTATGTTTCTTATCTCCATGATACCCCTGTGATTCTCCGATCTCCATTTCGAACTTGAGCGCACATCAGACAATTTCCGCATATTTATCGAAGTCACAGATCTCTAATGCTTTCCACAGTCTAGGCTTCAGCCCACCAAATAAGTGGTCAACCTTGCATTCAGGGGTAACGACAAAGCCGGAAGCGTATCGTGCAAGTATTGTGAATTTTTCCCCGTACGATCCAACATATTCTTCTTCTTTTTTCTTGAGGGAAATGAAGTCCCTTTCCATCTTAATCTGGAGGGTGCGTGGAAAATATTTATCAAAAAACATCTTCTGGAAATCCTTCCATTCCAACGCCTCTATCTCCTCCTCAAGCTTCGTATTTTTTATCAACGTCCACCATTGATCAGCTTCGCCCTCCATAAGATAAGATTCCAGGAGAACCTTCTCTTGTTCAGAACATTGAAGGATGGAGAAGATCTTTTCAATAGAGTTCATACATTGTTCAGCGATCGTGAGATCAGATGATCCACTAAAAGTAGG
Source organism: Viscum album (assembly GCA_963277665.1). Taxonomy (NCBI): domain Eukaryota; kingdom Viridiplantae; phylum Streptophyta; class Magnoliopsida; order Santalales; family Viscaceae; genus Viscum; species Viscum album. Next base: position 990,040,897 of record OY728131.1, on the reverse strand, counting down.
ATCCCTTTGTATCATGAAGCTCTCGATAGCGACTTGTTCTTTCTTAGGGGGGTTTGAACGTTCCTCTTGACCCGTGTTTCTATTCAAATATTGAGTTATCTGAGAGAGAAGCGTGAAAAAGTCCGCAATTCTCGCTCCCATTGGATTGGGCATCTCATTAGTACAGTCATCACACTGATCTTCACATCGGTTGTTAGCCTGAGTCCTCCTATTACCGGCCATTGGCTGGAATAAAAGGAAAGTTATGCGTAACACATAAAGGGTAATCCGAAGACAAAAGTTGATGACTTATAAATAAACTTTTATTTCCTTAACTCATGAGTCTATAGGCTTCAATCTAGGATTTTCATGATCTAGATTCTAACATATATTCTTAGGGGATTTTTTTTCATTCCCTTAATAAGGGTTCATACTAAGCTTGTGAATTTACTAAAACATATCCCCCAGGAGTGTCGTAACCATGAGTGCAGCAAGGCCCGTTGTCATGCACCAGTTCCCGTTCGAGTCTAGCTCAAAGCGGTGTTTTTGGGTTTTACCCCTAGGATACATCTGTGCCAGAGCCGCCTCTACCTACTCATATCCAGACAGGGATGTATTTGTTTGACAAACCACTTAATTAGTACTTATCAAAACTTAGGGATGTTTTTATTATACTTATTCTTGTCTCTAAGGCTTTACTAGGGTTTTCTAATCCTAATCCCAAAAATAACTAAACCTATCCTTTGATACCAACTATGACAACCCTTCTTTTATTACAAACTTAAACATGATTTATTAAATAAACTATACACTTGATACAACATGGAAGATCGATATTTCTAGTGTATTTGGGGCTTAGGATCATTACATAACAACTTAAAACATGAAATACAACATCTTTATTGAAAACTTCCTTTACATGACCACTGCATTCCCTTGTACTTAGCATTGCATGGGATAACCTGAGGACATGCATAAGAAAAGGGTGAGCTATAAAGCCCAGTAAGGGAATAAACATGGAATACATGAGGAGTAAAATACATGTTAGACAATATGCATATCAATAGATCACAACATAAAAATGAACATAAATGCATGACAAATCATGATAATCAAAACATGGAAATGTGGCAACAACACTTAACATAGAATTAGCATGAGTCGAGGCTCATTGCACATGGAGCATGAGTAAATCCTCATTGCACATGAAGCACGAGTAAACCCTCATTGAAATTTAATTAGAATGATTCAACACTCATTGAACATGACGTATCATGATACTATACTTTACCCAATGCATTGGAGTGCTATAAGGGATCACTATTCTTAAACATTTCATTTCATGCATAAGTGTGCCACATGGATCATAAAACATGGATTCATAAAACATAATCATTTATTACATGATAAAGTAATGTGGAATTAATACATGAAACTTTATAATCAATAAGTAAATGTTCATAAAGGTTAATACCCTTGATGGATAAATGGTCATGGTATTCACTACACAATGTCATTGGCTTAGAAAATCGGTGCGATTTTGGCAGCGTAACGGCGTGACATAAGAATTCATAAAAATGGTTGATGAGAGAGAAAGGGGTTCCTAATCATATTTACATATAATGTAAAGTAAGTAGGTCATATAGATACATGTCCCAACAATTGTAATGTAATTTAGATTCATGATACAAAAGTATTGCTTGAATGTAAATGAGGAGAGAGAAGTTCCTTTCAGAATTCCGGCATAGTAACGGGTGTACATGGGACGCATTTAATGAGAGAGAAAGGGGTCTCCCATAATTCAAACATAAATAGGTCAGTATGAGGGAGGTTTGAAACCATACCCCAACATTCATAATTGAATTTAAAATGGAAAAACAACTTAAAGAAAATTGGACAAAAATGAGAAAGGAAGAAAAAACCCCTTACTTGGAAGTGTGCTTTCAAAGGATAGAGAGAGCCTTGAGAGAGGCTTATTGGGGGATTGGGGCACCTTGGGAGGATTCTAGAGAGAGTATGGAATAGGTTGGACGAACTCCAAAGGCTTTGAGTGAGGAGGAAGTGGGATCTTGGGTGGGTTTATATAGGAAAGGTGATGGAATTCTTTATTATTTAGGTTTAGGACCCCTTATATTAAATTAATCTAAACCACAAACCATCCCATGGTTTTTTACCATGGTTTTTGGAAAAGGGAAGAGGAAAAAAATATTTTATAAGTCTAAAGTCCGAAATTCTTAAAATAATAGGGTTGCTTATGTGGAGGTGAGTCACACTTCCATGGAAAACAATTTAAAAAGACAAGGTGTTTAATAAGTCTTGAAGGGTCCATTAATGCTTTGAAAAGTAAGTCAAACAAACCAAAAATCACATTATTTTAATTTTAAAACATATATTGGCCGAATATAAATCTTATAGTATTTTATTGCATTACTATTGTGTCATTATGATGTCATAAAACACATTATATATTTAAACAGTATTTAATTTTTACCCAAAAAATTGACTGTCTCAGAAAATTATGAAAAATTCACCGTTGGATAATTTCGACGTCCTGATTACATAAATAACATTTATTTTATCTAAATAATTTTCTAAATAGGTTAATTTTCACTTTTAAAATAAAAACTGACATTTATCAAAAATTCACGGGTTTTGACAAAAATGGCTTTCAAACCTTAATAAAAATTACAATTGCATTCATAAAATTATATGATCACTTATATTTAATAAAAATTAATTTAATAATAATAATAATATTTTATTAAAATATTATTTAATTCAAAAACACCTTAATTTAATAAAATATAATTCTTAATTAAATAATAACTAAAAAACACTATTTGTACTTTAAAAACTATTTACAATGTATCAATGATGACAAGAAAGTATATTTATTATTATATACAAAAATAATGTACATGAACATAGTACTATCGATTTGTTACATAAGCCCTTAAAACAGCTGCATAAGACCTAAGGGTAAGGTGTGTGATGGTGACAGACTCTTGGGGTGGCTCGGATAACATCGCTCGAGTGGTAATTTCTATCAACTTCCACTTTTCCCGTAGACAGTCCCGTTCGATATTGGAATGATGAAGCTCAGCTTGGGCTTGGTCAAGAGTGAATCCCAAGGATTCCACCTCTTTTCTGAGCTCTGACAAATGGGCTTCGTATGGAGCAATTCTACTGGATGAGTTCATCGCTTCTTTTGTCTGAGTAAATTGGGTTTGTTAAAGTCTTATATTTATACTAATCATGTGATCACTGTTCAACAACTATAAAAGTAACAGTAACAATTCTTAACATAAAACCAAAGAATTTGACATTTTATATAAACATTTTATATAAAGAGACATTTAATTAGATCAAGTGGGATTTACATTAATGAAACTTTGGGTCGTTACAGACGAGCTCAGCTCTAGGCAGCTGAGGCCTATGACCACGGTGCTCTAGAGATGATTAGAGGTACAAACTGTGTCTACTCCACCCTATATGTAGTACGTATATACATAGGTTCTAGTCATTATTTTATTTCCATGGCCCTCATTCGGAGTTTGGAGATTTCATTGGAACCGTTGGCTTTATCCTTACTGCTAGAGACTCTTACAGGGGCAGATTTGATGATTACACACTGGTGTCAGTAGTTTGAGCTTACTCTAGGAGGAAAGATCTTCAGCTGGGATCTTCTAGTAGCGGCGTCAAGGCCTTACTATGTCATCTTAGGTATAGACTTGTTATCCACAGTCCATGCTCAGATTGACTGTATTAGGTGAAAAGTGCAGTGTATCCGCACGGATGGGACAAGGTTTTCATTCACCAGTGAGAAGTAAACCTTTTCAGCATAGTATGGACTTACCCAGAGGAGGGTGAAGGTGATTACTCATCATTTTTCTATCCATACCCTTGGAGAAATTGATGTTGAGAGTCTGAGCTATCCTGTAGTGGTGGACTAGTATGCCCATGTCTTTCCTAATGATGTTCTGAGATTACATCCACGCAAATAGGTATACTTTTATATCAAACTATACCTCGGGATGCCACCGATATCTATACCAACATATTGGATGGCTCCCGTGGAGATTTGAGATCTTTGAGTATAGCTGGAGGACTTGCAGGAGAAAGGTTCATTTGGCCTAGTGTTTTTCCTTGGGCAGCCCTGATTTTGTTCGCCAAGAAGGCATATGGGAGTTTGAGACTCTGTGTGGACTATCAGTGCCTAAACCAGGTTACCATAAAGAACAAATACTCACTTATGAGGATTGACAATCTTTTTGATCAGCTGAAGGGAGCACGGTGGTTTTTGAAGTAGACCTCAAATCAGGCTATCACTAGATCAGGGTACGAGATGAGGATGTGCAGAAGACGACCTTTAGATGTTGGTATGGCCATTATGAGTTTTTGGTTATTCCATTCATCATGAACAATGCCCTAGTAGCATTCATGGGACTCGTGAATAGTATCTTCTATCCATACCTCGATCGCTTTGTGGTAGTCTTCATCGATGACATCCTAGTATACTCAACTATAGATGAAGCGCATGCCTATCATCTGTAGACAGTTCTGGACACACTCCGAGAGCACTAGATTTATGGTAAGCTCTTGAAGTTCTAGTTCTGGATCTGAGAGGTTCACTTCCTGGGACACGTCATCTCAGAGGCTGGAGTTGCGGTGGATCCAGTGAAGATTTAGGTTTTTCTTTCTTGGTATCCACTTAGGAGTGTGATGGAGGTGTGGAGTTTCCTGGGTCTGTCCAGTTTCTACTGGAGGTTTGTTCCTGACTTTTCCAGAGTTGTGGCACCCTTATCAGCATTGATGAAGAAGGGAAAACCCTTCATGTGGTCATATAGATTCCAACGGAGTTTTTAGGAGCTGAGGTAAAGACTGACGAGTGCCCCCATCTTGAGGCTACTGGAGGAGGGTGTTGGGTATGTAGTCTACTGCAACGTATCAGGGACCAAGTCCTGATGTAGAAGCGAGGAGTGATCGCATATGGTTCTCGACAGCTGAGACAGTAGGATAAAAACTACTCTACCCATAACCTGGAGTTAGTAGTAGTGGTATTCACCTTGAATATGTGGTGACATTACTTGATGGATGAACATTTTACAGTATACTTTGATCACAAGAGTATCAGGTATATCTTCTCTCTGAAAGGACCTAAACCTGAGATAGCGATGTTAGCTTGAGTTCCTCCAGGACTATGACTTCGATATAGTCTATACTCCTAGGAAGGGGAATGTAGTAGCAGATGCACTCAACAGGAGATCTGGTATACAGTTTCTGAGTGAGGTGACGGAGCAGCTAGCCGCTTTGTGGATATCCTACATGGATCGAGATAGAGCATCTTATCTTCAGTCTCTGATAGTCACTCCCCCACTCCTTCAGTGAGTCAGGGAGGCGCAGCTTGGGGACACTAAATACGAGGCTCGACATGCTCAGATATCCACAGGACAGGCACTTGATGGATTTTCTGAAGGTGGGTAGCACGCCATCCTTTTCAGAGGACATATTATGGTATCGATGGTTCTACAGGAGGAAGTGTTGAGGGAGTTCCATACGTCCCTTCTAGCAGTACATCTAGGAGTGGTGAAGATGTATCAGGACCTCCGACATTAGAACTGGTGGTTGGGAATGAAGAAAGCAGTGGCAGAGTTTGTCTCACAGTGCCTCGCTTGTCAGCAAGTGAAGGCAGAGCATCAGGTTCCAGTAGGTTTAACTCAGCCACTTGAGGTGCCAGAGTATAAGTGGGATGGAATTTCCATGGACTTCATGACAATACTTCCATGCACGTCCAAGGGACATGATTCTATCGGGGTGATCGTTTACCAACTCACCAAGTCGGCCAACTTCCTACCAATCAGAGAGAAGGGATCAGTAGAGAGCTTAGGATACCTCTATGTACATAAGATTGTATGGCTTCATGGAGTGCCCCCCAATGATTATCTTCGTTCATGATGCATGTTTTACTTCTCGGCTATAGAAGGGGTTGCAGGAGGTGTTTGGGACTTAGCTTCAATTGAGCACCGCTTTTCGTCCTCAGATAGATGGTCTGATAGAGTGGACCATTTAGACCCTCAAGGACATGTTGCGTACTTGCATCCTTGATTTCAGTCGCAGCTGGGAGGACCACTTTCCCTTGGTGGAGTTCACGTACAACAATAGTTATCACTCCACCATCGGTATGGAACCATTTTAGGCATTGTATATTCGACCTTGTAGATCACCTCTGTGTTGGACTGACCCAGGGGAGTCAGCATTCATGGGACCAGAGATGGTATGGGCTACCACGGAGAAGGTGCATATCATTCAAGAGCGGATGAGGACTGCACTGAGCAGGAATAATTCTTATGCTGATAGGAGATGGAGACCTCTGGAGTTCGAGGATAGTAACCATACCTTTCTACAGGTCTCACCTCAGTGAGGTTTGTGGAGATTTGGTTGGGGCAGCAAGTTATCTCTGAGGTTTATAGGACCCTTTCAGGTCCTCAGCAGAGTTGGTGAGGTGGCATACCGCCTAGCCCTTCTCCCTCAATTGCACCGGGTGCACGACGTTTTCCATGTATCCTAGCTAAAGAGGTACGTTCATGATCCTTCACACATCATTGACTGGGGTAAGCTAGACATCGAGGATGGGAAGACGTTTTCGGAGGTTCCAATAGACATTGAGGATCGATAAGAGAGAATCCTTCATGGGTGATTGATACCTCTGGTGCACATACGTTGGCAGCACGGGAACCTCCAGGAGAACACATGGGAGTGGGAGGCTCATATTCATACTCAGTACCCCCACTTGTTTCCCAAGTTTTTGTTATGCCTTTCAGGGGTGAAAATCCCTGACGTGGGGAGAATGTAAAGACCCAGAATTTTCCATGTAATTTTTTTTAATTATATGGAAATATTACGAGTCTGTGAAAATTGACGACATGTGATTTCGAGGCCCAAAGTTCCCAGAATGAATTTATGAACTTTATTTAAGGTACGTTCAATAAACATGCTGGTGGTGATTCATAACTTTTGAAATGGTGCTCAAAATTGAAATATGAGGACACCGTTAAACTCGCAGTACCGATTGTTTCTTAAGGAGGCCTTCACCTCGATCATAGTGGGTCGAGGGTAGAAGATGGAAATCTCAGTTTTTTTGGAGGAATAAAAATAAAACAATAGTTTTGTTTTTATTTGAAATATCTCCACCACTTTTTGAATTTTTTGGTGGGGACCACCTGACCTTGAAACCCCTCTTTTAATGTGGTGTAACTCTTGGAAACCCTCCCCCAATTAATAAGCCATCATTAATTGAACAATTAATGAACTCTTAAACATAATTTGGGGGATTGTCTCCTCACTTCTCCTGGAATTGAGAATTATTGGAAAATTCTTTTGATGGATAAATCTTAGTGGAAGAACATCCTCCAACGAAGAACCTCCTCCAATGAAGAACGAATCTACAGATCAAGAACGTTGAACCAATGTTGGAGTACGGATCGGAAGCGTATTGTGGGAGCGACGCACGTCGGAGTCTCCTTCATCGTCTTAATATTCTTCCTCGTTCCATATCCAAAGAATTATTGAGGTAGGGTTTTTTCTTGAATATTCTTCGTTGATTTACGTTGATTCAATATTCTTGAGTTTCATGTTATCGGTCTAATGTGGAGGGTACAGGCCAAAAAAACATGGCCTGATCTCTCTGCTACTTCATTGTTTGACGTGTTCTTCATGAGCGAAACCTTGAGTTGATCAGAACTCGACCTTGATGGTATAAATGAAAAGGCGATGTCTAGGGACACACAACGATTCTTTAAGATTGAAGAACGGGCCACCGAAGCTCACCCGGTGACCCATGGAAGTCTGCCAGCAACCGACGCCGATAGGGTACAGGCGGCGGCCGGCACATCGGTCGGTCATGACGGTGGCAGTGGTGCAACCACTCCACTGAAGGAGGTCGCGGACCGTCAGCTGTAGCAGATGAGGGTGGCGGTCGGCACATTGGTCGATCGCATGGAAGTCGGGGCAGCGCGCGTCTACGTCGCCGGTGTTGGAGGTCGCGGCTGCCGAGCTGCAGTGGCGCGCCTACAGGGCGGCCGGTACCCGGCTGGCCGTAGAGGAAACAACAGTGCGCACTAGTGCCATTGGAAGGGGAGTTGGCCAAAACCTTGGTCGGCCGCGTCATGCCGAGCGGGACCCGCTCCGACTGGTCCCTTGTGCCAGTAGGCAGCGCCACGTGGCCCCGCCGGGTTGGCCAGAACTGAACGGTCCTTGGGCCGTTCAGGAATCTTGGGGGGCACCTCCCCTAGGTGGAAGCTAGGGAGGGCCCCGCCATGGTGGGCCACCCCGAATGTGGGTCGCGCCCAGCAGGTCGGGCCAGACCCAGGCCCATCTAGACCTAGATAAGTCTTTTTGGCCATATCTTGGGAACCGGGCGTCCGTTTAATGAACAGTCTATAGTGTCAGAATCCTTGGATCGAGACGGTACTTTTGGTATACTCCACTTGAGTTTTGGATAAAGTTTTAGTATGGCCAGGTTGGATCGAACCCAAATCCAACCGGTCCATCCAAACGGGAACGCTAATAACTTACAGATCGGGTGTCCGATTGACACGCCATCTATCGCGTTGGATCCCATATGACATGACGGACCTTCATGATACTTCTTTGTGGGACTTTGTGGCATTTTAATTATCAACCGATGACTTGAGGAGAAGATCCTTCCGAAATCAAGCGTTCTTAGTGCGGGAACCCTGTGGCTAGCTGTACTTGAAGCATTTAACAATCCTGCGTGGGTCATCTACAGATCCTATATGGGTCATCTACAAATCCTGTGTGGGTCATCTTCCAATCCTGTGTGGGTCAGCATCTACAGATCCTGTGTGGGTTATCTTTAGATCCTGTGTGGGTTGTATTTATATCCTGTGTGGGTCATCTTTGATCCTGTGTGGGTCAACAGCAAAGCTTCTCGACAAAGTAAGATGATCTATCAATATAGCTAATCATCTATACTTCCATACTTAAGTTATACCTAGTGTGAGATGAGTCTTTACCTTTGTGGTATTATTCTGTGTGGTGCTACCTATGTGGTATTTCTTCCTTCATGGAACAGTTATGCTTTTGGATAAAGAGTTGGGCTATGTGTTCTTCTTGAATGAGTTGGGTTACTTGATAACTTAGGTATATGTATGGGCATATACATAAGTAGGGTTGATTTTTGATTCATGATTTTTAATTGTGGTCTTTCTTTTTAGATTATCCTATGTGGATTCTGAGAGTCCTTTAGGAGTCTTGGGGTCCCTAGTGAGTATTGTTATACTTTCCCCTACACAGGCTATTCCCGCACCTTGTTGTGTCTTGTTTAGATGATGGACAGCATTGATTGAGGCTGAGGGTGCTAGGACTAGAGGTTGATCGGAGGTGGATCATTAGAAGAGATGAACTGTAGAGACGATCATTCAAGATATGTACATACCCTTTAGGTAGGATCCTCGGTGGGTGTTCATAGGCATTGTTTTCAGTTTTACTTGTACTTTCCAGTTGGGTTTGTATTCCAGCCCCTTTACTTACTGTACTCACCCTATTTACTATATAGTTTACCTTTTGCTTGAATCTTTTTGTGTGACTGGATAGTGTGGGTTTTCAGGTTAAAAGGCAATGACTTCCCAGTTTTAGGGATATGCCTTTCCGGTGCTAGTCGCCAGCCCCTGGCCTATGGAAGGCGGGCTTGGGGTAGTCACAGCATGGGCCTCGGGGGACGGGTCGTGACATACTGGCCACACCGTGCATTGTATTTTGGTGCATCTGATTTATACACATCACAAATGACTTATAGATCATTGTCCTAGAGTATCAAAACAATCAAAATATGTTTTCTCAGTTTTTAGTATGCCAGCTGTGTTTTTTTACTAAAATGTCATTTCAAACTAAAAACATACATTATGAGTCATACCGGTCACATCATATATCAGTTTTATGTGAGACTACTTCATACATGTAAAAAATGACTTAAGAATAATTTTCCTAAATTATAAATACAACCAGAGTGTATTTTCTTAGTTTTTAGTGAGTGACACATTTTGAACTAAAATGTCAATTTTAAACTAATAATGGACACTTTTAGTCATACCGGTCACACCATGAATCATATTGAGGTGGGTTTGATTCTTAAATGTCAAAAATAACTCATGGATCATTTTCTTAAAGTATCAAAACAATCCCGATGTGTTTTCTTAGTTTTCAGTATATCACTTGTTGTTTTTACTTAAATTAATGTCAAATTTAAATAAAAAGAGGCACTTTGAGGGATACTAGCCACCCTATATATCATATTGAGGTGTGGATTATTCCTAAACATCACAAATTACTTGTAGATATTTTTCCTAAAATATCAAAACAATATGAATGTGTTTTCTTGGTTTTTAGTATGTCTCTTGTTGTTTTTACTTAAATTAATGTCAATTTTAAATAAAAAGAGACACTTTGAGTGATACTGGCTACACCATGAATTATATTGAGGTGAGGCCGATTCCTACATGTCACAAATGACTCATAGATAATTTTAATAAATTATTAAAACAATCTGAATGCATTTTCTCTATTTTCAGTAGGTCAATTTTTTTTTACTAAAATGTCATTTCAAATTGGAAACACGTATTATGAGTCATATCAGCTACATCATGCATTGGTTTGATATGAGAATACTTCATACATGTGATAAATGACTTAATAATATTTTTCTTAAATTATCAAGACAATCAGAGTTCATTTTCTTGGGTTCTAGTGAGTGACACATTTTGAACTAAAATATCAATTTTAAACTAATAACAAATACTTTTAGTCATACTCATCACACTGTGCGTCAAATTGAGGTGTGGTTGATTCCTACAGGTCACAAATTACTCATGGATCATTTTACTAAATTTTCAAAACTATAAAAATGTTTTTATTTAGTTTTTAGTATGTCACATGTTCTTTTTACTTAAATTAATGTTAATTTTAAATAAAAAACACATTTAGAGTTATACTGGTCACACTATGTGTCCTATTAAGGTGGTGTTGATTCATACAGGTAAAAATGAATCATAGATCATTTTCCTAAAGTGTGAAAATAATCATAATGTTTTTGCTCAGTTTTTAGTATGCCAATTGTGTTTTTTACTAAAATGTCATTTCAAACTGGAAACAGACATTTTTAGTCATACCGGTCACATCGTGCATCGGATTGAGGTGTGGTTGATTCCTACACTTAAAAATTGAATCTTGGATCATTTTCCTAAAGTATAAAAATAATCTAAATGAATTTTCTTAGTTTTCAATATGTCACTTTTTCTTTTTGCTGAATTTAACCAAAATTTAATATAAAAATACACACTTAAAATCATATCATCCACACAATTCATTGGATTTAGGTGTGGTTGATTCCTATATATTAAAAATGACTTATTTATAATTATTCTAAAGTATCAAAACAATTTGAATTAATTTTCTTAGTTTTCGGTATGTCACTTGTTCTTTTTACTAAAACTAATTTCAATTTTAAATAAAAAGAGACGCTTTGAGTGATACCGATCACTAGTTGTTTTTTCTTAGTTTTGAGTAGGTCAGTTGCTCTGATACCAACTATATTGACCCAGACATTTCATACATAGATATCACATCTTAGTAGATTAATATTCCTAACATAACATAATGATTTATTCCAAAATAGTTTAGGTCTAGTGCTTTTTGAAACATGGAAACATAAATAACTAGTTCATAAGTGTATCTCATTGAGTTATTATTTACTAGAAACCTTCTTATACATATCATTTCTAAAACCAACTATGGATATGGAACATAATAAAGGGTGATCATAGATGCTTAATAAGTGAAAATAAGAGAGATATCAATGGTCATATAAGGATAACATGAGCATAAATATGTTAAAAGGTGATATTAATATTATAAATTCATACCCTACATATTATAGATCATAATCATGTGTCATGTATCAATGCATGGTAGTTTAATCCTTAAAATTCACTTCACATTTCATTCAACATGGGGTTTCCTCTTCCACCTGAATGGAACATGTTCTCTCTTTTATGGCTTGTTGTAGATATTTTAAAGGAAAATATGACTTCCCAAAAGATCTTTATAAAAACTAAATACGTATTAGATAAAAATTATAATGAAATTAACTTACAAGTAGTGTATAAAATTATGAAAAAATTATTTAATTACATACAAAGACACACTTTGAGTCATACTGGCCACATCGTGCGTTACCATGCTTTCCATTTGTTTTCTTTATTGAAATGGAAACATTGAATTGTCAATATTTATCATTTTACTTCAAGTTCCCTCCATTTCCTTTGAAGGAAAGTGATAAATGTGGACAATATAGGGGTGACAATGTTTTTAGGGAGAATAAGTTTGTGGAAGATATTGTTTTCATGAGTAGTTAAAAGTTTAATTTAGATTATGTTAATTCAATAGAGAACAGATAATATTATGAGTAAAAACATGGTATATTAAAAAAACTTTACCTTCTCATTGAATTCTAAGTTACAGCCTCAAAGTCCAAACTCTCATGAGCATGATCAGTTTCAAACAAACTACCCTGACTCGAACAAAGGAATCCACCTATATAAGAAAAAAATTCCTATGTGATTAATACTAAAAATAATTAAATTAAACGTAAATATGAAACAATATAATACTTATATTGGAGTCACATCTTCATGCTATTTATGTATATTCTTTCATCATGTATGTTTCCCATTTGTTTCTGAGCACATCTATATCTTCTTGTGAATATGAGTCTTTTTTAAGATCATAGTAGTACTAGAAAAATATAAATACACAAAGGATTAATAAATATTTTAAATTAAATAGTAATTATCTTTAAAAATACCTCTTTAGGGATTCTAGTTTGTTCATGAAATATGATCTCTCTCATAAATTTACACACATAATAACCACAATCTTTTCCATTGGTTTGTTTCATATGCTGCAGAAACATTGAGTAGAATAAGTAATTTGTTTTGATATGTGTTTAGATAATGAAATATTATTATATATACCCTGATACTTGTCTATTTATAAAACTTGGATTAGTCCTCATGCTTATCCCCTAGCCTCATTCCTTGTTTTTCACAATATTGATGCACTTCCCTATCATAACATAATATTCATTAAAAGATAATATATATTATTAACTTGATTTTTAGTTCTAAAACATTGGATTTAGTGTATTAAAAATTTAAAAACACCATCATGTGTGGATGGTTTTTTGGATATCTATTCATTTAATCTTGGAAATAAATCTTTTTAGAATCCAAATTTACCATAATGAGCATCCAATGCTACCTAAAAACACAAAAATTAATAAGTAATAAAAGAAATGAAAATATATTTGATATGATTAAATCATAAAGTTTTACCCCTACATCATTGGTATTAAATAAAGTATGTCATTCTAAATTTTTCTTTCAAACAATTTTATCATGCCTACCACTATTTCATCCTTTTTTTTGTTATCTATTTTTGGTTATTCTGTAGAGGTGATGTGAGGAATAACGAGTCCAAAAAACCATGGGAAAATTCCTTAAATTTTTTTCATATATACACCTGACAAAAATATTAAATGTATTTGTTCATAATTAACACAGTATATCAGCTTTTGGAAAATAAAATCATGAAAAAATACCTCATGTATACATTTACAACTGATTCGCCTACGCAATCATAGTCGAGGATTTCACTTGCACTCTCAGCACCAATGAAGTCTTCATATTTCTCTCCATACATATTTTCTTAAAAATCAACTATGTGATTATGAAAATCTTTTAACTTTGTATCCACATGAACCTTCAATGATGGTAAATGTTGATATAGAATGGATTTGGTAATGGTGATTTTGGTAGATCTTTTCGCTCAGTTGGTCGATCCTTTAGATGGTTTTGAGTCAGTATTTCATTTTTTTTCCTTTTCACTTTTTCCATATATAATAACATTCATTGGTTTAGAACTTTTTTAATTAATTATTAAAGTTTTATCTTGAGAAATAAATTTTAAATGAATACATCCTTGTTGACATGTTTTTTTACAAGATTTTATGGCCATGTGATGAATATTCTGATAGATTTTTTGACCGTATGAATATCTTTCTCATGAATTGGAACATGTATCTTGACACTCAACTCATGGGATACGCTAATTGATACTTTCATATGACATATTGGAAGTGTTCTGTTATGTAGCATTATGTTTTGGATATTGAACATAATATCCCTCGCTAAAAGGCAATGGGTGGGTATTGGTAGATATAAATCACAGTCATTATCACCCTATAGAATATCAGTACAGAAAAGGTATCAGTTTCTATCTAATTCAAATTTTACAGAAACATTTATTAGAACATTGATAACCTTTTCTAATAAATCTCATTGAGGTGAATTTCTCACCTCATATCTAGTGGGGGTGGAGCGGGATCTATATAGAGTGGTTGTTCTTGAGTTGCTTCTTCTCTTTCCCCCCCCCATAAAAGTTTCCATCATCTCTCTCTTCCATTGGAATTCTTCTTCAAAGGTAGATATTCTTTCTCTCATCTATTTTATTAATTCACTTTGATCCTCCTCTTGTTCTTTTTCTAAAAATATATTCGAGGTGTCTCCCCAAAACCTACACCTCTAACACGGCCATATTGTTCTGGCCACTTCAAGGCCACCGATATTATGTGTTCATCTGGTATAGGTGTTTCTGATTCCTATGACTATGTTGGATATAAAATATTGGAAAATAATTTATCATTGTTATGTAATAGTGTTTTAAAGAAAAACCAAATTTTATTATGTAAAACTTTCAAATGTTTCCCACACTTTTTGTGTGTTTTCATATATTAGAATCCCATCTTTATATACACGTGCCTCATTCCATAACACATGGAATAGGATGGAAGTGGATTTGTATTTTCAGTCATCAATATGTATATAAACATAGGAACATAATTATAGTGTTGTTTCATGTCACATAAAATTATTACGGTAGATTTAAAATACATACCAATTTTTTTCAAGTGAATCATATCCCATCCTTGCTTTACAATAGGGGTACAATGGTTTTACTACTCATTCCTTATTTCCAGTACTCATATTCTACTTCATAAATAAAAAAACTATCAATCAAAGTTATTAATATATGTATCATCAAACAATGTATTACTAGCTGTAATGTACTTGAAAATACACATCATCACGATGGTTAGTAAATGCATCTCATTCTTCTTGGGTAATCAGGTGTGCATAGATAAGCGGTGGGTGTGAGTTTATTTTCCCTTCAGTATCTTTAAGATTATGTCTTGTCATAATTGTGTGAAATTCTCTGTGAATACTTCTAGTAAGAATTAATACAAATTTCTTATGGGATTCATCTACTATAAATGTACTCTGTAATGGATAATGAAGAGTAATTCAATATTTCATTATTTAATTTTTTAGTAAAATAAATAAATGATATCATAATGTTACCATAAACATCAGTGTCTTAAGACCATGAAAAACATGGTTCCATGAATATAAATCAATCAGCATGCGTTGTTAAGTGACAATTCTAATGTAACTACTGAACATGTCCTTGTTGGGGTTAACATGCTAGCCATGCACATTTCATCTGACCTCGTATTTGATGCCTTTGACTTTTACCTTAATGATTTTTGCGAACACCATAAAACTATGACACTTCTTTTTTTTGGTTTTTTGGTCCTTCATCACCTACCATTTCCCCTGAATCAACATTGTTAATATGTTCCTCTGGAAAAGTAGCATAAAATGTCATTTCAAACTAGAAACATGCACTTTGAGTAATACCAGTCAGATAGTGTGTCAATTTGACGTGAGACTACTTCCTACATGTCAAAAAATACTTACAAATAGTTCTCATAAATTATTAATACAGTCCAAGTTTCTTTTCTTAGTTTTCAGTGAGTGACATGGGTTTTGAGCTAAAGTGTCAATTTTAAACTAATAATGGATACTTTGAGTCATACAGGTCACACCGTGTGTCAGATTGAGGTTTGGTTGATTCCTACATATCAAAAATGACTTATTGGTCATTTTATTAAATTATAAAAATAATCCAAATGTGTTTTCTTGGTTTTCAGTATGTCACATTTTCTTTTTACTAAAATTAATTTCAATTTTAAATAAAATGATACAATTGGATCCATATCAGTCACACCGTGTATCTTATTGATGTGTGGTTGATTACTTCATGTAAAAAATGACTTTGGGTCATTTTCCTAAATTATCAAACCAATCCAAATGGGTTTTATTGTTTTTAAGTATGTCACTTGTTCTTTTTACTAAAATTAATATCAATTTTAAATAAAAAGACTCACTTGGAGTTATAACTATCACACTGTGTGTTAGATTGAGGTGGGGTTCAATCCTAAAAGTCAAAATTTACTTATGGATATTTATCCTAAATTATCAAAACAGTATGAATTCATTTTCTAAGTTTTAAGTTTTTCACTTGTTCTTTTTAATAAAATTAATGTCAATTTTAAATAAAAAGACACACTTAGAGTCATATCGGTCACACCATGCATCAGATTGAGGTGCAGATAATTCTTACACATCAAAAATGACTTATGGTTTGTTTTACTAAAGTATCAAAATAATACGAATGCATATTCATGCTTTTGGGTATGTCAATTTTATTTTTTACTAAAATTTCATTTCAAATTGAAAACATGAACTTTGAGTCATACCAGTCACATCATGTGTCAATTTTACATGAGGAGAATTCATACATGTAACAAATTACTTATGAATCGCTTTCCTAAATTATCAATACAATAAAATCATATTTTATTATTTTTTATTGAGTGACACACGTCTTGAACTAAAATATAAATTTCAAAATGATAATGAATACTTTGAATCATACCGGTCACACTGTGGGTCATATTGAAGTGAGATTAATTCCTACACATCAAAAATGAATTATGAATCATTTTACTTAAGTATCAAAACAATCCAAATATTTTTTTCTCATTCTTGATCCTGTCACTTTTCCTTTTTACTAAAATTAATGTCAATTTTTAATAAAAGGACACACTTCTGGTCATACCGATCACAAAATTCATTATATTGAGGATGGGTTTATTCCTAAACATCACAAATGACTTATAGATCATTTTTCTAAAATATCAAAACAATGCAAGTATTTTTTTTCTTGTTTTTAAGTATTTCAATTGTTCTTTTTACTAAAATTAATGTCAATCTTAAATAAAAAGGTACAATTGGAGTGATGTCAGTCACACTATGCATCGGATTGAGGTGTGGTTAATTCTTACATATCAAAAATGACTTATGGATCATTTTATTAAAGTATCAAAATAATTTGAATGTGTTTACTTTATTTTCATGATGTCACTTGTTCTCTTTACTAAAATTAATGTCAATTTTAAATAAAAGGACACGCTTATAGTTATACCAGTCACATCGTGCATTAGATTGAGGTTGGGTTGAGGGATACATATCAAAAATTACTTGTGGATTATTTTATTAAATTATCAAAATAATCTAAATGAGTTTTATAAATTTTGAGTATGTCACTTGTTCTTTTTAGAAAAATTAATGTCAATTTTAAATAAAAAGACACACTTAGAGTCATATCGATCACACCTTGACTCGGATTGAGATGAGGCTAACTTCTATACATCAACAATGACTTATGTATTTTTTTCCTAAATTATCAAAACAATACAAATGTGTTTTATTAGTTTTGATAATGTCACTTGTGTTTTTACTAAAATATCATTTCAAACTACAAACACGCACATTGATTCATATCAGTCGCATCGTGTGTTAGTTTGATATGAGACTATTTTCTACACATAAAAAATGACTTATTAATCCTTTTTCAAAATTATAAAGACAATCGAATTTTGTTTTCTTGGTTTTTAGTGAGTGAAAAGCATTTTGAACTAAAATTTCAATTTTAAATTGATAATAGATACTTTGAGTTATATTGGTCACACAATGAATTGTATTGAGGTTCAGTTGATTCCTAAAGGTAAAAATAACTTATGGGTTATTTTTCTAAAGTATAAGAACACTCCTAATGTGTTTTCTCGGTCTTGAGTATGTCAGATGTCCTTTTTACTAAAACTAATGTCAATTTTAAATAAAAAGACACATTTTGAGTCATATCGGTCACACCATGCATCAGATTGAAGTGGGGTTGATTCCTACACAACAAAAATGAATTATGGATAGTTTTTCTAAACTATCAAAACAATCTAAATGTGTTTGATTGGTTTTCAGTATGTCACTTGTTATTTTTACTAAAATTAATGTCAATTTTATATAAAAAGGCACACTTGGAGTTATACTGGTCACAATGTACATAGGATTGAAGTTATGATGATTTCAAAACATTAAAAATGACTTATGGATTGTTTTCCTAAAGTACCAAAACAATCTGAATGGGTTTTCTCAGTTTTCAATATGTCACTTATTCTTTTTACTAAAATTAATGTTAATTTTAAATAAAAAGACACACTTTGAGTTATACCAGTCACACCATGCATCATATTGAGGTTAGGTTGATTCATAAACATAAAAAATGACTTTTCGATCTTTTTCATAAAGTTTCAAAACAATTTTAATGTGTTTTCTCAATTTTTAGTATGTCACTTGTTCTTTTTACTAAAATTAATGTCAATTTTAAATAAAATGACACACTTGGAGTTATATCAATCAAAACAAGATTCATATTGTTATTAATATGATTTATAAATTAAAAAAAATAACTTATAGATCATTTTATTAAAGTATCAAAACAATCTTAATGTGTTTTCTTAGTTTTCAGTATGTCACTTGTATTTTTTACTAAAATGTCATTTCAAACCGCAAACAAACACTTTGAGTCATATCAGTCACATCATGTGTCATTTTGACATGAGACTACTTCCTACACATAAAAAATGACTTATGAATCATTTTCATAAATTATCAATAAAATAAAAGTATTTTTTCTGGGTTTTTAATGAGTGACACACATTTTGAACTAAAAGGTCAATGTTACACTGATAATGAATACTTTGAGTCATACTGATCACACTTTGTGTCAGATTGAGGTAAGGTTGAATCCTACATGTAAAAAATGAATTATTTATCATTTTTATAAATTATAGAAATAATATTAATCCTTTTTATTGGTCTTGAGTATGTCACTTGTCCTTTTTACTAAAATTAATGTCAATTTTTAATAAAAGAACACACTTAGAGTCATACTAGTCATGTTGTGCATTGTATTGAGGTGGGGTTGATTCCTAAAGATCAAAAATTACTTATGAATAGTTTTCTTAAAGTATAAAAACAATATGAATGTTTTTTATTGGTTTTAAGTATGTCACTTATTCTTTTTACTAAAATTAATGTCAATTTTAAATAAAAATACATACTTGGAGTTATATCGGTCACATCATGCATCACGTTGAGGTGTGGTTGATTCATATATATCAAAAATGACTTATTTATAATTTTATTATAGTATAAAAATAATATAAATGTGTTTTATTGGTTTTAAGTATGTCATTTGTTCTTTTAACTAAAATTAATTTCAATTTTAAACAAAAAGACACACTTAAAGTTATACCAGTCACATTTTACATCATATTGATATATGGTTGATTATTATAAGTTAAAAATGAATTATGGGTACTTTTCCTAAATTATAAAAAAAATATGAATGTGTTTTATTGGTTTTCATTATGTCACATGTTCTTTTTACTAAAATTAATGTCAATTTTTAATAAAAATTCATAATTGGAGTTATACCGGTCACACCATGCATTTAATTAAGGTGAAGTTGATTACTAAAAACCAAAAATTACTTATGGATCATTTTTCAAAAGTATAAAAAAAATATGAATGCATTTTCTTAGTTTTTAGTGTGCCACGTGTTCTTTTTACTAAAATTAATGTCAATTTTAGATAAAAAGACACACTTGGAGTCATATCAGTCACACCGTATGTCAATTTAAGTGCGGTTGATTCCTAAAAATCAAAAATTACTTATGGATTGTTTTATTAAAGTATAAAAACAATAATAATTCATTTTCTCAGTTTTTAGTATGTCACATGCTCTTTTTACTAAAATTAATGTCAATTTTAAATAAAAATATACACTTAGAGTCATATCAGTCACACTGTGTGTCGAATTGAGGTGTGATTAATTTCTATACATAAAAAATGACTTATAGATTATTTTTATAAATTATAAAAATAATCCAAATGAATTTTATTGGTTTTAAGTATGTCACTTGTTATTTTTACTAAAATTAATTTCAATTTTAAATTAAAAGGCACACTTGGAGTCATTCCAGCCACATTGTGCATCAGATTGATGTGTGGTTGATTTATACACATTATAAATGAATTATGGATTTATTTTATAAATTATAAAAAAAATATTAATGTTTTTGATAAATTATAAGTATGTGATGTGTGTTTTGAACTAAAATGTTAATTATAAACTAAAAATATAAAGTCTGAGTCATATTGATCACATTGTGTATCAGATTTAGGTTCCATTGATTGAGTATGTGATATGTTTTTTTCTTTAAAATTTCTACAAAAATCCAGAAAAGATATAAAATGTTCCATTCTTATGTAAGAGAAACCTTATTCTCCCTAAAACACTTCATGTTCTAGGCATCATGGGGTTTCCTCTTCCATCAGAAAGGAACATGTTCATTCTTTTCTAGATTGTTGCATATTTTTTAAAGAAAAATATCACTTACCAATAGATCTATGAAAAAAATAAGTATTAGATAAAAATTATTTGGAAATTAACATACAAATAGTAGGTATATGATGAAAAAATTGATTAACTAATTAGTATTAATTCACCTTTTCATGATGTTTGTATACATTCTTAACCCATTTCCTTGTTTTCATTATCTCTATTATATCCTTTAAGTCCAATATCACATAAGCACAAGCAGCTTTGAACAAACCACCACAACCCGATCAAAATAATTCACCTATATAATAAAACAATTATTATGTTATTAATACTATAAATAAATAAATTAAACAAAAAATTGAAAAAATAAATTAATAAAATTTCAGATTTAAACTAAAACCATATAATTTTAGTCATACTATGTCCACTGTGTATCGGATTGAGTGTATGATCATAGTACAGGAGTGAATCATCCTTGTTGGAAAACCTATTTCTTTATGATTTCTATTAAAAGTAAAAAAATAAGTATCAGATAAAAATGATAATTAAATTAACTAAAAAAATTAGATATATAATGATAAAAACAACTAAATAAGATGTAGGAAGTCATATCTTCATGATATATGTGTACATTCGGACATAAGGTATATTGCCCATTCATTTCTAAAAAAACTATTTCATCTTGTGAATATGAGTATTTTCAAAAATCATGGTATTACTATAAAAATATAAATACAAAAAGGATTAATAAATATTTTAAATGAAAGAGTAATTATATTTTAAAATACCTCTTTAGGATGCTAGTTTGTTAATGGTATATGATATCTCTCATAAGTTTACAAACATAATAACCATAACCTTTTCCATTTGTTTGTTTCGAACACTGTAGATACATTAATAAAAATAAGTAATTTATTTTGATGTGTGTTTGGATAGTGAAATATTATTATATATACCTTGATACTTATCCACTTTTAAAAGTCAAAAGGCTCCTTGTGCGCATGGACCATCCTCATGCCATGATTTTCACGATATTTAAACACCGCCCTATCATAACATAATTATCATTAAAAAATAATATAAAATATATTAATTTAATTTTAGTTCTAAAATTTTGTATGTAGTGTATTAAAAATTGACAAATGTCATCACATGTGGTTGGTTTATTGGGTATCCATTTAGTGAATCCAGAAAATAAATCTTTGAAGTCTCCAAATTGATAGAAATGTGTACCCAATGTGGCCTAAAAAAGGAATAAGTAATAAAAGGATGAAAATATATTTGATATGATTAAATTATAGATTTTTACCCCTACATTGTTGGTATCAATGAGAGTATCATACGTAAGTTTTCTTTCAAATTATTTCTCATGTTTTTCCATGATTTTATTAATTTTTTTATTCCATTTTGGTTTAGTTTGTAGAAGTGACATGAGGACTAATGATTCCATAATTATGTTCATGGGGTAATCCCATTAATTGGTATTCATATATAATCTTGAAAAAAAATGATTGTGTTTATTCATAATTAACATAATATATCAAATATTGGAAAAATCATTAAAACACACCTCATGTATAAATTTACAACTGAGACTCTTGGTAATTCATACTTGAGGATTTCATTTACATTCCCAATATAAATTTAGTCTGTAATGGCCTCTCTGTACATTTTTTCTTAAAAATAAACTATGTTATTACTAACACTTTGTAACTTTGTATTCTCATGAACCTTAAATGTTAGTAAATGTGGATATTGAACAGGTGGGGTAAATGTGCTTTCTGAAGATCTTTTTGTACAGTCAGTTGATCTTTTAGATGGTTTTGATTCAACCTTTCATTTTACCCATTCCCTTTGTCTTTTTGTAATAACATTCATTAGATCAAACCTTTTTTCATTAATTATTAAAGCTTTATCATTAAAAATAAATTATAAATTAATACCTCCTTGTTGTCATGTTTTTTTACAAGATCTGACCACCATGCTATGAATGTTACAATAGCTTTCTCAGTTGTATGAATATCAGTGTCATAAATTGGAATAGGTAGCTTGGTTTTTGGATCATGAGTTATGAGAATCCCCACTCTCACATGAAATTTTGGAAGTTTTTTATTGTGTAGAGTTCCTTCTTGGATATTGAACACGGTATCCCTCACAACAAGGTAGTGTGTGGGTGTTGATATATATAAATCAAAGTTATTTTCAACTTGTATAATATAATTATAGGAAAGCTATTTATGTCTTTCGGATTCACATTTCACAAAAACAATTATGAGAATAATTATTACCTCTTCTAAGATAACTCTTTTAGGGGAATGTCTCACTTAAAAGCTGTGGGGTGGGGCGGGATCTTCATGAAGTGGTTGTTCTTGAGTTGTTTATTCTCTTTGTTTCCCCCCAAAATATTTTCTAGAAACTCATACTTCCAATGGAATTTTTCTTCAAGTACAGTTAATCTTCCTTGAATCTCTTCCATTTATTTATCTTTATCCCCTTATTCTTTTCTTTTCTTAAAATATGTTCAGGGTGTCACCCCAAAAACTACACCTCTAATGCAGCTATGATTTTTTTGTCCATTTAAGGCCACTGATAGTAGGTGTTCATCCAGTACAACTATTGATGATTATTTTTTCTAATTTGTATATAAAATATGGTAAAAAAAGTAATAATTTTTATGTAATAGTGGTTTAAATAAAAAAAATTATTATGTCATACTTACACATGATTCTCCCACTTTTTGTGTATTTTCATCTATTAGTATCCTATATTTATTTATATGTTCCTCCTTCTATTTCATGTTATGTGGGATGGAAGTGGATTTAGATTTGGATTCATCGATCTGTATATAAATAGAGGAGCATAATTATGTTTTTTTTTCATGTTTCATAAAATTATTACGGTAGATTTAAAATACATACCAATTTTTTTCAAGTGAATCTTACCCCATCCTTGCTTTATGGTAGGGGTACGTTGGTTTTTCTTCTCATTACTTATTTTCATAACTTATTTACTATTTTATAAATTAAAAATTCTCAATTTAAGTGATTAATACACATATTTTCAAACAATATATTACAAGACACAATTTACTTGAAAATATATCTCCTCACAATGACTAGTAAACTCATCCCATGCTTCTTGGATTATTAATTGTGAATACATATGCGGTGGGTGATGGTTTATTTTACCTTCAGTATATTTGAGATGAAATTTCATTATAATTATGAGAAAGACTCTGTGATACTTTCTATCAAGAATTAATACAAATTCATTATAAGATTCATCTACTATAAGTTCACTCTAAAAGGGATAATAAAGAGTAATTCAATGTTCATTATATTATTTTTAGTAAAATAAAGGATATAATAATGTTACCATAATATCTTCCCAAATTAGTGTCTTAAGTGTGGTCACAATATGGTACCATGAAGCTACATCAATCAGAACACACTGTCGAGTGATGAGCCCAATGAAATTGTTGAACATGGCCTTGTTGGGGTTAATAGTTTGGTCGTGTGCATCCCAAATGAACTCAAATTTTACACCTTTTCTTTTTGCCTTGATAATTTTTTCTAACACTATTATGCTAAAACACTTTTATTTTTTGGGACAACAGTTCTTTACAATCTACCATTTTTTTAGTTTCAACATCTTTAATATGTTATTCCTCTAGATTGGTAATATCGCCATGCGTAGAAGGTCATTGTTCCTCTGCACTGGGAGCAGCAGCAGGTTGAGAAACTTGTTGTTCCATGGGATTGGGATAATTATCATATAAAAAAGTTGTTATCTACAAAATTGGTTCAATATTTAATTTATATTATGTAAATTCAGTAGTGAATATATAATAACATGAGGTAACACATTGTATATTAAAAAAATGAGATGATTATTAAACTCTCATTTTTTTAAAGGTTGAAGGGATTTTTCCCCTTTATAGAGTATCAAAATACCTTCATTGTGTTATACTTTGATATAAAAAAACCTCATATATATTGGGATTTGTATGAAATTATTTTGAAATACCAATGAAAGGGTCATCCTCAGTTGAATTTACATCTGACCCTTCAGTGGTTTTAGTTTATAATAGAATAATTGACCACATTTAGTTTGTAGGATATGAAACATAAAATACTTGTACTATTTGTGATTCCATTATAAATGGTTCATCTTTGTACCCTTTAATACTAAAATCCACTTTCATGAATACCAATCCATCTATTTTAATATAAATCTTATTATCAACCAACTTGCATTGAAAATTTGGCACTTGGAATGTTGTTTAATCCAACTCTCATATTTTTTTGATGATGCTGAAATATAAAATATTTTCATAAATTGGATTTCTTTCATTACTATCAGATACATGAATATCTTTATCCACAATTATAAATCCACTATTTTTCATGGAACTTCCTTCATCATGTTCATTTTTTATATAACGTATAACCATTAATTACATAACAATTGTAAGATAATACATGCACACTTGGTCCTCTGGATATCCATCGAATTTATTCTGAAATTGAATCTAGAATTTTAATCTGTATCCTTAAAAATATGGTCTTGAAACCATACTATAAACTTTTTATTATGTGTATTTGATATCCAGCTTTCATACCTTGATGGATTCAAATTCCAAAGAATTTATTTAAGGGATTCAACGTAAGGGGAAACCTATAAACTATTATGAAAATTTTAAAGCTGGTCCTAATCCATATCTATAATATTGATTATGAAAACATCTATTATATAAATTAATTCACCCACAAGTCACCCAATGTGATAATATTTTGGTAGACTAATGCTTTCCACACTGGATAGGTAGTTGGTGCAGAATTCAATATCGTCCTCAATAATATATCACTCTATAATAAAACCCTTTGTAAGACTTCAATTTTTGACATACCCTTTCAAAAACTTCATATAACATTCAATGGGGTACATCCATATATAATGTATCAGACCAAATAGTCAAATCTCTCTCACCAAGTGAACCATCAAGTGAACTATTAAATCAAAGAATAGTGTCAGGAAGAACATTTCCAATCCACATAATATGATGGTAATTTTATTTTCCATAGTTTGAAATTTCAGTAGGACTATAACTTTTCTGTATATATCTTGGAAAAATAAACAGATCTTGCTTAATGTATGATGAAAATTATTGAGCAAAATTCAACATAAAGCTACATGAATTAGATCTTTCATCAAAACATAGAATTCATGTGATTTTATACCCTTTAACTTTAAATCATTCATTGAAATGATATTCTTGCTATTTTATGAATACCCCCTCTGGATCCTTTACATCATTAAATAATATTCAAAAATGATATCTCTCCTACCTATAAAGAGTGTAAGAAGTTGGAGGAAGAAAGGTTTATTTTTCACCCTTCTATGGCACCAACTCTTCCCGTATTCCCATGTCAATCATGTCCAACATATCATTAATTCCATACTTTGTTTTGATGGGTTTATTTAGTAACGTTCCAATGACACTATCACATACATTTTTTTCAAGATTCATAACATCAAGAAAATTTCTAACTCATAGATAATTATAGTATGGTAATTAAAAAAATGATCTCTATTTACAACCGGTTTTTGTAAGGTTTTTAAAAAATGTTTATCAAAATCAATGTTCATTTATTTTACTTTCTCAAATATTTCATCACCTATTAGTAGAGATAGTGTTGTACATTCTTCTGAACTCCCATTGAATGATTCCATTCAATATTGTTTCTTATGTCGTTGGGGTAGAAATATGTGATATCCTAGAAACATAGACTTTAATGAATGTTTCAACCTAATTAATTGTACATCTTGTTCTCAAATGGGACACCCTTGAGTTTCTTTAATGATATATCCAAAGAAATTTCCATAAGAAGTAAATTCATTTATCATCCCATATAACATGGATCTCAATGTGAAATATTAATTTCTTTATTAATAATACAATGTCACACCTAAATCCCTTAATAATTTCATATCTTCAATCAATGGATCCAAATAAACATCAATATTATTAACTGGTTGTTTTGGTCCTAATATAAGCATAGATAATATAATGTATTTTCATTTCATGCATAACCATGGTGGTAACTTAT
Source organism: Viscum album (assembly GCA_963277665.1). Taxonomy (NCBI): domain Eukaryota; kingdom Viridiplantae; phylum Streptophyta; class Magnoliopsida; order Santalales; family Viscaceae; genus Viscum; species Viscum album. The sequence goes on along the minus strand of OY728131.1, from coordinate 990,014,084 downwards.
AATTTACCAAAAAAATATAACCATGTACTATGAGTGATGCATTGAAAACCAAAAGGATTCACTCCATCTATAGATAGCGCAAGATGAAGGTTTCTCAGCTCATTTCCAAATTCAGGATGCTCATGATCAATTATCTTTCACTGAGGAGAGTTTATCAAGCGACAAAACTTAAAATCTTTATTGATTGTATCTATATGCCACATCAATTACCTTACAGTCTCCTCGCTTCAATATAGTTTCCAGAACATTGGAATGATTGGAAAGTACCATACAACATTAATACCCAATTAATATTTATTTTATCAAGAATCACTACACTTTGGGAATTCTTTAAGTGATTTGTAGTCCTTGTGAAATAGTATATAGCCATTTTTACAAGCATGTATTCTTTCATAGATCATACCCATCAAACATAGAATTCATTTAGAGTCATATTTTCATCTAGGAAGCTCATTATATTATAGGAGCATATCATTCAAGAGAGCAAGTAGTTCAGTAAAACTGGAATCACTCCATCTATTTCCATATTTTAAACTTTAAAACTTCAATACAACTTATAATGCTATATATTTAGTGAAACTAGTATACAATGGAATCTTTTCACAACTCTTTAACTTCTCAAAAAAATTTGGACAATCAAAAAGTTCATATTCAACTATCATTAAAATTTCATCAATATGATCTTCATCATCATTCACACATTTAATCATATCCTCTATACGGTCTTCTTCATTATCCACATTTATAATCATATCAAATGATCTATAAAACATAGTGTTATCCTAGTCACTAGCTATATTTTCTTTTTCCCGTGTTTATTACAACATCTATAACTTCAATCTATTATATGATAGATCAAGTGTTATTAAAACTCATCTGGACTAAATAGGCTTGAATAAAAATAGCATAAATATAGACAGATAATTTGAGAAGGGTTATATTCACGATCTTTTTCAAACTTGATGAACTCTTTCACCCCGTCTTTATACTCTTTTGTCATATGATTGGAATCCATCCATTTTCTATTTATATCCATCCTATTTGATTAATTAATATTAAAATTTAACAAAATAAATAAATACACAAAAAGGGGCCTTTCAAATAAGGGGAACCCAACATTTTAATGTTTCAAATAATTTCATCATGCTTTGAAGGAAATGGGTAATTGAATTTAAGAAAAGAATTACTCCACTAGTGATAGGTTTTATCCTCTAAATTCATCAAAAATGTTCATTGGTACCTATTTTGGGATGAATACTTCTCAAAGTAGTTCAAGAAACATAGGTTCATGTTCAGAAGATATGGGGGGTGATTCTTAGGCAAAAAAATAAAAATAATAACTATTTGGGAGATGAAGATGATGAGGATGGTTGTTATTGTTTCATTTTGTTTCCTAGGACTCATCCCCTTAGAAGCTAACACCAAATCATAGAGAATATATAGTTGTGTAGGACTCCCCTAATTTAAACCATGTAGGTGATGTTGTTTGAAAAGTAGGTTAATGAGCTTCAATGGGGTTAAACATTAATTCACCTTTTATGGGAGTGTGGTCATGATGGATATCATATGGGTTGGATAGAGTTAGTAACATTACATTTCCATGGTGTTATTATCATTATATATTATGTAGGGAAGGAGGTATCTTAAAGTTAATATGATCATATAAATATATATAGCACCCTTTTTCCTTACACATGTTTTCATTTATAAATATAAATACCACTCATCTCATTGATAAAGCATACTACATTATAAAAAAACTGATGAATCTATTCACTCTAATTTCAAATCACAAGACTATAATTTATAATCAATTTTAAATTTAAAATATCATTTATTTAGATCATGATTGAAATCCAAAATATCATCCTCATTTTGAAACATCATATAAATCCAATTTATTAACTTTAAAACCAATCATTTACCCTTAAAATTGCATTTACATTATAAAAAACCAATGAAAATATGACTATTGAATGTAATAATGGAAATAAAAAAACTATAATATTTGAAAAAAAATTCATAATAGAAAATATATCTATTGAATATAATAATGGTTTCACAAATAAAAAAAATAAATTATTATATTTTTAAAATATTTTTAACACTGGCATTGAATTTCCAGTCATTAAGTTCATAATCAGATTGTGAAAGAAACAAAAACTCATCAAATATCATATATTTTAAATCACACCTCTTAGTAATATCAACATTTTCTAGTTGTTGAACTATTTCTCTATTATGGTGTCATACCTCATAGTTGGTTTGAAATCCAACTCTATTGATATGATAACTTACTTCTTTATGAGTAAATGTAAGATCCCGACCTTTTATAGATAATTATTGAGCTCTTTTATAGGTACTATTTTTCTTTGTTTTGATTACTTTTTTTTTTGGTTTTATCTTGGGTGTGTTTGGGTGAAAATTGGAAGTTTTTTAGAGGAAGAGGGGCAGTGCACAATTGGCGCATGGTTTTCCCAAACCGTGCACCTAGGCCAGAAAACTGTGTCGACCCAAATAGATGGGTATCACACGTATTTCACATGGTTTTTCAAATCATGACCCACATAGTATTAACAATTCAACACCCTTGGGTGAGGTGCACGGTTAGGGGAAACCATGCGCCCCATATAAGAAACAGTGCATAAGGGATTTAAAAACCCTGAAAATTATTAAAAAAATAATTGAACCCCTATATTATACCCCCAAATAAACTATCTTGACCCTAAAACGTTTTCTCTAATTTTTAGAGGCTCTCAGATGGATTCTAAAGCCTTACAACCTCCATTCTTAGTGAATCGAAGTTTGGATTAAAGATATGCACCACTCTCAATAAGAGTTTCTCATCCCGTATAATTTCATCCTACTCTCTTATCTTTATCCCATCCTTTAAAAGGATGTTTTCATCTATTTAGGATAATTATAGATCTAGGTTTGTCATATATTTATTTTTTTGATCGTGGATCTAGGGTTCGGATCTAAATCTTGTTCTTTATCATGATCTTTGTTGTTCTACTTTAATTTGGGGGTTTCTATTTCTGAGCGTTCATCTTTGATCTTGGGGTGGGTGTCCTATTATTCAAATCCCAAAGTCTTTGAGGTCAATTGTGTGTATGTAATTATAGAATTTCTATTGAACATTTAGTAATCGATTTTCTTAAATTAAATTAATTAATTTGGTTAATTAATTAATTAAGGGATTGTGGAATTGATTGATTAAATGGGTTATGGAATTGGTCAATTAATGGAACGTTTAATTGTTCAATTAATGTTTATTAGTTAATTAGTGAATTAATTAATGAGATATTTGGATTTTGGAATTGGATTAATTAATTGGTGAATTAATTAACGGTTTATATGGTTAAATGATGCAAATGTTTTAATAGTGAGTTGTTCATATTAATCCATTTGATTAAATTGAAGAACCATGTTTTTTTGATAAATTAAGATGATACCATTATGTGAAAATTAGTTAAAAGTATTAATTTTGATTAATATTGAGTTATGTGATGTATGTGATTCGTTTTATTGATTGATAAATGTGTGTGGGGCATGTATTGTTGCTTCAAAATCCCATAGTGATAAATTGATAAATGTTTTTGGGATATGGACTGCTACTTCAAAAGACTATAGTGATAAATGAGTGTGGGACATAGACTGATGCTTCAAAATTGAACTTTTTTGAAGGTTTGATAATTTATTTATGGGTCACAGACTGCTACTTCAAATACCCATGGGGTCCTAGACACGGAAATCAAGGCCCAAAATGATAGAATTAGACTATGGTTCCAAGTGTTTGTAACATTAATTGAAATGTAATGATAAATGATAACCATGGTATTGTGATATGTGATATCCTTTGGGGATAGTTCTGACTCTAGCATGGCCTGAATTAGGTATTGAGGGTTTGGATGTCCTTAGTAACCTCGGGATATATGTGGCTAAATAAATAATAATTGAATGTATGTAAAATGTTTAATTTATTTACTATATTTTATTTTTTATACAACTTCATAAAATTTTATTGACTAGATATTGTTTTAGACGTCATTAGTGGTAGCCTACTAAGTTGTAATCACACCCTACTTGGGCCACCCGATCGGTACTCAAATAGAATTTATGGTTGTAGGACAGGATAAGGTCAAGAGAACTATTTTATATGGATGATATGGTATAGAGAATGGATAAAGGAACTGGACTTGGTATCAGGACCGAATTGGGAGTTTTTAGTGTCCTTATTTTGGGTTTTTCATTTGGAACTTAGCATGTACTTAGCATGAAATATCTACTATTTTGGTTTGATATTGTATTCTTGTTTTAGTCATCACATGATACTGGTTTGTTTGGTTTATGGTTATTATACATTGACTTTTTTTATTTATCTCTATTGTTTTATACTTTGATAAATAGGGTATAGTCTCCCCATGATTGATATTAGACCCTCGCTTCTAGTCGGCAGCCTCTAGCATACAGGGAGGCGTGCCTGAGGTCACGTGGAAAACTAACTTGAGGCACCAGTGTGTGTGGCGCCCAGTTCGAGACATCAAAAGGTGGTATTAGATCCCAGTTTTCTTTTCTTTTCTTTTATCTTACTATTTGGGAAAGGTATATAGGAGACTAGGAAGAGTCATTCGATAGACATGATCTTATGCTTGGGAGTAGATAACCCGTGTATGGGAGAAAACCCAAGCACCCAAGGTGGGATTGTTGTTATTGATGTATGTTGTTACACTTGGATGTTATTTAACCTTGGGTGATACACTTGTTTTGTGATGTGATTGTTGTTCTTGAGATTTGACTCTTGGCCAGGTATGTCAAAGAGTTGAGTATGCATGCATTTTCTAGAAACTCGGGATTATTTTGTGACATGCATCATTTTAGGAATGCATGGAAAAGAAAATGTTGGGTAAGTTGTTAAACTTAAAAAAATTCCTTGCCTGTGAAATTAAAATGAAATGGTACCTGAGATGAATTTGAAATTTTTAAATGATAAAAAATGTGGAAAATGGGTGTCAAATGAAATTGAATGCTGATAATTATTTTTCCATTTAGTTAACCATGACCTAAATGTAGGATGGTTAAGGGTAGCTATGGTGCCTCAGTTTTGACTATGTGGCAGGGAAAAGGGTGAATTACTTGTTATAGACTTATGTTAATCCATCTTGTTAAATGTGTTAATGTTTTTTTATGTTTCCTTATGCGTTTCTTGGGAATTGAATAATTATGCCTCCACAGTGATGCTTGTTGAGGGGAAGAGATGAGGTTATGGCTGGAAATGATCCTCTAGAAGTGGAACCTGAGACATATATAGTTTCATGTGAGGAAGTCAGAGAGAATTTCTGAGATAAATTTTCTTGGTTCATGAAGTTTATATAGAGAGACCTAGGGCGGGTTGTGAAGAGTATGTCTCACTTGAAATAGGTGTTCTAGTTTTATCGGCCTCTGATGTTTACTAGAGAGGGTAGACCTAAGGAAAATGAGTTCTGTATTGAGTCTAACCAGATGATACTTGACCACTTGAAGATTCCTATTGATAAGAAAGTAAAATAGAATACCTATATGTTATGTAGTTAGGATAATCATTGGTGGAACATCTAGACTCGGTATATACAACCATAGAATATGGAGTGGAAGGACTTTTAGGATAAGTTCTTGGAGAACTTCTACCTTGAGACTCTCAAGTAAGAGACAGAAGCTAAGTTTATAAGGTTGAATTAGGGGAATATATCTATGATGGACTATGATGGCCATTTTATAGACTTTCAGTGACTTATTCTAGCATTATAAGGAGATGAGGCTATTGCAAAAAACAGATTTCAAGATAGTATTAAATGTGGAATTAATTCTTACATAAATATCTTCAGGATGAATAAGTTTTCAGAAGTGTTGAATCAAGCTCTCATTTCTCAAGGGGAACTGAAGGAGGATTCTGGTTGAGGACGGGTGGTTTCTACTAGATGGTCATGAGGTATGAATTCTTAGAGTAAGAAGATTCATTAAGATAATGTTGAATAGAGTAGTGGAAATTAGAGTGGCCATGGGGAAGGATCAGTTACATAGGACCTTACTTGGGTGACCTGTCACCAATGCGAAAGGTCAGGTCACTTTTTTAGATAGTTCCCCTAACCACCGGTAGAGTACTGATCTTACAGTAGTATGGGACATCTATATAGTTTTTACAAGAACCCATGATGGATGGGTAATTATGTAGTATCTAGGTAGAATCATAGTGTGGTAAGGGGATCTTCTACACCATATCAATCTAGCTATTATATTTCTACTAGTCATAGAGGTAGAGGTAGTTTACATGGTGCTTTTGGGAAATAGTGCCAATATCATATGATTGGTGCATATTAGGGGACTCATAATGAATTACAGGGAATATGATAAGAATATTTGCATGTTGTTCAACCTACACTGGAGAATAATGAGGTTGGACTATCAACAGTTCAAGGTACTATTCTTGTAGATTTTATGATGTCTATTTCCTTATTTGATACTGGTGACTCTCATTATTTTATATCTATACAACTTGTGAATGGTTTGAGTCTGGAAGTGTAATTCATGAGAAAGGTTATGATGCTAGATACGTTGTTGGGATTATAGTCGATAGACATCTATTTGTGCAAGGGGTGTTCTCTTGAGGTTGGGGGTATCATTTCTGTTGGGATCTTTACATCCTTGACATATCATGTTTTGACCTAATTATGGGTATGGACTAGTTAGTGGCATGTTGATACCACATACATTGTTACCGTATAAGAGAAATGTTTATGTATCCTGAAAGTGAAAAATATATTCATCGTGGAGAGTGTGATATCCAGACAGACCGTGTAGGTCCAATTTATCAGCAATTGGGGGAGATCTCTACCCAAGTTACTAGTCTGTTTTCAGATGATAAAGGTGCTAAGCATGGTGTATTTCCACCCAAAGTGGATAGATTTCAGGATTTATTTCCTGAATTTTTCTTAGGGATGCTACCAAATATAGATGTTTAATTTAAAATTGAGATCATGTCAGGGGCTGAGCCAATTTCTATTCCACCTTACAGAATGACATTAACCAAACTTCAAGAGATAATGACTCGGCTGGAAGAGTTTATTTATAAGTATGTTATCTATATGAGTATGTTGACTTGGAGTTCTCTAGTCTTGTTTGATAATAAGGATGATGGGAACCTACACTTATGATTTAATTAACATAAGTTTAATCATATGAATGTAAAGAACTGGTATCCACTTCCATGTATCGATGATATTTTTGACTATTTGAGGGGATCTTGTGTTTTCTCTAAGATTGAATTGAGATCAGGGTATCATCAGTTGAGAGTTTGACCTTTTGATATACCTTGGACTAATTTTAGAAGCAAGTATGTACTTTATGAGTCCTTTGTTATGTTGTTTGGACTAAAAAATACACTAGAAGCATTTATAGCCTTGATGAATAGAATCTTTCACCCATACCTAGATCAGTTTGAGTTAGTATTTATAGATGATGTCTTGGTGTACTCCAAGACTCGTGATGATCATGCCCAGCATCTTGACATCATCTTGAGTACATTGAGATAGATTCTTCTATACACTATGTTATCTAAGTGTTAGTTTTGGATTGATTAGGTACACTTCTTGGGTCAAAAAATCTCAGAGAAAGGTGTGTCAGTGGACCCATAGAAAGTTCAATCAGTGGTTTCTTAGGAGAAACCCAAGAATTTTTTCGATATCCATAGTTTTTTGGGGTTTGTGGGCCATTATTGTAGGTTCATTCAGGACTTTTCTCATTTTTAAGAACCACTTTCAGGCTTGACCAAGAAGGGGATAAAGTTTGAATGGTCTGTAGCATTTGAGAATGATTTCTAGGAGTTGAGTAAGAATTTGAAAACAACACTAATCTTGATCCTACCTGATCAAAGTAAGGAGTATATGATTTTTTTGATGCTTTTGGGATCATTCTTGGAGTAATTTTAATGCTAGTAGATTGAGTTATGGCATATGGGTCACCAAAATTTAGTCAACATGAACATAACTACCCTATGCATGACTTCAAATTAGCTATATTGGTTTATGATTTGAAGTGTTGGTTGTATTATCTTTTGGGTGAAAATTTTACTATGTATATTGAACACAAGATCTTAAAGTATATCTTTTCACTGTGAGATTTGAATCTACGGTAGTGGAGGTGGGTTGAGTATATTCATTATCTTGATTTTGATCTAACATATATGCCCAAGAAGAAAAATAGTTTTGCTGGTGATCTAAGTAAGAAAATTCAGACTTAGGCAGTTCAAGAGTTTAGTGTTGAGTAGAAGATGATGACTTTACTAGATGATATGCATGTTGTGGTTCAATAGAATTGAGAACAGATGACTCTCATATCATTTTTAGTAGAGTCTACCCTTTTATCTATATTATAGATAGATAGTATGAGGATCTGGAATGTTTTGTCTTGAGGGGAAGTATTAAAGATGGGGATTCACTTTCCAATTAGACAATAGATGAGGATGAGATCATATATGCCTAGGGATTTTTTTTATTCCTATGATCATGTGGGAAGATCTAATGCGTGAATTTAATGCCTTTAAGTGGGTAGTTCATTTAGGGGTGACCAAAATTTACCATGACCTATGATGATAGTTTTGGTGGTCGGGCATGAAAAAAAGATATTGCAAGGTTCGTGACATGATGATACACCTATCAATAGCTGAAGGCTGAGAATCAATGACCTAGAGGTTTACTACAGTCATTACCCATTCTATAATGTAAGTGGGTTGAGTTTATTATAGACTTTGTGGTGGTTCTCCCAAGGAATCCTTGGTAGAATGACGCTATTTGGGTGGTTTTGGACCATTTGAAAAAGGTAGCGTATTTCTTACCTATATGGGAGACTTTCTTCATGAATCATTTGGGAGATATTTACATTCATAAGATAGTATTCCTACACAGAGTGCCTCATAACATTGTTTTAGATCATGACTCATGCTTTACTTCATGCTTCTGACAAGTATTTCACAAGGCACTTGGTACACAGGTTTTACTGAGTATGGATTTTCACCCACAAATATATGGGAAGTCAAAACATACTATACAATTGCTTGAGGATATGTTGTGAGTGTGTGTTCTTGACTTTGGTGGGTCTTGGGAGAATCGCTTAGCACTCATTGATTTCTCCTATAACAACAGCTACCAAGAAACTATACATATGGAACCATATGAGGCTCTTTATAGTAGGTCGTGCAGATCACCTCTATGTTTAATGGAGGCAGGTGATTCAGAGTTGTTGGGATCAAGTTTTGTGTAGGAGATGTCAGAAGAGGTGCAATTTATTCATAAAATTATGGATACATCTCAGAGTAGGCAGAATTCATATATTGATAGATGTAGATAACCCTTTTAGTTTATAGTGGGTGATCATGTATTCCTTTGGGTATCTTCTAGATTGGGTCACCATAGGATTTAGAGACGAGGAAAGCCGGTGTGCCCAAGTTTTTTGGACTTTTTGAAGCTTTGGAGAGGACTGGGTCGGTAGCATACCGATTGGATCTTCCATAAAGGTAAAGTGATATGCATGATGTTTTTCATGTGTCAAAACTTCAGAGGTATCACCCAAACACTTCTCATGTTATTGGTGTGGATGATGTTGAGCTTGATACCAATGTATCCTTTGAGAATCATCCGATACGTGTGTTGGATTGTAGTGAGAAAGTGTTGTAGGGAAAGGTCATACTAATAGTTCATGTGTTGTAGAAACATGGACATGTTTAAGAGGAAACTTGGGATATAAAAGAGGTATGTGGGATCAGTGGCCCAATATTTTTGACTCATAATCTTAGAGATTCTCGAGAGTACAGCTCAAGGATAAGCTGTTATAAGGTGGGGAGATTGTAAGATCCTAACCTTTTTCTAGATAATTCGCGAGCTCATTTATAGGTACTTTTTCCTTGTTTTATTACTTTTTATTTGGGTATTATCTTGGTTGTGTTTGGATGAAAATTGTAAGTTTTTTATAGGAATAGGGGTAGTGCATGGTTGGCGCACAGTTTTTCCAAACCGTGTGCCCAGCCCAGCAAACTGTGCAAGCCTAGACAGAGGGGATTCACATGGCTTGTGTACAGTTTTGTCAAACCATGCACCCTCCTAGTAGTAATTGTTTGAAAACCTTGGGTGAGGAACAGGATTAGGGCACACAATTTGAAGAAATTGTGCACCCCATACAAGAAACCATGCATACGAAATTTTAAACCACTGAAAATTATTTAAAAAAATCACAAACCCCCATCTTATACACCCAAATGCCCTATCTCGACCCTAAAACATTTTATCATTTTTTTGAGGCTCTTGTTTCCTAGTGAATTGAATCCAGGATTGAAGATCTACATCACTCCTACTAAGATTTTCTCATCCCGTATAATTTCCTCCCAATCACCCATCTTTCTCACATCCTTTTAAAGGATATTTTCCTCTATTTTTTATGGATTTAGATCTAGGATTTTTGGATCTTGGTTCATTTTACCTTGGATCTAGGGTTCGAATCTAGATCTCATTATTCATTATGATCTTTTTTGTTCCGCTTCAATTTAGGGATTTCTGTTGGTGAGCATTCATCTTTGATCTTAAGGTAGGTGGTCTATTATTAAAATACAAAAGTCTTAATTTCAATTGAATATATGAAATTGTATAAATGTTATTGAATGTTTAGAAATTGAGTTTCTTAAATTGAATTAATTATTTTGGTTAATTAATTAATTAAGGGATTGTAGAATTGATTGATTAAATAGATTATGGAATTGGTCAATTAATGGAATGTGTAATTGGTCAATTAATGGGGATTAATTAATTGGTGAATTAATTAATGGGATATTGGGATTTTGGAATTAGATTAATTAGTTAGTTAATTAAGTAATGGGTTATATGGTTAAATCATGCAAATAGTTTAATAGTGAATTGTTCATATTATTCCATGTGATTAAATTGAAGAATCGTGTTTGTTCTGATAAATTAAGTGGTGAATTAATTAATGGGATATTGGGATTTTAGAATTGGATTAATTAATTAGTGAATTAATTAATGGGTTATATGGTTAAATGATGAAAATAGTTTAATAGTGAATTGTTCATATTATTCCATGTGATTAAATTGAAGAACCGTGTTTGTTATGATAAATTAAGATAGTGAAATGATGAGAAAAGTAGGTAAAAGGATTAATCTTGATTAATCTTGATTAATGTCATATATGTGATTTGTGTGATTTATTGATAAATGTGTGTGGGACATGGACTGATACTTCAAAATTCCATAGTGATAAATTGATAAACGTGTGTGGCACATGGAATACTGACTCAAAATCCCATAATGATAAATGAGTGTGGGACATGGACTACTGCTTCAAAATCCCACTTGTGTGATGGTTTGATAATTTAGTTGTGGGTCACGAACTACTTCTTCAAATACCCACGGGGTCCTAGACACGGCGATTTAGGCCCAAAATATTGGCATTGGACTATGGTTCTAATTGGCCATAATTTAAATTGAAATGTAATGATAAATGATTACCATTGTATTGTGATATGCGATATCCCTTGGAGATAGTTCATACTCTGGAATGGGCTGAAGTAGGTATTGAGGGTTCTGGTGTCCTAGGAAACACGGGGGTATATGTGGTTAAATAAATAATAATGGAATGTATGTAAAATGTTTACTTTATTTTTTGTATTTTATTATTTATAAAATTGTATACACTATTATTGACTGCATATTATTTTATACATCATTGGTGGTGGCCTACTGAGTTGCACTCACACCCTACTCGGGCTGCCTAATCAGTGCCCGAATAGACTTTATGGTAGCAGGACAGGATAAGGGAAAGAGCCCTATGTTAGATGGTTGATATGGGATGGAGTATGGACGAGGGAACTATACTTGATAGCGGGACCCACTTGGAAGTTGTCAATGTATTTATTTTGGGTTTTTCATTTGGAACTTGGGGTGTAATTGGATTGATATATCTACTATTTTGGTTGGATATTGTATTCTTATTATAGTCATCATGTGATACTAGTTTATTTGTTTTATGGTTATTATCCCTTGACTTTTTTTATTTATTTTCGTTGTTTTATTACTCTAATAAAGAGGGTATAGTCTTCCCATGATCGATATTAGATCCTCACTACTAGTCGGCATCCTATGGCATACGGGAAGGCGCACCTAAAGTCACGTGGAAAACTGGCTCCAGGCACCGATGTGTGTGTCACCCAGGTCGGGATTTCATAGTAAACCATGGTCTACCAATGTATTTTAAAAAGGAATCGAATAAGTTCCCCCTTAGATACATTGTTGAACATGAAATCCAAAAAAATCAAAGCTAATTTTTAAACACATTCAATTCTCAATTAAAACCATACATCCAACTTCTATCTGTTATGATTTAAAACATAAAATATTTCATATAATGAAATAACTCGTGATTGGACAAATGAATTTATTGAAAAAATAAAAATCATATTAAAAAATTATAAAAAAAAATAAAAATATAATTTATAGAAATAAAATTTATGAATGTATAAAAGTATTAAACTATTGATGAATTAAAAAACTGTACAGGTATAAAAAGTATAAATTACAAATTTATATATATTTATATTAGTATATAAAATTATAGGCATATATATAAGTATAAAATTATATTTATTTATAAAATAATATAAATTTTAAATAAATATACATAATTTATAAATGTATATAAATTTATAAAACTATATAAATTTGATACATTTATAATTTCAAAAATACTTTTTTTAAAAATAATATTTATTTATAATTATATAGTTAAATATTTAAATTAAAAAATTATTAAAAAATCATTTAAATAGGTTAATGGAGTGATGAAGGTGATGGAGAGGATTACTCTTACAATTGTTTGATGCTTTGAGAAGGGTTGGAATCCCGAACTTAAATCAAGTTTGTTTTCAACATGGGATACTTTCTCAGGCAAGGCGTTTTCTTTGGCCGCAGTTCGGTGATCTTGGGAATCAGGTGGGCTTGTAGTCAGGTGTCGATGATGATCTGATGAGATGATGGCCATGATCAAGTGATGAGCTAGCGACGAGGTGTGATTATCGGTGATGTTAGAGTTGGGGCGACCTTGGGAGATTGATGTGCTAGCTAGCCTTGGAATGTAGGGATACTTTGTAGCAAGTATTGACTTTGATCAGCTATTGAGACTTGGATGATGCATAGGACATCGTGGCGTGGGGAATATTGGTAGGCCCTTGATTAAATTTGGGTGTTTGGACGTTTCTTTAGGCTGATAAGCCTATCATTTATGTGTGGGTCTTCAAGTCACTATGCTTGAGTGATGTTGTTTTCCACATTCATCATTTGGTGGTGCTCTTTGTGCCACGTGTTTGGTCTGTGTTTTCATTTTATTTTCATCAATAAATTTTTAGGTCTGAGCTTGCTCGGAACTTGAACCTTCCTGGTATAAAAATCCAATTTGTGACATTTACGTGAATTATAAACATTAATATGTACACATACAAATCTGCACACAAACATGTATATACACAAGTGTATACACACACATGTATACACACACATACACATACATACATGCATTTATATATGTAAATATATTTTAAATTACTTAATATCAATATAAATATATATCAAAATAAATATATTCATTTATATATTATATAATTATTTAAATAAAATATTAATATATTATATTTATTTTAATAATGTGAACATTTTGTAATTAATGTATATAAATAAACTATTAAACATTTTGACTAATATAAATTTTATAATTTTTTATATATAAAATTATTTACAAATATATAAATATTTATTTATTTATTTATAATTATAATTATATATAAATATATTTATAAATATTTGTATCAAATTATAAATATATTTATATAATTATATATATATATTTATTTATTTATTTATTTATTTATTAATATATAAGTATATATAATTATAAATAGAATAAATATATATTATTTAAAAATATTTATTATAATTTTATAATTATCTAAATATATTTATTTATTTATAATTCTAATTCTAAATAAAATATTTATAAATATTTTTATATAAATTTAAATATTCTTAAATAATTTTATTTATTTATTTATTTATTAATATATAAATATATATAATTATAAATATAATAAAAATATTTATTACTTAAAAAAATATTATAATTTTATAATTATTTAAATATATATTTATTTATTTATTTATAATATTATAAATACTTTTTTTAAACATTATATATATATATTTATTTAAATTATTAAAAAAATATTGATATTTCGTATTTTTATTAATTATAATCATATGTTTTTTAATTAATGTATATAAATAAACATTATTTTTTATATAAATATAATAATTTAATATATATTAATAATATTTTTTATTAAAAAATTATCAGCTCAAAGAATAGCGCTGATAAAGATCAACATTTATCAGTGTTAAAAAAATGCTGATAAAGGGTACACCTTTATCGGTGCTTTTTTTAACACTGATAAAAGTTACATTTATCAGTGCTTTTAACTAATGCTGATAAAGGTTCTCTTTTTATCAGTGATTTCTATTTAGCTCTGATAAAAGAAGACACTGAATTTGCACTGATCTATGGTAGTGGCACTAACAAGTGGTGGTGGCCTAAAAGTAGAAGTCATGTGTGGGCTATGATTTGCAGGCGGGGTGAAGATGATGATATCATTGGTCCATGGAGAAGAATTGACATAGTGCATGGAACATGCAAGAAAATCCCTATAGACTACAACTATACAATGCATCTGGTTTGTGACCAAAGGTAGGTACGATAAGCATTAGTGTCTGGTTCATCAGTTGTTTGTTTTCATGCAAATTGTAAGGAGAAATGAAATAAATGGAAAAAAAAGTAAGGGGAGGGAGGGAGCGATGTACAGAATGATGTTTTAGATGGGAATTGAAGGTAATGCATTCCATGTGGGGTGGCGGTAGCACATGCAGGGCACAAAAAAAGTGGGACTTTGTTAATCAGGGGTGAAGCATTCTAGAAGGTGGTCGAGCATGTAGGGTGCACATGTGATATAATCCATAAATTAAGGGTAATACATTCTAGATAGCATGACCTAGGAACTTACAGTTTCATGTGCGTAAACTAGATGAAAAAATTAATAGCTCGGGGTCTAACTAGTATATGTGCAGGTTACTTATACAGGTTTGGCTTCCCATGCAGGCTATCCACATAAGCTCATTATAAAAATGGATATTTTAGTAGACCTGCCCAACCCCAAACCCACCTGAATCCTGTTTTTCTTGTAAGCACACAACTCATTTCACACCACTATTTTTTCCCTTCCTAGCCTAGTTAGGGATTAGAACCCTTTCAAGGGGGGTTCTAGTGCTAGTATTCTCAAAAATTATAAAAAATCCAAAAAAAATAATATGGGGAATTTTATAAAAATATTTTTGGGACTGTGTGATAAGAAAATTATGAATTAAAATTTATTTAATTTATTTTAATTCATAATTAATTCCCTTGAGTAGAATTAATTTCAAATTTAATTTTATATTGTAAGTATATTTCATGTTAACTGATCATGAGCAATATTGACCAATGAATGTCTGGTATATTTATTTATTTATTTTATATATCAATATATATGATGCTTGTAATAATTAATAGTAAATAAATTTCTATGCATTGTCTCTTTCCCTCGTTATATGTATAAGGGTATGCATGTCCATTAATGATCTTATTTATATGTACTTATTATTATCGAGACCCCTTCACCTATGTGTGCATGTTTATATATAATTAAGAAGATGAAACAAGATGCAAACAATGAAAAAAATTGGAAATTTACCAGAAAAGACATGTATAAATTAGACATAGGTTACAACTCGAGTCACAACCCATTTTAAACTAATATTTCCTAACCCTTCCTACCCCAGTTAGGGCCTAGAACCCTTTTGGGGGGGGGGAGGTCCAGTGCTAGGATTCCCAAAAATTCTAAAAAATTAAAATAATATAGAGAATTTTATGAAAATGTTTTTGGGACTGTGTGATAAGAAAATTTTTGAATTAAATTTTATTTAATTTATTTTAATTCATAATTAATTACATCTAGTAGAATTAATTTCAAATTTAATTTTATATTGTATGTATATTTCATGTTAACTGATCATGAGAAATATTGACCAATGAATGTCTAGTATATTTATTTATTTATTTAATATTTCAATATATATGATGTTTATAATAATTAATAATAAATGAATTTATATGCATCATATATATCCCTAATTATATGTATAAAGTTTTATATGTCCATGAATGATCTTACTTATATGTACTTATCATTCTTGATACCCCCTCACCTGTGTGTGAATATTTATGTATAATTAAGAGGGTGAAACAAGACGGGGACCATGCCAAAACAAGGAAAATTACCAAATGAAACATCTATACATTATATGCAGGTTTTTACTCGAGTCACAACCCATTTCACACTACTATTGTATAACCCTTCATGGCCCAGTTAGGGCCCAGAACCCTTCTAGGGGGGGTATAGTGCCAGGATTCCCAAAAATTCTAAAAAAATCCAAAAAAATAATATGGGGGATTTTATAAAAATATTTTTGGGACTGTGTGATAAGATAATTATGAATTAAATTTTTTATAATTTATTTTAATTCATAATTAATTACCTTGAGAAGAATTAATTTTAAATTTAATTTTATACTGTAAGTATATTTCATGATATCTAATCATGAGCGAGACCAACCAATGAATGTCTGGTATATTTATTTATTTATTTAATATTTCAATATATATGATGTTTGTAATAATTAATAATAAATGTAGTTATATGCATTATCTCTCTCCATCATTATATCTATAAAGGTATGCATGTCCATGAATGATCTTATTTACATGTACTTATCATTATCGAGACCCCCTTACCTATGTGTGTGTGTGTATTTATGTATAATAAAGAGGATAAAACAAGATGTGAACCATGTAGAAACTTGGAAAATTACTAGACGAGATGTGTATACATTAGACATGGGTGGGAACTATGACTCGAGTCGGATGTTACTTAGGGAGTTAACTCTAGAGTATCAATTGATCCACTATTTACTCAATGGATTAGCCAGTGGTAAGCACTCATGATTATTTTCTTTATTTATTTATTTATGAATCTTTGATTATTATTATTCATGTTAATTTTAGGTGATCGGATAAAATAATAAAGGATCATGTATAGATAAAACAAATTAATATGGGATGAATGTTTAATATTAAAGCATGGTTTAGTTGTGAGTGAGATGACATAGAACAATCATGTTAAATAGAAAAGGATTACATTCACTGATAAAAAGCTAAAAACAATCAAAGAAAATATTAAGTTAAACACATTACATTGCTTGAGTTTGAATAAAAGTATATGTTTGAGGTGCTCATCAGTCCTAGTTAAGGTTCCTTCTTACTACTAGGTCATTCTTATGAAACTATTTAGTTTACTTAACTAAATATAATAGTAAAGAAGTATTCATAACTAGATTATTTCAAATATAGAGGTAAATCATTGACTAAATCAAAGTTATTCTTTGTAGGAGATGAGAATTCAATCAACAGATCAAGGGGCTACAATTTAATATGGCTGACCAACTAAAATCCTATCTTTAAATTCTCATATTAGTGTCATATTCATAGCCTAGACTATGTGGTGGAGGATGGCGCTGTGGGCGGCGGGTTCTCTTCTCCGCGTCAATGGCTTTTTCTAGGGTTTGTGCTCGGCCATGGCGATTCCTTTCTTTCTTGGGTTCGATTGTCTCAATAATCCTGGTGGTGCGGCGTCGGCGTTAACCTCCTCTGTTTCTACTCATGGCGCACGGTCTCCGGCTGTTACTGGAAACCCTACGGCTGCGGTGTCTTCGAGCTTCCCGGCTGGTGTGAAGTTGGCTTCGGAATCTCTTGCCGGATCTGCGAATCTGGTGGATGCTTTGGTGAAATCGAAGACCTCGGCAGCTTCTTCAACCTCGGTTCCTCAAGTCGGACCGGAGACGGTGTTGCAAGAAGATTTTGGGGTTGGCGCGCAGCGCGGTGCTCGGCGGCATCGGGATGGTGTTGTGGCAGCTCCCCCTACTGTGATACAGGATTTTGGTCATGGTGTGGTGCGGGCCAAAAATTCCAGGTTGAAGAAAGATGGAACTGGTTCGTTGGCCTTGTTCACGGACTCATGTCCGAGCAGAATTCTTCGTAAGGGTTCTTCGGCTCATGTTGAAGCTAACCCCGCCGCGCTTGCAGAGCGAATGTCAATGGGTAAAAATTCATTGATTGCGCGTATTGTTCTTCCTAAAGGTGCTCAGCCATGGAAGCTTGATGACCTGACTTGCAGAATTTCGAATTTTTGGGGCTTTTCTAACTGGAAGTGTGTTTCTCTTGGTCGAGGATTTTTTCATTGTCTTTTTCCATCTACTGATTTGAAGCTTCGGGCATGGAGCATTGGAACCTTGTTTCTGAAACCTGGATGGTTGCATTTGCATGAATGGTCTATGGATTTTAATGTCTCGCGTGCACGAAATTCATTTTCTTAGCTTTGGATTCGTCTTCATGGGCTCAACTGAGTCCTCTGGCATCCCAAAATTCTGCATGATATTGGCATGGCAATTGGGACTCCCATTCGGCTTGACAAAGAAACTGAGGATGTTCGGTTTGGTCATTTTGCTAGGATGTTGGTGGAGGTTGATCTTAGTTCTACTTTGATCGACAAGGTAACTCTTTCCACCCCTTCTGATAACATTCAAATTGATGTTGAGTATGAAAAAAAGCCTCTTTACTGCAATGTATGTATGGTTGTTGGACACTCTTTAGAGTTATGCCGGAAGAATATGTCTTGTGAGAAATGTGGTGTGAGAGGACATTCAACAGCCCTCTGTCGAAGGAAGTCCAACCTGAAGGATTCGATGTTTCCAAAGTCTACTGATCATGATGGTGATGCAATTCTAAAGCCAGCTCCTGATCATGGTAAAGGGCTTCTTTTTGATGAATCTCCGAATGAGGCTCATAGTGGCCCTTCTAATACTCGATCTGATTTGGCTAAAGAGGTTCCTCTAGTTGAGGACATCCCTATGCAGACTCCAGAACGGGTGATCCCTGATTCTCACTAGGTTGATGTCTCTAATCAGGGTGATGTGCAACTACATGTTGATTATCAACATGAAATCCAGAAGCATTTTCAGTTATCTGAGTTACCTGAGAAATGGGGGAACATTTCTGAAGATGAACAGGGGAAGGTGCGTACCCCGTTCAGGGTCTCGGGCAACGGTGGTCATGCCTCTTATAAGGATGCAATATTGAGTGACAAGCCAAAAACTACTGAAAGTGAGGGTCTTCCCTTTAAGAGGAGACCACGTAAGGATTATTCTAATTTACCTAAAACTGTGTCTACCAGATCGTCGTCTAAGGTGTCAAGGAAAGTGGATTTGGATTTCTTGAAAATCCTCAATAGGTACAAGTCTCAATCTGAGTGGGAGACTGCTGGTGATTCTGATTATGGAAATGATATGTCTTTTTATGATCTCTAGACTTTCTCTTGGTGGATGAGGGCATGTCCGTTGTTTGACCCCATCCGCCGCTCTGTTGTCCTTTTTCTTTCTCTTAATAAATGGTCATTATGCCTTTAAAAAAAAATAGCCTAGACTATGTGGAGAGGTACAAAGGATCATTATTACTAGAATACTCAAAAGGCTAAGTATTTTGAATCTAGAGGTTGATGGGTACTAAGATTTGATAAAATAATTAGATATATTTATTATTATTAAATATATAATGTTAAATAATTAGAAATCATGATAAAAGTACTTATAAACTAAAGTTTTGTTTGGTAGAAAAATGAAAAGTAATATCATAAATTCATTATGATCAATGCCGAAAAAAAATGACCTAACTAATAATAATTTAAAAGATTTGTATAGTGTAATACCCTAAGAATTTATTATATATTTTCCTTAAATTAAATACTACGTTGAATATCTTCCTTCACATACAACACCAAACCAAAACGAACTATGGTACATTTCACTAAGATAAAATTAGAAGTGTTAAATAGTCATTAAATCGGTGGGTATAAATGGAAGCAAAAACATTTTTAAACCTATAAATAAAATTAAAGGGTAATTTTTAATATCAATGCATTGATAAAATTCATTTGGTATAGCTAAATAATTTATAAGATCATTTTATTCTTAAAAATGTATATTCCTAAAAATCTCTTTTTTAGGCGTTATATATTTTTATTTTAAGAAAATAAATATATCATGGTGTAATGATGATGAATTATATTGTTTATAGGAATAATAAATTATTTCTAATTCAATTAGTAATTAAAAGGAAATAATAATAAGAACAATTAAAATTTGAAAAAAAAATCATTTTCCTATAAAAAAGTTTTTCATTATATTTTATGTTTTCATTTATATTCCTAAACTTTAGAATTTTAATTTGAAAAAAATGATCATCCTTTTTATATTCATCATGTGTATATTATCTTAAGATTAAATTTTTATATTTTTCTGAAAATATTGATTTTTATGTGAATAGTGAAAAATATTGCTTTTACAGATACCATGACTTTTATGACATCAATTAAGATACAAAAAGGACTCAAAATTTTATGAAATCTTTTTATTAAAAAATATTTTTTTTTTTATAAGTAAAATTATACATTTAAAAAAATTAATATTAATTTAAAAACCTATATTTTACATTTTAAAATTTAAGTTATATTTTTTTATAAAATTATTTTTATGCATTATACATTTATTATTTTAAAATTAATTTTTACAAATTTTATAAATTTAATATTATTAAATGATTTCCATAATTGGAATTAGAATATCCAAATTAACTAATAAGGGAAGTTCTATTTTTGGTTATAAAAATAAGTTACCAAGGTTTAAAAAATAGCCATAGTGGTAAAAGTAAATAATGGTAAAAAGATAAATTAAGGTAAAAATGCCTAAATACCTCAAAAAACATATCCCTTTTCCTTTTAAAATGGCATGAAATTAATATAAAGTTATGAATATTTATAAAAATTCAACTCTCCTCACTTATAAAATGATACTTCCACCAACACTTCAAGGACACTCTAACAATCAAATTTATCTTGAACCACTACCTAATATACATCACCTAGATCCCCATCCTACTTTTGGACACCCCTTGATCCAAGGAAAATCCCTAATTCCTATATTTCCAATAATTACTTCAAGATAAAGTTCAAATTCTCAATGAGATTAAATCACTTTCATGAAAGTCGAGAGTAAAGATAAGAGCGTTTCTTAACTCAATATCCTTTCATTAAGTTATAATACTTCTTAAACTTCATTATTATATGTTGGGTACATTCTAGCCTTTAATTGTATTAGGATTAATTTCATCTTTTTTTATATGGATTTTCATTTTTTCTTATAAAATCCATTTCAACCTATTCATTATACATAAATACGCACACACAGGTGAGGGGGTCTCAAGAATGATAAGTGCATATAAATAAGATCATTCATGTACATGCAGACCTTTATACATATAATGAGGGATAGAGATACATTGCATTGAACTTCATTAATTATTAATTATTACAAACATAATATGTATTTAAATATTAAATAAATAAATAAATATACCATACATTCATTGGTCGGTCTCTCTTGTGATCAGTTAACATGCAATATACTTACAGTATAAAATTAAATTTGAAATTAATTATACTTGAGGGAATTAATTATGAATTAAAATGAATTAAAAAAAATCAATTCATAATTTTCTTGTCACAGAGTCCCAAAAATGTTTTTATAAAATTCCCCATATTATTTTAAAATTTTTGTAATTTTTTTAAAAAATTTCAATATCTTGGCACTGGAACCCCCCCCAAATTGGTTCTGTTTCCTAACTGGGCTATAAATAGTTAGGAAATAGTAGTGTGAAATGGGTTGCGACTTGAGTCAAAACCCGTGTCTAATGTATACATGTATCATATGTTAATTTTCTAAGTTTTGGCATGGTTCACATCTTATTTCATCCTCTTGATTATGCATAAATACGCACACATATGTAAGGGGGTCTTGATAATGATAAGTAAATATAAATAAGATCATTCATGGACATGCATATATTTACACATATAATGAGGGATAGAGACACTGAATATAACTTAATTTATTATTAATTATTACAAACATCATATATATTGAAATATTAAATAAATAAATAAATATACTAGAAATTCATTGTCTAATATCGCTCATGATAAGTTAACATGAAATATAATTAGAGTATAAAATTAAATCTCAAATAAATTATACT
The DNA here is from genome assembly GCA_963277665.1 of Viscum album. Lineage (NCBI taxonomy): Eukaryota > Viridiplantae > Streptophyta > Magnoliopsida > Santalales > Viscaceae > Viscum > Viscum album. Next base: position 989,991,710 of record OY728131.1, on the reverse strand, counting down.
CGAGGGAATTAATTAAGAATTAAAATAAATTAAAAAAAATTAATGCATAATTTTATTATCACACAGTCCCAAAAATATTTTTATAAAATTCCCCATATTATTTTAAAAGTTTGGATTTTTTTTAGAATTTTTGGGAATCCCGACACTGGAAACCACCCCTCCCCCCCCAAAGGGTTTTGAGCCCTAAATAGGCTAAGAAGGGTTGGGAAATAGTAGTTTGAAATGGGTTGTAATATTGCAAGAAAAAACAGGATTGGGGTGGGTTTGGGGTAGGGCAGGTCTACTAAAAAAATCCATTTTTATAATGTGCTTATGTGGATAGCCTACATGGGCAGCCAAACTTGTGCGAGAACTACCACGGATCGGTGCTAATTCATCTCCTTTTATCAGTGATAAACATAAATCAATGATAAAAGGGGAAGATTTATCAATACTAGATAAAATCACTAATAAAGGTAACTTTTATCAGTGTTAAAAAAAGCACTGATAAAGGTGCACCCTTTATCGGTTATTTTTTTAACACTCATAAAGGTTCATCTTTATCAGTGCAATTCTTAGCGCTGATAAAAAAATTAATAAAAAATATTTTTAATATATATATATTTATTATATTTATATTAAAAAATAGTGTTTATTTATATACATTAATTAAAAAAGGCATGTTTATAATTAATATAAATAAGATATGTTAATATATATTTTTTAATAATTCAAATATATATATATATAATGTTTTAAAAAAATTATTTATAAGATTATAAATATATTTATTTATTTATTTATTTATTTAAATAATTATTAAATTATAATAAAAAAAATTACATAATAAATATTTTTATTATATTTGTAATTATATATATATTTATATATTAATAAATATATATAATTATATAAATATATGTAATTATATAAATATATATAATTATATACATATATATAATTATATAAATATATATAATTATATAAATACATATAATTATATGCATATATATAATTATATACATATATATAATTATATAAACATATTTATATTTATATACGAATATTTATATTTATATTTATTTATAATTATAATTATAAATAAATATATTTATTTAAATAATTATAAAATTATAATAAATTTTTTAAATAATATAAATTTATTATATTTATAATTACATATAATTATATATTAATAAATATACTCAAAACGGCTCAGTCATGGATTTGGAAACCAAATCCATGACTCAAAATTTATTAAAAAAAGTAAACAAACAAGGAAAGGAAAGGAGAAGATCAAACAAGGCATAAAATGCCTACATCAAACAAGAGAGGCCAAAGATAAAAAGTCAATCCCTACAAATTGATCTAGATCCCAAGTTCCAAGGATATCTTCCTCTACCCTTTGGATATCGACCTCTCTTCCATATCCTGGATCTTTTTAGGGGTTCATATTCCTCATCAAATGAAGATTTGGTGAGTTCATCTGTAATGGATAAAATCCAGAATTTCTAAGATAGTTCATGAACATCCATCCCTGGTTTGGATCAAAATCCATCTTCAATGTTAATTGATAATAACTTCTGAATAGTTAAATAATCATTAAACCTGAAAACCTTTGTCTCCATCATAGAATAAATGATTCCAAGTTGTGAAAATGACCATTCTAATTACTTCCTTACTGAGACCTTCAATGGGTCTTTCACCTTCCTGGTCCTCTAGAGGTATGATACTATATTTTATTACCTTTATAATGTCAGACTCCTCTACTAAGGCCTTTCCAAAAGAGGCATAATCATTTTTCATTAAAATAGTGAAATGGGATGGATAAGCCTGATCCATATTTTCAAAACCATCAACACTCTTGTTTGATGGATTGGTAATTGGAAGATCAACCTATGGGTCAGCCTATATTAAGGATGTCACGGACTAATAATGTGACTCTTTTATTTTGGATTTCTGAAGGATGAAAATTTGGAAACCCTCTTCATCCACAAGTATTTTCTTATCCTTTACCAAATACTCTTGCTTATCCATTACACCTTGTGTGTTAGGCCCCTCACACACCTTTGATTGGGCCAATAGAGACTCATTCTTTTCATTAGACTGTAAGGACATCTAAAAATCACTTAATGGGGTTTTAAAATTATCTCAAAAAGGATCTTCAACATACATTTTTTATACCGCTTCTATCTCTTGAAGAGATCCTCTATTCATGAATGAGCTTTTGACAAACACTCTCTTGTGCAGCTTCCTCATCACATGATTTTGCCTCATCTTTCAATCCCTCTTTTATTGCATCTAAATCAATCCCATGTCAGAAGTACCCAAGATGTGAGTTATACACATGAGATACACACTTTCCAATATCAAATACCTTCATACTCTAATCATAATAGTAACCATCATGTTCAATTCCCTTAAAAACCTCCCTAGATGAAGTCTCAGTAGACTTCCCTTCCTTATCTGCAATGTCTTTCTAGTATCCTTAAGAAATACCCTATTGAGGGGGGTTTAATAAAATTCCTTTCATGTCAGTAGAGTTCTTGAAATTAACCCCCTTATAGAAATCCAAACAAAGATCCCCTTTAACTGGGTCATTATTTACAATGGAATTACCCACCAATTTGACAACCTCACTGGGCTGACTCACCCCTTTCAAAGGCCTACAGTCAAAGTGATCATCCAAAGATTTAGGCAACCCACCAGAAAAAATTGTAGGAAAGGAAGGGTCATGTGATCTAATTCTATGAGTTCCAGCAACCAATCCACCTCCATCATGAGAATTACCATATGCTTTCCCATTTGAGGAGGTTTCCTCTATCTATAGTGGTTTCTTAAGCTTGCAGTGGTAAAACAAGTGTCCCATTTTCTTACAATTTCTGAAATAATTATCAATGAGATTAAAAATATTCCCACACATGTAATAGAAATTAGGAATCTTATCATTAATAATTTAAATCTAAAATATAACCTCATTGACCACCAATATAATCATCTTGGTAAGAGGGGAAAGCATATCAATCTTAATAAGGATCCTAGAAAAATGACTGAATCAAGATTTATTGGTTTCTTTATCAAATTTTATTGGTATTCCCACCATAGAGGTAATGTACCTCATGATCTTCAGATGCTAGAGGAACCGTCTTAATTATTTTATCTAAAACCATGCCTAAGAAATTGTGTTCTTGATCTTTAAGGGGTTAAAGAAAGGGTTGTGATTATGGATCCGAAAATTTCCAATCTTGAGGGACACTATCCCGCACCCCCATGTCTTAGATTTAATACTTTATGAGGGAAAAACAATGTGAAATAATCCCTTACCTATTGAGGTTAATATCTAATCCTTAAAACCCCAAGTTTTTCAGAGATGACTGTGAAACCCCTCGATCTTCCATGATTTGTCAGGCAAGAAAGGTGTAAAAATAGAAATGATCGAATGCTGACAGGACCTTAACTGATCCTGCAAAATCGCATGATCAGCCTTGACAAAGGCTAGAGTTCTATTTTTGGTCACCTTTCTTGAAGTATTTCTAACATCGAAGAAAAATCTAACCTTCTCATCTTTTTCGACCTTAGTGACTCAAACTTCTTACCTTATTTGAGAAGATTTTGAATCAGGGATTCAATTAATATATAAAAGAATATATTTATTTAGATATATATTTATATTGATATTAAATAATTTAAAATATATGTATATGTATAACTATGTGTATGTATGTGTATGTGTGTGTATACATGTGTGTATATACACGTGTGTGTAGATGTGTGTGTGTACATATGGATGTTTGTAATTCATGTAAATATTACAAATTCACTTTTTAATTTTTTTTAATTAATTTAATTTAATTTATCCATTTATTATTATTAATTCATTTATAAAATTAAAAATATATTTAATAATTTTGTAATATTTATTTATATATTTATTTATTTACTATAGCATTTTGGGGCTTACCTGAGTGGTAAAGGCTCCCTATAATTCTACATTAGACCCAGGTTCAAATCTGGGTGGGCATAGGTACTATTACATTACTATGTAGGCGGTGACAGAGACAATGACATAGGAAGGCAGTGATGCAAGCATGATGCAGGCAAGCAGTGATGCAGGCAAGATGATGCAGACATGACACTACACTGGGTTTTTGGGTCATGTTATGGGCTTCATGCCCACTGGGCCTACGGGTCATGTAATAAATAAATAAGGCTTGATGGGTGAGTGATCCTATAGGGGGTATGGCCTACATTTCTTTCATGTGTGTGTGGTGTGTGTGTTTGAATGTAATTGTACCCCCAAGCACCTAATATATATTTATTTATTTATTATATACATGTAATATTTTCAATATGTTTGTAATTTATATGAATAATATTTATTTATTTTCATTTATTAAGTTTTAACATTTAAAATATGTTTTAAATTTATATAATTAACCTATTTAAATTATTTTTTTAATAATTTTTCAATTTAAACATTTAATTAAATAATTATAAATATATATAAAATTTTAGCCTGTCTGAAATTTTAAACAGGTCCAAAAGTTAGGAGTTCTTCAGTGAGGAATTTGGATGTGTCCATGAACCTCTCTCTATTTATGGAAGATCTTCAGGTGTTGAGATTGTTAATACGGTCTTGGATGACTCCGATCCGGTAGGAGATCCAATTCTATCAAATGAAAATGAAGAAGAGTGGAAGCATCCAAAAACATAGAGGAGGGTCCATCATCCGAGGGGAAGGGGCGGTGGCTGATCCCATAGATTATTTTATCTTTGTTTTGTGGTGGTTCTTCACATGTTTTTAATCCTCATCTCCTTATATACTTTTGGTATTTTATTTTTAATGAATTTTAGAATCATGGGCTATAACCCATGATTCATGTCATTCTGGTAAAATACATATTTAAATAATTATAAAATTACAATAAATATATTTAAATAATAAATATATTTATTATATTTATAATTATATATTTATAATTATATGTAAATACTTTTTAAAGATATTTATTTATAATTATAATTATAAATATATATTTATTTATTTATTTATTTAAATAATTATAAAATTATAGTAAAGATATTAAGAATAAATATAGTTTTTATATTTATAATTTTATATATTTATATATTGAAATAAATATATATAATTATATAAATATACCAAAGCAGTGCATACCATGAAGTATAATTATATAAATATTTATAATTATATGAATATATTTATAATTATATAGAAATGGTTTATAACATATTTATATATAATTATATAAATATATTTATAATTATATGAATATATTTATAATTATATAGAAATATTTTTAAATATATTTATTTATAATTATAATTATAAATATAAATATTTATTTATTTATTTAAATAATTATAAAATTGTAATTATTATAATTATTATAATTTTATAAATATATATAATTGTATAAACACATAAATATATTTATAATTATATGAAAATATTTTTAAATATATTTATTTATAATTATAACTATATATATATTTAAATAAGTATAAAATTATAATAAATATATTTATTATATTTATAATTTTATAAATATATATAATTATATGAATATATTTATAAATCTATATAAATATTTATAAATATATTTATTTATAATAATTATTATAAATAAATATATTTATTTATTATATATATATATGTATATGTATAATAATATAAATAAATTATTAAGATTATATCTTTATCAGTGCTTTTTTAGCACTGATAAAGAGTAGTTTTATCATCACTTTCTATTTTAGCGCTGATAAAAAACTTACAGGTTCTTATAAAAAGAACCCTAACAGAGGGGTACCGCTGCTCGTGCCTTCAAGCTTTCATGGAACCAGAGCCCTGTCGTCGCTGCCAACATTGTTGCTGGACCCTACTGCTTTCGTTGGTCGATATTCTCGACGAATCAATCTCTACAAATCTAAGGTATGTACCTGATTTATCTTGTTAGTGCCTTCGACCGAACTATTTCCTTAGTCGCCCTTCACTGAACCCTACTGCAGTGCGCGTGTCTTCACTTATTCTCGATAAACCAAACAAATATCACTCAAAACAATCATCCATGTTGTATCTGGTCTGAGTAAGAGTCTCATATCCTCATCCTTCTTTTTCATTTCCTTCTCTTGTATTCCCCTTTCTACGCACGCTATAGGCAAAAATCTAGGGTGTAGTGATAATCTATTTTTCATTTTTTTTCATGGGACTAACATGTGTTATCTCTATTCTGGGTTTTATGGACTCAGTTAGGGTATAGTTGGTCTTCCCTTATTTAAATTAGTGAGTTATAACTAGGTTTTCCCTATGCTTATCTCTTTAATTTTGGATCCTTCAATTTCTTAGTATTTTAATTCATGTTTTAGACATCTAATAACAGTATTAATTATGTTAGTGGAATGCATAGGATGAAAGAAAGGTTTTCTATCAATTTTTTGATGAATTTTAAATGTTTTTATATTAAAAAAATATAAGTTTTAAATTTTTTTTCAATTAACTTGTGCACCATGTGTTTGTTAAATTTTTTGATTAACCATTATAAAGGAAGTGTGTAATTTAAGAAGTTGTTTGTCGTGACCCACCATCTTCAAGATGAGGGAAGGGACAGCAAAGTGCCACACCCTTCATTCCTCAAGATGAAGGAGAGATAATGACCCCTGATTCCTGCCTTCAATAGGCCCCAGAGCGGCCACTAGCACCATGGGTATATAATCTCACATAATATGAAAGGCATTACCCTTTTTATAGAACATTATCAGGAGATAATATGGTAAATCCAAATAATATCCAAATACTAAAAGTAAAAGTAAATCCAAAATCGATTCTCACATGCATGTTCAAAAGTAAATCTGATACATGGTACAACAAAACTCCAAAGTAAAGTAACAAAAGAAAAAGAGACTAAGCAGCAACAGCAACTAATCCCAATGCCCGAGCTAGTATGGTCTAGCATAGTCATCGAAGTCCCCCAGGAAAGTTGAAAATAGTTTTACAGACATAGGGTGAGTATAAAAGTATACCCAGTAGGAAAACTAAAGTCACTCATGAACAAGTGGGGGAACATACTAATGCCCTCAAAGAATTTACCAAGGAGTACTAACCAGCCCATCCTCACCAAGGAATACTCACCAAATAACGCAAGTCAAGTAAGGTAGTAGTATAATCACATCAATATTTAGGTACCTCGTACCACTTTCATACTGGCTAATTGCTCATACTTAACGTATAATGTCTTGAAGCTACCATTATTCTCATAAATAGTCCCACTTCCACAACCTACCCACACACACATGGGCCTCAAACCACACACAATCCCACTCATAAACACCTGGGCCACAACAACCACACCTCTCACCCAAAGATACCTGGGCCTCATCCCGAAGACACTTGGGAAAAAAATCCTGGCCCGCAAAAAACCTAGGCATATCATCCACAACAAACCTACCTAAAGGATCTGGGAATATGGTAAGCCTCAAGCCATTATAGCTTTCCTAGATATGCTTGAGCGGTAACAACCCGGAAGAGGGTGCGAAGAATAACATCAGTAACCATTCATCCATCCTCCCACTGGGATGTTGGGAAAGACACCCTCCCCCATGAGATGGGGGTGTTCAGCACATGGTGCCCAACAAGGGTGGGGTGCATATAGAAATCATAAGCAACTGAAATTTATATATGTATAGGTATGAAAACACTCATCCCAACCTACAGGTCCCCACAAAATACAACTAACTCATACAGAACCACATTTTCTCGTATTCCTATATGCACATCCACATAACAGCCACGGCCAAAGAATAACCCAATCCCTTTTTCATTTAACCACTTTCCATTTATTAATTAACGGATTCACTTTAATTTTATTCTATAAATACTAGAAAACTACCAACCAAACCATATCAAAACAACAGACAAAACCAAATTTGTAGTCCCATTGTAGGCCCCTGTTCAACCACTACCAACTATCATTCCTCAATGTTATGTTGCACAATCCTTCTCTCACAACCCATCCCTAAAGCCCCGCTACCCAAACAATTCCCAAATTCAATCCCACTGCATAAAAGTTCATAACCACCCTGTAATCCTACTGCCCAATGTTGATATGTGGCCAAAACACAAACAAGGGCAGTTCCACTACCTACAAGTCCATTCATTCCGTAATCAACCAGTCTCTCAAACTGGGATACCAACACACCACTTGTATCGCCCCACACACAAAGCCCATAGTAACTACCATTTTAACTACAACCCTGCTTCACAATGTCCCGCAACATTATCATAGAACCAACTCCCTTTCCCACCCATGTACCTATAACTGTGCCCCCTATAGAAGCACCACACAACTCACACAAAACCCAACAAAACACATCACTTAGCCATGCCTGTCAACAGGATGTATATATATTCAGATTTGGTAAACACTATTATTTAATCCACTTGATAAACAGGGGTGATCATACAAGGGTTTTTATCCTATTGTATCCATTTAATTAACCAAGTATACGTGATTAAGCAGATTTCATGTTGCGGCCAATTATCAAACATCATAACCAAAAAAATAGAACACCACCAGTGCACAAAAAAAGACCACCAATGGTCATAATTCTCTGAAGGCATGTATCCATAATCAATCCATAAAGAAATAAGGATAAAAAAATAAAACAAACAATCAAACATCAATCTACTCACAGCCCGTTATTTCATTATCCTGCTATCTTTGATCATATTCCCTTATTATTTATTTATTGTTTTAAGAAATTATTCATCTATTATTCACAAAGAATCATTATTACACCCACCCCACATGATTCACAATTAAATAGAGGAAAAAGAAATCCCTACTAAAACAAAAAGTGACCAAAGATCCTCTTTGTGTCAAGAACATGGGATTGCATGAGCAGCAGGAAAGAACTCCAAGACAACTGAGAAGGAGGGGCTCTATCATAGGTGCATGACTCGTCTAGTGAGGAAGGCTTCAGTTTCACCAAGAGGGAATATAAAACATACTAGTAAGGGAAGATCTTGGCTTTGAAGATCCATATCCTATATTAAATGAATAATGATTTTCAAAAGTCATTAACGTGGGATCATGGTCAAGATCACATGGTTTGACTATTTTAGATCCTTCGAGACATTAGGATATTAAATATGTAATTAATTTTCATAGAAATGTCCTTAAAACTCCTAAGGAAGTCTTAAAACTTTATTTACATCAAATAAGATGTAAGAGGGGTGAAATTAGAAAATTGGGAAAAACTAGGAAAACTGCAAGTTAGTCGTTGATGGGTGAGTTGTTGATTGGTGAGTCACCAACGTGGAGCCACCGATGGGTGAGCTACTGATGAGACCTACCGATGATGAGCCATCGACACTAAGCTACCAACGTTGAGCTACCAACGTAATGACCTACTGATGCTGAGCCACCAACGCTGAGCTACCAACATTGAGCTACTGATGTAACAACCTATCGATGCCTCGACCTACTGACATCCTGACTTACTGACACCAACACTCCTGACTCACCAATGTTGATGCCATTGACTCACCGATGCACTGACATGCTAATGCACTGACATTCCGACGCACTAACATTTCTACGGACTTTCATGCCAATGCACTGACATGTCGATGCACTGACATGCCAATGAACTGACATGCCGATGGAAAAACTGGAAAAACTAAAAATTTGGAAAACTCTTGAAATGATTCACCATTGCCTCCCAGAACACCCTAAACACTGTTTTTTCACAAAGGAAAGGCTTTGGGAAATCTATTTCATTGCATCAGATACCTCTAAAACTATTCTCATCCTTGAGAATTAAAAACTAACCTAGGAGAACAGAGGTCTGAACAACCACCCCTTAAGATACCTCTTAGGAGTGACCACCTTGTGTTAATCGAAAGTTTGAGTGAAAACATTTACATCCAAGAACACCTCCTTTTAATCTATCTATTTAACAAATTTACTAACACTAAGGCCCCAATTTCCCCAAAAAACCACACAAACACCAAGTCACACCATCCAGACACATGGATTAGGAAGCTCCTTCCTCCATGTCAAGATATTATCTGTTTTGGGTGGAATTTTCTCACATGTACAGGTTTAATCTCATCTTCATTAATGCGCCTTGATTAGGTGTCAGGTCATCCCCTCCCCATGGTCAGGACTTTTTCACACACATTCAGAGAATAGGGAAAAAACTCATCTGATAACAGAATAAGGTCAAGAATTACATCACAAGCAAAGAACAAAGTGAAACACAAGAGAAAAACTTAGAACAAGTTTGAGTAATGGGCATGCATCTATGCCTCCCATTCCCAAGTACTCTCCTTGAGGCCACCATCCCTCCATAACACAAAAACCAAAGGAATGGTCCATCCATACAACACCTTCTCCTCATGATCCTTGATTCTTACTAGTTTCTCCACAAACATTGTGTCTTCCTCGATATCTAAATCCCCCCAGTTAAGGAAGTGGGATTCATCATGTAGACACCGACGGAGCTGAGAGGCATGGAAGATGTTGTGGATCTTCTCCAACCTTAGTGGAAATGCCAGCTGATATTCCACCTTTCCGACTTTTCTCGACACTTCAAAAGGTCCGATAAACCTAGGAGAAAGCTTGCTTTATATTCCAAAACTTTGCTGCCCATGCTGAGGGGAAACCTTCAATAAAACATGGTTCCTAACCTCGAACTCTAAAGGAATACTCCTATGATCAGAATACAATTTATGTCGGTCATGATCCACCTTCATCCTCTCATGTACAAGCTGAAACTTCTCTATTGTTCTTTCACAACCTCTGGTCTAAGAAGAGTTACTTCCCCAAACTCTATCCAGCGTACGGGTGAACAACAAGGTCTTCCATACAAGGATTAGAAATTTTCCATGAAAATGATAAAGTGATAGATATTATTTTAAGCAATCTCTACCATAGGAAAGTGTCATACCCATGATCCTCTGAAGTCTAAGACACACGCCCGCAACATGTGCTACAATGTCTGTATTATCCTATCAGACTGCCTATCCATCTGAGGGTGGAAAGTAGTGTTGAGGAATAGTTGGGTTCCAAAATCATGTTGTAATACTGTCCAGACTCACGAGGTAAACTTTTCATCTCAATTTGAGATGGTGGATCTTGGAATTCCATGAAACTGCACCACTTTGCCTATATACCTCTATGCTAAGGCATCCACTGTGCTTGAGTCCTTGATCGCTAGGAAGTGATTTGATTTCATCAATCAATCCACCGATACCTAGGTAGCATCACTTACTCCTTGATCCCTAAGTAGTACTGTTATTAAATCCATCGAGATGTCATCCCACTTCTACTCGAGAACATCTAAGGGCTGAAACAGACCTCTAGGAACATGGTGCTCGGCCTTTACCTACTGACACACTAGGCACCCTACCACAAACTCTACCACTTTCTGCTTCACCCCGAACCACCAAAACTATTCCATCAAGCCTCAATACATCTTGGAAACTCTTAGGTGTTCCATCAGGGGTGATCTATGGAACTCACATAGAATTCCCTCATGCATTGTTACTGGGACAAACAGCTTCCCACAAAACAACATCTGATTCTGACTATCCTCTGACCATCCTCCTGGAGAATTACCCTAGCCAATGCGATCACCCATCACTTCAGCCTTTGATTCTCCCCACTAAGACTCCTCCACCTGCCGCACCAAGGAAGACTATACTTTCATCTAAAACAGATAACCTCTGACACTGTCCTCCCCATCATCCAGGCATTAAGCAGCCAACTCCTCCATTGCATTTCAAGCATCTTTGGATTCTCAAACTGTATCATTCTTTGACTTTCGACTTAAGGCATTGACCACCACATTCCCCTTTCCTGGGGTGTAAGAGATCTCAAAGTCATAGTCCCAGAGAAACTCCATTCACCTTCACTATCGTAAGTTCGGGTCTCATTGGGAAAAGATATATCTCAATCTCTTGTGATCTGTGAAGACCACGAAGAACTCCCCAATGAGTTAATTTATCCAAAACTTCGTTATAAACATGACCATTGAAAGATCCAGGTCATGGGTGCCATAGTTACATTCATGAGGATGTAACTGCCTAGACCCGTAAGAGATCAGTCCCCACTGATGTATCAATACACACCCCAAGCCTAGATCGGAAGTGTCACAAAACACCTCAAACAACATGTAATGACCTAGATTTCCATGAACATTTCCTTTTTTAAATAAAAGTGTTTAGTTTGTTTTGGGAGGAAATAGTGTCTCATTTTAAGATTTTTCCAAATTTCTAGTTTTTTCAGTTTTTTCATCAGTAAGTTAGTGCATCGGCATGTCAATGTGTCGGCATGTCAGTGAGTCTTCATGTCAGTGCATCGGTGAGTCAAAGGTGTCATCATCAATGAGTTAGGATCATCTATTTCAGCAAGTCAGGGCATCGGTAAGTCAAGGCGTCGTTAGGTTGTTTCATCGGTAGCTCAGTGTTGGCAGCTCAGTGTCGGTAGCTCAGTGTCGGTGCATCAGCATTTGTAGGTCATTACATCGGTAGCTCAGCATCTGTAGCTCAGCGTTAGTGGCTCAGCGTTAGTAGTTCATGTTGTTATCTCACCCATCGGTGGCTCCACATCAGTGACTCGCTCATCGGTGACTCATTTGTTGTTTTCCCATTTTTTTCCCAATTTTCCAGTTTCATCCCTCTTACATCTTATTTGAAACAAACTGAGTTTCAAGCCTTTATTGGGAATTTTAAGGGAATTTCAAAAAAAAAAATTATATATTTAATATCCTAATGTCCTTGGGGATTTTAAAAACTCAAACTATGTGATCTTGACCGCGATCCCACGTTAATGACTTTTGGAAACCATTCTTCCTTTAATATAGGATCTGGCTCTTCAAAGCTGGGATATTCCCTTCCTAGTATGTTTTTCATTCCCTCTTGGTGTTCATGAATCCTTCCTCCCTAGACGAGTTGTGTGCCTATGCTAGAGCCCCTCCTGCTTAGTTTTCTTGGAGTTATTTCCTGCTGCTGAAGTAATCCCCTATTCTTGATGCAAAGAGGATCTTTGGTCACCTCTTGTTCTGGTAGGGATTTATTCTACCTCTCTTTAATTATGCATCATGAGGGGGTGTAATAATGATTATTTATAAAGAAAATATGAATACTTTATTAAAAAAAGAAATAAATAAGTAGGGAATATGATCAAAGATAATGAGGTAATGAAATAACAGGTTGGGAGTGGATTGGTGTTTGATCATCTATTTTATTTTTTTGTCCTTGTTTCTTTATGGATTGATTGTGGATGTATGCCTTCTTAGAATCATGGCCATTGGTGTTCTTTTATTGTGCACTAGTGGTGTTTTATTTTTTTTATGATGTTTTATAATTGGTTGTAACATGAAATCTTCTTAATCGCGTATACTTGGTTAATTAAATTGATGCCCTACAATGAAAACCCTTATATGATCACCCATATTTATCAAGTTAATTAAAGAATGGTGTTACAAAATAGGAATATATATACACCCTATTGATATTTGTGTCATAGTGATGTGTTTTGTTGGGTTTTTTGTGAGTTGTGTGGTGCTGCTGTTGGGGGAAGGATTATGGGTACAGGGGTGGGCAAGGGAGTTGGTTCTATGAGAAGGTTGTGGGACTTTTTGCATCAAGTTTTTGGTAAAAATGGTAGTTACTGTGGTATTTGTGTGTGGGGTGGTACATGTGGTGTGTTGGTATCCCATTTTGAGAGACTAATTGATTACGGAATGGATGGACTTGTAGGCAGTGGAACTGCCCTTGTTTTTGTTGTGTCTATGGAGTAACATTGGGCAGTAGTACTGTGGGGTGGTTATGAACCTGTATGTGGTGGGACTGAATTTGGGAACTGTTTGGGCAGTGGGGGTGTAGGTCTGGGTTGTGAGACAAGGATTGTGCGGTATAACTTTGATGAATGATAATTGGTAGTGGTTGAAAGGGGTCGTGTAGTGGGACTGAAAATATGGTTTTGTCTGTTGTTTTGATATAGTTTTGGTTGGTAGTTTCCTAGTAGTGCTGGAATAAAATTAAAGTGAATACCTTAATTAATAAATGGAAAGTGTTTAAATGAAAAAGGTGTTGGGTTATTCTTTAGCAGTGACTGTTATGTGGTCGTGCGTATAGGGGTAGCAACAAATGTGGTTTTGTATGAGTTGGTTGTCTGTTATGGGGACTCATAGGTTTGGATGAGTGTTTTCTTACCTATACATATATAAATTATAGTTCCTTGTGATTTATATATGCACCCCACCCTCATTGAGAACCATGTTCCGAACACCCCCATCTCATGGGGGAGGGTGTCTTTCCCAACATCCCGATGGGAGGATGGATGACTGGTTACTGACTTTATTCCTCACACCCTCTTTTGGGTTCTTACTACTCAAGTGTATCTGGATAGGATTAATGGATTGAGTCTTACCATAGTCCTAGATCCTTCGGGGAGGTTTTTTGTGGATGAGAGGCCTAGGTATTTTTAGGCCAGGATTGTTTTCCCAAGTGTCTTCATGATGAGGCCCAGGTGTCTTTGGGTGAGAGGTGTCATTATTGTGGCCCAGGTGTTTACGGGCGGGATTATGTGTGGTTTGAGGCCCAGGTGTGTGTGGGAAGGTTTTTGTAGTGGGATTTTGTATGGTAAGAGTGGTAGTATTAATACATTAGTCTTTAGGGATGAGCAGTTAACTGGTGGGAAAGTGCTTCAGGGTACCCAAATATTAATGTGCTTATACTACTACCTTACTTGACTTACGTTATTTGGTGATCATTCCTTGGTGAGGATGGGTTGGTTAGTACTCCTTAGTAGGTGCTTTGAGGTTATAATATTTTCTCATAGGGGAATTAGTATGTTCCCCCACTTGTGCACGGGTGGCTTTATTTTTCCTACTTGGTATGCTTGTATATTCACCCTACGTCTTTAAAACTATTTTCAGGTTTCCAGGGGGACTTTAAGGACCATGATGAATCATAATAGCATAGGAATTGATATTATTTGTTGTTTCTGATTATTCTATTTTCCTTTGGCACTTTACTT
Source organism: Viscum album (assembly GCA_963277665.1). Lineage (NCBI taxonomy): Eukaryota > Viridiplantae > Streptophyta > Magnoliopsida > Santalales > Viscaceae > Viscum > Viscum album. The sequence continues at coordinate 989,976,663 of OY728131.1, read as the reverse complement.
TGGAGTTTTTATGTACCTTGTATCAGCTTTACTTTTGAACATTCATGTGGGAATGGATTTTGGATTTAATTTTACTTTTAGTATTTCAAGTTTCTTGGGATTTACCATCTTATCTCTTGATCTTGTTCTACAAAAAGGGTAATTCCTTCCATATTATGTGAGATTCTATACCTTTGGTGCTAGTTGCTACTCCGGGGCCTATTGAAGGCAGGACTTGAGGGTCATTATCTCTCCTTCATCTTGAGGAATGAAGGGTGTGGCACTTTGTTGTCCCTTACAACATCTTGAAGAAGGTGGGTCATGACAAAGTGGTATCAGAGGGCAGGTTTGGGAGTTTGAGAGGTAGAATGGAGTTTAGAGTTAGTCATATTAAGGATTTCATGGGATGGTAGGGCAATGGTGTTAGTAAATCTTGGTACTTGAAATAATCTAGGGAAGATCGAGTAGGACACAGAATTTTAGGTCCCCTCGTGATCCGATGTAAGGACTCTAGACCTACTAAACAACCAAGTGAGGCTGCGCTGATTGAATATTAGAGACCCTAGGAAAGTTACATGCATCATAATGACTTGTGTTCATATTTTAGTTTGGTATTTTAGGTAATTAAATAAAAATGAAGAGTTAAAATGAATTTAAAAGAAAATTTCCATACTAATTGGGCTTAGGAGTCCCTTGTTTCCTTTTCATCTATGGAACTTGGACGTCTCCCATGTGTGGTATGAGCATTTGGGGCCTTGTAGGTTGACCTGGTTGATCATGGGAGGGATGATCGAGAGGAGTAAGATTACCAATGGAAGAAGATGTTTCATGCCTTCTAGCAGAAGACTATGGGAAAGTACGATGGTAGCGTCTCAGATATGGAGGTAGAGAAGTTGATCGAGAAGCTAGTGATAACTTTCAGATTGATTCGGGCTCCCACATAGTACTAGGTTCATCTAGCAGTAATCCAGATGAGGGGATCAGTGCATTAGTGTTGGATGCTTTACCTTAGGGAGAGGAAGGAGACTAATGTTTCATGGGATGACTTTCAGAAGGAGTTTTGGGAAGAATTCCTTTCTTCCACAATGAAGGCCTAGAGGAGGTAGGAGATAATCTCCCTCCATTAGGGGAGTATGTCAGTAATGGAATAGGGGATCAAGTTCAAGAATATCCTACACTTTTCACTGGATCTCTTCTGGATGAGGAGTCTTGAGTGAAACGCTTAGAGGAGGAACTCCAACCTTCTCTTCAGTATGTCATCACTCCCTTTACTCTATCGACATACTTAGAGGTTCAGAATAAGTATGAGGTAGTTTAAAGGATTCACCCATTGGGAGGTGTGTCGTGAGAGGGGATCCAGCTGAGTTCGTCAAAGGGGAAGGTTGTCAGTAGCAGGCCTTCGGCGTTAGGGCCTTCCAGGATTCGGCCAGTAGGAAGTGGGCATCAGTAGTTCCAGTTCTGATCTCCTCATCCTCACCCTTTACCTATGGGTTCGGGACCAAGGTTCTTTTTCTGTGGATATCGTAAACATATTCAGAACTAGTACTCAGTTCGAGCATCGTACAGTGGGGGTGGTCAGGTTCAGCACCTACCTCAACAACAGCATTTGTTAGTCAGGCCTTTCCAGTAGTAGGGGCAGTGAGCTCCTACTCCACTGAGGGTAGACGGTGTTGGGGGAGGCCAACCTCAGGGTTATCCTTAGGGACCTCAACTAGGGCGTGTTTGGGGAGATGGTTGATAGCAGAGGGGTAGAGGAGTTGGGTGTGGGGAGTTACATGCCATCGAGACAGCAGTTCCAGTAGGGCTGGAAGTTGTTTGAGGTGTGATCATTTTGTTTAGTACTCTTTCATGTGATTTGTTTGATTTAGGAGATTCGCACTCCTTTTTTGCACCCAGTCTAGTCCATTCTCTAGTACTAGATGTAGAGAGACTTCCCATTCCCCTGGTGTTGAGTACACCAGTTGGAGGTCAGACCAGTCTATTTGATGTTTGTCGTAGATGTAGACTGATGATGGGACCGCATCAGTATGGTGGGGATATTCTTCTGCTACAGATGCAGTCATACGATTTCATTCTAGGAATCGACTGGTTGTTTTCCATGTGCCCTATTATTGACTATTTTTTTGAGGGGAGTCGTGATTTCATGTATGGATGGCCAGTGTGTAGTTTTCATTGGTGAGAAGAGTTTTCAGGTGGGCAACTGGTGTGTGGAGCCTCTTCTTTCTTTGGTAATTGACCTATTAGTGGAATCAGCTGGCACATAAATGGTGTAATTTCTGGGGGTTTTCAGTGAGTTCTATGGTGTCTTCCCTAAGGAGGTTGTGACTATACCCCCTCTACATGAAATTGCATTTGGGATAGACTTGAAACCCGATGCCTATTCAATTTTGATGGATCCCTATCAGATGGAACCTTCTAAGTTATAGGAATTATTAATTAAGGTTGATAACTTGATGAAGAAGGGTTTTATCCGGCCGAGTGTGTCACTGTGGGGTGCTCCAGTCTTGTTCACAAAGAAGTAAGACGGTGGTCTAAAACTATACATAGACTACCGGAGGCTGAATCAGGTGATGGTCAAGAATTTTTACCCTCTCCCTAGGATCAATGATATTTTTGACCAATTAAATGGAGAAGATTAGTTCTCTAAGATCGATCTATAGTTTGGATATCATCGATTGAGGTTAAAGGAGGGTGACATCCTAAAGACTTCTTTCATATTCAGGTATGGGAACTTTAATTTCATGGTCATTCCCTTCAGTGTCATGAATGCACCATCCATGTTCATGGGCCTCATGAACTCTATTTTCTATGAGTTCTTGGACCAGTTTGTTGTCATGTTCATCGATGACATCCTGATCTACTCAAGGTCAAAGGAGGAGCACGTTGAGAATCTTAGGACTATCTTGGAGGTCCTATGACACCACCATCTCTACGAAAATTTTTATAAGTGCAAGTTCTAGACACGAGAGGTGCACTTCCTTGGACACATGGTGTCTCAGTGGGGGATAGTAGTGGACCAGTCAAAGTTAGAGGTAGTTGTTTCTTGGGAATCACCCAAGAATGTGGTGGAGGTTTGTAGTTTCCTAGGTATGGAAAACTACTACTGGAAGTTCATACCCAACTTCTCTTGAGTTGTAGCTCTATTGAAAGCATTGACTAGAAAGGGTCGGGCCTTTGTATAGAGTGAGAAATTTTGAGCATCCTTCAACTACCTGAAGGGGAAGCTGGTCATTGCTCTAGTGCTCAGGTTTCCAGATGAAGGGGTGTTGTTTGAGGTGTGTTTTGATGCTTCTGGTCTAGGATTAGGGTGTGTGCTGATGCAGCAGTGGGTAGTGATCTCTTATAGGTCTAAATAGTTATGTCCTCACAAATGTAGTTATGCCACCCATGACCTGGAGCTTACAGCGGTCGTGTTCGTGCGGATGTTGTGGCGACATTACCTCATTGGGGAGTGCTTCGTGGTCTTCATGGATCACAAGAGCTTGAGGTATATATTTTCCCAATAAGACCTGAACTTGTAGAAGTGAAGGTGGATGGAGTTTATCTAGGACTAAGACTTCAATATCTCTTACACCCCAAGAAAGGGGAACGTGGTGGCTAATTCATTAAGCAGGAAGTCACAGAAGGAGGTAGTTCAAGAACCCACAGATGCTTGGAAGTCAATGGAGGATTTGGATGCTTTGTGCCTGGATGCTGGGGAGGATAGTGGCAGAGGTTATCTGTTTCAGATGATGGTGTAGTCTTCCTTGGTGTGGTAGGTGGAGGAGTCTCATTGGGGAGACTCGGAGGCTGAAGTGATGTTTGATCGCGTTAGCCAGGGTAATGCTTTGGGAGGATGTTCGAAGGATAGTCTGAATCGGATGTTGTTTTGTGGGAATATATTTGTCCCAGTAACAATGTACGAGGTACTTCTTGGTGAGTTCCATAGCTCACCCCTAGTGGTACACCCAGAAGTTTACAAGATGTACCAAGTTCTGACAGAATAGTTTTGATGGCCCAGGGTGAAGTGGACAATGGCGGAGTTTGTGGCAACATGCCCAGTGTGTCAGTAGGTGAAGGTCGAGCACTGTGTTCCTAGAAATCTGTTGCAGCCCTTAGATGTTCCCAAATAGAAATGGGATGACATCTCAATGGATTTCATCATAGGACAACCCAGGGATCAGGGAGGCTATGATGTTATCTGGGTAGTGGTGGATTGATTGACGAAATCAGCTCACTTCCTGGTGATCAAGGATTCAAGAGAAGTGGATTCCTTAGCACAGAGGTACGTAGGCAAAGTGGTGCGGCTGCATGGAGTTCCAAGATCCATAATCTCGGATATAGATAAATGGTTTACCTCACAAGTCTAGAGGGGATTACAGCATGATTTTTGAGGAAATGTTGCGGGTATGTGTCTTGTACTTCAGAGGATCGTGGTTATGACACTTGCCTCTGGTAGAGTTTTCTTACAATAATATCTATAACTCTACCAATGGCATGGCACCATTCAAATCCTTGTATGTAAGACCATTTCATTCACCCATAGGATAGAGGTTTGGGAATCAACCCTTCTTGGACTAGAGGTAGTTCAAAGCATGACAGAAAAGGTTCAGATTGTACGTGAGAGGATAAAGGTGGATCAGGACCGATAGAAGTCATATGCCAATCATAGTAGGAGGCCATTGTAATTAGAGGTTGCAGACCATGTTTTCTTGAAGTTTTCCCCTTGATGTGGGTAGAATAGGTTTGACAGAGGAAGAAATCTTTCTCTCAGGTTCATCGGACCTTTCGATGTGTTGGGACGAGTCAACAAGGTGGCATATTAGCTGGTGTTACCACTACGGTTGGAAGTCATCTTCCATGTCTCTCAACTATATCAGTATCTACACTATGACTCCCACATCCTCGACTTGGGATAATTAGATATCGAGGATGACATGACGTTCGTGGAGCGACCAGTAAGAATCGAGGATCATGAGGAGAAGGTGTTGTGTGGGTGGACCATTCCTTTGTTTCGTATGTCATGGAGGCATGGTGGCCTCAAGGATAGTACTTGGGAGCAGGAAGCACATATGCATGCCCAGTACCCAGATCTGTTGTGAGTTTTTTTCTTGTGTTTCTCTTTGTTCTTTTCTTGTGATGTAATGCTTGACCTTATTCTGCTATCAGATGAGTTGTTTCCCTATTCTATGAATGTGTGTGAAAAATTTCTGATCATGGGGAGGGGAGGACCTGATCCCTAATCAAGACACATTAATGAGGATGTGATTAAATCCATGCATTTGACATAGTTTCACCCAAAGAAGATAGTATCTTGACATGGAGGAAGGATCTCCCTAATCCATGCATCTAAATGGTGTGACTTGGTGTTTACGTGGTTGTTTGGGGAAATGGGATCCTTAGTGTTTGTATAGTTGTTCATGAGATAGATGAAAAGAGGTGTTCTTGGATGTTAGGGTTTTCACTCCATCTTTTGAATAACACAATGTGGTTCTCTCCAGATAGGTATCTTAAGGGGTATTTGTTTGGTCCTCTTTTCTCTTAGGTTAGTTTTGAATTCTTGAGGATGAGAATAGTTTGAGAGGTATATTATGTAATGAACCAGATTTCTCCAGGATTTTACTTTGTGAAAAAATAGTATTTAGGGTGTTCTGGGAGGCAATAGTGACTCATTTCAAGAGTTTTCAAAATTTCTAGTTTTTCTAGTTTTTCCATCGGCATGTTAGTTCGTCGGCATGTCAGTGCATCAGCATGTCAGTGCGTCAGCAGGTCAGTGTGTCAGAAAGTCAGTACATTGGCATATCAGTGCATCAGCATGTCAGTGTGTCAGTATGTTAGTACATCATTGAGTCAAAGGTGTCAGCATCTGTGATTCAGGAGCGTCGGTGTCAGCAAGTTAGGGCATCGGTAGTTGAGGCATCAGTAGGTTGTTGCATCGGTAACTCAGCGTTGGTAGCTCAGCATCGGTGGATCAGTGTCGGTAGGTCATTGCATTGGTAGTTCATCATCGGTAGCTCAGTGTTAGTGACTCATCATCGATAGGTCACACCAGTAAATCACTTGTCTATGGCTCTGCATCGGTGAATCGCCCATCAGTGACTCACCCATCAGTGACTCATTTGCAGTTTTCCCAATTTTTCCCAGTTTTCTAGTTTCTCCCCTATTATGTCTTATTTGATGTAAACCAACTTTCAAGCCTTGGGTTTTTTAAGGGAGTTTTGAAGGATATTAATTATATCTTTAATATCCTAATGTCTTAGGGGATTTGAGATACTCAAACTGCGTGATCTTGACCACAATCCCATGTTAATGAATTTTGGAAAGTGTTCTTCCTTTAATATAGGATCTAGATCTTCAAAGTTATGATATTCCCTTCCTAGTATGTTTTACATTCCCTCTTAGTGCACATGAAGCCTTACTACCTAGATGAGTCATGTGCCTATGTTATATCCCTTCATGCTCAGTTTTCTTAGAGTTATTTCTTGCTGCTCGTGCAATCCCCTATTCTTGACGCAAAGATGATCTTCGGTCGCCTGTTGTTCCGGTAGATATTTCTTCTGTTGATCTTTAATTTTGCATCATTTGGGGTGGGTGAACTAATTATTCTTTGTGAAGAATAGATGAATACTTTCTTAAAACAAGAAATAAATAAGAAGGGAATATGATCAAAGATAACAGGGTAATGAAATAATAGGTTGGGAGTGGATTGGTGTTTGATAATTTGTTTTAATTTGTTTCCTTGTTTCTTTATGGATTGATTATGGATGTATTCATTCTAAGAATCATGTTCATTGGTGGTCTTTTCTTGCACACTAGTGGTGTTCTGTTTGTTTTTATTATAGTGTTCGATAATTGGTCGTAACATGAAATATGCTTAATCACATATACTTGGTTAATTAAATGGATGACCTAGGATAAAAACCCTTGTATGATCACCCTTGTTTATAAAGTGGATTAAAGAATGGTGTTTAAAAAATCTGAATATATATACATCTTGTTGATAGGTGTGGCTGAGTGTTGTGTTCTGTTGGGTTTTGTGTGAGTTGCAGGTGCTATTGTTGGGGGAACGGTTATGGGTATAGGGGTGGGAAAGGGAGTTGGTACTGTGAGAAGGTTGTGGGATGTTGTGCAGTGGGGTTGTGGTTAAAATGGTATTTAATGTGAGATTTGTGTGTGGGTGGTAAAGGTGGTGTGTTGGTATCCCGGTTTGAGAGACTGATTGATTGAAAAATGGATGGACTTGTAGGCAGTGGAACTGCCCTTATTTGTGTTGTGTCCACAGATCAACATCGGGAAGTAGGACTATGGGGTGGTTATGAAATTATATGCATTGGGAATGTATCAGGGAATTGTTTGTGTAGTGTGGCTTCAGTTCTGGGTTGTGATAGAATGATTGTGTGGTATAACTTTGAAGAATGGTAGTTGGAAGTGGTTGAATAGGGGCGTGCAGTAGGACTGCAAATATGGTTTTTTTTATATGGTTGTGGTTGGTAGTTGCCCAGTAGTTTTGGAATAAAATTAAATTGAATCCCTTAATTAATAAATGGAAAGTGGTTAAATGAAAAAGGGGTTGGGTTATTCTTTGGTAGTGGATGTTATGTGGTTGTGCGTGTAGGGGTAGAAGAAAATGTAGTTTTGTACGAGTTGGTTGTCTGTTTTGGGGACCCATAGGTTGGGCTGAGTGTTTTCTTACCTATAAATAAATAAATTTTAGTTCCTTTTGATTTCTATATGCACCCCACCCTCATTGAGAACCATGTTTGGAACACCCCCATCTCATGGAGGAGGGTGTCTTTCCCAACATCTCGATGGGAGGATGGATGGTTGGTTACTGACTTTCTTCCCCGCACCCTCTTACGGGTTCTTACCACTCAAAAATACCTAGATAGGCTATAATGGCTTGTGGCTTACCATGGTCCCAGATCCTTTGGGTAGGTTTGTTATAGATGAGAGGCCTAGGTTTTTTCGGTCCAGGATTGTTTTCCCAAGTGTCTTCATGATTAGGCTCATGCATCTTCGGGCGAGAGGTATGGTTTTATGGTCCAGGTGTTTATAGGCGGGATTGTGTGTGGTTTGAGGCCCAGGTGTGTGTGGGTGGGTTTTGGAAGTGGGACTATGTATGAGAAGAGTGGTAGCATCAAGACGTTATCCATTAGGGATGAAAAGTTAACCAGTGGGAAAGTGGTGTGGGGTACCCAAATATTGATGTTCTTATACTACTACCATACTTGACTTTCATTATTTGGTGAGTGTGCCTTAGTGAGGCTAGGTTGGTTATTAATCCTTGGTAGGTTCTTTGAGGTTTTACTATTTTTTTCATAGTAATATTAGTATGTTCCCCCACTTGTACACGAGTGAATTTAGTTTTCCTACTTGGTATACTTGTATACTCACCCTACGTCTGTAAAACTATTTTTAGGTTTCTTGGGGGACTTTGAGGACTCTGCTAGACCATACTAGCTTGGGCGTCGGAATTAGCTGTTGTTTCTTCTTAGTCTCTTTTCTTCCGGTACTTTACGTTGGAGTTTTTTTGCACCTTATATCAACTTTACTTTTGAACATGCATGTGGGAATGGATTTTGGATTTATTTTTACTTTTATTATTTGGAGTTGCTTAGGATTTACCATCTTATCTCCTGATCTTGTTCTATAAAAAGGGTAATTTCTTCCATATTATGTGAGATTCTATACCCTTGGTGCTATCCGCTGCTCCAGGTCCTATTGAAAGCAGGAATCAAGGGTTATTATCTCTCCTTCATCTTGGGGAAGTAAGGGAATGAAACTTTTCTGTCCCTTCCCTCATCTTGAAGAAGGTAGGTTGTGATACAACACCCCTTCCTCTAGAAACCTGAGCACTGGAGCACTGACCAGCTTCCCCTTTAGATAGATAAAGGCTGCCCAATACTGCTCACTCCATACGAAGGCCTGGCCCTTTCTGTTCAATTCTTTCAATGGAGCTATAACTCAAGAGAAGTTGGGTGTGAACCTCCAGTAGTAGCCTATCAGACCTAGAAAACTACAAACCTCTGCCACATTCTTGGGTTCTGGCCAAGAAACAATTACTTCAACCTTTGACAGGTCTACTGTTATCCCCCTCTAGGACACCACATGTCCAAGTAAGTGCACCTCTCGTGTCCAGAACTTGCACTTGGATAACTTTCGGTAGAGATGGTGGTGTCAAAGGACCTCCAAGATAGTCCTATGATGCTCAGCATGCTCCTCCTATGACCTTGAGTATATCAGGATGTTGTTGATGAACACAACAACAAATTGGTCCAGGAACTCATGAAAAACAAAGTTCATGAGCCCCATGAACATGGTTGGTTCATTTGTGACACTGAAGGGAATGACCATGAACTCAAAGTTCCCATACCTATATCTAAAATAATTCTTTAGGATGTCACCCTCCTTTACCCTCAACTGGTGATATCCAGATCACAAATCGATCTTAGAGAACCAACATGCTCCCTTTAACTGCTCTAAAAGATCGTCGATCCTCAGTAGAGGGTAACAGTTCTTGACCATCACCTGATTCAGCCTCTGGTAGTCTATACACAGTCTTATACCATCATTTTCCTTCTTTGCAAACAAGAATAGAGCACCCCACAGTGACACACTTGTCCAGATAAAACCCTTTTTCATCAGTTTATCAACCTAAATTCATAATTCCTAAAACTTAGAAGGCACCATATGATAAGAGCCATAGAAGTCGGACAAGCACCGGGTTGAAAGTCTATCTCGAACTCAACGTCATTTCAAGGGGGTAGAGTCACAACCTCCTCTAAGAAGAAATTCAGGAACTTACTGAAAATCCATGAAACTTACACCATCTATGCATTTACTGATTCCACTAACAACTTGTCTAGTAAAGAAAGAATAGGCTTCACACACCAACTGCCCACCAGACAGCTCTGATCACCAATGAAAACTACACACTGGCCATCCATACCTGAAAACATGACTATCATAAAGAAACAGTTGATAACAACATGCACAGAAAACAACCAGTCGATGCCTAGGATGACATCGTACAACTGCATCTATAGCAGAAGAAGATCCCCACTAGACTGATGTGGTCCCATCATCAGTCTGTATCCCCGATGAACATCAAACAGACTGTTCTGACCTCTAACTAGTGTACTCAACACCAGGGGCATGGTAATTATCTCTACATCTATTCCCAGAGCATTGTCTAGACTGGTTTCAAAAAAGAAGTGTGAATATCCTGAATCAAACAAAGCACATGCAAGAGTACTAAACAGACTGATTATACCTCAAACAACCTCCTACCCTACTGGAACTGCTGCCTCAGCGGCATGTAACTACCCACACCTAGATCCTATACCCATCTATTGTCGATAGCCTCCCTGACCATTCACTGATCAAGTTCTCTGAGGATAACCCTAAGGTTGGCCTCCCCCAGCACCTTCTTCCCTCAGTGGAGTAGGAGCTCACTACCCCTGCTGCTCGAAAGGCCTGACCAGCAACTGCTACTGCTGAGGTGGGTGCTGAACCTACCCACCCCCAATGTACATCACTCAAACTAGGAACTAGTTTAGCAGATTTACATGGCCTCTATAGACAAATCACCTTAGTCCCAAACCCATGGGGAAAGAGTGAGGACAAGGAGATCAGAACTTGAACTGTTGAGGCCTACTTCCCACTGGTTGAAACCTGGAAGGCCCTGATGCTGGAGACATGTTGTTGATGGCCTTCCCCTTCGATGAACTTGGATGGCTCCCATATCACGGCACAACTCCCAGTGATTTCATCCTTTCCACTACCTCATCATTCTTCTGAACCTCTAAGTACGTCGGTAGAGTAAAGGGAGTGATGGCATACTAAAGAGAAGGTCGGAGTGCCTCCTCTAAGCGTCTTTCTAGGGACTCCACATCTAGAAAGAGATCTAGTTAAAATCATAGGAGATCCTTGAACTTGATCCCCAATTACCTTACATACATACTCCCATGTTGGAGGTAGAGTAGCTACTGCCTCTTCTCGGCCTTCATCATGGAAGAAAGAAATTTTTCCTGAAACTCCTTCTTAAAGTCAGCCCATGAAACATTAGTCTCCTTCCTCTCCCCGAGGTAAATCATCCACCACTGACGCACTGCTCCCCTCATCTAGATTACTACTAAAAGAACCCAGTACTCTATTGAATCCCAAATCAATCTTAAAGTGATCAACATCTCCTTTATCCAATTATCTATCTCCATGTCTTAGATGTTGCTCTCGTACTTTCCCAGAGTCTACTGCTGGAACGAACGAAGCATCTTCTGCCACTGGTCATCTTCCTCCTCTCGATCAGCCCTCCCCTGATCAACCAGTTCAACCTTCTGGGGCCCAACTACTCATACCACACGTGGGAGATGTTTGGGTTCCATATCTAAAAAGGAAACAAGGGACTCCTAAGACTAAGTAGTATGGAAATTTTCTTTTAAATTCGTTTTAACTCTTCATTTTTTTTAATTATACAAAATTCCCAACTCAAATAAGAACACAAGTCATTATGATGCATGTACCTTTCCTAGAGTCTCTACCCTGCAATCATTGTAGACTCACTTGGTCGTTCAATAGTTCCAGATTCCTTGTATCAGATTACGATGTCCCTAAAATCTTGTGTCCTAGTCGGTTTTCCCTGGCCTATTTCAGTTACTAATATTTCCTAACACTGTTTCCATAAAATCCCATTCAATCCTCATTGTGCCTAACTTTAAACTCTATCCTACCTCTCAAACTCCCAAACCTATCCTCTGATACCACTTTTCCATGACCCGCCTTCTTCAAGATGAGGGAAGGGACAGCAAAGTGCCATACTCTTCCTTCCTTAATATGGAGAGATAATGACCCCCAAGTCCCCCCTTAAATAGGCCCCAGAGTAGCGACTAGCACCAAGGGTATAGAATCTCACATAATATGGAATGAATTACCCTTTTTATAGAACAATATTGGGATATAAGATGGTAAATCACAAGAAACTCCAAATACTAAAAGTAAAAGTAAAGCCAAAATCCATTCCCACATGAATGTTCAAAATTAAATCTGATACAAGGTGAAAAAAACTCCAAAATAAATCAACAAAAGAAAAGAGATTAAGAAGCAGAAACAACTAATCCCAATGCCCAAGCTAGTATGGTCCAGCACGGTCCTCTAAGTCCTCCTAGAAACCTGAAAATATTTTTACAGACGTAGGGTGAGTATACAAGTATACCCAGTAGGAAAACTAAATCCACCCGTGCACAAGTGGGGGACATATTAATGCTGAGAAAACAGTAGAACCTCAATGCACCTACCAAGGAGTATTAACCTGCCCAGCCTCACCAAGGCATGCTCACCAAATAATGCAAGTCAAGTAATGTAGTATTATAAGCACATCGATATTTGGGTACCCCACACCACTTTCCCACTGGTTAACTACTCATCCCTAACATCTAATATCTTGATGATAACACTCTTCCCATACATAGTACCACTGCCAAAACCCGCCCGCACACACCTGGGCCTCAAACCACACACAATCTTACCCACAAACACCTGGGCCACAAAAACCGGACCTCTCACCCAAAGACACCTAGGCCTTATCCCAAAGACACTTGGGAAAACAATACTAGACCACAAACACCTAGGCCTCTCATCCACAAAAAACATTCCCGAAGGATCTGGGACTATGGTAAGACTCAATTCATTACAGCCTACCCGGATATGCTCGAGTGGTAAAAACCTAGAAAAGGGTGCACAAAAGAAAGTTTGTAACCAACCATCCATCCTCCCACCGAGATGTTGGGAAATACACCCTCCCCCATGATATGGGGATGTTTGATACATGGTGCTCAATGAGGGTGGGGTGCATATATAAAAGACAAGGAACTACAATTTATATATGTATAGGTAATAAAACACTCATCCCAACCTATGGGTCCCCATAATAGACAACCAACTCATACAGAACCACATTTGTTGCTACCCCTATATGCACAACCACATAACAGCCACTACCAAAGCATAACCCAACCCCTTTTTCATTTAACCACTTTCAATTTATTAATTAAGGGATTCTCTATAATTTTATTCCATAACTACTAGGAAACTACCAACCATAACCATATCAAAACAACAGACAAACCCAGATTTGTGGTCCCACTACAAACCCCCGTTCAACCACTATTAACTATCATTATTCAAATTTATACCACACAATCCTTCTCTCACAACCCAGCCCTATATCCCCGCTACCCAAAAAAATCCTAGATGCAGTCCCACTACATAAAAGTTTATAACCACCCTGCAGTCCTATTTCCCAACGTTGCTCTGTGACCACAACACAAACAAGGGAAGTTCTACTACCTACAAGTCCATCCATTTCGCAATCAATCAGTCTCTCAAACTGTGCCAACACACCACCTATACCTCCTCACACACAAATCCCACAATTACTACCATTTTAACCATAACCCCTTTGTACAATGTTCTACACCCTTCTCAAAGAACCAAATCCCTTGCCCACCCCTGTACCCATAATCGTGCCCCCAACAGCAGCACCATACAACTCACACAAAACCCAATAGAACACAGCACTCAGCCACACCTATCAATAGGATGTATATATATTCAGATTTGGTAAACACCATTCTTTAATAAAATTGATAAAAATGGTTGATCATACAAGGGTTTTCATCCTGGGGCATCCATTTAATTAACCAAGTATACGTGATTAAGTGGATTTCATGTTGCGGATAATTATCAAACATCATAACAAAAAAAACAGAACACGGCCAGTGCACAAGAAAATACCACCAATGACCAAGATTATCAAAAGGCATAAATCTACAATCAATAAATAAATAAACAAGGATAAAAAAATAAAATAGACGATCAAGCATCATTCCACTCCCAGCCTGTTATTTCATTACCCTGTTATCTTTGATCATATTCCCTTCTTTTTTATTTCGTGTTTTAAAAAGGTATTCATTTATTCTTCAAAAATAATCATTAGTAAACCTGCCCCACATGATTCACAATTAAATAGAGGAAGAATAAATTCCTACCAGAACAACAGGCGACCAATGATCATCTTTGTGTCAAGAACAGGGGATTGTGCGAGAAGCAGGAAATAACTCCAAGACAACTTAGCAGGAGGGGATCTGGCACAGGCGCGTGGCTTTTATAGTGAGGAAGACTTCAGTTTCACCAAGAGGCAACAAAAAACATACTAGGAAGTGAATATCCCAGCTTTGAAGATCCAGATCCTATATTAAAGAAAGAACCATTTTTGAAAGTCATTAATGTGGGATCGTGGTCAAGATCACATGGTTTGAGTATCTCAAATCCCCCGAGACATTAGGATATTAAATATATAATTAATATCCTTTGAAATTCCCTTAAAACACCCAAGGAAAGATTGAAAATTGGTTTACATAAAATAAGATGTAAGAGAGGAAAAACTGGAAAGCTAGGAAAAACTGGGAAAACTGCAAATGAGTCACTGATGGGCGAGTCACCGACGCAGACCCACCCACGGGTGAGCTACCGACATGACCTACCGATGATGAGCCACCAACACTGAGCTATTGAAATTGAGTTACGAACACAACGACCTACCGACGCTGATCCACTGACGCTGAGCTACTGATGCTAAGCTACTAATGTAACAACCTACTAACGCCTCGACCTACCAACGCCCTGACTCGCCGACACCGATGCTCCTGACTCACCAATGTCGACACCTTTGACTCACTGATCCACTGGAATGTTGACGCACTAACATGTCGATGCACTGACATGTAGACGCACTGACATGCTGACACACTAACATACTAATGGAAAAAACTGGAAAACTCTTGAAATGAGCCATCGTTGCCCCCTAGAACACCCTAAACACTAGTTTTTCACAAAGGAAAGGTTTAGGAAAATCTAGGTCATTACAGTGTTCTGGTCTTCAAAAAGAATTTTCAATTGGTTCTTAATTTTTACTTGGAATTTCAAGTAATACTTGAAATTCAAAGTGTTGATAAAGTGTTTTGAGTTTAGTTTTAAATAAAAAAATGCATGGTTTGAAAATGACTTTTGACATATTCAAAGTGTTTCAAGTTTATAATTTTATAGTTTTATACGATTTTAAATTTATATACTTTTATAAATTTTATAGTATATCATATTATACTAATATAATTTAATAATAATTTTTTATTAAATATTTATATTTTTATATTTTTTTTCATTTATAAATTTATATACTTTTATAAATTATATAGTATATCATATTTACATATATAGCTTAAATATAAAATTTAATTAATTATTTATACTTTTATAGTTTTCTAGATTTATAAATTAATATAAAATTGTAGTTGTATTCATTATAAATTATTATACTTTTATACTTTCATAAATTTTACTTTTATATATTATAATTTTATACTTTTATAAATTTTTAAAACTATATACTTCTATAAATTATGTATACTTTTATAACATATATATGATTTTATAAAGTTTTATAAATTTATATACATTTTTAAATAAATTATATTTCTTTAAAATATATATTCTTTTATAAAGTATATATAATTTTATACTTCTATATACGTTTATAATTTTATATACTTATATAAATATATATATATTTGTAATTTATAATTTTATACCTGTATAGTTTTTTTAATTATCAATAATTTAATACTTTTATACGTTAGTAAATTTTATTTCTATGAATTATACTTTTATATTTTTATAATTTTGTAATATGATTATTATTTTTTCAACAAATTCATTTGGATAATTAAGGGTTATTTTATTATATGCATTATTTTATGTTTTAAATCATAATGTATTGAAGTGGGATGTATGATTTTAATTGAGTGTTGAATGAGTTTCAAAATTAGCTTTGATTTTTTTTTGGATTTCATGTTCAATAATGTATCTAAGGGGGGACTTATTCGATTAATTTTTACAATTTCATTGGTAGACCATGGTTTACTCATAAAGAAGTAAGTTATCATATCACTATAGTTGGATTTCAAACCAGCTATGAGTTATGGTGCCATAACAGAGAAACAGTTCAATAACTAGAAAATGTTGATAGACCTAAGAGGTGTGATGTGAAATATATGATATTTTATCAGTTTTATTTTCTTTCACAAATCTTGTTTCGAGTTTATGTTGTTTTTATTCAAGACTAATTAGTCCATAGGAGTTGTAAGAACAATTGATCTGTCATACAATAGATCAAAATTATAAATGTTAGAATAAACATGGGGAAAAAAGTGAATATAGCTGGTGACTAGGATAACACTGTATTTTATGGATCATATAATATAATTACAAGTGTTTAAAATGAATAAAACTTTAGCAGGGATGTGATTAAAGGTGTGAATGATGTTGAATATAATATTGAGGAAATGAAAATGATAGTTTAAGATAAACTTCATGATTGTCTAAAATTGTTTGAGAAGTTAAAGAGTTGTGCAAAGACACCATTTAATGTTGGTTGCACTAAATATACATAAATTTCATCCATAATGAAGATTTATAATTTAAAGGATGGAGACATATGGAGTGATGCTATTTTTACTAAACTACTTTCTCTCTTGAATGACATGCTCCCAAAATATAATGATCTTCCTAGATGAACAAATGGTGTTAAACGAATGCTATGTTCGATGGGTATGATCTCTGAAAGAATAAATTCCTTTCAAAATGAATGTATACTATTTTGAAAGGACCAAAAATCACTTAAATAATTCCCCAAATGTGGTGCTTCTCGATGAAAGAAAAATGAATAAGGTCCTACAAAAGTTGTATGGTATTTTCCAATCATTATAATGTTTAGGAACCTATATGGAAGTGAGGAGACTGCAAGGCAATTCACATGGCATGCAGATACAAGAAATAAATAAGGGAAACTTTATCACCCAATAGACTCTCCTTAGTGTAAGATGATTGATCGTTAGTATCTTAAATTTGGAAATGAGCCGATAAACCTTCATCTTATGTTATCTATAGATAGAGTGAATCCATTTAGTTTTCAAAGCAACACTTACAGTACATGGATGGTTATGTTGGTAAATTATAACTTTCCACTATAGTTATGTATGAAATGAAAACAAAATATGTTATCAATGCTTATATCAGAACCAAAACAAATGGGTAATGATATTGATGCTTATTTAGATACATTGATAAAAGATTTGAAATTATTATGGGATTCAGGTGTTACATTGTATGATGCTTACATAAATGAATATTTTACATTGAGAGCCATAATGTATGGGATGATAAATGAATTTCCTTCTTATGGAAGTTTTTCGGGACATATCATTAAAGGAACTCAAGGGTGTCCTATTTTTAAACAAGGTACACGGTAAATTAGATTGAAATATTCATCGAAGACTGTGTTTCTAAGACACCATAGATTTCTACTCTGATGAAATAAGCACCGATCTTAGATGATATCATTCGATGGGAATTCAGAAGAACATACAACACCATCTCAAATAACAAGTGATCAAATATTTGAGAAATTAAAATATATGAAAACTTCTTTTGGTAAACCTTTTTCGAAAAAACTTACAAAAACCAGTTGGAAAAAGAGATTATTATTTTTAATTACCATACTAGAATTTTTTATACATCAAAAATTTTCTTGATGTTATGCATGATGAAAAAAATGTATGTGATGGTGTCATTGGTACGCTACTAAATGAACCTATAAAAACAAAGGATGGAATTAATTCTAGGTTAGACATTATTGACATCGGAATATGAGAAGAGTTGACACCAATGAAGGGTGAAGACATAATTTTCTTCCTCCAACTACTTACACTCTTTTAAGGAATGATAAATATCAGTTTTGAAACTTATTTAATGATATGAAGGTTATATAGGGGTATTCATCAAATATCAAGACTATCATGTCAATGACTGATTTAAAGTTAAAGAGTTTGAAATCAAATTAATTTCATGTTTTTATGTAAGATATAATTCCTCGAGCTTTTCATTGTATTTTTTCCAAGAATTTTTATCATAAATTAACCAAGCTCTATTTATTTTTCAAAGATATATGCATAAAAGATATAGACCTAGAAAATTTACCAAATATTGAAAAATAAATCATCATCATATTAAGTGAATTGGAAATTTTCTTCTTTCCAGCATTCTTTGATATGATGGTTCACTTGATTGTTCACTTGGTAAGAGATATTAGACTATGTGGTCCTATAAATTATAGATGGATGTACCCCCATTAAATGGTATATGAATATTTTTAAAGGGTATGTAGAAAATATAAGTCATCCAGAGGGTTGTATTGTAGAGTGATGTATTGTTGAGGAAGTCATTGAATTCTGTACCGACTACCTTTCCATTGTGGAAAGCATTGGTCTACCAAAATCTCATCACACTTAGAGGCTTTTGGGTGAACGAATTTTTGAAATAGATGTTGTCACAATTAATATTACAGATCAAAAGTAGGTCCACCTTTATGTTTTTCATAATAGTTTAGAGGTTTCCCCGTATGTTAAAACCCAAAAAGAAATTATTAGGCATTTGAACTCATCAAGGGATGAAATATGGATATCAAAGACACATAATAAATAGTTTATAGGATGGTTTTGAAACCATATTTTTAAGGATTCGGATGAAAATGTGGATTCAATTTCAGAACGACTTTGATAGCTAGCCAAAGGACCAAGTGTGCATGTATTATCTTATAATGGTTGTGTAATTAATGGTTATTAATTCTATACTAATGAACATGATGAATTAAGTACCATGAAAAATAGCAGAGTAAAAAATATGGCTTAAGTGATGCATGTATCTAGTACCAAGGATAGAAATCCAATTTATGCGAATATGTCATACTTTGGCATCATCAAACAAATATGGGATTTGGATTATAAAACATTCCAAGTGCTGATTTTTTAATGAAAGTAGGTTGATAATAGGAGTACTATTAAAATAGATAAATTGGGATTTTTGAAAGTTTATTTTAGTAAGGAAGGTCACAAATATAAATTTTTTATAATGGTGTCATAGGCAGTACAAATATTTTATGTTTCAAATCCTACAAGTTGAAAGTGGTCAATTATTCTGTTATCGACCAAAACCACTGAAGGGATAGATGAAAATTAAACTAAGGTTGAACATTTAATTTAGACATCACAAACATTTCACAATGGTCCCAATGTAGATAGCGACTTGTATGTCAGAGGAGACCACAATGAAGGGATTTGGATACTCGATAGAGGGGTCAAATCCCTTCAAACTTTGAAAAAAAGAGTTCAATAATCAGGTTATATTTTTTGTAATATACATTGTGTTACCTCATGTTATTATCTTTTCACTATTACATTTACATAATCTAAATTAATTGTTTAACCACTTCTGTAGATAATGACTTATGTATGTTCTAATTCTCCCAATCTTGAGGAACAATAGGTTTCTCAACCTAGTGTTACTCCTAGTGCGAAGGAACAAAAACATTTTACACATGTCGATGCTACCAATCCAAAAGAACAACATGTTGAAGATTTTGAACTTGATTAAATGGTATATGGAAAAAACCGATGTCCTAGAAAAAACAATAGTTTCATAGTATGATGGTTTTAGTAAAAATTATTAACAAAAAAAGTAAAGGCATAAAATTTGAGGTCGGATGGAATGCACGTGGCTAACCTGTTAACCCCAAAAAATCCATGTTTAGTAGTTTCATTGGGATCATCACTCAACAAAATGTTCTGATTGATATAGATTCATGAAACCATGTTGTTATCATGCTTGAGACACTAATTTGGGAAGAGATTACGGTAACATTATGATATCCTTTCTTTATTTTACTAAATAATAAAATAATGAAACATTGACTTACTCTTAATTATCCCTTATAGAGTGAATTTATAATAGATTAATACCACAAAAAAATTGTATTAATACTTACTGGAAAGGCTCACAGATGCTTTCTCATAATTTTAATGAAATTTCATCTCAAAGATAATGAAGGGGAAATAAACTCACACCCACCACATATGTATGCACGCCTGATAAGACAAGAAGTGTGGGATGTGTTTACTAGACATTGTGAGGATATATATTTTAAAGTACATTGTGGATGGTGATAAATTTTTTGATAATATTTTTATTAATCAATTTGATTGGGAATTTCTAATTTAGGAAATAGCAACTGATTGATGAAAATAAGTAACGGAAAAAAAACCAACATACCCCTACCATAAAGAAAGGATGTAGTATGATTCATTTGAAAAATAGCTGGTGCATATTTTAAATATACCTTAATACTTTTATGTGACATGAATCAATAACATAATTATGTTCCTCTATTTATATTTAGATTGATGAATCCAAATCCAAATCCACTTCCACCCCATGTCATGTTATATGGAAGGAGGCGCATGTAAATAAATATGGGATACTAATAGATGAAAACACATAAAGAGTGTGGGGAGCATGTGTAATTATGACATAATAATAATAATAAAAATCTTTAAATTGATATTACATAATAATGGTTACTTATTTATCTATATTTTATATCTGAATTAGACACAGTATTCATCAACATATATACTAGATGAACACCTATTATCATTGGCCTTAAAGTGGGAAAAACAGTATGATCACGTCAGAGGTGCGGGTTTTGGGGTGACACCCCAAACATATTTTTTAAAAAAGAAGTAATAGGGGGATAAAGATAACCAAATGGAATATATGAATCAAGATTAACTTCCCTTGAAGAAAATTTTCATTGGAAGTCAGAGTTTCTATAAAATGTTATGGGGGGAGAAAATAGAAAAAACAACTCAAGAACAACCACTTCATAAAGATCCCTCCCCACTCCAACCATATTTGAGGTGATCCATTCCCCTCAAAGAGTTGTCTTAGATGAGGTAATCAATATTCTCATGATTGTTTCTATGGAATTTGAATCAGGAAGACACTGATACCTTTCCTATATTGATATTTTATAGGGTGAAAATGACTCTGATTTATATCTATCAACACCTATCCATCACCTTGTCGTGAGGGATATTGTGTTCAATGTCTAGAAAGACACTCTGCACAACATACAACTTCCAATAAGTAAAGTGAGAGTGGGGATTACCGTATCTCATCATCTGAGTGTCAAGATATATGTTCCACATGATGATTCAGATATTCATATGGTTGAGAAATCTATTGGAACATTCATATCAGGGCCATAAGATCTTGTAAAAAAACATATTGACAAGGAGGTATTCATTTCCAATTTATTTTCCATACTAAACCTTTAACAGTTAATGAAAAAAGGTTTGAATCGATGAATGTTATTATATACAGACAAAGGGAAGGGGTGAAATGAAAGGTTGAATCAAATCCATATAAAGGATCAACCGACTGATTGAAAAGATATTCATAAAGAACTTTTACCCTACCCATTCAATATCTGAATTTACTAACATTGAAGGTTTATACAGATAAAAAGTTAAAAAGTTGTAGTAATCACATAGTTGATTTTGAAAAAAAATGTATGGAGAGGACATTACAAACTTCATTTCTCTTGAGAATGTAAATGAAATCCTCAAGTATGAATGGCTTGGAGTCTCATTTGTAAATGTATACATGGGGAGTTTTTTTATGATTTTTTTTCCAATAGTTGATCTACTATGTTAATTATGACTAAATAAATTCATATTTTTTGCAGGATTATATATGAATACCAATTGAAGGGGTTTCCCCATGAACATAAATATGGACTCATTAGTCTTGACATAACTTCTACAGACCAAACCAAAATGGAATCAAAAAAAATTGATGAAATAGTGGTAAAAGTGGCCAAATCGTTTGATTAATTATTCCTTTTTTTAGGTAACATTGGGTACTCATTGTAGTCAATTTGGATACTCTAAAGATTTATTTTCTAGATTCACTACATGGATACCCAACAAACCGAACACATGTGATGACGTTTGTCAATTTTTAATACACTACATCCAACATTTTAGAACTAATCTTCATGTTATATATTTTATATTATGTTTTAATGAGATTTATTTTATGATAGGGCAGTGTTTAAATATCATGAAAATCATGGCATGAGGACAATCCATACGCACAAAGAGCATGTAAACTTATACAATTGGATAAGTATTAGGGTATATATAATAAAATTTCACTATCCAAACACACATCAAAACAAATTAGTTATTTTTATCAATGTTTCTACAATGTCTAAAATAAAAAATGGAAAATATTGTGGTTATTATGTTTGTAAATTTATGAGAGATATCATATACCATCAACAAGTGACATACTGAAAACCATGAAAACAAATTCGGGTTATTTTGATACTTTAGGAAAGTGATCCATAAGTCATTTTTGAATTATAGGAATCAATATCATCTCAATAAAATGAACGGTGTGACTGGTATGACTCAAAGTATCTATTATTAGTTTAAAATTTACATTTTAGTTCAAAACGTGTGTCACTCACTGAAAATCAAAAAAACACGCTTCAATTCTCTTGATAATTTAGGGAAATGATTCATAATTTATTTTTGACATCTAAAAAGAAGTCTCACATCAAACCGACACATGATATGACTGGTATGACTCAAAGTGCATGTTTCTAGTTTGAAATGACATTTTAGTAAAAAACACAAGTGACATACTGAAAACTGATCAAACGCATTCAGATTGTTTTGAAACTTTAGGAAAACAATCCATAAGTCATTTTTGACATGTATGGGTTAGCCACACCTCAATATGATGAACGGTGTGACTGATAAAACTCCAAGTGTGTCTTTTTATTTGAAATTGACATTAATTTTAGTAAAAAGAACAAATGACATACTGAAAACTGAGAAAAAAAATTTTATTGTTTTGATACATTAGCAAAAAGATCCATAAGTCATTTTTTATGTGTAGGAATCAACACCACCTTAATCTAATGGATGGTGTGACTAGAATAACTCTAATTATGCCTTTTAATTTAAAATTGACATTAATTTTAGTAAAAATAACAAGTGATATACTGAAAATCAAGTAAACGTATTCAGATTATTTTGATATTTTATAAAAATGATCCATAAGACATTTTTGACATATAGGAATCAATTTTGCCTCAATATGATGCACTATGTGACTATTATAACTCTAATTATGTCTTTTTATTTAAAATTAATATTAATTTTTGTAAAAAGAACAAGTGACATATTGAAAACTGAGTAAACGCATTCATATTATTTTGATACTTTAAGAAAATGATCTATATGTCATTTGTGACATGTAAGAATCAACCCTAACCTTAATCCAATTCATGGTATTAATGGTGTGACTCTAATTGTGTCATTTTATTTGAAATTGATATTAGTTTTAGTAAAAGGGACAAGTGACATACTCAAGACTAAGAAAACACATTCGGGTTATTTTGATGTTTTATGAAAATGATCCATAAGTCATTTTTGACATATAGGAATCAAGATCAACTCAATATGATGCACAGTGTGATTAATATGACTCAAATTATCCTTTATCGGTTTAAAATTGACATTTTAGTTCAAAATGTGTGTCAGTCACTAAAAACCAAGAAAACACGCTTCTATAGTTTTGATAATCTAGTAAAACGATTCATAAGTCATTTTTTGACATGTAGGAAGTAGTCTCACATGAAACAAACACACAATGTGGCTGTTATGACTCAAAGTGCGTGTTTCTAGTTTGAAATGACATTTTAGTAAAAAACAAAAGTGACATACTCAAAATCAAGAAAACGCATTTGAATTGTTTTGATACTTTAGGAAAAAAATACATAATTCATTTGTGACATGTAGGAATCATATTCACCTCAATATGAGGCACGATGTGACCGATATGACTCTAAGTGTTTCTTTTTATTTAAAATTGACATTAATTTTAGTAAAAAGAACAAGTGACATACTGAAAACCAAGAAATTTCATTTTTATTGTTCTTATACTTTAGGAAAATGATCTATAAGTCATTTTTGATATGTAGGAATCGACCCCACCTAAATATGATGTACAGTGTGGCTGGTATAACTCCAAGTGTGTCTTTTTATTTAAAATTGACATTAATTTTAATAAAAATAACAAGTGACATGATGAAAACTAAGAAAACACATTCATATTATTTTCATACTTTATAAAAATGATATTTAAGTCATTTATGACATGTAGAAATCAACCTCACCTCAATCCAATGCATGGTGTGACCGGTGTCACTCCAAGTGCGTCTTTTTATTTAAAATTGACATTAATTTTAGTAAAAAGAACAAGTGACATAATGAAAACTGAGAATTGGATTGTTTTTATACTTTAGGAAAATGATCCATAAGTCATTTCTGATATGTGGGAATCAACCCCACCTCAATATGACACATGGTGTGACCATTATGACTCTAATTTTGTCCTTTTACTAAAAATTGACATTAATTTTAGTAAAAAATGAAAGGTGACATACTCAAGACCAATAAAAAGAAATCGAATTGTTTTGATACTTTAGTAAAATGATCCATAATTCATTTTTTATGTATAGGAATCAACCACATCTCAATATGATTCACGGTGTGACCAGTATGACTCAAATTATCCGTTATCATTTTAAAATTGACATTTTAGTTCAAAACATGCGTCACTCACTAAAAAATAATCAAACATGCTTTGATTGTCTTGATAATTTAAGAAAATTATTCATAAGTCATTTTTTATGTGTAGGAAGTAGTCTCACATAAAACTGACACATGATGTGACTATTATGACTCAAAGTGCATGTTTTGAGTTTGAAATGACATTTTAGTAAAAAACATGAGTGACATACTCAAAACTGATCAAACACATTCATATTATTTTGATAATTTATTAAACTGATCCACATGTCATTTGTGACATTTAGGAATCAGTTGCACCTCAATCTGGTGCACAGTGTGAGCGATATGACTCCAACTGTGTCTTTTTATTTAAAATTAACATTAATTTTAGTAAAAAGAGCAAGTGACATACTCAAAACTGAAAAAACACATTCGTATTATTTTGATACTTTAAGAAAATGATATATAAGTAATTTTTGATGTGTAAGAATCAACCCCACATCAATACGATGCACAGTATGACCGGTATAACACTAAATGTTTTTTTTTTATTTAAAATTGACATTAATTTTAGTGAAAAGAACAAGTGACATACTGAAAACCAAGAAAACACATTCATATTGTTTTGATACTTTATTAAAATAAACCATACATCATTTTTTATGTGTATGAATCAACCACACCTCAATCTAATATATGGTGTGACTAATATGACTCCAAGTGTATCTTTTTATTTAAAATTGACATTAATTTTAGTAAAAATAACAAGTGACATACTGAAAACCAACCAAACGCATTCATATTATTTTGATACTTTAGTAAAATGATCCATAAGTCATTTTTGACATGTAGGAATCAACCACAACTCGATCTGACACATGGTGTGACCGGTATGACTCAAATTATCTGTTATTAATTTAAATTTTACATTTTAGTTCAAAACATGTATCACTCACTAAAAACCAAGAAAATGATCTCTGATTTTCTTGATCATTTAGTAAAATGATTCATAAGTCATTTTTAATGTGTAATAAGTATCCTCGCATCAAACTGGTGTACGATGTGAATTATATGAATCAAAGTGTGTGTTTATAGTTTGAAATGACTTTTTAGTAAAAAACACAAGTGACATACTCAAAACAGAGCAAATGCATTTGGATTGTTTTGATAATTTATAAAAATGATCCATAAGTAATTTTTTATGTGTAGGAAGTATCTGCACCTCAATCTGACACACGGTGTGATCGGTATAACTCTAAGTGTGCCTTTTTATTTAAATTTGACATTAATTTTAGTAATAGGAATAAGTGAAATATTTAAAACTGAGAAAATGCATTTCGATTGTTTTGATGTATTGGGAAAATGATTCATAAGTCATTTGTGATGTGTAAGAATCAATTTCACCTCAATACGATGCACAATGTGACTGGCATAACTCCAAGTATGTCTTTATTTAAAATTGACATTTTATTAATGTATTCTTTCATATTTATATTTAATTTATTTCTTTATAGTTTACTAACATAAGATTTGTTTTCTTATATAGGTGGATTATTTTTCCCCGGTTGGGGTGATTTGTTTGGAAATTGATACCATGGTCGGGCTTTTTTGAGAGGGGGTCGCAGGTGCCAAAGACGATGAAACATCAATGTTTTTAAATGTTTTTGTATAGTAATTGTAAATTTAATTATACACAACATTATTTGAAATGTATATATTAGTGTTTTTTTATTTTTGATGTAAAATTTATTTCAATTAAATTATATACTTTCATACAGGTGTATTTTCATACAGGTTACAAGTGTATTTATTGTAGTGTGTTGTTATTCAAACAAAACACTACAGTAAGTTGGTCTTTATCGGTTCTATTTATAGAACTAATAAAGACCCCCATTATCATTTCAATTTTATCATTGATAAAGTTCCCCCATTATCAACACTAATAAAAGTGCTGATAAAGGGGACCCCCCCTTAACGGTGCTAAATACAGCAATTCTTTTTTAGAATTTTTAAAGCCCTTTTTACACTCCATTTACATTTCAGCACCCCCATAATGCCTTTACCTATGGTAACACTCAAAGACACTCTCCCCCTATAAACTAGAAAACATTGTGTTGTTTTATCCACTGGTAGTCGAACCAGCTGAGAAAAGCTATTTTCCTAAAAAGGTCACAGTGCATCATCATCCTCCATCACTCCATTATGAAAGAAAAATCTCTAACGGACTCACCATCTCCCCTATAGACTCACCATTTCCCACCTCAGCCTCCCTCTCTAGACTCATCACCACCTGCCTCCCCTCTAGATGAGCTGCCTTCCCTAACGTGTTAGGTTTTTAAATTTCCTGTTATTTTTCTTATATTTTTATCACATATTTATATATAAAAATATATTGTAAAATTTTAATTATATTAAAAAATTTATATTAAATATTAAAAATATGTATAATAATAATAAATAATGTGGGTTTCCCACAGGCTTTCCCACGTCCATTGTAAGGCGGGGTGGGATTGATAAATCCACCCATTTAAAATATGATCTTTTAAAATCTCAAGTCCATGTAGACCCAATCCAGCATAGTTTTTTCTCTCCACACTCCAAACCATCCATTTTTCATTTCTATTGGGCAGGACCTAACCCATCCTGGCCCGGGTCGAGCCATTTTAGCTAAACTACCAGGTCGGTGGTGCAGAGCACCTCACTCTAGCATGCGGAGCTGGGGTGGTAGCATTTGCGAATGCTGCCATCTTCTAATAAAAAAATAATTTTATCATTAATATTATTAAAACAAACAACTGCCTGCATTTGCAAGCAATTGTCCCTGTATCAATTCCCCCCAAATCAATGGGGTGGACAACAATTCACATGGTTGACTTTTCCACATGTAAATTGATTTCATTTTTATATATTACTACTTCATACACATGGGATCCCCCCTCCTTTTTCCCTAACCCTACATGCTTAGGATTTAGAATTTCAAACCCACATGGGATATGTTTCACTCCCAGTGACCCACTATTCTTGGTTGAATGAGCCTGCACTAGTGATCGAAACAGTGGTGGTGGAAACAGTTGTTCTCCCAAATGTGCGCGCATGAAAACATATATAATATATGTTTTAATTTATTTTATAATCCCAAAATACATATATCGATATTTGGATGTCCATTTCTCAATCATCTAACATTAGATAGAATAATTTTCAGTGGTGATGGGACTATTATAATGCCCTCCACTCAAATTCATGAAAATTTAATTTAATTTCAACTTAATTAAATGAATTCTTTTTATGATACCACTTATTGTTATTGGGTGTGTAGAGAAAGCATGTGAAGCAGGGGAAATAAAAAATTTTACTTTGTGGCCAACATCATGACCTTGTTGCCAGTGTAAATGAAACTTGGTTATCAACCTGAGGATCACATGTGAATTAATTAGGCATGAAAACTTAAAATCAAAATTATAAATCAAAATAAAAATTATACCTTGTTTTATTTTGATCAAAAACATATTTCTATCACTGCCATGGATCTTTGCTTAAAGGAACTGAATCCATAACCCTCTATATCATCCACACGTGATCTAGAGGCCTACTTTTATGTTGATCATCGATTTGTGGGTGCCATCATAGAGAATCAAAAAACCTATTGACATCCAAAAAAACATGGAAACACTATTCCTTTGATCCATGTAGAATAACTTGGATCAGGGTGTTCGCTTCTTTATATTCACACTTTAGGATACGGGAGAGAGGAGAGAAGTGATCTCAAATTTGAGTGAGTGAATAGTCACTTGAATTTGATCCTATCTCAACTTATATAGGTAGAATTATACTTGCCAAAATTTCACTTAGGCTGCTAGATAAGTATAACCTTATAAATAAGAAATGAACGATATGTATGACCTATTACCCATCTCATAAACTTCATAAATATTTTGTCACATACTTATAAAAATAAAATATATCATTTTATAAAATATGATTCATCAACACGACCCATATCTTTTATAAAATATTAAATTAATCTTGAATAAATATTCATTCATAAAATATTTTTCATTTGTATTCACTTAAAACTTGTGAATACCTTATGTAAATAAATTCAACACTTATTATTCTAAACTCAAATAATGAATTTATTTCTTTCTTATGATCATTCAAACTTGAACATTACCTGGCCCCAATTACGGGCCCCACCATGTCCTAATCTCCAATTCATAAGAATTGGCCAAGTTTTTGAATATGCTTTGTGTGTGAACCTCTAGGACCATATCTCAATAGCACTGAGTCTTACTCATAGAATAAGCACGATATCTAGAAACACGCATATACCCTAAGGATATAAGTTTTAGTCATAAAAATGACAACCTCATATGAACACACGTCATGTAATATAATCTCTTTGTCTCACAGTATCTCATAAATCATGATGTACATTTTTTTCATCATCCTTCCTTGATTTATTATTTCACAACCTTACTGGATGGAATTAACCATGGATTTAATAGAGGTTCTACCATCCCAGTCAACTAAGCCTGAGACATCTCTTCCTTTTATAAGTGACAAATTCTGTCTTGATCATTCAATCAATTTCATACAACCAATAACACACCCAACACAAGAAACCTCGCCACAATATAAATGTCACCATTTTCATCTTGTATCAAAGTACATTCTTAAATGATACACAATAATAACGATCTTAATTCAAGATATCAATACACTTTATCATAGATATGAACAATCAATGACACCCAAAACATGTGGTACTCCTATTAGCATATCAGTCTTCATGATTTCCTTTACTCGAGATCGCTATGTTCAACTTCATGAGAAGAAGTTTCAATGCTTATGATCCCCCAACACTTGATATCAAAACATCATTTTTTCCTTAAATATGATGTATCTAAACCATAGGATTCATTTTTAATATTATTATCATAGTATCTAAGGGTTCTCATTATAGCTGGGAATGGATATAAAATATTGGTATGAAAAATAATCTAATGGAATTATCATGTAAATAGTGGATAGAGAAGTATAAACACTATTATAGTAAGAATACATCATACATAAATCTCTATACACATTATGTGGTAATGGAAAAGTATTGTTCAATTTGATATCCACTTTCACAAAAAATAATTCCAATGCAATATTTCTCTTTATCTAGTAGAATTAGTTCCTGATGTGATATAATTGTGGAATAAAAAATAATTTACTCTCACATAGAAAGGTTGATCTCATTTGGTTATTATGGAATACATATACTCAACCCTTTGTATTAAGTAGTTGATATCATCCAGTTTTAAGAAGAAGAGTGAAGCAGTGTGGATTTCAATGGAGTATCTAATCTAGACTTAATGATTCAAGAAAAATTGGTTTTCTACGCAGATCATTGAGAGTCCCTCATATTTATAAACTGAATTTTCCTTCAATAAAGTAGTGTGAAGAGGATGAGGAGAGGGAGTTTCCCTTGTATCAATATTGTGTCTTCCCTAAACTTTTTAGGGGAAGTTTACCTTCGTATAGATTTTTCATAACCTAAAAGCCTGTATCCGCTTAATAGTGCATGATAGTAGATTCTAGTACACTGATATATCTTTGTTTATATAATACTTGGATTATCCCTCGATGGTGAACCAAGTAAAATCCATGTTTTCTTATTATTTACTTTTGTAAAAAAAATTATGTTTGGTATGATTGGGAATGAGAGAAAGAGATATTTCAATGTTCCTTCCAATGAGGGAACAAAATCTTGTATTTTTTACACACATTAAATCAATGATGAGACCTCCTATTTTTAATGGCACGAAGTATGATAGATGGAAAAAAGATTTTATTTTTTTTATAAGTTTTTTATGAATATATCAAAAAGTATATACTTCAATATATTGATTTAACCAAGTAGAGTGAAAGAATTGGTGGTGCGGAGATAAAAAAATCTATTTGTAAGATTGATGAAAAATGAGGTATACAAGAACACCTCTCATTGTGATACTATATTTTAGATGTGGAAAAATCTAGAAATTATTTATAGAAAATATTTGGAAGAAAAGGAGAGGAATATATTACTATAAAATATGATTTAAGACTACTTTATATAAAAAGGAAAAAATAGGAGGAATAGGAAGAAGACTCTTGAGTTGAACACACCTGTAGTGGTAAAGTGAGATTAATATTAATGTTAAATTTTATTCTAATATTGTTTTATAATGTTGTTGAAAATTTTAAATTTCATATTCTTCCAAGGAGTTGAAAATAAGTTGTGACTCTAGTGAAGAAGTATAAAGGACAGGTATTCATCAATACATATGATATATATACAACAACCAAGATGAGAACCAATCCATACATGAAAAGGTGGATCGAATAAAGATTTATTGGGAAGTGGAATGTGAATTTATAGTAGATATTTCCATTGAAAAAAATATATATAGAAAATTGTAGGTGGGTTTGAATAAATACATTATAAAAATGGGTGAAAAAATGAAGGTTCAAAGATACCTACTTGAAGAACTTGAAAATGAAGTGGTTAAACAAATTTCCCTAGAGAAAAAAGTGAAAGAAAGCATTATACCTCTAAAAACACAACTTGTAGAGAGGATAAAATCAAGTAATAAATCTTGATCAAAGTTAAAATACATGGATGTAAAATTAAAGAAGGATGATAAGAGAAAGAAACTTGAAATGAACTTAAAATATTCAAATGGGATGAAGGACATCCCTCCCATGGTAGCCTCAACAAGTGGAGTATAAAAAGTTCCAAATAAGAAATTAGTGATACCTTTAATTTAATAGTAACTGATGTAAAGCATGGGGCTTTGTACATGCCTCACATGCCTATGGAGATTTCAAATTTTTTGACCATTGTACATGAATGCATTGTTTGGCTTCTCCCTTGTCAAAAGTGATTCCTTATTTAATTCAGCGATGGGGCTCTCGAATCTCTACCTATGGCCTCTGAGAATAGATGATGAGATTCTATTATCCTTCTAGATTCATATGGATTTGTCTCTTTGGATTTTTTTTCTTCCTCGAACCCTATCAAGCCTGGATGTCTAACCATCCCTCTAGAGGATGCGTCACAAGACCAATCGGTGGTCCTTATGAAGGCCTATATAGCTCCCCATCATCCTTACAGCTCTATAATGGTGGGTGGTTCAGTTCATGATAAGGCCCTTCCATCCATTCCTCTTTTTACCCATTTGAGTAAGGTTTCAGATTCAGGAGAAGGAATCCTAGCTATATTCATATAAGGATTATTTTTTTATGACTGATAAATTTCACAAATGGATATTGATTTCCAAGTTTTTTTAGGATCATCCATCTCATCATGATTTAAAATATTTTGTTTCCTCGCGGTAGCTTATAATACCAACAGTGATTTCTATATTCAATCAGAAGGATTTTAGTGTCCACATATTTTCTCAAGGGGAGTTTGTTTTATTTTAAGATAGGGAAGTTAAGACTTATGAGAATGAGTGATTTTTTTGTATCTTTGGTCTGTGAAAGTGAATTAAGGGTAAAATATGACATCATCATCAATCTAGGTGAGACTTCCTAGCTTCCCATTACCCTTCTTCAACCTAGAAATCTTGAAGAGTATAGGGGAATCCTTTGGGAATTTTCTATTTGCAGATGAGGCTACCTTGATGATGAAAAACTAAATGGAGTTTAGGATTTTCATAGAGATAGAACTTTCCTCCCCCTTCCCCCAATGTATTTTGATTCAATCTATCACCCTTGTCTCTCACCAAAAGTATCCACGCCTCTTTAAAAAAGTCATTTTTTGTTCCCTTTACCAACTACAAGGAAACTCTTCTAGTGTTTGTAGGAGATCTTCTTAGTCTCTGATGATGTTTGTAATGGGGAATCTTTTTTCAATTTTAGAAATCTATGGTGGCCCTCCCTCCTTTAAATTCCTCTCCCAACTCTTCCTCGATTCTGGTCCTTACCCCTCATGATAAGATAGTCCCTCAACTTAGGGATGTGGATATCTCTTCAAGATCATCCTTGTCCTCCCTCGCTGGCCCTACATAGCATGGGGATGTCTTTATTTCTTGCTCTATATGGATAAACCCATGGTGTGGGGACCTCAACCTCGCTATTATTTCCTCTCTCACTGCATTTAGCCTGCACCCTCCACCATGCTCTTCTTTGGGAACCCACATTGACCCTCCATGATGTGGTGATGTTCCCCTCACTATTTCTATCACTCCACATCCCAATCCATGAAGTAGGGATGTCATCCTCACCATTGATGTCTCTCCCACTCCATCTCACCCACTACCACCTCTAATATCCTCCTTGGACTCCCATGATAACTCTCCTTGAAGTGGTGAGGTTCTCTTAACCATTTTTATCTCTTCGTGGCCTAATCCATGGTATGGAGACATTGACCTAGTTGTTGTTTCCTCTCCTATTTTAGATATTGGTATAGATGATAGTTTGACCTTACCTTATCCTTCCTTGGAGATTACTCCATTCCCAATTGATGTCACGTTTTATATTTATAATCCTTATCTCCTTGAATCTCCATATATTTTTAGTTTTAACTCTTTCAATGTACTAGTATTTATGGAATATATTTCTTAAGATACACTTTTATCCTAAAAAAATAAGAACTAAAAAGACCTCATAAGTGTCTATTAAATTTGATGGAGTGACCACCAGACTTAAGGCTAAGTATATTTTTGAAGGTGTGATATCATCTCTATAAAGTCTAAAAAATAAGGTTGACAGGACCATCATCTCTTCCTAAAAATGTTATCCATTTTCATATGGAATTCTAGGGGACTTAGGTCTTCATTGAAATGTGAATACATTCACTATGAGGACAATAATTCCAAGTTCTCTCTAATACAAATTCTAGAACCTAATCATAGTGATAGTTCTATTCAATATTTTTCTTCTAATATTTATTTTAGGAACTTCTTGCATGACAGCTTGACCAAGGAGCACATAACATCCTTATAAATCTTATTAGTTCATCTACCCAACATATTACTATTAAGGTGACCACGCCCTGTCAGGCTATATTATTTAATTTTTTTATGAAAAAATTGAATCTAAGTATCATTAATTTCTCTAAAAGGATCTTGTAACTTTTAACCCGGGGCTATAATATTGGTTTCTTGGTGGGGAGTTCAACATGATACTTGACCATACAAAGAAAAGAGGTGTCTACTGCCACTCAAAGAAGTCCATGCTTTATTTTAATAACTTCATGCATTTTAATAACCTAGTGGACTTGGGATTCTAGGGTGATCGGTTTACTTAGTGAAATAACAAGAAAGGTAGTCACCAGATTTAGAGTTGCTTTGATGGGTTTCTTCTCAATCTTCAAGGGGTCTATTACTTTCTGAACTCCACAATCACCCACCTAGACTAGAATCTTTCAAATCATTCCCCACTCTTACTCACACTGGAAGGATCTAGAGTTAAATCCCTAAGGTTTTGTTTTTCTAAGTGATGGATTTGGGAAGAGGAGTTTTATCTATAGTGAAACAATCCTGGGGAGAACCCATGCATGGCCACCCCTGAGATATATTGCATAGGAAAGTCAAATAGATTAAATAATCCCTTAAGGAGTGGTCTAAGCTTCATGATTCCTCTCTCCTTAACATTAAATATTTGAAAAATAAAATAAATATTTTGGATAGTAGTTTTCAAGACTCGTGGAATGATGATATTTTTATATCCATCTAATATAAATATAGGGACCTTATGGATAGACTGTTGGAGGAAGAAAAAAATGACCACTAAAGGTCTCGAGTCCATTGGATCAAAGAAGAAGATGAGAATAGAAACTATTTCCAAGCATGCATCAAATAAAGGAGGTTCTTTGTAACCTTCACTTGCAAATGGAGGGTGTCTCTTTCACTGGTGATCTCAGTGTCTTAGGACCTATGGTATCCAATCATTTTTCAAACCTTCTTACCGGTGATGGATCGGATAACCAGGGAGGATATCCATAAGTAGATAACTATGAGACTTTACTTAATATGATTCCATTCTCCATTGAAGATCACATTAATTCTCAGCTTGAGGCCACACCTGATGTTGATGAAATGCTGAATGCTACCATAAACTTAAACTTGGATAATTATCCAAGACTAGATAGATTTATTAGTGCATTATTTTTTGAATCTTGGGATATTATCAATAAGGACTTCATTGGAGATATTCAAGACTACTTCAGAAGTGGTCATCTATCCAGAGATTCATGTTCCACTTATCTTGTCCTCATCTAGAAATTAAAGTATCCTTTATCATTTAATAAATTCCTCCCCATTAGTTTATGCAACTGTACTTATAAAGACTTGTTGAAAATCATTAATGTAATGATTTCCACTCTCCTACCCCATCTAGTTTCTGATAAGCAACATGGATTTATCATGAATAGAAACATTCAAGGTTCCATTTCATTAGCATAATAAATGATTCATGAACTCAATAAGAATTCATTCAGTTCTAACATCATGGTGAATTTGGAAATAAAAGAGAATATGATTAGTAGAGTGAAGATTCATTATCAAGATCATGAACCGCCAAGGTTTTTATGAATGGTTTTGTGATTTGTGCATCTGTAGTTTATCCTATCTATAGTTCTCGATCTCTTTTATGGGAAATATAGTT
This sequence comes from Viscum album, assembly GCA_963277665.1. Taxonomy (NCBI): domain Eukaryota; kingdom Viridiplantae; phylum Streptophyta; class Magnoliopsida; order Santalales; family Viscaceae; genus Viscum; species Viscum album. Next base: position 989,941,468 of record OY728131.1, on the reverse strand, counting down.
GTATTCTTAAAATCTACTAGAGGTATTCTTCAGGTTGATCCCATATCTCTTGGATTATTTATTATTTCATAAGACACCCTAAGAAGGAATCTATATAGTTTCATTTAATTTGGACTGATTCTTACCTTCAAAGGAATATACATATCTCCTAGAATCTCTCACTTCTTATTTACTATTGATGTTCTATTTTTTTCTAAATGGAAGGAAAAAAAATGGTTTGGAGTTTTAAAAAACCTGAATAAATATGAAAAATGGAGTGGACAATGAGTTAGATGTTCCAAGAGCAATGTGTATATTTCTAGTTCTTACATGGATAGTCAAGATCATTAAATTGATAATTATATGGGTTTTTCTCAAAACTCATTTCCCATTGATTATCTTGGAAGTCCTCTTTAAAATGGAAAAATTAAAATCCATCACTTTGATAGCCTATTTCATAAAAATATGTGAAGAATCAATAATTGGAAGATTCAACTCTTTTTTTATAGGATAATCACTCTCGTAAACTCTATACTTACCACCATACCAATGCATGTTCTTTATGCTATCAAAGTCCCCAAGGTTGTTCTTAGACTCATTGAAAGAGTAATAAATACCTTCCTTTGATACTCCCACCATGAAATAAAAAGCCTCTAGTCCAGTTTTAACAATATGTCTATGCCCATTGATGAAGGTGGTATTAGATTAAGAATATTGGATGATTCCATGTGAACTATTAATTAGAAACTTGCATGGGATGTGATTGTGTATGGTTCCCTTAGAGCAGGGTTTATAAGAAACTAGTATAGTATATCCCCATATGATACTCATTATGTCCTAATTTCATCATCACTATAATAGTGGTTTAAAGGTGTATGGACTACCTCAGATAAAGGAATGGTTCCTAAGGTGACTCTGGATACCAACTTCTGGGTTATCTAAGAGTATAGGAATAAATGGAGGCACCATGTTAGGTGTTGCTACCCCCAACACCTGAATCTCAAGGTGTTTTCTCTGATTTCTGATTTGGATATCTTCTTCAGTGGTAATAGAATTTAGAACTTTTACTTTGGAATTCATCATTCCCAGCATGTTGATAATGGTTTCTCTGGATATTGGGTTCATTGGTTCCCTTCTATCTATGCTTTAAAAATCAATAGTGATGTCTCTTGCTCTAATGAAATAATGTGTGGCGGGGAAATTATTCATGACTACCATGGATCAATGATATTTTCATATAGTTTGTATTATAGTGAAGGCAGTCCTCTTCAAGATAACATTTGGTCCTTGTTTAGTGATATTTCTATTTATAGATATAGGAGTATCCATCTCTCGATAGTAGAGTCTAATTCAACTTTGATTATCAAATATATGTAAGGTTCCTTCCCAACCCACTGGTCTATTGCTTATATCATTTGAGAATGTTGAAATCTCCTTAATTAGAATGTTCATATATAATATACCTTTCTTGAGGGAATTAAGGAGGAAATATTATATTACAAGGGAAAAAATCCATTCCTCACATGAGTTTTACTTCTTTGGGCTCCTCAGCCTAGGATAGCAATATTGTGGTGGTAGAGGATTCGCTCAGCATCTACCACTTTAGACCTCCATGACTCTTTCCGGTGTTTATCCCTTTTCTTTTAATAAAAAATGTATCTTTTAGTCAGTAAAATATAAAATAAATAGTAAATAAAATACTCTTATTAAATCTAAAGGATAAACTCTCAAATGATGGTATCCATGAATTGATACTTTTTTGGAACTATTGGACATGCTATAGACATGAGTTTTGAGGTAAAGAAGCTAATTAGAAGAAAAAAATATACTACAACTAAATCTCAACTGAGTCATGACTACATGAGTTATGTTTTTAATGGAATATGATTTATATAAACTAACCATGGTCATATGGAAAGTCAGTACAGTAATAGAAGTGATGGTAATTCCATTAGAAGAACCTTAATTCCCACGTTGAGGGGGTGGAAAGTAAGAAGAAAAAATAATCTATTACATTGAAAAACAGATTCTATGAGTTGGAAGAAAGTTAAGATGGATTACAATGATGGCTACATCAATAACCAATGGTGGGTTATTCACAGTATCCCTCATGAAGAGAATAAATGTTAATATGGAGATAAAATTGGTTGTTTCAATGTACACAAGGTATATTAACACGTTGAGAAAGATTCATCAAGGATAATCAAGTCTAAGGTGACTTTAATGGCTATAAGGGGGATAGACATGAAGCATACCTAAGTGGTATTATTAATTATACCATAATAAAAGAGGTGAAGGTTGGTGTAAGACCCCTCTTATAGCATAGGAAGAATGATGAAGAATGCAACAATGAAGCATCAAAGGAAGAAACATGCATAAGTAGGATTATACTCATAGTTGTGATGAAACCCAATCCAAAAAAATGGATAATTCTCAAGAGAATATTTAGAATAAAATATATACAAGTGGTGTTGTGAGAAGATCCACTAAGAGGATTAGAAGTGAGTTGGAAGCAAAGGTTTGGTTCATCAAGACCAACCACATTCCTCTACTTGAGGATGTTTAGGAAGTACTCCTCTCCCCATGTGCTTTATTGTTTCTAATATTTATTAGGAGTGGTACAGGAATAAGGGGGGATATGACACAGGGGTGATTATGATAAAAGAATGTATATACATGCTGAAAAGAAATACATGGAACAAGTGTTTTCAAAATAAGAACCAATGGTATCAAGGCTAAATCTGAATCAATGAGTTATTTCAAGCATCTGCCAAGAAATTCAAACCTAAATCTAGGTATACATGATGAGACAAAAATATATAGGTGGTATAGATCTTAGTTTTTAATAAAATGGGTGTCAAAACCATATATGGTTTTTATAAATTGTGTTAAGAAAATTTGAAGATATAAGAAAAGGGTGGTATTAGGCCTTTACTAGGTGGTGAAAACCCTAAAAAGAGAATGAATACAACTCTAGGAAAGAGCATCTATATTCATAGATAAATACATGTTCTATTTTCTTATAAACTAATAATGTGGGGCCATCTGATTGTTTTTTGGGATACTAAAATTTACTAAAAAGAAATTTGTGTAGCCAATAAATGGTATCGTCATACTGAATTTCTTCTAAAAATTTGGTTTTAAGAGATGAATAAATGAAGGGGTGTTGGTAATGGGCATTCAAAGGCTGATTAGCCTCATCTGGGAAAGAAAAATCCCTATGAATAAAGTAAGATCATCAATATCAAATGGTATCACAATTTTATCATGAATAGGTGGTATCAATTGGTTCAACATGTGGTATAACTCCCACACTTTGTTCTTTAGTATTTATCTGTTGATGTTCTTGCATAAGTGTGATTGAGATCACATGGATAAATATTGGAAGAAAGTAAAATCTCATGTTTCAAGTGTTATATAAGTTATTGACTGACATGGATGGATTTAATGTTGTCAACATAGACTCTTGCTTCATACACTGGGTTCTGCCTAAGTAGGCTTAGAGGATTTGTTGATAACTCATTACCAAGTGGTAACTTTACTCATTCAAAATATTTTAAAGCAATGTAGATGAAGGTGAAAGAGGGTTAGAGATGATTTTTCAATGAATAATATATGAAATGTCCCAAAGGTTTTAATGGTAATCAACTAGTGGTTGAAAGATCCTAATGTTTGAGGGTGAAAGAAAGTGGTTGAAAGTTGTGAAGGACTTTCATGCCAAAGGGGATAGTTCTTACTCTCTAAAATATAGAATTTTTTATTCAAGTGGTAAACAGATCTTGAGGTTCATTGATGTGAATTATTATGGAGTTATGAATTGAATATCAATATGGGGCATTGTCTCTCTAAATCTGGTGCAAGAAGCGTATTGATAAAGGGGGGTAAAGTTGATGATGATACCACGATACCTTTTATGAACAAAAATGGGAAGAAGGGATGAAGTATTTGATGAAGATGAACCTTTTTCATTTTATTGACAAAGGAAGGGGATAAGTACAAAAAATCCATATATTTATAGGATCTTAGATTGAAAGAGAAGGGGGATATTGAATTTAAAGAAAAATGGGGATGTATTATCTCCACCTCTTGATGGTGCATGGATTTTATGGAATTATTGTCAACAAAATATCAAACTCTTAAAGGTGCATGGATTTTATAGAAGTATTGTTAAAAAAATACAAAGGGGTGATTTTTGTAACTAGGAGGTTGTGTGTTGGATTTTTTGAAAATCATTGAAGGACAATGATGGATGGATGGTTGTGAGAAATTATTATCACAACCAAGAGGTTGTGAGTCAAACAATGGGCTATGAGACGGATTGGTTGAAAATAACTAAAGGTTATATTTTTTGAAGAGATGGTTGGAGTATCGGTAGACATTGAATACATGGTGATGGTGATATGAGAATGCTTGAAATTCATATATGGCATTGGATTTTTAATATGATCATGGAAGATCTGGATAAGTGGTGCACCTAGAAGCACTTGTGTATATATGTAAAGAGACGCCTTGATATCTCTATATATCAAGGAAATTGATTCAAATATCAAGATTGATGTACTATGTGAAATATGAATTTAATGGATTTTTGTTAATATTATTGTACTTATTCAAACATATTTTAGTTTTGGAAAGAGTTGGGGTTTTCAAGGAATTATTTGGAGATGGATAGAATAAGTTTAGCAAAGGTTAAACTCACCGTGTTGTGGTGAGACTGGTTATGCCATGGTAAACCATAAAATAGAGAATATAAAGGTGTTGTTGGAAATTTTGAAAGCCAATATAATCTGGAGTACTTTTGTTTGAAATGGTCGAGCTATATATGTCATGGTCATAGGAATTTTAAAGGAGAGAAATGGACATGATAGAAGATGTTTATGTGACTATATGAGTTTTAAAGATACAGTGAAAATCATAAAGACCCAGAGATATTAAAATAGTATGAAATCTGTTGTGTAGGGAATTATGGAGATCACGATGATCAAAGTATTAACTGAAATGGAAAGATGATGAGGACCATGTTGTGGTGGATGTTGTAATGGGATTTCAAAATCCATATGTAAAATAGGGAGACCCAATATGAGCATTTTAAATTCAGTTATGAACGATGCATAAAGATAATAAAAAGGGTGGAGGAATCATGTAATTTTAACTAAAATAGGCAATTGTGGAGTCTTTATGTTGTGGATCAAGGCATTTTGGATATTGAGATTTCTAGAGTTAAAGTTAAAATGGGTAGGTGGGTGTGGAGAAAGTTGTTTCAAAAGGCATTTTTTCTGGAGAAGTACTATATCATGGTGATCGTTTCACCACACTATGGTTAGTATTGATAAGGTAAAATTCAAAATTTGAAATGGTCTCAAAACTCAGGATGTGGATAGATCATGTTGTGGCCTGCAAAATAGTTTGTTGAGGTAGAGCCCAAAATGGGTGTTTTGGATGTTGCCATGTCACGGTGGACCAAAACCAATAAAAATTAAAGGAAACGTTTTGGATTCAAATATAGAGATCATGGAGTGTGATTTGGGTATTTAATTTGAATTGAAGAGGTGTGTTTGACCACACTAAAACCATGCAGTGCGCATGGAGAGATCGTAGAGTTTTTAGGAACAAGGTGTGATCCAAAACTTTTATGATAAGTCATGGATTTTGGACATGATTATTTCATATGTGTTTGGCATTTTGTAAAAAAGAGATGAACTCTATTAAAAAATATTGAGTAGAGAGAAATGGAATATATTGAATATCTGGATCATAGAAGAAGATGATAGGAGATCCCATGATGAGTTTCCATTGACATATATAGTGATTTGAAAAAAGGAGGATCAAAGATGACGAGGTTTCATTGACATATCATCTAGTGGAGTTAATTGTTGTTGTGATGTCATTGTGGAAGACAAAGAATTGACTAGATCATTGGGATTTGGATCTCATCTAGTTATTATGGAAGACATAGAATAAACCATTTGTATTAAAGAGTTGATTTCATCTAGTTTTGGAGAAGAAGAGTGTGACAAAGTGTACATCAACAGAGCATCTAATGTAAACCTAATGATGTCATTGGAATCAGTTTTCTACACTAATCATAGAGATAGCCTTACATCTATAAAATGACTTTTCCTTCATCAAATCAGTGTGTATAGGAGAAGAAGAGGGAGTGCACATTAGATCAATAGTGAGTCTTTCCTAAACCTTCTTAGGGTGGTGTGACTTGGTATGAAGTGACCATGACCTAAAAGCTTGTATCTGATTAACATTGTGTGATAGTGGATTCTGGTAAACTGACATATCATCATGTGGATACTCCTTGGATTATCCCTTGGTAGTGAAACAAGTAAAATCATTGTATGCTTGTGCTTTAATTTCCTACATATGTTTATGATATTCGGTGTGATCGGTGAAGAGAGAAGTGAGATTGAATGTGTTTCTTCCATTGAGGTAACAAGGTCTGTATGGGTAAGGGGACTTCAAAGAATTAAAATTTTAATCTAGTGTGCACCCGATTCACCCCCCCCCCCCCAGGGTGCTTGCATTTAGTTTAATCCCGACAAGTGGTATCGTAGCCTAAAAGTTTTGATTTGGTGTTCAATATTCAAAATATATTTTTGGATTTGTTTCACGCATGGAATCAATGATGAGGACTCCTATTTTTAATGAAACACGGTATGATGGTTAGAAAAAAGATATGCTTATTTTTTTTAATAGGCTCATGGTGAAGAAATCATATAGTATATACTTCGATGTGATGATTTAATAAAGCAAAGTGAAAGAATTGGTGATTCTTAGATAGAAAAGATCATGGTAAGATCAATGAAAAACAAGGTATACAAGAACACCTCTCATTGTGCTACTACGTTCGAGATGTGGAAGACTCCAGAAATTATTTATGGAAAATATGTGGAAGTAAAGGATAGGAAGATATCACCCACAAAGATGACTGAAGATTACCTTATTTCAAAAGGAAAAAAAGAGGAATATGAAGAAGACTCCTGAGAAGAACACAGCCATAGTGGTAAAGTGAGATTGAGATTAATGATAAATCTATTACTAACATTGTTTTCAAAAGTTTTTATAAATTTAAAAATTCATATTCTCCCATGGAGTTGAAAATAAGTGGAGAATCTAGTGAAGTAGTGGAAATGAAGACTATTCATCAATCTAGAGGATGTACATATAGAAACCAAGATGATATTCAAGCCCTGCATGAAAAGGTGGATCAACTGAAGATTATCTATAAAGAGGATTATACACTTATAAAATATATTCCTATTGAAAATAAAATATTTAGGCAAGTGGATGTGGCCTTGAATAAAGAAATTATGAAAATGGGTTCAAAAATGAAGGGTTAAAAGACCTATTTGAATAACTTGCACATGGAGTGGGAAAAATGATCATAAATATGGAGCTAAAAGCAAGCATTATTGTAACATCCCAGGTAAATGAAGAATAAGACATATTTCATATTTATTAATATTTTTGAATTAAATATTAATTTTACTTTAAAGGGGTTTCTATGTTCGATAGCGTACCTGATACGCGACAATGGGTTTCTTTGGAATCTTACGTTGCACACTAATAATATAATATTATTATTTTAAATGGTATTTAACTCCTAGCCGTTGTATTGGAGGGAATGAATGAAAATAACTACAATATTATTATACATGTCTGTTAAATGTATTTATATTATCCAATAAAAAGTTAGAGGCTTAAAATGTGAATGAATCTAATTTTAAGCATAATTTACATTAAAAGGCCGATTTATCGCCTTTTAATGGAGAACCCTCTTTAAATATAGTTTTGGTCACTTTAATACATTCTAATTGACCAAATAAAATCCTTCTTTATAATGGGGACATCAAATTTTACTTTGGATAATTTTTTGGTATTTTTCTGATAAAGTTCATTTTTTAATGAATAGTGAAAAATATTGCATTTTAATTCAAAAGTGACTTTTAATCTAATTTATTTATATGGTTATATTATCTTTTTAGTTGGTTTTAAAGTGAAATTAAAATATATTTTTACCATTTAATCCAATATTGGTCATTAGAATTAATTTCACTTTGAAATTGGACATAAATAAGTGTCGATCTTTTGATAGTTATTGTTTCTTAAAAACACGCTATTTGTTTTGATAACGGGAATTAATTTTAAAATTAATTAATGCCACTTCTATGTTTTGAATTTGGAAAAATAGAAAACATTTTTGAATTCAGAATATCAAATATAGCTTAGGCTGAATTTTTGGTATTTTTCTGAAAAACTTCAATTTTTTATGAATAGTGAAACCACTTGGTGGTAGTTAAAAAAAACTAACTTTTTCATTTAAATGAAATTTTACCACTTCTGTGAATTAAATTTCAAAAATTTGACGTACATGGTTGTTATCAAGAACTAAAATGTGGTTCAATAAGATGAAAATAATTTTTGGTGAATAGTAACTTTTGACTTTTATTTACCACGGTTAAAGGTAAATAAGGTAATTCAAGGTTAAAAGAATATTATAATAATTCTGAATTACCTCAACACTTGTCCAAACCTTATTGGTTGAGTCTTTTATGACCATGGCCATCTTTGGGTCGATTTTGGGACCCCATTGAGCCACTTGGGAGTGATAATGACAATTTAGATTAATTAACTTAAAGTAAAGGAAAATATGACAAAAGCAAATATCTTTTAGTAAATTAATTTTTAGGAGTTATATAAATTATCTTTTTTCCTATAAATATTCATTAGAAATCTAAAAATATTTCCTACATTATTGTATTTTTTTAAAAAATTTAGACATCGAATAAATTAAATTATTCATGAAATGATAATGATGCAGTATTTACCTCATTAATAAATGATTTAAATAAATAATATTATAATGATTAAAATATTATCCAAAAAATGTCCAATTCTGATTGGATGATTTTTTTTCGACCATGAGTCATCTTATCTTTGACTATAATGATTTTTGGACCTTTAGAAACTGAATATCATTATATAATAAAATAATGTTTTCACACTTTCCTAAAGAGCTCCTCCTCTCCCTTATAAAAGGAGATCATTTCTATCCAATTCCTCACACCTCTCAAGCCATTTTACTCGTCCAACCTCTGCCCAATTAAGTTCCCTAAATCCCTCTCATCCTCTTATAAGCTTTACCTTAGGCAGAAGGCACTTAAAGAAGTCTGTTTGGTTCAAACCAAAGGAAGTTACCCAAATTAAAGGTAACGGTTTCTCTTAATTTGTTTTCTTTTATTTTACTTCTCCAACCTATAAACTCTTTTTATTCCTTTCTTTTGTAACAACACCAGCATCCTCAATATACTAGGATGTTGTTATGAGACAGATTCAAACTACACTTACACACACCTCCATCTAATGATGAAGAACATAATGTTTCTGTGAATGGAAAACTAAGGCCTCACGAAACGATGATTGTTCAATTACATCTTGCCGCCTCTCACGGTGGCCATTATGATAGAACTGTATTTATATATGATATATATTATGTTTATTATTTCTTTATGCTTCTGTACTTACCATTTATAGCACACCTTTATGGTTTCCATAGTGGGTAAATACGATGATCTCATTTGAGGAAGTGCGGACTACCGTCCCCTCAAAGTGGTGTGACTTGTTAATGCCTTGTGTGGGATGTATTAAGGATAGAGTTAATGATATTATATATGATATTATACTGAAATTATAATATACCTATGTATCATTATGTTTTAATTCCATTAAAATAAGAAATAGAAATGAAAGTAGCGTCCATGCGTACGTACGGCTTACCGTCTCCATGAACGGTGCATTTCATTTCGTATAAATGAATAATTCAATATATATATATGATATATATGATATCCAAATCATGAATATCATTCTGGATATAATGAACCTTTTACCACATGAACAACATGTATTTATAAGAAGTCCATTTTTGACTCAAGTACAAAATATCAACAAAACGAATGTTATTAACTTAAATGATTGCATAATGTTTATAACATGGTAATAAGTGATATAAAAGGAATAATAAACTTGAAAAAGGTTCTTAAGCAAGTAGAAAATTAACTTTAGTTTATTATTCAGGAGATTAAAGAACGATCAAGTCAAGTCGGACATGAGGTAAGGGATTTTGTCTCAATCTCCTTTCATTGAGGCATATTTTGTTTTAATACACGATTTTTTTTATACGTTGTATAAATACCTTTGACTTTTCATTTCATTCAAAGGGAATATTTTTATACGAAGCGTTTTACTAAATGACAAAAAATAATGTTTTTTTACGTAAGCAGTGACAATGACCTTTCTGCTGCCGCGAGTATTATTTGATCTTTGGCTTCCTTAACAAGTCAGAATGTTTTTAAAAGGAAAAATAAATACCATATACTCTTTTTACATATTTTGGTATTGAAAATGATTTTGAGAATGGATTTATTATTTCAATATCTTGAAATGATATTTTATTATTGTAATGTGGAAATGTTATCTTTCCTTTATGCTTATGTTATGTGTTATGATCATGTTATGCTTCTTGGGCATTATTTACGTATACGGATGGTTCTGTGATAAACCTAGGGCGGGTGAGCTCAAGATAGCTCTCCAATGCATTGGGTAACATGACGGAGGTAAACGTGAATGTTTATCCTAAGAGATTTAGGGAATATACTGTGATGGGTATTTCAAAGTAACTCCCTATGTAGATGTGATAGCTACAATATAAGTATGATATGGATATCGCAAGTTACCTTTATGATTAATGATTTCTATGTGTCTTTCATAAATCTTATGATTTCATGAGGTAAGTAAATGATGTCATGTTTTGTATGTATTTATGAACAAATGTTTTCATTCTTTGTTTTATAATCCTTACTGAGCTTTTTATGCTCATCCCAAGTTTTGAAATGTTTTCACAGGACTTAAAGATGAATAAGGTCAAGGATGGGATCAAGGAAAAGTCATGCTGTCTAAAACATGGAACTAGACATGACTCTTTTTTTCAAGAGTTTTTATTTTATGAAAAAATGGAAACTGTGTAAATTTGTCTACCTTGTAATCTTTTGAGATGTAATAGTTATGTCCTAATTCTCTAAAACTCTAAACCTGAAAAGATCCTCAATGTGAATTATTCATTTAATTCAATATTAAGTAATGTTTAAGGTCGGATCCTTATAATTATCCCTCTCAAAACACAACTTGAATAGAGGATAAAATTGAGTAATTAAGTTGGATAAAAGTTGTAAGACATGGCTGAGAAATTGAAGGAGAATGATGAAAAGATCAAGGAACTTGAAATGAAGTTGAAATCCATTCCTCCCATGGAATCCACAACAAGGAGTATACAAAGTTTCAAAACTGAAATCATTGAGTAAATAAAAGTCTCTTACTAAATATGGAAGAGAATATTCTCAAATGAATGTAATTAAGAAGTGCTACTTTTGTATAGTTATTAGACACACTCTGGATGTGTGTTTTGAGGCAAAGGAGCTTATTAGATGAAAGTATGATGCAACCACATCTCAACCAAGGTATGAATAGATGAGGTGTGTTTTTAATGGAATATTATTTATATGCACTAACCATGGTCATATGGAAAGGCACTAAAGCAAGAGAATTGATGGTAATTCTACAAGAATAGACCCCATTCCCATTTTGAGGGGGGGTAAGGAAAGATTAAAAATTGGTTTCATTGAAAAATAGATTCACTAGGTTGAAAGAAAGTGAAGTTGGATTACAATTAAGGGTGCATCAAGCACCAACAATGGATTATTCATAGAATCCCTCATGTAGAGAATGAAAGCTGATATAGGGAAGAAAGAAAGAGGTTGTTGTTAATGCACACAAGGTGAATGAACATGTCAAGAAAGACTCATCAAGGATAATCAAGTTTTGGGTGACTCTAGTGGCTATTAAAGACAGACATAAAACATGCCTTAAGTGGACTTACTAATTATATCACAAAGAAAAATGTGAATTTTGGTGGAAGAACCCTTATATGGTGGAGGAATCATGATGAAAATAAAACAATGAAACATTAAAGGAAGAAACATGCACAAGCAGGATTAGTCTCACAATAGAGGTGAAGCTCGTGCCAAAGAAGATAGATAATTCTCAAGAAAATATTTGAAATGAAATGTGTACAAGTGGTATTGTGATAAGAACCACTAAGAAGGCTGGGAAGTGAGTTGTAAGAAAAGGGTTAGTTCCTCAATACCAACAACATTCCTCTACTTAAGGTTGTCTATGAAGTACCCATCTCCCCATATAATTTATTGTTTCTAATATTTATTGAAAGGGGTATATTCTTAAGGGGTAGATACGATCCATGGGTTGATTGTGTTGAAAGAAGATATGTACGTGTTGAAAATAAATACATGGAATAAGTAGTATTGAAATAATAACCAATGATATCGAGATTAAATTTGAATCAATACGTAATATTAATCATCCACCATGAAAATCAAAAGCTAAATATGGGTACACATGTTGAGTTAAAAAATTAAAAGTGGCATGGAACCTGATTTGGAGTGAAACATGTGTCAAAACCAAATCTAAATTTTCTAAATTGCATAAATTCAATTTTAGAAGAAAAAAAGGTGCATTGGTACTTTACTAAGTGGTAAAAGACCCTGAATGAGAAGGAATGCAACTTGATGGAAGAGAAGCTACATTCATAGAGGAGTATATGTTCTATTTTATTATGAGCTACCAATGTAGTTGTCATCACAAGTTCTCTTAACTTGCGTATCATTTAATGACTTGACCACATAGTTCATAGTTTTGTGCCAGATACACTATATACGTATAAATGAGAATGATTGTAATTTAAACTTTTATGTCTTTCCTGGAATTATGGATTTAATTGTTCAAGGTGGTATGGGACACCTTGAATAAAATGAATTGTGAAATTAAACTATTCAAGGTGGTATAGGACACTTTGAATAATGTGAAATAAGGAACCAAGTAATCTGTGCACTTGGTATGATAAGTAATAAGTGATTTAATAAATCAAGTGGAATGTGCACTTTGCTTTAGAGATATGAGGAATGCATTGGACTAGTATGTGACGGGTGGGGCCCGCTACAGCCCCTGGTGCATCGGTAGGTCTCATAAGACAACTAGAAGCGGAATTAGCCGAGGCCTTTCCCAATTATGAGTTATGGATTTTGGTCGAGGCCTAATCATTAGACGTCTTGACCGAGACCTTGACACAGTCCGCCATATGCACTTTCCTCATTATGACTGTAAATTAATTAACCAGAGGATTATTCGGCTAGTAGAATAACCTTGGTTAAAGAGCTTATGATTACGAGAATCAAACGAAGTATAAGTAATGGCATATTATTTATGCAATATTCAGAGATTTTAATGGCCAGTGTATGTTTCACAATAATAAAGGATGAAATTGAAGTTTGTTATGCACAACTCCAATCATGCATTACTCTTAGTTGTTAAAATTGTACTTGTGTATCCATATGGCATGATTATGTTGAATGTCTTATAATTATTACTCTAAATGAGTATGCCTATAATTGAATTATGTGCCCTTGTAAATCTGTTGGCATGCTTTAGTTGTGCAATTTTATTATTATGAAGTGTTACATGTGTTACAACTTCTCTTAAGAAAAATGTTTTATGAAAAGTTTTAAAGAATGTTTTCAAAAGTTATATTGGTTTATTTTAAAACCCCTTACTGGGCATTCTTATGCTCACCCTATGTTTTTTATTAAAAAAATCTGAGCTATAGAAGACAGAAGTGGTTGGTTTCCCAGAACCTGAACCGAATTCGATCATCTGTTTAGACATGATGTATAGTTGATCAGTGCTTGCTTTGGTAAAAAAAAAGAATTACACATCATGATTCGATGCACCGGCTCCGGGTATTCTGGGGTCGGGTCCTCACACGACAAGTATGACATCTAAATTATCGATTGAATAAGACTGAGAAAGTGCATCACCATATCAGGGTTGGTCTCCAAAGAGAATTTCCAAAGCAGAAAAAGAAACTTTTATCAAGGCAGCTCTTCATGCTATCTCAAGCTATATCATGTCATTGTTCAAGCTTCTCGGTGCTATTGTTGATCAAATCCACCCCAGCATTGCCAACTTCCGGTGGAGACCTAATAACAGGAGAAACAAAATTCACTGGATTTTCTGGAAGTCACTTTGCGCTCCTAAAGCGGGTGGAGGTTTGGGTTTCTGGGACTTCAGAATGTTCAATGATGCCCTTTTGGTAAGCAGGGGTGGCGCCTTTTGACTCAACTATCATCTCTCTGCACGCGAATTCTCCGTGCAAAATATTTTCCGCACTCGGATTTTCAAAATTCCTTTCTGAGCCCTCGGCCCAGTTTCCTATAAAGAAACCTTTGGGGATCACGAAAATTACTGGATACAGGAATCGACTGGAGGATTGGGGATGGAACGAAAGTCAACATTTGGCAAAACCCATGGCTGATTGATAAAGATAGCATGCTAACTACTTCCCCGATCTTCTCTAGATCTGAGAATGTCATTGTCTGCTGCTAGTTCGATGATTCTGGCAACGGTTGGTACTTGGATAAAATTAACTCTTGGTTTAATGAACAAAACAAAAGGATTATTCTTTGCATTCCCTGTGTGATGGATGCGAGGCAAGATTGTCTTTTTTGAAACAATGATATCTCAGAAGCTTATTCAGTGAAATCATGATACAAATTCGCTCTTGATGCCCACATTGAGGATAGGGAGGGGCTCTGGAAATGTCCCTGGCACCTGAACGTCCTCCCAAAGACCTGCTACTTCTGATGGCAGATTTGTACCGGTATTCCGCCCACCATGAATTTCCTCTTCTTCTGCCATGTTACGAATACTCAGATTTGGCCCTTTTGTTCAGATGTTTTGGAATCCCCTTTACATGTATTGCCCATTGCTCACGAGCTTTGGGTGTTTGGAGTGTGGGAATCTCCTTCGAAGCTTTTGTTGAACGTGGCGGCGGATCTCCCCATCACTTCTGTTGATGTGGTCTTCCACATTCACTGATGATAAGGTTGTCTCGTTGTGTGTTGTGATCTGGATCATTTGGATTAGACGAAATGACTTAATCTTTAATCACTCCTCCAAACCCCAAGGTTTCTGGATCGAACAAGCAAACTCTTGGATTGATGGATGGAAACTGGACCCTAAGCAGACTGGCCTCTCTGATTCTCGAGTGGATGGAGCCAAATGAATCCCCCCTCCAGAAAGGACCTTGAAAATCAATATCGATGCTTCATTACCCATGGGTGGTAGTGTGGGAATAGGTTTGATGGCTCGAAATCACTGTGGTAAGATCATCACGACCAAACAGGAGTCGCACAACACCTATTGGAAACCCGATGTTGTTGAAGTTCATGTTGTCCTTATCGGTCTAACCTTTGCAAAAGATTATGGAAGGAATGCGATACATATTGAACCCGATTGTCTCAACATCATCAATGTCATTAACACAAATAAGTTTGGTCTCCAATCTTACGGCTTCCTCATCAAGAAAATTCAATCTCAATCACACCTTTTCAACTTGCTCATTCTCCTACATCAAAAGAGAGGGAAACAAAACAACACGTCGTCTGGTTGCTCATTGTTTGCTTGGAGAGAATCACCTCTGAATTGAATGCTTCTCTTCATGAATGTTAGATCTTGTTACTCCGGTTCTTTGTGATTAATTTGTCTTCCTTCATTTTTGTCAAAAAAAAAATGTACTTGGAAGAATAATATGTGATGCATTCAACTATTGGTTAGTCAAAGAGAATTGAGAATGGAAGAGCCAATCAACGCAAGATTGGCATGTTTTATGTCTCACAATTGTGTCTTGGACAAAGGAACTATAAGATTAAGGATGATATATTGAGATACATTTGACTGTCACTTGTGCAAACAAGTGTTTGACAAAGATAATACAAGTCCCTTTGTAACTGACAAAGGCACATGGTCATACACAAGGATATTACAAGGGCACATGGTCATACATAAGGATATGTGCACGAGGACTTTCAATACAAAGTGTTTGTCCCAAACTATGAGAGCTTATATGATAGTTGTTGGGACTATGTCCTAACAAAAAAAAAATTGATATAATTTTACAATTTGTTGCATATGATGCATCATAATGTGAGGAAGTCTTTAATACAAATGGGAGATAGATGAAAAAATGTAGAACACATATCATGGTGTTGATATTGTTTATATCACTAAATGCAATATGTATGACACAATTATGATATGGGTTATCACACAAGGTGCACGAGTACTATCATCACAGAAGTTATCATCCATTTGGGCAACACATCATGATATGTAATGAATTCTAAACAAGTTATATTCATTGTTGAAACTAATGACAATATCACCTTCAATCATAAATCGTATAATAGTATGATGACATATTTACTTCAATGAGTTTTAAAAGGAAATTCATGACATTGTTCAACGTAAGAGGATTGAACTTTACCATATAATGTACTATGGTTACTACATATGTACTTCATGTCCAATTCCAAGCTAAATTTGCCTCATAATATTATTTTACAAGAGTTATAATAAGTCTTTAATACAAAATGGGAGATTGATGAAAACACATATCATGGTGTTGATATTGTTTATATCACTAAATGCAATATGCATGACACAATTATGATATGGGTTATCACACAAGGTGCACGAGTACTATCATCACACAAGTTATCATCCATTTGGGCAACATCATGATGTGTAATGAATTCTAAACAAGTTATATTCATTGTTGAAACTAATGACAATATCACCTTCAATCATAAATTGTATAATAGTATGATGACATATTTACTTCGATGAGCTTTAAAAGAAAATTCTTGACATTGCTCAAGGTAAGAGGATTGAACTTTACCATAATGTACTATGGTTACTGCATATGTACTTCATGTCCAATTCCAAGCTAAATTTGCCTCATAATATTATTTTACAAGAGTTACAATAAGATAGATACCCAACTTTTAGTTGAGACAACGTTTGTTTATCAAATTCTTAGATACCCAAATCAATAAAAATAAAAAACTAGATATCTGAAGAATCATCCAAAAACAACATAGATGGTAAAGAATTCAAACAAAACTCAGGCTTCAAAAACCGGACAAACAAGCTCTTAATAGACGATAAAGAGAGGAATAAAACTCCGAATTCAAAGCAAGATCAAACAGATTCGAACCAGAACACAATTAAACACTTACCATTCAAGAGGAAGCACCACTTCGTAAAGGCCGAGACTTCCGGGACCTGCTGCTGGTTGCAAGCTGTGTCTCCGGCTGCACAGACCACCAAAACAACATCATACAAAGAACATTTCATTCATTTTCAGAGAAAAGAACAAAACATTATTACCTCTTTCTTAACAGGCTCCTCTTTCTCCGACAAAATCAGCTCAATATGGCAAGGAGATGACATGTAGGCTGCCCACAAAACAAACCAACAAAACCTCAAATGATAAATGCCTCTCCCTGATTATTAATGAATCAATAAAACCGCCTGGAAAAATTCAAACATACGGTTGATTCTTCCATGAGCACGGTACGTCCGGCGCCTCTGTTTCTGAGCTTGGTTCACCTGGATGTGAGATATGTATAACGCATCCACATCTAGACCCTTAACCTGAATAAATAAAATACCGTGTGATTAGAAAGCTAACTCCACAAGACTAACCATAGTATTGTCAAACAGAACCCAAATAATCAGGAACCACCTCTGCATTGCTCTCAGCATTCTTTAGCAGATCCAGAATGAATTTGGCTGATTTGACTGGCCAGCGTCCTTGCCCATTTGGGTGTCTGTTCTTTGCTTGGGCAGTTCGTCCAACGCCCCCACAGAATCGACGGAAAGGAATGGCCTGTTTGTGGACCAAAACATCCTCCAAGTACCTTTTAGCCTTGGCCAAAGGCAGCTTTCTAATGGCAAAGGCAGTTTCCCTAGTGTTCTATTAGGAAACAAAGTTACAAACATGGGTAAGTTCACAAAACATAAACCATGTATCAAGTTTATATTAAGGTTCACCAGACTGATGCAAAAGCATGACTGCATTTTCCTGAACCATCACACAATGGAGATGCTACTGATTAACAAGAAGTTTAGGAGCTCACCATACAAAAAAGGCCATAGCCCACTCTTTTTTCTCATCAGGTTTAACAGAAGAGGATAAAGTTTCATGCAGCAATTTATGATGACTCAAGCCATACAAACTTCAAATACAAATCTAACTCGGAACCAATGCATAACAGATCGTAAAACCACTTAAAGTTGGAAATGTCTCGTCGTCTACTGAACCTCGGGTCACAGAGAAACAGAACCCGGGTTCACCCAATGGCAACGCAGATTATTTCCCTGAAGCTTATGAGAGGCCCATTCTCTAAATGGCAATGAGCCCCTGCTTTTTTACCTCAGGTTAACAATTACCGGACAGAGCAAATATGGTGAAGCATGAAGACAAAAACACAAAAAAAAAAACATTTAATTTTAACTCAACTGTACCATGCGGGATTGAAAATTTTAAATTTAATCAAAATTTGCATTATACATTGCGCATTACCTATAAACGGATAGAAGATTCAAAAATTTGATTGAATTACGCATATACATGAAAAGTGGAGGGTTGATCAATAAGGGTCCAAAATATGAGGCTTTATTTTGAAAAAATGATTTTGGCAAAAGAAAATTGTTGAAAATTAATGATTTAGCCCTCATTTGGCAGCGGCAATCTGGGAAGAAAAGAAGTGATTGGTAGCGACGGAAAAGGATTTCACTCGTTTGGTGAGACTCAAACGACGGAAGGAAATGTGAGGGAGAGAGAAACGGGATGAAATATTTCTCTCCAACCCTCCGTTTCAAATCATCCCAAAATTGGGATGATTCCGACAGAAATGATGCATAGTGTTGAGTTATTTTTGAAATTTACAATATTATCTTTATATGTTAAAATAAACGGTTCACATCTTTTATGACTTCAATCTGTTTCCCCATTAATATTTATATAAATAAACATAATTTTAATTATTAATAATAACAACAAACTATATTTTCATAGGGCGAACATAATATTTTCATGGGGCAAACAATATTATTAATTTTCGTACGGGAGCAAACAAAATATTTAGATACCCATGAAAATATTGTTTGGGGGTGCTGATCGCAAGGTCGAGTCCCCAGGCCGTTGGTGGATTTTCCTTGTAGCGTGCGTGAGTCGTCATTTGACAGTTGTACCGGACCTTTTTTAATAATAACAATCAAATATAAATAATTTTGATAATGTGTATAAAATAATTTTGATAATGTGTATAAAAATAATTTTGATTATAACTAATTATGTGTATATAAATAATCATAAAAAATTTATAAAAAATTTTGATTATAGATAATTTTGATTATAAATAAGTATGATTATCTTTGATTAATTGTTTATATAAATAATTTATAAATAATTTTGAATTAATAAATATTTTGAATTAATAATTTGGAATTAATAAATGTTTTTGAATTAGTAATTATTTTAAATTAATAATTATTTTGAATTAATAATCTTGAATTTATAATTTTGATTATCTTGAATTGATAAATTATATAAATTATTTTGATTATCTTTAATTAATTTTTTAAAATTTTAAAATTTGTATTAATATATGTTCGTAGTTTAATGTTTACCAAATTTTGGTGATGTGAAATATAAAGATTGATAAAAATCAAAATTAATGTGTTTTGATTTATTATAAAAAAGATAATAAAAATACATTTTTTTAAAGAGGTTATATATTTCATTTAACATAAATTGTTGATATTGGACAGACATAGTGGCAAGTGTGGTGTCTATGAAAATCTAATCTATGATTGTTTTTTATCTTGGCAAGTATGTTCTTTAATCCTGTGTGTATGTGTTATTTTTTAACAAAGGTTATTTGTGTCATTTGCACACTGAACAGTTTCTTTTCTTTTCTTTTAAAAATTGTCACCAAACATGATGGAGAGAAATTCAAATCATTTCTTTTCTGTTACTAAGTTATTGATCCAAACATAAGGAAAGAAATTACAATCATTTATTTTCTTTTCTTTTACTAAAATCTCACCAAACACAGTGTTAAGATTAAACTGTACCGACACACGAACCACAGCCCTCATAATGACTTCAGACATAACATGTTGTTTAAATAATAGCTATTTATATTTCACCTAGAAATTTATTTGTTCAGTCTACTAACCAGGAATAAAAGAGGTCTGTTATTCGTGGGTCAAAAAATCCCATGATATGAAAAATAAAGCCCATAAGGGATCCCGGTAGAAAGGGATTCAAATGTAGCATATATAAACACAAAATCTCCAATGAATATGATTATACTGTACGTGTTAAAAATGGAGGCAGCATCAAAATTAGATCCGCATACCTTGAAGTGAACTCTGAGATCGGAACCCCTGGCCTTGCAAGCTGCGTAATGGAAAATGGTTGAACGCTAGGTCAGTATGAGAGTAGAGAAAAACTGCGAAGGATGTCTTCCGTAACAATAGAAGCCCTGAACCCAATCACTTGGAATCTGAAGCCAGGATTGGGTAAAGAACGTGTGGAAAAATGAAAAGGAATAGCTACTAACACTTGGTTTGATTATCGGGCTCTCTTGAATACTTCACCTGCAATATTTTTAAGAACCGGAATCAAGGAACGAGTCCTAAAGCATTCGAAAGGGGGAATGAAGAGATAACAATACACATCAAAGGAAGAAGTTCGGGTAGGTATTCTCACCATTTCTGAACTGCTAAGATCTGGCCGGAGGGAGAGGAAAAGTGAGGCGGACAGAAACCAGGGTGAAGGTGTGCGCAATAAACCCTAGAGAGAGAGCTTCGGATCAACGGCTGGAATCAGATCCAGGACGGGGGTCTCCGGTTAACGGTAGATATCAGATCCAAATGTGTCCAGGTCGAAATCCAGCCATGTTCGATCACAAGTGGGCTGGGCTAAAGTATGGTGGGCTTCACGCACGTGTCGAGTGGTCTCACAGGAGGTAGTCTAGTGGGTTAGGATGGGCTAAACTATGATATCCACTATATATAGTAAACCTGGGTTGCTCCCGGCTTATGTGTCGCCTCCACAAGCAGCCACGACACCAAAAAAAAAAAAAAATCTCCCCGATTTACCCCCACCAATCCCGACCTCTATCGGGCTTTTCCATTTCCATTCGCACCCCCTCACTGATTATCTGCCTCATTTCTCCGTTCCATTCCCTAGGGTTTCCACACCCCTCCCCGATTCCGCTCTCCCTCTCCCCTCCCATCCCCGAATCCCCTATCGAGTCGTGACTCTACCTGTGCTTGATCCGACTTCGGCTATGATTCCTCTCTCTCTCTCCCCTCGCATCCCTGAATCCCCTCTCCACCTGCGACTCCAACTTCGGCTCCTCCGAATTCGACTCCTTCGACTACGGCTCCTCCGTCTGCAGCTCCTCCAATTACCGCTCCTCCGACTTCGGCTACTCCGTCTTCGGCTTGTCTGAGATCAGCTCCACCGACATCGGCTCCATCGACTTCGGCTCATCTGACATCGGCTCCATCGATTATACCTTCTTCTTCACCTACGGTTCCCTTTCCCTCGAGCACGCAACGAGTAAGACCAGGTAAAAACCAGTGTCAATCGAACACAGCACTGTCAAATATCTTCATGTATCAATGAATTTGATTTTTTATGGTGTTTTTATTAGACGATTAATCTGTATTCTTTTCCACGGCTGATGAGTCTCTAAATCCAAATTCTAATTTTGGGTGACAGATATAGGAATATAACATCGGTTGAAAAGTTGCAAGCTTATACACGACATAAACTTGACTGACTGTAAGGTATATGTTCAAATCTAGAAGAAGGGTTCATTGCATATCTAATCATTCTTGTAGCCAGGCTTGTGTGTGTGGTGCAGATAAAGATTTCAAAGAGAAGCACATAGTATGAGTTGAAATGTGTTTACAGAAATGATCTTGGTTGTCTGGAACATGGTATTTATGTTTCACTTTGAAATTTATTTGCGGTTTCCAAGTCACCATGGTGGACGAAGGACCGCTTTCCATAGATTTTTTTGTATGATCGCATTCATATGTAGGAAAATTTTTTAAGAATGTGCATATATATTATATGCATCAGTTTGATTGAATTGCATTCTGAAAAAAATTACATAGATTTATGTTTTCTGGTCACAATGTATACTATTCAAGTTGGGGGACCATGTATCTTTGGAATTTTGTTTATTCTATGTTTATTCTTCCCTATCAAGAATGCACGTATATATTATAAGCATCAGTTTGATTGAACTGCATTCTGTAAAAAATTACATCCATTGAGCAATTGAAGGATTTTTTAAAACCTGTAAATAAAAAATTCACGTTACTAGAGTACGATTGATTTCTGTTTTCTGGTGACAATTTATACTATTCAAGTTTGGGGACCATTTATCTTTGGAATTTTGATTATTCTATGTTTCTTCTTCCCTATTAATTTGTTGTACTGTTTTCTTTTTGGGATGTCATTGTGATTCTACTAGATTTCCAAATTATGTTTTTTAATATGCCTACAATAGCATCTATTTATCATTATAGTGCTTATTTTTTTTTTCAATATAGGAGTTAGAAACATAGAAGTTTAATGAAAATTTAACTCAATGTGTATCAATTTACTATTGTTGGAGTGCAGCAACACATCGGCATATGGTTTACTATATGCTCTTGAACTCATCTTGTGCGGCATGAACCTGAATGCTTCATTTTTAACTGATCATAGCACAAAATATTTGATTTAATGATACCATAAAAAGAGAATGTCCTAAAATTTTTCTTATTATTATTGTTCATGGTTTGACTGTTTCATTTCTTAGTTGATATATATTGACCTACGTTACTACTATAATGGGAGCTTCATCATTCAAATAAGTCATCAAAATGGGCGGACTGTGCCCCCACATGAAGGTTAATTCCAGTTTATTTTCGTTTTCATTTTAATAACAATGATTCCATTCAACTTATGATTATTTAAATGCGGTTATTTATTTTTCCATTATACTTTTCTTTTTACAGATTCAGTTATAAATATATTGTTTCATATCATGCATGCATACACACATGTAGTTATTCATGTTTCCATCGTGACTCATGAAGCACTCCAAACCGATTTCTAGAGCATTATGGTCACTATTATAGTTTAATTGCTTTCATTAACAATTTTTCATAATGAGTATTCATTTTAAGGTAATTATTCCTATTATAATTTATGTATTTTTTCATTGTTCCATGTTTCGAATCTTGCCATTCTAAATACATGTTATCTGTCTCTAACTACATGTAATATGCATTATAATTTAGAACAGTTATGTTTGAACTTACCTTTTTTGGGAATGTCCTCTGGATTTATTTATTTTTCACTATAGTTTCCCAATTTGACTAATTTTTTTTTGTTTTCTGAATTTAGCATGTTGGTGGGGGGTGTAAAGTGCATGTAATGTTGAAACCATTAAAGTTGGAGGAATCTGAGAGGCCGTGTAAATGGGTAAAGTGTATTACCACTTGACGGATAGTTCTAATTTATTTTCATTTTCATTTTAATAATGATGATTACATTTAACTTGTGATTATTTAAATTATGTTATTTGTTTTTTTCATTACTCTTTTCATTTTAAAGATTTAGTTATAAATATTTTTTTTCACATTCTACATGCATACAGAAATTTAGTTATTCATGTTGCGCTTTAAGATAATTATTCCTATTACAATTTCTGTATTTTGGTATTTTTCCAATCTTGTCACTATGAATACATGTTATACAACTCTAAATACATGTAATATGCATTCTAATTCAGAGCACTTCTATTTGAACTTACTTTTTCTTGGAATCCCCTACCTCGAATTTATTTATTTTTCAGTATGGTTTCCCAATATGACTAATTTATTTTTTAGTTTTCTCAATTTAGCATATTGATTGGGGAATTAGAATGCATGAAAGGTTGCAACCATTAATGTTTGAGGAATTCTATAGGCCAGAAAAATGGGTAAAATGTACCATTATTTTAAGGTTGGTTCGGTTCTTTTCAGCTAAAGGATTATATTATTGACCACTAACAATGAATGACCTCGCTATTTCATTGTAATTACTACTGACATAAGTAATGTAATATTCAATTTACTTACATGAAAGTCATTAAAAACTATGTCATAAAAAGGGCTTAAAGAGTTTCCAACAAGGTAAACTATTCTTCACTCTACAATTATATTTCGATTCGACTCAATACAAGGGAACTCCTTCAAATTATGCAATATTTTGGTTGAACTGGAATGATTTTAGACTCTATTTGATCCATCATCTTCTTCCTCTCTGAATTCAGATCACAAGCTGCTGCACATTTCTGTTGAAGAGAGACATCTTGGCAATGTCGTATGCACCCCGTAACACTCATGAGGTGCATGAACTGCTCGCATTGGAAGGCATTGTCCCCACCATGATTGGTGTCATGGCTTCCCCAATGATCCCTTACCCTGCCAGGGCCTTTGACATGACTCACTGCTCTTGGTTCCTCATTCCATGGTAGAACGATGGTTGGGTACCCCCCATGACTCATTCACTACTGGTATGCTTTGAACTTTTAATATTTACTCAAGTTACTATTGATGTTTCTGAGTTATCCTTTTCTTATTATATCATTCATTTGGGTTTTATATGTACCAGTACATTCTATTGCATGTCTCCATTTACTAAAGAATCATATTGGGGGTGATTATCTTCTCAACTACATTTTCATGGTATGTGATTTTATTATAGGGAAATACTGGTTTTATATGTGTTCAAAAAGAATTATTGTATTCTATCCTCTTTTCATGCAGGGATTAGGAAGTTTTGAAGCAGATTTCAATTGCACCCTTTCTTACTGCCTCTATATGTGTTCTACTGCATTATTGTTTTCCTGCCTCTCTATGCGTACAACTGAATTTTCTTGATTTTTTATGATTCTGTAAACATCCACCCTGTGAAATATAATGATTCTGTAAACATGAACCCTAGGTATGGCATGATAAATAACATATATATGGACATATGAGTTTTACTTAGTCATCAGTAAACCTAAAATTTGGAATATATATTAATATATTTGTTTTGTTTTGTCAGAAATTTGGTGATTCTTCTCTTTTGAACAGATGAAATGACATCCTTTTTAATATAAAAACACATACCAATCTTCAGGTATTCTATAAATGCTTTTATTCTGTAAATTCCATCCTTTTTTTTACAGAGGAAATGTCATCCTTTTAGGCAGTGGGATGAGGGGGGGGGGGTTCTTTAATGTTTTGTAAATTATTATTCAGTCTCTCTATGGATTTATTTTATGTCCTATGTTTTATTGGTTTTATTCAATGTTTCTTCTCTTCATTATTATTTTATTTTATTTTTTGTTTTCTAGATTAATTAATTTAATGTTTCTGTTGTTTTTTATTATATAAATATATATGTTATGGATTGCTACTATAATGATGTACTATTTTCTCCTATAGTTCAAGATGAGGTGTAGGGATGTTAATATTGTCCTTACATGGAAACTGAGAGTTGGTATATCTTTCCTATTTGTTTTTGCAGTACATGTGAATACATAAAGAAGAATTATAAATGTGTTTGATTACCAGTATTTTTCCCACTATTTTGCTACATGTTTTCTTTGTTCGACTTCTGCTGTGTGGATTCTTTTTATTTCAGGAGTTGGGTTCGCATAAGCAATAAGTAAATCTATGAGAGATGCATTAAATAGGAATGCGATGAAGATTGGTGAAGTGTACCACCACATGAAAGGTTATTTTTTCATATGCATTTTTACATATTTGTAATTATCAGTCATTTATTTGATTCTGATTTCTTTATCAAACATAAATATATGAGAGATGCATTAAATAGGAATGTGATGAAGATTGGTGAAGTGTACCACCACATGAAGGTTATTTTTTTCATATGCATTTTTACATATTTGTAATTATCAGCCATTTATTTGATTCTGATTTCTTTATCAAACACCATTGTCAGTTGTGCATTATTCAGAATTGGTAACTTTTTAAATGATCCTCATATATATTGAAACTGTTTATTTTTTAGCAATTTTGGTTGAATCTGGTTAGGGGGGAGGGGAGGGGAAGGGCTGGGCAGGAGGGGAGGGGATGAGAGGGGAACAACTGGGAAGGGGGGAGGGGCCTGGTGGGGGATGGGGCTGGGCAGGGGGGAGGGGCTGGGCAGTGGGGAGGAGGAGTTGTGAGGGGGAGGTGCTTGGAAGGGGTGGGAGGACAAGCTGGGCAGGGGGGAGGGGAGGGGAAGAGCTGGGTAGGGGAAGGGGGAGGGGGGAGGTGCTGGGAAGGAGGGGAGGAGATGATAGGGGAGGAACTGGGCAGGGGGGAGGGGGCTGGTGGGGGATGGGGCTGGGCAGGGGGGGAGGGGCTGGTGGGGGATGGGGATGGGCAGTGGGGAGGAGGAGTTGGGAGGGCGAGGTGCTTGGAAGGGGTGGGAGGACATGCTGGGCAGGGGGGAGGGGAGGTCAAGAGATAGGTAGAGGGGGAGGGGAGGGGAGGGGCTGGGCAGGAGGGGAGGGGAGGGGAGGGGAGGGGTTGGGAAGGAGGGTAGGGGATGAGAGGGGAAGAACTAGGCAGGGGGGAGGGGGCTGGTGGGGGAAGGGGTTGGGCAGGGGGGATGGTGGGGGATGGGGGTGGGCAGTGGGGAGGAGGAGTTGGGAGGGGGAGGTGCTTGGAATGGGTGGGAGTACATGCTGGGCAGGGGGGAGGGGAGGTCAATATCTAGGTAGAGGGGAGGGGAGGGGCTGGGCAAGAGGGGAGGGGATGAGAGGGGAAGAACTGGGCAGGGGGTTGGTGGGGGATGGGGCTGGGCAGTGGGGAGGAGGAGTTGGGAGGGAGAGGTGCTTGGAAGGGGTGGGAGGACAAGCTGGGCAGGGGGGAGGGGACATAAAGAGATGGGTAGGGGGGAGGGGAGGGGGGGGGGTGGGCAGGAGGGGAGGGGATGAGAGGGGAAGAACTGGGTAGGGGGGAGGGGGTTGGGCAGGGAAGAGGGGCTGGTGGGGGATGGGGCTGGGTAGTGGGGAGGAGGAGTTGGGAGGGAGAGGTGCTTGGAAGGGGTGGGAGGACAAGCTGGGCATGGGGGGAGGGGAGGGGAAGAGCTGGGTAGGGGAAGGGGGAGGGGGGAGGTGCTGGTAATGGGGGGAGCAGAAGCTGGTAAAAGGGGAAGGTGCGGGGAAAGTTATTGAATTGTTGTTTTTTACTTACCATCATTTATGCTACTTCATGAAGTGAGCACATGGTGTTTTTAAACCTAATACATGTTTTTTATTGGATTCTATTTGCAGTGAATGGAGGCCTTCACTCAACATGATATTGGCTACACCTGCAACCATTTATATAGCATGAGTTCTCACAAAACGATGGTGATCAATTATAAGTAGCATCTTCCTCCATTTCAAGGAAAATGATTTCAGAGAAGATAGACCAACCAACTCTCTTTTTCATACCAGTAATGCATCTGGATTAATCTACCATTAATTTCATGTTCATAATAACTGCCCATTGTATATTTCATATCAGACAGTCAAAATATTGTTTATTTTCAATTTTATAACCCAACTTTTGATTGCGTTAACATTTTTTTGTGCTATGATTTATTAATGGTTGTTTTTTTATAATGTAGCAAATCATGCTTGGTATTTTACAATCACCCTCCTGTTGTAAGTGGGTCCATTGCAGGAGTCCACTAGATTGCAACTGAAGAGATTTAATGGATGGATGTGTACTTTTGTTTAAGTTGGTTTGCCATTGCCTTCATTTTTACTCATTGCTAGAGTTGTGTATTACGTCTTTTTTCCTTGGTGTTTTACTCATTCCTTATCTCTGTTTGCATGGTCGTGTGATTTTTCAAGCATAGTAGAGGCAAAAAGTGGTGCTATTGTGTATGTATGATATCTAAAATTGTTTTCCGCATTTGTAACCTGTTTCTACAAACATGTTCAGGTACCAGATTACTACCAACCAACAACCACCAATACTTGTCTATTGCACCACCACAGGAAGCCAATTTTGGAAGGTTTTTACTACCACAATTTATTGAATTTAGTTTCATTCCAAAGGGGACAACATATACTAACTGATTTTGTGTATGATGGTTGTGGTGGAGTAAGAGAGGGATACTAAATTTCCTAGGTTTGGATTTTTGTAAACTTGATAAAAAATTCCAGTTTTGGGTTCTATAACATCTTATTACAATTGATATTGCACATTATGTAACTTTTATTCCTCAAATTCATATCATTTGTTCCCACGCAGTTAGTCTTTCTAAAACTTTTGTTCCTTATAAAATGCTACTCACTATGTGACTTTTGTTCCTCATTATCTGTAACTTTTATTCCTCTATGTATTTTTCATTTATTTCAAATGTTTTCAATATTAATATGAATTACTATGTTTGATAAATGGTATTTTATTATTAATAATAAGAATTAATATATAGAGCCGTGCAAATGCACGGGCAGAGTACTAGTATGATACTAATACTTGGTCATGCTTTCGCACGTCTCTATTTATCAATAGTTATTTTCAATAAAACAATCTTATTTTAAGAAATTATTATTCCATATTAATATTAAACATATTTAAACCAAAAATAAATGGTACACAACAATGTAATGTAGGTTGAAAAAATTGTTAGGACATCATAAACATAACAGAAAATATTTAATAAAATTATTTAGGAATAAAAGTTTATATTGGACATTCAAGAAGGAGAAATTAAATACATCAATGAATAATTCAAATTCTGGAAATGAAGAAATCAAAGGGCTGAATATGGATACCTTGAGGATTAAAAATGATTTATAGAAAACCTTTAATGCAGAAGATGAATAATGTCATAGGAGGAATATCAAGATAGAAACAATTTCATAATGGATCACTCCAACAAATGGTAAAACATACCAAGTGAAAAAGAAGGAAAGTTCGAGTCTCCCAGACATTTTGCATATGTATGTTGCATGTTTTATTTGTAGCTTTATAATTCCTCCTCCCTGGCCATTTGCAATATATATTGTATTGAATGTGAAAAACACCAAAATGGTTTTTCATCTTGTAGTACTATTTTCATCATTGTGCCAATATTTTCCAATTCACCCAACATCTTGTAAAACACATGAAATCGGTGTAAATAAATTGATGTGAATGTAAATGGAATGAATAAAAAATCTAGTTATGTGGCATAAAAAATGACAATAATAAATTATGTGTGACCCATTAATTGAGAACTAATAATAAATAGAATATATTATGCAGTAAACGTTATTATAAATAAGTTTAAGGAAATACCTAAATCATGATGAACTAATATATTTGTCATGAAAAATATATAAAAATATTCCAAATTAATGGTCACACTGTTAACACATAGAGATTCCAAATTTTACAAATAGCTCATGTTATACACACATTATAGACATAGATTTTAGATTACATGATAAATAATTATAAAAATTTTATGGATTTTATGTTGTGTTATTTGTGTGAATTTTTTCACATAGATTTCAGATTTGAGACACATTATAACCAAATATTACACATACAAATGTATATAAGGCATATACAAAGATTTTAGATTCCATAATATTGATTACAATACAAATTATATAATTTCATCCATATTCAAGATATTGCAGAATGCTAAACATATATTTTATATTATACTGTAATTGCATATTAGAGAGCACTATATAAAACACTGGTTATACATGGATAGAAGATTATAAAACACTGATATAAAACACTTATATTACATAATACAATTAATCTAGAATTTTCAATGTAGTTTATAATACAAATTATATCATGTCATTGACTTTACATATTTTTGATTGTGATAGAAATATCAGTGACTAACTCGTACCTAAAATCACCAGACCGCACATTGACTCCTTGCATGTTATGGAATAAAATTCGCCAGCACCACCGGTACACCCTTCAACTCGTGAGGCTTGAAGTTGAACAGTAACGAAAATGCATGTTTGGAAACTGTCTATTTGGGTCCCAAATCTCATCAAAAATTGGGTGGATCAATGCCTCCAAATATATACATCGAATATTGGGAGTATTATAGCAATCCTGACACCATAACATGCATAGATAATGTCTATCATGGACATATTATAATAGAACTAATGGAAGACAATAAAAAATATCATCGATGCATAGAACCAATAAAAACAATGTGTGGAAGGATTCAGGGAGCTAGAATACATATTATGTAAAAAAATGTAAGAGATGACATTGAGTTTGAATTATGATATTGATAAAAGTTAAAAGGTATATCTTTTCAATGATGAATATGTAATATGCATGTGTTGAATATGAAATATTAATTAGAAAATATATAGCATACAAAATAGGGATAACCCAAATATACTCTATAAATTAGGAATATTCATATAATAATGGATTTTTAAAATGAATAACAAAATGAAGATAAAAGGGAAGAAGAGAAGACAACGCACCAGCTATGAAGATCTGTGGAAGAAGGTAAAATGAAAATTCCAAAAAGGTTAATTAACCACCAAAAAACAACACAAGAATTCCTTGTCCAAGAATGCCACAAAGATTAATTAACCACCCTTAAAAATCATGCATTGGATGCCTTTTCCAGTGCCTCATGATACTTCCAACTAACCCATGAATAAACCAAACATAGTGATCTAATATCAATGGATCCTGTTAATATTATCCAGGAACTCTCTACATAGAAGAAATAAGATGTTTCAGTATATGTTCTATGGCTATTATACACAAAAAAAATCACAAGATCTGAGTATTTTGTATTATCATATAATTCAAGTCTTAGGTTAATGAAATCACCAAGAACTAAAAGGAATAAAGGTAGAAACTTGAAGGGATTCATAAAATAAAAGAAAATTAATTAAGATTTTCAGAGTAAAATATGATAAGATCCATACCTAATTGTACCTATTCTACTGGTTCCCAGGGGGTAAGATTAAGGAAAAGGGAAATGAGTGAGAATGAGACATGATAAGATCAATACATGTTTGTATTTCTTCTCAAGCTTGCCTCTTCCATTTCAAAACCCATTGATGATCTGATCATTGCTCTGATGAGGGATCCTTCTTCTAGTCTAGTAGACTGTGTTAAGTCTGTTTCTCAGTTAAATTATATAGTACAGGGAACCAATTCTACTACTGATCAGAGAACCAAAAACATAGTCTTCCTGTTTAGAAAGGTTGAGCAGTTCCCTTTTGGAATGGGAGCTACTGCACATACTATTCGTTAGAGAACCAAAAAAACAGTCTTCCTTCTTAGAAACTTTTTCATCATCTGACAACATTGAGAGTTTCGCAAGAAATTTCAAAGTATTCCAAGTGATAACAGTGGAAGAAACTGAGGAATATAGACCATTATCATTAATATAACTGGATGATGGAAAGTGAAGTAAGGCCGAATTACCAATACTGAAATCATTCACAGATTCCATAGACAAGGCATGGGCAAAATAGTTTAAACTACCAAAAAACCTATGTTAAAGACAACCAAATCACACCAATGATGCTTCTTATGAACATAAATGTCCCTAGAAGACATGATATCCCTAGGAGAAGAAATAGACATGCCCATGTTTTAAGAAGAGGGATATCCTACCTCTGATACAGACTCCTGAAAAAGAGGTAATTGGAGCTCTATAGAGGTTTGATATAGATCCAAAGGATTGTTGGAGATAGGTCATTTCCCAGTTTTGATTGCTACAAACCAACAACCACAGTCCAAAAATCAGTCCAAAACTTGTTGAATTGCAATGAACAAATGACAAATGTTAAAAATTGTATTTGAGTATCATTTCATTGCCACCAACTTAGTGAAACATAAAAGTGATTTTATTGAGTTTTCATATTGGATTTAATCGCATCCATGTCCACATGACCATCAATTTTCCATGTAATTAATGTATTTATAGACCCAAACTACTATTCAATAGTTACAATTGAAATTTTATTTTGAAACAAAAAAATCAAAACAAAATACATGTTTTGTATATCAATTAAAAAAATTGCAATATAACAAATGTTCTATTATCTATAAATAAGAACTTCATTAATACAAAAATATGTAATATTGCAACTGTTGATAAAAAAATAGAAAAATATTTTCAATTGAAAAGACAAATGAAAAACATAAATCATGTTCTATTATAATTAAGTTAACTTCAACAATCAAAACTCACACCTAATCAAAAGAAAATTATCAATGTGTGAAATTACTTATGTGGTGGTGTTAAATATTTTGGTAACAGCCTATGGGTGTGTCAAGAATGGAATAGTTTAAAGATATTCAGCTGACTGAGACTTCATCTCCTGCAAAAGAGTATTCATCATAATGAAAATCAAGTTAAAGAATGAAGATAAAGCGGGGATGGATGTACAAATTCAAGAATGAATAGTGTTGAAGAAACACCTATCAAAATCCTAAACACAGTCCACCTGGAATCTGTAACCATCTCCTTTGATTTTCCACAGATTGAACATGATAACAATAAGGGATTACAATGATTTTAACAATCATTACAGTAATATATAAAATGCATTAACTTTATCCTTATTATTACTATTACTATCATTATATAATCTAATTCCATTGAATGGATTGGAGTGACTACATTATTATTGTAATTATTATCATTAGGTTACTAAAATCAAGAAGCATCATCGACCTGTAGTTGTTGGAGTAGATAAGGTTTTGATATGCTTCCATACTATGTATTGGTGGCCACTACTTGAGAACGCCTACTCTTGACCATCCAGACACCACGAACCATCTCCCATATTCATGTGAACCTTATCCAGAAGAAAACCATTTAAATAAATGGTAAAAACACACATCTTCAATTAGAAATTTAGAAAAAATTGTATGGAAGCACTTATTATAAACGTCAAGTGCAATAAGAGTTTTTCGATTAGTTTTTTAAAAGGGAACAATAACAGTAGTGGAGTGCACCAAAAAAAGATATATTTACCAGAATAGTCTCACAAATGTCTATTACAAAGTTCACTAAATCACATTTTGGATAACAGTGACCCGAAGCCTGCACATTAAATGTCTTTTAGTGAAACTTGCACATTAAATGGGAAGTGTCTTGAATACACTTTAAAGAGGAAGGTGGAAAAAATAAAAAACATTGAAAAAAAAGTAGAAACACAAACCTGGATGTTTGTTTATGCTTCCAACAATAGTATGATTCGATCTTCAATAGGTGCGTGAGGTGTTGTCCAACTTTTTTCCTGCCCAGAAAACACAAAAAAAATGTTATTAAATAGTAAAATAACTAAAGGAAAGAAAAGAAAAGAAAAGGGATAAGAATTTTTGGGTTTAAAACCCTAAACAGGTGATGTAGTTAACCTGTCCACAGCTGGACAATTCTAGTAGGTCAACCCCAGTCCATTAGCGGGTGTGGTCTTCAGAGTAGGAACCACCACATCTTGTTTCTATTGAGTATTGATTGTAGTTCCTCTTTAACTTTAACTTGAGTGAAGTCAATACGTTGTCCATTAAGACCTCTCACCATCTCTTATTGGTATGCACCCTCTTAGCATCGACATGACTACTTAAGTGACAGTTCTTATACAATAATCAACTGGAACCCAAATGTTTAATAAGATAAAACACCGAAGCAGAGACATGTATATAAGAGTTCATATAGAACAAATGTTAAATCCAAGAATTATTGGTCCACTACCAGCCAAATAAGCATAATGAATGAACTTCTTAATCACGAACCACAAACAAATAGTAAAAATGAAATATGGCATATCAAAGTTTTTAATCCAGATAAATGTATGAACATATTTATCACGAAGTTCAATATGGACAACCACATGAATTAATAATGAGAAAATACACCTCTCAACATAAAAGTTGTAGTATGGTAATAAGAAATAAATGAACATGCCAAAATGTTACCTTCGAGCAGAAGGGCACCTTAAGAGTACTTTGGCTGAATATTTCTTTTGCTTCTTAAGCCTATATTTTTCCTACAAGCAGTAAAGAAAAAAAAGTTCAAAAGAAATCAGAAGTAATATGGTAGAGAATAGACAATTGATAATAAATATATGTGGGTTTATATTCATGAAAACAAACATGTATCCAGAAAAAATATTACACGCAAGAACAAAAAATCAAAGCTTACTTGTGATGAAGTTCATAGAGGGAAATGACCAATGGTGCAGGAGCTCATATATTCTTGTTGCAGAGAATCAAGAAGCTGTAGGGGGAACAAAGATAACCTATGTGGCTGAAAGAACTAAGGAGATAACATGGGGCATATATGCGTGGTGCAAAATGTGTGCATGGATGCCGGTTTCTTCCTAAGCAATGATGCATGGCCTAGGCGAGTAGTAGGGCCTAGGAAGCACATCGAGTTACAAATGAGCTTGAGAACACCACATGATGAGCTTGATGCTTGGTCAAGCTTGGATGGGCACGACAGAGGGCCAATGAGCAATGGAGGTAACCTGGTGGTGGATTAGTAGCAGGTGTTTGGCAGCACTTCATGTCTTCGGACAACCAGGAGAGTGATTTATGTCTAATGATATTGCATTCATAATATGATTTAATGAATATAGAAAATAAGGCAAAATGATCCAAACAAATAGAAATGAGAAAAAATGTATATTTTTCAATCATAAACTTGCAATAAAAATAATAGTCAATCAATAGTACATATATATACCTAAGTGGATCAATTCTACACAGTTGATTTAACGAACCCAACATTAGTGCCACAACATAGTTGTAAAGATCCATTGTTCTGATGCTCATATGAAATAAGGATAAAATAATTATTTCAATGTAATGGTAGTTCTATTTTTATAAATGAAATTTCAGAATTTGAGAAAAACAGTACCTACTACAGTCATAATTTTATTTAAAGAGTATATAAAGGAGGAAATTAAAAAATGGGAAAGAAAATAAAGACATGGAACAACCTATAAAAATGTAACATTTCAGAATTAATTAGAGGGTTGAATGTTGGAAGTGAATTGGATGAAATTATTCAAACTCAAGGGTTCTTGTATAAAGAAATACACAATGGAAATCGACCAATGATGGAGCATAAGGGTTCCTTACTGGGCACATACTGTAAAAGAAAATTAGTGTTATACAATTATAGAAAATGCATCTAATACATAATCAAATTTGTTCAAAAGAATAATGCAAATTGAACAATGAAAATAGAAATCTTCATTAGTTATAATGGATTATATTAATTATAAAATTGAATAGTACAAATAATGAAAAAAAATATAAATAAAGATAAAATATTACTAAAATTAAAAAGAATAGTGCATGTATTAGAGAATACAATACACATAGAATTTAAAAATAACAATTATAAAGTTTCAATAAAAAGTTATAGTCAGTCAATAGTACAGATGTATACCTGAGTGGATGAAATCTGCATGGATGATTTAATGAACCCAAGCTTGATCTTGAGTTCGAAACTCAATAAAAATTATAAAGTTGGTGACATTTAAGTACTTGGTTACTTATAACATATCAAAAAAATAATTGACTTATTCCTTTGATTACCTTAACACCATTTTTTGATCATTAATTCACATTTTCCATTTTTCAAAAGGGAACCAAAAAAGTGCAATAAAGTGGGTCATAATCAAAACAGTATATTAGTCATCTCAGTGAACCAACCGAGGCATGTTCCAGGTTACAGACAAATAAATTTGTAATACATGAAATAGAGAAATCAAGAAATGAACAATGCATGGATTAGAGAATACAATACACATAGAATTTGAAAATAACAATTATAAAGTTTCAATAAAAAATTATAGTCAATCAACAGTACAGATGTATACCTGAGTGGATGAAATATGCACAGATGATTTAACAAACCCAAGCTCGAGATTGAGTTCTAAAATCAATACAAATTATGAATTTGGTGACATTGAAGTAGTTGGTTACTTATAACATATCAAAAAAATAATTGACTTCTTCCTTCGGTTACCTTAACACCATATTTTGATCATTCATTCTCATTTTCCATTTTTCAAAAGGGAACCAAAAAGTACAATAAAGTGGGTCATAATAAAAATAGTATATTAGTCATCTCAGTGAACCAACTAGGGCATGTTCTAGGTTACATACAAATAAATTTGTAACACATGAAATAGAGAAATCAAGAAATGAACAACCCATCATAGAGGGTCCTTGTACACATAAAAAAGTGAAAACCAAGCACTAATCCATCAGAAAAACACAACTATTTATCTCATTTGTCTTTTTCCCCTAAAAAATTAAATTAATACAAATACATTGACAATATCGTTTTCATAGAGTATTGTTTTCATAGATTATAAGCTATAGTTAAGAATGCAGTTGTGCAGAAAATGAAAATCATGGAATTATAGTCAGATTTGAAATCTTATCTTGATAACATGAAGGGGTAAAGTTATAGTTCGAGAAACACCACCGGAAAAGGCCCTCGATGTCGCAACAATAAACACATGTTTAAGCTGGTTGGTCTTCTCCATATACTCCACAGACACCAAAACCTATGGATCAACATTCACCATTTTAAAATTTAATGTTAAAATCATCTGAAATAATTTAAAAATACCAAGAAAGAAGCAAAAAGATTGGGAAGGAGATATGAAAATAATGAAGACAATAAATTTAAAGAAATAAATCATACCGGATGAAAATTGGAGGATGAGTTGAGGGTTTTTAGGAGCTTCTTGTAGTGTTGATGGATGTAGGGTTACCTAATGCCTTTAATGGAAGAATTAGCGACAACATGTTGTATGTGAAATATAATATCGATCAACGAGTAGACTGAGCAGTAGGAATTCATAGATTTGTGGGAAATGGTGGAGTAGAAGAAAACCAGGATCCGTTTTCATTGGGGGTTTGGGTAGTGGATGGAGGGAATGATTGATGGAAGATATAGGTGTTTGGGGAGCTTCGACCATAGCAGAGTATTAAATAATTATTGGAGGTGTCGATGGCTGGAGGTGGAATGGAAATAATGGGAAAATGGAGGTAGAAGTCGACACAAAACCGTAGGGTGGTCACGGGGGGGGGGGGGGGGCATGAATGGAATCGGAGGGAGGAGGTATTGATAGCGAGAGTTGGAAAGGAGACGATGGAGTGAGGGTTAGAAGGAAGATGGAGGATGATGGTGGTAGGGGTTTGAGGGGAGTCTAGGTCGTGATGCGTGATACCCTCAGTGGGAGCGAGAGAGCGATGCAGAGAAAAAAAGTGAAATCGCGACGGGCAACATGGATTAGCGGAGGAAGGGAACATATGGGAAAAACAATGTAGAGGAGTGTGGAATTGACACATGGTAGCTAGAAATCTAGAATTAGTATATATAATAGATATAATTGCATGCTCCTAGGGTGTATCCTAGTGGTTACGCTTTTAAGGGGATTTGCAGAAGGTTTTAGGATCGATACTCTCTGAGTACTTGTAGGCGTGGTAGCTTCTTTGTTTATTTGTAACCCCCCTTCATGAATTGTTGTAATATAATATGTATTTTCATAAGTTAATGGGAATCAGAGGATTTCACCTCTTCCCATGGATGTATCAGATTCAGTGGTTGCAATAATGCTCCCAGTTGATCTGGATAATACATAAAAAACACTTCTTTTTTTTCTAATTGTACATTTCTCATATGCATCCATGTATATTAATTAATGAAAACAATGATCAATTGGGTATTCTCACGTGACAATGATGGTAAATGGATGAAATACTTTTTGATCGTTTAATATCCTCCCTCAAACCATTTGTTTTCAACCTACATGGTAAATTTATCATGGAGAAAACATGGAACCAACATAAGTCATGATTGAGGATTGGTGTTTCAATGATGTTATAGGAAGGATTCTACACAGTCTTAACCATTGATTTGGTTAAGTGAATCAACTGCGTTATTTAAATTATAGAAATTATTAAATATGCTCATGTGGGGATGATCTTTGGCCTTTCAAAGGCTATTGTTGTTGGATATACTAATTTTTTTCCAACATATCTTAATATTTCATATGTTTTGATACTAAAAAATCCATATTTTTTTCTAATAATTTTATCTTAAGTGATTTTAGGTGAATAAGTTATATTTACTTAAGTGGATTTTCATTTAGAAGCTTTTAGTTCAAATATATTTTATTAAAGTTTGAATAAATCTTATTAAGACATTTATCTTATGCGGATGTCGAGTTTGAAAAACTTATCATAAGTAATTTATCTTATGTGTTTGGAAATTCTCTTATGGTTGTTGGAATTCAATTCCCCCAAACTAATTTCTCTTATGGGCAGAAAAAGTGACTTGCATAGAAAATCTTATTTGACAAAGGAATTTCTCTTACATGAGACTCTGTAACTAAATTTATCCGACAACGTATGTAAATTCTCTCACGACAAAAGAAAATTATCTTACGATGAGACTTCATAAGTAAAACATCCTATAAGAGGAAATTTCTTATGGAAATTATCTTAAAAATTTAGAAATACTTCATGCCAAATATTTGGTAAAGGATTTTATCATGAAATCTTAGAAAATTGAAGTGCTGATATTTTGGTAGAGTCAATTTTTTACGCAATCCAGAATCATCGTACGCGGCCCTAAACTATCTCACATGCACTCTATCTATCTTATGATAATAAAATTATCATGTGAGGAGTTTATATCACACCTAAATCAAAATATTCATGAATAATAATTTCTTTCCTTGTAAAACAAGTCTTCACCAAGATTAGTAAAGTCATTTGATCAAAGGACTTAAGAAATAAAGTCGTTTGAAACATAAATCATAGAAAGCTGAATATTATTTTCAATATTTAATTACTTTTTCAAGGAGCTTATTTTTGTTTTTTTATCAATAGAAAATTTTATTACTACTTTTATTGTATCTGAAATAAATATGTCTAAATGAAGAATGACTGAGTTAAATAAAGCTTATATTTTCATGAAAATATATAGTTTCAAGGAAGACCATAACTAATCTCAATGACTGCCTATAGTTTTTCTATTTTTAGATAAGAAGTTCACATGTAAGATCTAAGCTTGTATCTTCATAATATTATATTGTCTCAACCATTAAAATATATATACATGAGTTTGAATTCAAAAAGTGAGGTTGTGAAGAGAGCAGTAACTACTGAACACCGTATATACACAAGAACTCAAGAAGCACATACTTTGTTTTTCAAGATATTCTTGTTGCACAACTGGAAATAATTTTTTGTTGTTTTAATGTGTTCAAGAATACATCCACTGCAATTTAATACATCTTTTAAAGCCGCTCCTCAAAGTCTCATTCATTCTCAGGAAGAGTTTTTTCATCAACTGTCAGTTGTTGTTTGCAATTGTGCATCAAAACTGTTATCTTTTCTACATTTTTCCTTATTACTATAAGTATGAACTTACTAAGTGTTGTTTGAAGGTCATTAATAGTTCTTTTAAAAGGGAGATCCTAGTAAAAGTTCTTGTCACCTTTGTAATAAGTTACAATTTCTTGCACTCAACTGTCGAGATCCCCGGGAAAAATACTTGCTTAGTGAAAATCACTAACCTCAAAAAGAGAGTGTTTTCGGAGTGGATTAGGGTATCTTTGTGTCCAAAACCACTATAAATCTCTTATTTCCTTCTTCTTGTATCATATTTTATTTTTTATTTATTATTTGAGAAGAGTGTGACATGTTCAAATCATTTTTAAGAGGGATAATTTCATCTGGATAGAGTTTTTAAGAAATCAATTCACCCCCTCTTAAGTATTTTTGAAACTCTCTTGGACAACAATTAGTATCTAAGAAAGTGAATTCCCATTTATCAACCTTTACCAGTCAAATTCTAAAGATAAATTCCTAAGTTTCTACAATGGTTGATTCCAAAGAAGGAATGTCCATGATCCATGCATCATACTTCAATAGAGAAAACTACGGGCGTTGGAAAGTTCAAATGATTATCTACTTGAAGAACCTTCATTTGAAAGTTTATCTAAAAACTATCAAACCCTATGAAATTTCTAAAGGTGAACTTGAGACATAGATTTCCACTAGGGAAGATAATTATGATATGAATTCAAAGGCTATGAAAACTATTATATGTGGTTTAGGACCAGATGAATTTAATCGAGTCTCTCAGTGCCATAAAACTTGTGAGATATGGACTGCCATCATTGTAGCTTATGAAGGCACTAACAATTCCAGAAAACTAAGGTAAAATAATGCTAATCATAAATTTGATACTTTTTGAATGCATTAGGGAGAAAATACCACTCAAATGAATGGAATTATTACTGAGACTATAAATGACGTTGTTACCTTGGGAAATCCTATTCCTGAATCAAATCAATCCCTAAAAGTTCTAAGAGTATTGCCTGATATATGGAGTGTCATATCTATTGCCATCAAACAATCTACTCTTTTAAAAGTTCCAAAGATAAAATAATAGATCCAAACTCTTATAATTTACTAATAACAGATACAAGACGAAGTTGAAGATAACATATTAGTTAAGAGGGAAAATAATTCTTTGAAATTTTTCATTTATATGGATGAAAGTAAGGTTAAATAGAAATTGTTATTTGACTCGTCTGATAAAGAAGATTCAAGTATTTCAGATTCTCATGGAGAAATTTCTCAGTTTGAAAATAAGTTAAAAATGTTTTATAATAAGATGAGACGATTCATGATATCCTTTAATAAGCACAATAATTTTTTTTTGGAAATTTGAAAGAAGTGAGATGTTATGAATGCAAGAAGTTAAGACACATCAAACCCGAGCATCCTAAGCTTAAATAGAAGAAGAAACCATAAAAAAAGATTCATTGAAAGTATGATTACAATAAAAGGGATAAAAAGGCAATAAAGGCCATATAATGTGCTTACGAAGACTCCAATAGTGATTCAAGTTCCGATTCAGATGCTCATATATCTAATCAAAAGGATAGTATGTAATTTATAGCACAAAATGATGAGGTATAATATTTTTTTTTCTACTAGAAATGAATCTGAATATGATTATGAAAAATTTTATTTTGATGAATTAAATGAGAATTGTTCTATGTTAGAAGATGAGTACGAATCTCTTAAGAAGAAGCAAAAGTCTCTAAAGAAAATCTACAATGTTATGCTAACTAAAAAAGGTGATTAGTCTAAATAAATTTCTAAACTATAATTAAAACTAAATGAATATGTTTCCAATTATGTTTTCCATGATAGAAAAATAAATAAATTAATGGCTAAAGTTAAATATCTATAATATGTTACTAGTTTTTTTACTAAGGTGGAGGATTACCTCAATATAATAAATGGTAATAACAAAGTCAATAAAGGTAAACAAGACATAGACTATCACAACCCAACCTATGTCGGGGCTCGAGCCGCAACTACTCCAAGACCGCCTCCATAGGCCAGGGGGTGGTGACTAGCACCAAAGGCATAACAAAATTAGGGAGTCCTTTTCCTAAGTACCTACACACACACACACACAACCAACTCAATGCAAAAGTGTAGAGGTAAATAAGTAAAAGATGATACACTACTATAAATAAACCAAACATGCATGGACCTCTAAATAGTACAAGTACAGTAATGTAAACAGAAAGGAAAAGGGAAAAAATACATGCCCAACTAGAAAAGTGTTCCCAACGTGACATAAATTAGAAAAGTAAAATAGCTGAGAGAGCCTCACTCCTAGATCCCAATCTATGACCATCGTACACAGTCCAAGCACCCATATCTCTGAGTTACTCTGAAGTCACAATCAAACTATTTGTCATTTGTATAAGGCATGATACGTTCGGGTAAAACCTATGAAGGGGTGAGTATAAACATACCTAGTAGGATGCCTAGAAAGCTAAAGGGGGAGAAGTAAGAGATATAAAAGAAAAGGAATATAATAGATAGAACAAGGTATAGTGAAAAAGTGCAGCTCAACCCAACAAGAGAGTGAAGTAAACTCAATCAAAGACAAGGATCTAGAAATTATGAGAAGATGAACTTATCAGTAAGTATTCACTACCTATAATAGGAGAGTAGAATCATCTAACCATGATAATCCATACACAAAAAGCATGTGGCATAGCTCGTGCATTTTTGCCTCTCTTGGAATGAGAGTAACCAAAACCAAAGGAGTGGGTACTAAAAAAAAGATATATATATGTTCAGTCAAAAGAAACCCAAATGAGAGAGTAAGGGGATCTCCATATCACAGCTCATCCCAAGAATAAGAGTCTCTAACAGTTCCAGAAGTATCCACCAACGATACCCAACATCCTTAATGTCCGCCATGAACATGAAAGTCAAAGGGACTTAATCATTACACCTTAATAATATCTACTTTGGGTGGTACTAACTCTCCAACATGATTTTAGGTCGTGTCACAAGGATGCATATTAGTGGGTAAAGCATTCCCTCTTCCTTGTGAGTCCAAAGTTATGTTAAACAAGTCACGCCACTGATCCATAGTCGGATGGTGCAAAATCAAAGTAGAGGACCCATGACCTAGTGTGTCAGGGGAGTTACACTCTAATAGTAGTCGTAGAGAACCCACACCCTAGTGCGTCAGAGGGGTTCCACTCTAATGGTTGAGGATTCATGCCTTGGTATCACAAGGGGGTTCCACTCTAGGTCATCGAGGACCCGCTCCCTACCCTATAGGGGGTTCCAATCGAAAGTAAATGTAGAGGACTCACTCCCATGCTGATGGGGGTTTCACTCTAATATCATCAAGGACCCGCGCCCTAGTACATCATAGGGGTTCCACTCGGAAATCTCTGATATCCTTTTCTAACCACCACTATCATCGAACACCGCCACAATAAGAGTCATACTTATATTACCTTGCATCATAACTTGAAAGAAAAATCGAAGATCACCATCGTGATCTATGTAGAAAAACATGAAGGGTATACTATTTACATACCCAAATAGGGTAACCAATGAAAATGGCTCTTTTCACCGCAACATGCCCGAATGGGGCCTTGTGGGGCCCACATATCGATCTCAAACTTTAAATTCCCAAAATGGCCTCAAAAGGTCCATATAAAAAATATGATCACATTTCCACATATGAAACATCAATTGGATACTTCATTTAAGAGTTATGATTGTTCGAAGCTGCCACCAGAAGAGTTGCATACATGCCTGCCCAAACCCGCGGGCTGACCAGTCATGGACTGACCACCGCTGTCGACTGCCTAGGACCGACCATGGTCATTGTCCCTACATCATCTCGAGCTATCATAGCCTCATGATTGACTGCGGTCACACTTTTCCCCAGTCACCCCAGGTCGGACCTAGATCCGACCTGAGTCCGCCTCGATCCAGACCACCTCGGCCCTACCCTTTTGGCCCCTGCTTGGGCCCGGACCGCCAGTCTGCGGCCACCCACCGTGTTCCGTATCTACCTCTTATCAACATGGAAACCTGTCCTATTTCTTAGATGCCTGTCGCCGCCTGGGTCTCACCTCGCGGCTCTGTCGTCATTTCGCGACCCGTTGCATGCGATCATCGTTGTGTGTTGTCGCCTCACTGGTGGTCCCTTCCGTGGACCACCGTGCATCCTATGATTGCCCAAAATTTGAGATGAATGTAGATATGGAATAATTGGACTAAGATCTACACATATATAAGGCCCACT
This sequence comes from Viscum album, assembly GCA_963277665.1. Lineage (NCBI taxonomy): Eukaryota > Viridiplantae > Streptophyta > Magnoliopsida > Santalales > Viscaceae > Viscum > Viscum album. Next base: position 989,897,760 of record OY728131.1, on the reverse strand, counting down.
CAATGATTCATTGTTGTTTTGAAATATCAAAAAGTTAACGAAGAAGAACACATGAAGAATGATGGAAAGAAGATAGACAGATCAATGGGTGTGTTAGTTTGTCCATCGATGTTAATGTTCAAAGTAGAGAAATCAACAACAAATCAATTATAATTAAAGAATTGAAATCCGAGATGCGGAATTCAAAGGAAATAATCATACCTCGATTTGGATATGTTCATTGTCAATGAACACATCCTCCAATGATCATTGCGATCCGTCAAAGCTTCATCGTCGAATCGCCAAAGGGAGGAGAAGAGGAGAGCTTATCATAAATGGTGGGAGGATTATGAGTAAAACCTAATAAAGAACCCATAATCACCTATTTATAACAAGTAATTAGGTCAAGGGTATCTGCTTAACCACACCCGCCAACGATTGTGGGATCCGAAAATCCCACACCCTCTCACTTTAGGTCGCTCTTAAGTAAAACACCACATTACAAACTCAACGGTGGTCTCAAATTTCTAATCCGAGTCCCCGTTCAGAAGTTATTTGAAACAACGTTTGAAATAAAATAAAATAATTTTATTATTTTATTTATGATTATGTCCTCGGTGACTTTTTCTACAAAAGACCCATGCCCACAAAATTTTTGTCTCACTTAGGGTAAACGCCACATTACAAAATCAACCATGACCTCAGATTTCTAATCCTAGATTCTGTTTGAGATTTATCTTGCTTCCTTTGCATGAATAATATAAAATATACTTACAATTTTAATAAAATTAATCTTGGGAACATTGAGACTTAGAATCACACGTCGTCTTAGCGCCTAACTCTGGAAATATATATAGAAATATTTCAAAGTTTTACAAGTAAAAAACCGGGCCTCTACATCATTCCCTCCCCTTTTCCCCGAAAAGAAAAATTAGGAAAACAAATCTGGATACTGAGTCCACATATGGATCTACCATTCCAAGGAACTCCCTTGTACGTTTCTATGCTGCCACAACACATAAACCAAAGAGATGGTCCATGCATGTAAGGTCTGCTCCCGTCGATCCCCGATTGCCACCAGGTTCTCTATAAAGGTGGATCCATATTCAATGTTCATCTCACCCTAGTCAATGATGTGTGTAATATCATACATGTATCTTTTCAACTACAACACGTGGAAGACATCATACACCCACTCCAGTTGTGGGGGTAGAGCAAGGTAGTAAGCACCTCACCAACCCTCTGCACGATCTCGAACGACCCAATAAACCTTGGGAATAACTTGAATCCCCGAACAAACCTTCACATTCTATATCACTAGGAGAATCTTAATAAGACATCATATCCCTAATTTAAATCCAAGGGCCTACAATGATGATATTCATAGGATTTATACCTACTTTGGGTTGTCTTCATCCATTCACGAATGACCTGTACTTTCTCCATAATCGCCTGCACCAACTCGAGGCCCACGAGGGATGTTTCTCTAGCCTCTATAAAATAAAAAGGTGACCTACAATGTATCCCTTATATGACCTCAAGAGGTTCCATGCCGATGTTAGAGTGGTATCTATTGTTTTACACAAACTCTACCAAAGACAGGTGATCCTCCCAACTCTGGCTGAAATCCTACACGCCAACACCTGGATAGTGCGCTCAGTCTACCCATTAGTCTAGGGTTGAAAGGATGTACTCATCCACAACTAGGTCTCGAATACCTCCTACAGGCCTCTCCTCAATCATGACATAAACCGCGCATCATGATCGAAGACAATCGTCGAGGGTATCCCATGAAGGCGGACGATCTCCCGTACGTATAACTACCCCAAAATCTCCACTAAACTCTTCTCCCTGATAGTAAGGAAGTGATACAAATTCATGATTTGGTATACTATCACCCAAATTTCTTCATGGAACTTCATTGTGCACGGAATACCTGTGACAAATTCCATGGATATGTTGTCCCATTTCCACTCTAGGATCTCAAGAGGTTGTAAAAAACCCACAAGAACCTGATGCTCAACCTTCACCTACTGACAGGCGAGGCATCTTGAGATAAACTTAGCCACACTTCATCTCATGTTGGACCATAAAAACTACTACTAAATATCCTTTTACATCTTCCCCACACCAGGATGTACAACTAAGGGAGAAGTGTGGAACTCACACATCACCTCTTCTCGCATCATGACTGGAACCACTATTTTTTCCTGGAACAAGATCTCATGATTCCCTCTTTCAAAATATCCATCTGGTGCATTTCCTATGGATATATGATCACACAAAACTTCACAGTCGATGTCACCCTGTTGGTACTCTTTCACACACTCAAGGAGTGAAGGAGTCAACACCATCGACTGTAGAAAAAATGTACACTACTGCTTCACCAGGGTCGGTTGTAGGGAAGCTAACTGCTCTGAAGCTTTATACACTAGGCAAGGCTAAGAATTACTACTAAGGGAATCTACTACAATGTTTCCCTTTCCTGGAGTATAGACTATCTCAAAGTATTAGTCCTATATAAACTCTAACCAGTATCACTACCTCAGGTTCATGTCTCTCTGGGTGAAGATGTACCTAAGGCTCTAGTGGTCTGAGTAAACCACAAAGCACTCTCTAAGGAGGTAGTGCCTCTACATCCTAAGGGTGAAGACTACTATTACTAGATCTAAATCATGAGTTTCATAGTTTTTCTCATGGGGTCTCAACTACCTTGACCCGTATGTGATGAATGCCTACCATTGCATCAACATGCAACCGAGACTAGCTCCCGAGGCATCACAATACACTACGAACTCAACACCTTCCTCTAGTAGTCTCAATAATAGAGTTCTCATCATCCTCTACCTAAACTCCTCAAAGGACTTCTATCATTACTTAGACCAGGTAAATGACTATCCCTTCTGTGTTAGAGTGGTCAAAGGGGCTGCGATCCTGGAGAATTTTGCCACAAATCTCCTATAGTACCCTGCCAAACCCAGAAAGCTTCACACCTCTAACACATACTTGGGTCGCTCCCAAGAAATAACTGCTTTAATCTTTGCTGGATCCGCAGATAAACCTTGTCCAAAAATGAAATTCCCTAAAAGTTGAACCTCATGTATCCAGAAATGGTACTTTGAGAGCTTTCTATATAGTTGGTGCACTCAGAGTAAATCAAGAATCATCTCCAAGTGCTTTACGTGCTCCTCCTCTGATAGAGAGTAGATGAGTATGCCATCAATGAAAACAATAAAAAACTAGTTCAAGTAATCTTGGAATACCTGGTTCATCAAATCTATAAAAATAGTAGGGGAATTTGTTACACCAAAGGGTATTATTGGGAACTCGTAGTGCCCATAGCGACATCAGAAAGCTAATTTTGGAATATCAGCCTCGCAGACCCATAACTAGTGGTAGTTGGACCTGAGATTGAACTTGGAGAACCATATCGCACCTCAAAACTATTCAAATAGGTTCTCAATTCTCAGAAAGGGGTAGTTTTTCTTTATCGTGGCCTGGTTCAAGTGACGATAATCCACACAAATTCGTAAGCTCCCGCCTGCCTTCTTCACGAACAGAACTAGAGCTGACTAGGGGGACACACTGGGTCTGATGAAACCTTTATCAAAAAAGTCCTCTAACTGTAACTGTAGATCCTAGAACTCGGTGGATTTCATATGATATTCCATAGGGGATATCAGGGGTAGTCCCTGGTTGTAAGTCAATGCAAAACTCCAACTCCCGCATCGGAGGTAGTCACATAATGTCTTCAAGGAATACGTTCATATAATCCTCCACAACTGAAGAAACCCAGATGCTTGAAGAGTCTACTACACCAAGGGTTAAACTCACTAACTGATGGGTGATAGGTTATAGCCTCCTACTCAAAACACCCACCCACCCTACTATGAGGTCTCTTTCACCGAGAAAGGATAACCTCATCCCATCAGCGTGTAGGCATCTGACTAGTCTGCAGTGACAGTTGATCTGGGATCAAATAATGGAAATTTTATCCATGCCCAAGATGATTCCATAGGGTTCTATAATGGCAACCAATAATTCTCATGTGAACATCTATCCTCCAAGTGATAGCTCACACCATCGACAGATGAAAGACATAGAAGAAGCACTCCATGTAGGAATCTCAAGACAAAGCTGTTGTGCTAACACCTCTATTGGGAGATCCAACTCCCATACTAAGAGTAATGATATAAAAGAGTGACTAAAACCTGTGCTTATTAATAATGAAGAAAGAGTATAATAAACATTGATTGTACCTCAAATCATATAATGAGCTGTGGGATCACGGAAATCCATAGCATGCAGTTGTCCACCCCCAGATCCTAAAGTGGGCCACCTAGTGGTAGTGGTGGAAGAACCTCACAGCGTTGCCTCCCACCTGCAGCTCCTCCTGCTCCTCTGATAGAACTGCCTCCCTGGGGACCACCCTATTCCCACCTGGGGGATCCTTAATCATAGTTTTGTGTCACAAACCAACCCAGGTCGACCCTGAACCGGTCACCCGAGCCGGTCTGTGACATGGCCCGAAGGGGGTTCCCAATCCCCACTGGTTGGAAACCAGTTCTAAGCATCAAAATTTAACTATTTGGAATGATTTTTCCCATGAAAAAAAGATAAACATATAAAAAAATGGACAATAAACATAAAAACCAGCAGTGGAAAGAAAAATAAAACCAAACATACCTCATTGTGACCTTCTAGGTCACCACTCAAATCAGACCCAAGCCTGATCCAACACTGAGCAACTGAACCAGGAACCTAAACAAGAACCAAACCTACAAATGAAATAATATTATAGGCATGAGCACCGAGATGCTCAGTAGGGATTCCAAATATAACCACGAAATCCAAGTATTCTCTTTCTCAAAACAATCCAATGAAAAAAAGTTCTAAATACAAATATAAAAGTAGGGTTTTCACATTTTAAAATAAAAAATGTATTTTTCTCATTTAAAAACCCAACCACACTACATACCATTTCAAAAATCATTTTTTTCATTTAATAAATAAAACCCAAAACAGAATATACCAAAGTTGGGCTAAAGTAAAACAAGTAATCAACGCAAACTGAAAATTAACTAGTGAAACAGAAAGTAAACAAGAAATGTAAATAATCCAGTAACCATGGGTGATCCTAAACATCCCTAGAAGACCCCTGTACGTACTCAGTTTCAGAACCACCTGTCAACGTATGGTGAATCTCCTAAGTCTATAACCAACCAATCTCCCTAAACTGACCAATCCAGTGGCAAAGCCCGCCTGACCTAACAAAAAATCCAAGGGGTACCAACCTGTCTAATTAGGGTTGGTCAGAAACCGTCACTCAATCATCCAAAATACGCCCAGGAACCCATGGTGGTTATAATAATATTGTGTAATTAGGAAGGTCCTCACATGCATGACTCATGTCACGACACTTTCCTTCCCCAAACACGGATGCTTCCTATGCATTCACCCATAAAGGGTTACCCTAGACAGGAGCTCCCCCAAATACACATTCAATCATTTCACTTTAACAAAGTGCCAGTTGGGCCATCACATCACATAAGCATTCAATCCATCTTTTAAAACACCTTAAGTTTCCAACCAGGCATTCACATTTTCTAAATCACATTCTTTTCAAAAATCACCAAAAAACATCACCTTTAGAAGTACAATGCCACATGGTCCTTCAAGTTTAAACACCCAAATACATTTACCAAAATAGTTCCAAATCATTTCTAAAACCATTCCCAAGTATACTATATCAAACATGCCTTTAAACCTTTTGAAACCAATTGTGTCCCAAAATGCCCCACGATTCAAATTTTAAAGAACGCATTAAAAAAATCATTTTAAAGCAACATTTAATACCAATAAAATATTTGAAAATCAAATATTAATTTTAGATGTAAGAAAAAAAAGAGAGAGAAGAGAGAATATTTGAGAAATCAAGGTTCATGTGTAACATCCTTTTTCCAACCCACACCAAAACATGTTTCAAACCAAATGACCAAACCTTAAAGGACCCATTATAAACCATGTTTTTCCAAAACACCTCCACAAACCCACCATTTATCATAAAACCATGATCTACTATCCACCTCACTTAGAAAGCATAAAACAACCCAAGCGCCGCCATAAACTCTTTTTAAAACATTTTCATATAATCACACAAAGTCATAAAAGAACCCATTTGAACACACCATAATAAGTTCACAAACCAACTACTTATTATCACAATATCGCTAAAGCTATAATTTTCATAAAACCCCCAGTTATATCCTTATAATAACTATATAAGTTAAATCAAACCCCTGAAGTGTGATAAAATGAGGCATTTCACACTAATATCTATAAAACTCATTTTTTTTTGCAAATGAAATGAACTCAAAATAATGTAATGAGATAACCAAGGGTTCCATATAGGTGAGAATAATATTTGAGAGAAATTGAAAACATGCAAGTTCCAATGAATTAGTCCGGAAGGGAAAAGTTTGATTCACCTACCTCAAACTAAGCGCAGACGCAGCAACGCTTTAGCAGAAGAAAGAATAGAACGTCGCAGACCAAGAACACACCTTAGACAATGAGAGAAATGCGCGAACACAACACGATGCATTAGATTTAGTTAAATTGAAGAAAAAATTCCAATTCAAAAGGAATACGCACCAAAGGGGAGGAAACCGTGTGCTAGGGAGGAGGCGGTGGTGCTATAATTAGCGTTGGAACACCGCCAGACAACGGGGTTTGGGTTCACCGGAAGACCACACGTGTAGGGGGCTCGGGCTGTTGGAGAACAACGCGCACAGGGATTTGGGTTTTCTGCGGCTAGCCGCTGGAGCAAAGGGCCATCGTAGGGAGTTGCGCTGTTGAGGGTGAGGCTGGTGTTGGGGGTCGGGTGCGCCAGTCGGCTGGGAGGGTTCGGCTGGTGCGGGTTGAAGGGGTGTGGTGAGGAGGTCGGGGCGAGTGTGGATGGGCCGAAGTGGTAGGGAAAGGCCAGCCAGGACCAGGCGTGTGGGTCGGGAGTGCCAGAGGTGGCCAGATGTGGGCGGAGGCCGGCTGGGTTGGCTGGGCAGTGAGTACCAGAGACGGTAGGGGGTACGGGGTCACGGGCGAGCACGAAGGGGGAAAGCAGGGAGGCGGGAGTTGGGTGTTCGGAGGGTGCGGCCAAGGTAAGGAGGAGGGGAAGGGAGCGAGGGCAGAGGCGGTGAAGGGGGGCACAGGGTGGTGGGTTGAAGCACAGGAAGGGGAAGGGGGCGACCAGGTAGATTTAGGGTTTGCTTTTTTTTTTTCATTTTATCTTATAATAATAATAAAACCAAATATGATAATAATAATAATAATAATATAAAGAATAGTAATAATAACATAAAGAATAATAATAATAATAATAATAATATAAATAATAATAATAATAATACAATACCAATAAAAACAACAACAACAACAACAACAACAATAATATTACAATAATGATAGAAATAATAATATAAAGAATAATGAAAATAAAAATAATAATACTGATAATAATAATAATAATAATAATAATAATAATAATAATAATAATAATAATAATAATAATAATAATGAGAAACTTCACGACACCAGGGCTGGCTGCACGGCTACCGCCAACCGCGCGGTGACCACGCACGGGTCCGAACCCCAGTAAAATCATTAAACGTCGAATGTTTTTTGACTCACGCTCAACCTGAAACTCAACAAGGTTAATCGAAGCCAGGAAATAATAAAATAAAAATTAATTAAAAAGTAATGTTGTGAAAATTCTCCCCACCACGGACAATTTCTTCCCCCAGAAAGTCATCCAACCGAACCATTGACCAAACAAGAAACCATGCCTGATTGAAACCGAAAGAAACCACAACACAAGAGAATAGGAAAAAACGAGAGGGTTCTCCCCACCATAAGAGCTATGCCAGCACAGAAATTTAATAGCCAACCATAGCACCCTAGGAAGGGGGGGGGGACACAGGAACTCCCAACCAAATCAAACTAACTTCTATAGCATGAGCGAAACAACACCTCCGCTGAAACTTGGAACCCTCGACCCAGACCAAGAACCTCAAACACAAGAGAAGAACCTCTGAGAATAACATAATACTGTTAGTAAACCCGAGCATAACTAAAAGCCTTGACTCCTTCATAGGAACCTGTATCTCCAAATGGACACCGCTAAACCAAGATTAACCCATACAAGGCCAAACACACCTTTAAGAAAAATGCACGATTTGGAAAACCATAATCAGACAAACAAAACTATTTGGATTACAACGAAACATGTCTATTATAAATTCCCAATGAAACAATGAACTTAAAACAACATCAAAACTTTAACAATAGAAAAACAAGAACGAAAAGAAATTAAATGTTATACTATCAACATGGAACACAAAACCCAGACTGAGGCTTCACACCCCTGGTAACTCCTAACTGCGCGCGAGCTTCACCCTACGACCTATGGTTGAGGCTCTGATGACTGAAGCATGTCCCGCCTCATAGTTAGGTACTGGAATTCCTTGGTCACAACATCTTCTTTAGGCAACACTTCCTACAAAACTTCTCTAAGTGACCTAGACAACCACAATGATGACACGTCTTTAGAGGGATGTGACATGACGACTTCACGTGCCTAAACCGACCACACTGGTGGCACATCACTGAACGGTCTGATAAACTGGAAGCCAGAACCACTACAGAGGACTCTTTAGAAATAGGTTCCTCTGGAACACCCTACTCTCTAGATGGGGAACCTTTTCAAGCAATTGAATACGCTGGATTTCCAACCATCTGCGCTTCGAAGAACAACTCAGCTAAAAACACCTCATCCACAAACTTCTCAAAACAATGGTCCCTAAAAAGGAGAGCCTTCTCCTTGATCTCTGGACGAAGACCCCCGATGAAGAGAGAAGTCTTCATCAAATCCTGCGATTCTACCTCTGGAGAAAAGGACATAAGTTCCTTGAAATGGTCAATATATGCCTTTACCATCTGTTGACCTTGTTGAATACGCATGAGCTCTTAACTTTTCTCCATCTTCACCTATTCAGGTATGAACCATCAAACAAAGATGGATTTAAAGACATCCCACATCATCCCAACTTGCATTGATGATGGGGCAACCAACTCCCATTTTTTCCAGAGCTGGACCTTCAAACAAACCCAAAACAGTACACACTTTGACAGCTTCGGGAGTTCCCACCCTAAAGATGTGCTCGACCTCTTCAAGCAACTCTATTGCCTCTAACAGACCCTAATCACCATGAAGGATAGGAAACGTCCAAGAAGGACCAAAAACTGTTCATGACTCATCAGAAACCTTAGGGGCCTTTCTGGATGACATTTTATGAAAAACATATAAAACACAGAGTCAAAACCAATATCAAGCCGAAGCAACATCATTGAAAGCACCATCATCTGAAAACAACCAGCTCAAAAAAAGAACAAATAAACACAAACTCGACCCAAAATTACTTTTTCATAAACCCATTTTCATTTTAGATTTCAAAACCACCTTCTTCCAAGGCTATTTTCCAAATACCAAACCCACTTTTCAAACCAAATTTCAATTTCCAAAAATCATTTTCCATTTTTAAAATCACTTTAGAAAAACAAGGTCAAGCCTTTAATTCCAAGTACACACCTCAGTAATCCCATGAACTATTGCACATGTCTTCATATGCTTTTATCCATTCTCACCAACACACACTTCTCATGAATCCCCTCACATGTGCAAACATTTATAAAGAGTACCGAAGGGTGCACACAAACCATTTCTCTACTAGTTCCCAGTAAATGCCAGATTTTGTTTTTTGACCAAAAACCTTCAGTTTTAAAACCCATTTCACGAATCTAAATCCATTTAAAAGAAATCATTATCATCTCAAAACCCCCTTTTCATTTTCAAAAGCACACTCACACCAATCAGAACCAAGACAACACTTAACTTGAATCAAACTACCAGAGTGAGGGACTAGTAGTCACGCTGAACCCGGTGATGTGGTAGTGGGTCATGCCCCAAGTAAGCATCAACAACTAGGAGGAACTTAAACCATGTACTCAGACTCCACATGGGTCACTAATCCATATGAAATCACAATGTAACATCGGCTTGCCTCTGTTGTCATCCCTCAATCTAAAACAAACTAGAACAAACAAGGACTCGTTTCTTGAACTACCCCTAGCGACTCGAGGTTCGTAATGGGCGAGGGTTCATGACGTCCTTCCTGTACCTACGTCTTGAGTCCCAATAGTCTTAATATCCATCTACTAGACACCTAAAATAACAAGGGACTCCTTTGATACCATTTTGTCATGAACCAACCCAGGTTGACCCTAAACTGATCACCCGAGCCGGTCCACGATACGGCCCAAAGGGCATTCCCGATTCCCACGAGTTGGCAACAAGTACCGAGCATCAAAATTTAACCATTAGGAATAATTTATCCCATGAAAAAAAGATAAATAGATAAAAAAACTGAAGATAAACATAAAAACTAGCAGCAGAAAGAAAAATAAAACTGAACATACCTCCTTGTGACCTTTTAGGTCACCGCTCAACTCAGACCCAAGCCTGATCTAACACTGAGTAGCTGAACCAGGAACTTGAACAAGAACTGAACCTGCAACTGAAAGAATATGAACTAGTGAAACAGAAATCATTTTTTTCATTTTATAAATAAAACCCAAAATAGAATATACCAAAGCTGGGCTAAAGTAAAACAAGTAAACATTGCAAAATGAAAATGAACTAGTGAAATAGAAAGTAAGCAAGCAATGTAAATAATCCAGTAATCATGGGTGATACTAAAAATCCCTAGAAGACCCTTGAATGTACTTTGTTTTAGAACCACCTGCCATCATATAGCGAAGCTCCTAAGTCTATAACCAACTGGCCACCCTAAACTTACCAATCCAGTGGCAAAGCCCACCTGGCATAACAACAAATCCAAGGGGGTACCAACCTATCTAATCGGGGTTGGTCAGCAACCATCACTCAATCATCCAATAGACACCCAGGAACCCATGGTGGTTATAATAATGTTGTGTAAGTAGAAAGACCCTCGCACGCATGAATTAGCTCACCGCACTTGCCTTCTCCAAACACATATGCTTCTTGTGCATTCACCCATAAAGGGTTACCCTAAACAGGATCACCCCCAAATACACATTCAATCATTTCACATTAATAAAGTGCCAATTAGGCCATCACATCACATAAGCATTCAAACCATATTTTAAAACACCTTAAGTTTCCAATCAAGCATTCACATTTTTCGAATCACATTCTTTTCAAAAATCACCACAAAACATCACCTTTAGAAGTACAATGCCACATGGGACTTCAAGTTTACACACCAAAATACATTTACCAAAATAGTTCAAAATCATTTCTAAAACCATTTCCAAGTATACTATATCAAACGGGCCTTTAAACCTTTTGAAACCAACCGTGTCCCAAAATTCCCCACATTTAAAATTTTAAAGAACACATTAAAAACAATAATTATAAAGCAAAATTTAATACCAACACACTATTTGAAAATAAAAGATCCATTTTAGATGGAAGAAAAAAGAGAGAGTGAAGAGAGAACATTTGAGAAATCAAGGTTCATGTGTAACATCCTTTTTCCAACCCACACCAAAACATGTTACAAACCAAATGACCAAACCTTAAAGGACCCATTATAAACCATGTTTTTCCAAAACACTTAGAAAAAACTCACCATTTATCATAAAACCATGCTCCACTATCCACCTCACTTAGAAATCATAAAACAACCTGAGCACCACCATAAAACTCTTTTTAAATTTTTTTCATATAATCACACAAAGCCATAAAAGAACCCAGTCGAACACGCCATAATAATTTCACAAACCAAATATTTATCATTCCAACATCGCTAAAGCTATAATTTTTATAAAACCTTCAGTTCTCTCCTTATCATAACTATAGAAGTTAAATCAAACTCCCAAAGTGCAATAAAACGAGGCATTTCACACCAATATCCATGAAAACTCATTTTTTTGCAAATTAAACGAACTCTAAAACAATGTAATAAGATAACCAAGGGTGCCATGGAGGTGAGAATAATATTTGAGAGCAATTTAAAACATGAAAGTTCCAAGAAATTAGTTTAAAAGGGAAAAGTTGGATTCACCTACCTCAAACCAAGTGCGGACACATCAACGCTTCAGCGGAAGAAAGAACAGAATGTCGTGGACCAACCACACACCTTAAACAATGAGAGAAATGCGAGAACACAACATGATGCATTAGATTTAGTTAAATTGAAGGAAAAAACGCCAATTCAAAAGGAATATGCACCAAAGGGGAGGGAACCGCGTGTCAGGGAGGATGCGGTGGCACTGCAATTAGCGCTGGAAGACTGCCGGATAGCGGGGTTTGGTATTGTCGGAAGGCCACGCACATAGGGGGATTGGGCTGCCGGAGAACAACGCACGCAGGGGTTTAGTTTTTACACTGTTGGAGGCCAAAGCAAAGGGCCAGCGTAGGGAGTCACACCATCGAGGGCGGGGCTAGCGCTGGGGGTCGGGTGCGTCGGTTGGCTGGGAGGGTTCGACTGGTGTGGGTTGTAAGGGTGCGGTGAGGAGGTCGGGGTGAGTGCGGACGAGCCAGAGTAGCAGGGCGAGGTCGTCCGGGAACAGGTGTGCAGTTCGGGAGTGCCTAAGGTGGCCAAATGTGGGAGGAGGCCGACTGGGTCGGTTGGGCAGCGGGTACCGGAGACGGCAGGGAGTGCGGGGTCCCGGGCGAGTGCGGAGAGGGCGAGCAGAGAGGTGGGAGCCAGGTGTGCAGAGGGCGTGGCCGAGGAAAGGAGGAGGGGAAGGGAGTGAGGGTGGAGGTGGTGAAGGGGGGCGCAGGGTGGCGGGTCGAAGCGCGGGAAGGGGAAGGGGCGGCCCGCAGCGCGGAACAGGAAGGGGGGTAGATTTAGGGTTTGTATGTTTTTTTTCTTCATTTTACCTTATAATAATAATAAAACCAAATATGATAAGAATAATAATAATAATAATATAAAGAATAATAATAATAACATAAATAATAATAATAATAATATAAAGAATAATGATAATAATACAATAACAATAACAATAATAATAATAATAATAATATTACAATAATGATAGAAATAATAATATAAAGAATAATGAAAATAAAAATAATAATACTAACAACAACAAAAAAAAAACAACAACAAAAACAACAACAACAATAATAATAATAATGAGAAACTGCATGACACTAGGGCCGGCTGCGCGGCTACCGCCAACCACGCGTTGACCGCGCACGAGTCTGAAACCTAGTAAAATCATTAAATGTCAATTTTTTTTACCCACGCTCAAACTGCACCTCGATGAGGTTAACTGAAGCTAGAAAATAATAAAATAAAAATTAATTAAAAAGTAAAGGTGTGATAGTTGTCTCTACTATGGTGGTCCACCTGCTATCTTTCTGGGATGCTTAGCATGTCTGGTCAGGCAGTCTCGTGCCATGTGAACTCACCCATCACAGTCATAGCACTAGCCCTCTCCGGGATGACTCAGTGCTCTGTGCTACCCAGGTGCTACCTGACCACATTCCCGAGTCTGATCATGGGGAGGCCTCGTGTGTTGAGATCCTATCAACCGATGTCTTCTAGCTGCCACATACATCACAACTCTATTTCATCCACTACTAGTCCTAGATAACTTTCATCCCTATAACAGAAAGATTTCTTTCAAAAGTGACCACTTCAGAACCCCAATATAGGTGGGGATACACAAGGTTACTATGGTGGCACAAATCTCTCTGCGGAGTCCCTGCTCAAACTTCTGTGATTGGAAGTAGCTATCGCAGATCATGTCCAGAGAGTACCGATTTAGGTCTGTGAATCTATCCGAGTACTCTTCCATTATCATCCCTCTCTACCAAAGCTTGAGAAGCTTCTGAACCTGAACAAAGCATAAACAGGAGGGGTAGTACTCCTCACAAAACATCTACTAGAAGTCATCCAATGAGAGTGTTGACTCATCGTGCATCTGAGTAACCAAGCTCCACCAATGTCCAGTCATTCCGTGGAAAAGACTGGTTACTAAAGCCACCATCTGATTTGTCAGGTTCCGAACAAGCCTAAGATGCAGACCACCAACTCCAGTCAATCCTCTACTGCCTGAGGATCTGTCTCATTGCGAAACCTCAACAATCTCTAGTGCTGGAACTCGTGGAGTGAGTTCAGCATGTGCATGTCCTTAGCCAGCTCTACTGGGACTATCTGCTGATCAACAGGTGGATGTGCTGCTACCTGCCCAACTAAAGGAAGGGGATCACATGATGGACCCTGAATTGAGGCCTCATCGCTCATAGGGTCGTCATCATGAACCAGAGCTGGTATCCTGGCTGTCTGTTATCACAGATCCATCCTGAAAGTCACTATGGAGTAACATGGTCAAATAAGCATATATATATATATATATCAAAAAAAATGGGAAGCTGAGTCAAGAAGGTTAGTCAAAGACTCAATCCTATATGGTGCATGTACCATTGATCCCTGCAATAAATGTCTCGGCATACCGAGTCAACAAGCGAGTAATCAGGGTCCTGATGAATCGATACGTCAGCTGCCCACACCATCACTCGACTCCCTGGCCTGAGAGCTGCTCTCAATGCACTTAGACACTATTTCCATAAACCCAAATAATCCTTTTAAGGGGAAACTCACGAATAAAATCCCAAGGAATGAACTTACTATGATACTAATTTGTCATGACTTGACCCATGCTGGGGCTCGAGCCACAACTACCCGAAACCCAACTCCATGCTCTAGGGATGGCGACTAGTGCTGAAGGCACAAAAAACTTGGGGAGGCATTTTCCTAACTACCTATACACACACACATATACAACTCAATGAAAAATTGTATAGGGAAAGAAGTAAAAGATGTTATACTGCTGTAAATAAACCAAACATGCATGAACCTATAAACAATACAAGTACAGTAATGTAAACTGAAAAGAAAAGGGAAAAAATACATGCCCAACCAGAAAAGTGTCCCCAAACTAACAGAAACTAAAAAGTAAAATAGCTGAGAGAGCCCCACTCTTGGATCCCAAGCTACAACCACCACACTTGGTCTAAGCACTCGTATCTCTAAGATCCTCTGAAATCAAGATCAACCTTTATGTCGTCTTCATAAGGAACGATATGTGTGGGCAAAGACCATACAGGGGTGAGTATAAACATACATGTAGGATTCCCCTAAATCTGAAGGTGGAGTAGTAAGGGATACAAAATAAAAGGAATACAATAGATATAATAAGGTACAATGAAAAAGTGTAGCTTAACCCAACAAGAGAGTGGAGTAAAATCAACCAAACACAAGGAGCTAAAGACAGTGAGAAGATGAACTTCTCATCAAGTATTCACTACCTATAATAGG
The DNA here is from genome assembly GCA_963277665.1 of Viscum album. Taxonomy (NCBI): domain Eukaryota; kingdom Viridiplantae; phylum Streptophyta; class Magnoliopsida; order Santalales; family Viscaceae; genus Viscum; species Viscum album. The sequence continues at coordinate 989,882,347 of OY728131.1, read as the reverse complement.
AGAGTATACTCATCCAACTATGAGAATCTATACATGGAAAATATGTGACATACCCCATGCGTCTTCACCTCTCTTAGAAGGAGAGTAACCAAAACCCAAGGAGTGGGTATTGAAAAAGGATATATATATATATATATATATGCTCAGTAAAAAAAACAAAATGAGAGAGTAAGGGGATATCCATCTCAAAACTCAGCCCAAGATGAAGAGTTTCCAATAGTTATAGGATTATCCACCAATGATTCCCAACATCCCTCACATCTTCCATGAATATTAAAGTCAAAGGGACTCAATCATCTCACCTTGATACTATCCGCTTTGGATAGTAATGACTCGCCTGCATGGTTTTAGGTCATGTCACAAGGACACGTCTTAGTGTAGAAAATGTCTCTCTTATTTGTGAGTCCAACGTTATTTCAAGAAGGTCATGCCACTGATTCATAATCGGATAGTGAAACTCAAAGTAGAGGACCCACACCCTAGTGTGTCATAGGATTCCCCTCTAATAGTAGTCGTAGAGGACCCACACCCTAGTGCGTCAGGGGGGGGGGGGGGGTCCACTCTAATGGATGAGGACCCATGTCTTGGTATCACAAGGGGGTTCTACTCTATGGGGTTCCACTCATAAGTAACTATAGAGGACCTGTTCCATGTCGATGGGGGGGGGGGGGTCTACTCTAATATCATTAAGGACCTACACCCTAGTGTGTCGGGGGGGGGGGGGTACCACTCGGAAATCTATGATATCCTTGTCTGGACACCGTTGTCGTCGGACACCACCTAAATAAGTATCATGATCGGAACACCTCACATCATAACTCAAAATCCACATCATAGGTCACCATTGCACTCTATGTAGAAAAACACGTAGGGTAGGCTATTTATTTTCTTGAATCGAGTAACCGGTGAAAAGAGCACTTTTCACCACAACATGCCTGAATAAGGCCTCATGGAGCCCGTATATCGATCTCAAACTTTAAATTCCTAGACTAGCCTCAAAAGGCCCATCTCAAAAAGTGGTTCATGTTTCTACAGACGACATATCAATTGGATGCTCTGTTTTGGAGTTATGACTATTTTAAGTTGTCGCCCGAAGAGTTTCCCGTAGGCCTGCCCAAACCGGCGGGCTGGCCGACCATGGATCGACCACTATGGTTAGTCCACTGATTGCACCGACTGACCACCTCGGTCGACTACCCGAGACCAACCGCGAATGCTATCCCCGTATTAGCTTGGGCTGTTGCAGCTCTATAGTCGACTGCCTGGGACCAACCACAGTTTCTGTCCCTGCAACAACTCAAGTTTCCATGGCCTCATGTTCAATTGCGGTCATGCTTCACCCCGATCACCCCAAGTTAGACCTGGATCTAACCTGGGTCTGGCTCGGTCTGGCCCACTTGGCCCGCCTCATCCCGTCCCGTCTGACCACCAGGGTTGTGCCCCATGGCACCTCCTGTTAGAGTTGGTGTCCTGAGAACCAACTTTTTGTACTTTGATTACGTGAATGTACACTTATTATATATTGTTCATTGTTCTGTATGACTATAATATAATAATGTCCAGGAATATTTGTTGCATTAATAAGGTCATGGCACATCCCCGCTATGATGAGAACCTTGAAATGCTATAACAATATTCTTAAATAAAGTTCTATGGTTGGATGACATACTATGATATGAGACATAATATAAAGACCATCATGTGCGAGTACTCGTAATAATATGAGACTCTCTCTCATGGGGTTTGCACTTGGTAATCTCCAAGATGAGAGATTATGAGAACAGACCCTCCGGTAGTAATTCTACATGTCTTGGTGTCATCATGCATTGCTATCTACGAGTATGTGTAATGGTCCTTAAACTGGAAGATTATCATTAACTCATGTCATGACTCACACACTTAGATTTACTAACGAAAACTGTCACGAAGACAGTTGGCGGGAAGTAGGGTACGTTGGGTGCATCACAAATGACATGTTGTTAATGGATAAGTCGAGGAAGGATTTTTCCCTTCAATATTTATGGAAGTAGATATCTCAGGCCCTTTGATTGAAATATAACTATCGCCCAAATTCCATGGCCATGGTGTAACGACGAGTTTATTTCTGGAAGTCAAAGAATGAAAAATCAAGCATATAGGTTTATGAAATTGCCATGAAACCTTATTGATGAGATTTTGATACAAAGGGATTAAATTAAATGATAAGCATTCGTATGAGGTGACACATCAATACGGTGTCAACTTTTTCTCTTGGGTGCCTTGACCCATTTCTAGACAGTAATATTGGACTTTAGGAAAGCTCACCTAATGCCAACGAGAAAGAGGCCTAGAGGGTCACGCACTAAGTGTATTCAAGTATCTCAAGTAGAATAAAGATTATTCCCATACGTGGTTTAATAATTATTCAAGTAATCCTAAATCATTTTAATGTTGGAGGAAGAATAAAATGAAAACAAGTACACGTCATGTATTACTGATTACACGCTGTATAGTTTTTATTTTGAAAACAAGTACACACCGTGTATTAATGATTACACGCCATGTAGTTTTCATTTTGGAAAGGAAATGAAAAACAAGTACATGTCGTGTATTAATGATTACACGCGGTGTAGTTTTTTATGAAAAACAAGTACACGCCGTGTATTAATGATTACACGCCGTGTAGTTTTTCCAGTCAGGATTTTGAGGATATAATATTGTTTTATTAAATGATATTTATTATAATCAGTGTGGGCGCATGTCAAAGAATTAATTATTTTACATGGGGGTTTTCAATAAGAGTTAATGAAATAAATAAAACGCGTAATGCGTTTATTTATTGTCATAACTCTATAACCTCAAACCCGATTATAAATATCCTCACAACCCCAACACTTTTCCCAATCGTTATGCACAACAATTCTGGAGAATTATTTCAAGATCGAAAGAACTCCTTCCTCCAAGAATGCTCTCAAGATTGAGAGAGATCCTCCTCTATCAGATCAAGATGATTTAAGGAAGACAACGCAAGCAAAGGCTTCTTCACTCTAGCACCCGGAGATTCCTTTGGCGACGTCTAGAGATACGTGGTGCACGTGTGGATCACCGCTAGAGGAAGTCTACACTTGGTTTCTATGATTCAATGACGAACCACATTAGAGAATGATCATAAATATCAACAAACAAAAAATGACACAAAAGGTATTTCTTGTCAATTAATTAAATTAATTATAATCAACCTATGACGATCCTCGTTTGTGGTTCCGGGACTATTATTCTTCTTTTTCTATTTCTGTGATTTGATCTATGGAGTCTGGCGTTTATCGTCTTATTGATCCCAGATTGATCATTGGTAATGACAAAAATCCAAGTGGGCACATCCACCCATGAGCTTCCACTACGCCTGGAACCTTCAATTGGTATCTGATTTATTTTGAATTGAATCAAATATAAATGCATAAATTATCAACAAAAATTAAATAACTATAATAAACTTTGTAATGTCCGATGATAATCTTCCAGTCTAAGGACCATTACACACGCTCTTAGATAGCAATGTTCAATGACACCAAGACATGCAGAATTACTACTGGCGGGTCTGTTCTCATAATCTCCCATCTTGAAGATTACCAATTGAAAACTTTATGAGAGAGAGTCTCATCTTCTTATGAGTACTCGCACATGACGGTCTGTATACCATGTGTCCTATCATAGTATGTCATCTTTCCATGTACTTAGGTTCAACGAATCGGTATTGTTCTGCCAAACCACGCTGTGTGAATTGAGTATACATAAGTATTTATTACACCGTGCTGACCAGAAATGATCAACGCGTGGAAACCGGAATACATGGCATGTATGTTGAATCAACACACCGTGTAGTTCGATCCGGCCCAGGCGAAACCTTGTACAAGGAGAAGCCATGTACCGCGTACACAGGATTACTAGGCCGATAACCGTGTAACAAGGAAGTACACGCCGTGTTAGATTAATCTACACATCGTTTACTCCAAAATTTCCAAAGTACAAAAAACGCGCCAAAGCCCCCAGCATATACTTTGGATAAAAGGTGAAAAAAATACACACTGTGTAATATAGCCTACACGTTGTGTACTTTCCAGAAATGGAATTTCACCAGGTTTCCTCCAAAAGTACAAAGACACCATACAAGGAATATGGATGAGAAGAATCTCAAGAAAATTCAAAATGGAATTTAAGATAAAGAATTGATTAATTATAAGATCATAAATAATTGAATTCAAGCGCGAATTATCTTGAATAATAGAACGATTAAAAGAATTTGAATTCTAAATATGCATAAATGTTGTTGAATGCTATGGATGATTATGAGCTAGACCAAAGACCCTTTGTGCATGTATGGTTTTATTTAAATTTATTTAAATTCGTTGGCCTGTGAGCCTTTTTCCAATAAAATGTAGGGCCTGTTGCCCATGGTTTCTTTAATGTAAACCCCATGTAATGGAGGATCTCGCAAGCCAGAGGAGATAGTTAAAAATCTGAAGCTGAGTTGAAACCAACCCAAGAAGATACAAAGGTGGTCAGGTGGGAGCTGCAAAACACAAACCATCGGTTCAAGGTGTTTTTCCCTAGGTCAGGGTTATCTTATCAAAACCTCTAGATAAGCTAACCAATAGAAGCTCATGATCATGCCATTTTATTTTATTTTTGTCTGATTTCATGGTTTATTTATTATATATGTGTTGTCACGATCACATAATTAATGAAATAAACAAGCATGCAAAGATGGAACAAAATAAAAACCGGACTATGCGTAAACATTATCAGAACATGGTTAATCACTTAAGAAAGCATCACTTAATATTAAAAAGCATGTAATAATGCAAAACTATGCATAAAGAATAAAATCCCTCAAATAACATATTAAGTCAAACCAAGCCTTCTGTTACTTGATTAAGGGAAAGACTCAATAAAACTATGTGTTTGACCAACCCTTGTTGGGACACTTAATTTTATAAAGGAAGCTCTTATGAAAGTTTTGGGTTGACTTAAACATTTTAAATCAAGAGGAGTAACCCTTGATAGACTTGTTATAAAATGGAGGCAAGTGTTGAGGAAATCTAAGTCAAGATTTCAGGATTGGGGAGTCCACTCAACAGATCAAGGAACTGTAAGCTCATAGTTGGCAAAGACCTGTCTACCTAAATACCTTTAAATAGCTTGACCAAACCTTGTTGGGGTTACGTGAAGGGGAATATGGATCCTTACCACAAAAAATGTCATGGAACTGGACATTCCGAGTTCAATAGTGAGGGCCATTGGGACTTGATAAAATAGTGGGAGACTTAATAAAATTTATTATTTCTCATAAAATGTAATCAAGAAAGTACTGATAAATCTGCTCTTTTAATTTTTAGAATCAATATGACAAACTCATCAACCACATTTTCTCTGTGATCAATTCTGGATAAAGACAATATCCTCACTGGAAATAACTTTCAGGAATGGTTTAGGTGCCTTCAGGTTATTATATTCCATGAACGAAAGTTTTACTTGCTGGAGTCCTCACTTCCTGATTTGCATGCCCAAGGGGCGAGTGATGAAGATTTCCTGGTCTATGATCAACATTTTAACGATGCACTCGACGTTCAATGTTTGATGCTATCATCAGTGTCAAGTGAGCTCATGAAGTCTCATGAAGACATGGATGCCTACAACATGATTGAGAACCTCCATGGTATATACCAGGAGAGAGCAAGATAAGAAAGGTTTGAGATCTTCAAGGATCTATTTCAGATCAAGCTTGGAGAGGGTGCCCCAGCTGGGCCTCATGTAGTCAAGATCATTGTCTACATTGAGCTCTCGGAGGTTCTAGGGTTTAAACTCCATGAAGAACCGGGTACTAATATCATTCTTATATCATTCCCCAAAGCTTCTCTAACTTTGTTGTAAATTTCAACATGAACAAAATTGAGAAGTCTCTATCTGATCTTATTATCCTTATTTTCCAAGTGGACAATGATATGAAGTGTGAAAATCCTTCTATCCTTATGGTGAATAAAAGGAAAGGGAAGGCGAAGAGCTTTAAGCACAAAGCTTGTTCAAGGCCTTCCAAGAAAAGAAAGATCAAAGGGGAGGCAAGAGAACAAGAGGTTGTTTGTTTCGCATGTGGCAAGAAGGGCCACTGGAAGAAAAACTGCACCCAACCAAGGAAGTAAGGGGAAGCTTCAGGTGTGTTTATTATCGAATGAAATCTATCCATTTCTAAAAATTGAGTATTAGATACAACTTTTGGTGATCACATATGTATCCAAATATAGGAACCAAGTAGATTCAGGAAGATTGATCGAGGGGAGATAGATCTATGAGCATCCAACAGAGCCAGACTTGCTGTTGTAGCTGTCAGAGAATACCAACTCACATTGCCAACTGGAATGATCTTAGTGTTAAAGGGTTGTTATTATGTGTCTTCTGTTACTAAAAACATTATTTCAGTATCCAGATTAGATACTGATGGATTTATCTTCAAGTTTGGAAATTAATGTTGCTACTTTTATAAAGATATCATTTTTTTTGGTAGGGAACATTTATATAATGACCTTTATGTGTTAGACTACACAAACCAAGTAATGGAAATCGATGAAAAAGTTAATTCACGTGACTCATACCATACCCAACTTTGGCATCACCGGCTAGGTCACGTCAATGAGAAACATTTGGCAAAATTACATCAAGATGGGTTTTTAGATTCTTTTGAACTAAAACCACTTGGTGTATGTGATGCGCGTCTACAAGGAAAAATGACCAAATCCCCATTTAGTGGGAAATGTGAAAGGGCTAAAGAGCTTCTAGAATTAGTTCACACAGATGTGTGTGGACCATTTCTAGTTGAAGCAAGGGATGGGTTCTTGTACTTCATAACTTTTACTGATGATTTTAGTAGATATGGGTATATTTACTTAATAAGGTATAAGTCAGATTCTTTTGATCGGTTTAAATAATACAAGAATGAAGTTGAGAACCAGCTTGGTAAGAAGATTAAGAAACTCCTCTTAGACAGAGGAGGAGAATATCTTAATTAGGACTTCATTGATTTCTTACAGGAGTTTGGGATTCTATCTCAACTCACTCCTCCTTACACACCTCAGTGGAATGGTGTAAGTGAAATGAGGAACCGCACCCTGTTGGACATGGTGAGATGAATGATGAGTCATGCGAGTCTTCCATTATCATTTTGGGGATATGCATTACAAACATCATCACACATACTAAACCAAGTACCAACTAAATTGATAAATGGTATTCTATATGAGTTATGGAGTGGATGCAAAGCCATGTTATCAAATTTACATGTGTGGGGTAGTGAAGAATTTGTTAAGGCCCATTCAGGTAACAAGCTTGCACCCCAAGGCACAAAGTGTACCTTTATAGGATACCCAAAAAAACAAGGGGATATTACCTATACAACCTCTCATATAAAAAGGTTACAGTGGAAAGACACACCATATTCCTTGAGAGGGAGAAAATCTCTAAAAGTGATAGTGGGGGAGAGATAGACTTCGATGAAGTCAAGGATCAAGATACATAGGAGTTGGTATAAGAATAGATTCCACAAAGCCCCGTGGAAGAACAATCTGTTCCAGAGACACAAGAATTGTGTAGGAGCACAATAGAGGTGAGAGAACTAGAACGATATGGTTTTCTTTTCACCGAGGATGGTGACTCATTATTGGTTGACAGTGATGATCCTCTTACCTACAAGGAAGCAGTTGAAGGCACAGACGCTGCCAAGTGGTAAGAAGCCATGAATTCTGAAATGGATTCCATGTACCAAAACCAAGTCTGGATTTTGGTAGATCCTCCAGTTGATGTAAAGCCTGTTGTTAATAAATGGGTATTCAAGAAGAAACTGGATATGGATGGACAAGTCAGCACCTATGAGGAACGACTGGTTACAAAAGGTTTTAGACAGCATTAAGGAATTGACTATGATGAAACCTTTTCACCGGTTGCAATGCTGAAATCCATCAGAATCCTATTGGCCATTTCCGCTTACCATGACTATGAAATTTGGAAAATGGATGTTAAAAAAACATTCCTTAACGGGAACCTATAGAAAGATGTCTACATGACAAAAACTGAAGGTTTTGTGACTCCAAAGGATTCCAACAAGGTATGCAAGTTGCAGAAATCCATTTATGGATTAAAGTAAGCATCAAGGTCATGTAACATTCATTTTGATGAAGCCATAACTAAATTTGGATTTGTTAAGAAAGAATGTGAGCCTTGTGTCTACAAAAGGTTTAGTGGAAGTGCAATCATTTTTCTAATATTATATGTTGATGACATATTACTAATTGGTAACGAAGTACCTGTCTTACATTTGGTTAAGGCATCGTTGGATAAATGCTTCTCTATGAAAGAATTGGGTGAGGCAACATATATTCTTGGGATCAAGACCCATCATGATAGATCCAAGAGAATGCTAGTCCTAAGTCAAAGTACATACATTGACAAGATACTGAGGAGGTTCAGTATGGAATAGTCCAAGAGGAGATTGTTGCCAGTGTCACATGACATTCATCTTTCCAAGAAAATGTGTCCTCAGACACATGAGGAAAGAAAGAAAATGGAAAGGATCCCTTACACATCCTTGATTGGTCCAGTCATGTATGTTATGCTATGTACAAGGCTAGATGTTGCTTACACATTAAGTGCGGTAGGTAGATATCAAACTGATCCAGGTGACCGCCATTGGATGGCAGTCAAGACCATCCTTAAGTATCTGAGGCGTACTAAGGATATGTTCCTAGTTTATGGAGGAGATGAAGAACTAGTAATTAGAGGACATGTAGATGCTAGTTTCTAGACTGATCAAGATGACATGAAGTTGCAGACTGGATACATCTTCAGTTTTAATAGAGGTGCAGTGAGCTGGAAGAGCTCAAAGTAAGGTGTGGTCGCAGATTCTACAGTAGAGTCCGAGTATATCGCATCTTCTAAGGCAGCTAAAGAAGCAGTATGAATGCGAAGCTTCATCCAAAAGTTGGATGTAGTACCTAGCAGTAAAGATCCTATCACACTTTATTGTGATAATACTACAGCGGTGGCACTTGCAAAAGAGCCAAGTTCACATCAGCAGACAAAGAACATACTTTGGATGTATCATCTCTTGAGGGATTTTTCTCAGAGAGGTTAAGTTGCAGTGAGAAGTATTTCCACGGAAGACAACGTGGCAGACCCCTTGACTAAAGCCTTGACTCAGCAGAAACATGATCATCATGTGAGGTCTAGCAGACTAAAAGTCATAGGCAGTTGGCTCTAGTCTAAGTGGGAGTTTGTTAGAGTTGGTGTCCTGAGAACCAACTGTTTGTACTTTGATTATGTAAATATACACTTATTATATATTGTTCATTGTTCCGCATGACTATAATATAATAATGTCCTGGAATATTTGTTGCATTAATAAGGTCATGGTAGATCCCCACTATGACGGAAACCTTGAAATTTTATAACAATATTCTTAAATAAAGTTCTACGGTTGGATGACATACTATGATAGGACACATAATAGACAGACCGTCATGTGCGAGTACTCATAAGAAGACAAGACTCTCTCTCACGGAGTTTGTAATTAGTAATCTTCAAGATGGGAGATTATGAGAACAGATCTGCCAGTAGTAATTCTGTATGTCTTGGTGTCATCAGACATTGCTATCTACGAGCATGTGTAATGGTCCTTAGACTGAAATATTATCATCAACTCATGTCATGACTCACACACTTAGATTTACTGATGAAAACCGTCACGAAGACAGTTGGCGGGAAGTAGGTTATGTTGGGTGCGTCACGAATGACATGTTGTTAATGGATAAATCGAGAATTGATTTTTCCCTTAAATATTTATGGAAGTAGATATCTTGGGCCCTTGGATTGAAATAGAACTGTCACCCAAATTCCATGGCCATGGTGTAATGACGAGTTTATTTCTGGAAGTCAAAGAATAACAGATCAAGTATATAGGTTTATGACACTGCCATGAAACCTGCTTGATGAGATATTGAGATAAAGGGATTAAATTACACAGTAATCATTCATATGAGGTGACATGTCAATGCGGCGTCAACTTCTTTCTCTTGGGTTCCTTGACCCATTGCTAGATAGTAATCTTGGACTTTAGGCAAGCCTGCCTAATGCCAACGAGAAAGAGGCCTAGAGGGTCACACACTAAGTGTATTCAAGTATCTCAAGTAGAATAAAGATTATTACCATACATGGTTTAATAATTATTCAAGGAATCCTAAATAATTTTAATGTTGGAGGAAGAATAAAATGAAAACAAGTACACGCCATGTATTAATGATTACATACGGTGTAGTTTTTATTTTTAAAACAAGTAAACTCCATGTATTAATGATTACACGTCGTGTAGTTTTCATTTTGGAAAGGAAATGAAAAACAAGTACATGCTGTGTATTAATGATTACACGCGGTGTAGTTTTTTATGAAAAACAAGTACACACCATGTATTAATTATTACACGCCGTGTAGTTTTTCTAGTCGGGATTTTGAGGATATAATAATGTTTTATTAAATGATATTTATTATAATCAGTGTGAGCGCATTTCAAAGAATTAATTATTCGACATGGGGGTTTTTAATAAGAGTTAATGAAATAAATAAAACGCGCAACACATTTATTTATCGTCATAACTCTATAACCTCAAACCCGATTATAAATATCCTCACAACCCCAACACTTTTCCCAATTGTTGTGCACAACAATTCTAGAGAATTATTTCAAGACCGAAAGAACTCCTTCCTCCAAGAATTCTCTCAAGACTGAGAGAGATCCTCCTTCATCGGATCAAGATGATCTAAGGCGGACAACACAAGCAAATTCTTATCCATGCTAGCACCCAGAGATTCCTTTGGCGACGTCTAGAGATATGTAATGCACATGTGGATCACCACTAGAGGAAGTCTACACTTGGCTTCTGCGATGCAACGATGAACCACATCGGAGCATAATCATAAATATCAATGAACAAAGAACGTCACAAAATATATTTCTTGTAAATTAATTAAATTAATTATAATCAACCTGTAACGATCTTAGTTTGTGGTTCTGGGACTATTATTCTTCTTTGTCTATTTTTGTGATTCGATCCGTGGAGTCTGGCGTTTATCTTCGTATTGATCCCAGATTGATCATTGCTAATGACAAAAAGCCAAGTGGGAACATCCACCCATGAGCTTCCGCTGCACCCGGAACCTTCACCGCCGCCATCCCACAGCTCTACCGCCATCCTGTGGCCCGCCGCATGCGGTCACCAATGTAAACTGCCACCGTCCACCACCTCACCGGTGGTCCCTTTCACATACCACCGTGCCTCCTCTGATTTCCTGAAATTTGAGATGAACTTAGATCTGGAATCCTTAGACCGATATCTACAAAGATCTAAGCCCCACTCCACGATCCGTTGTTGTTTCGATGTGTCTAAAAGTTAACAATGAAGAACATGCGATTAATGGAGGAAAGAAGATAGATTGATCGATATCCATATTAGTTTGGCCATCGATCTTGATGTTCAAAGCAGCTAAATCGATAATGAATCAATTATAATTCAAGAATTGAAATCGGGGATGTGAAATTCAAAGTAAAGAATCCCACCTCGATTTTTATTCATTTGTCTTCGATGAACACGTCTACCAATGATCATTGCGATCTATCAAAGCTTTGTCATCGAATCTTCAAAGGGAGGATAGGAGGAGAGCTTTCCATTGGTGGTGGGAGGATTATGAGGCAACCCTAATCAATAACCCATAATCACCTATTTATAATAGGTAATCAGGTCAAGGGTATCCAATTAAACTCATCCACCAACGGTCGTGGGATCTGAATATCCCACATTATAACATCCCAAGTTTTTAAAAGGAGACAATATGTTCGATAACATACATAATACGCTGCATTGAACTTAAGAGAACAACTAAATATTATTATGTTACCTTATAACATAACTGTTAAAATGGAAGGAATGAACAATATTAATTGATTTATAAAAATATGGTTTACACATGTATATAATTAATTCTTTTGTGAACAATTATTTATAAATTAAAACAAAATCCTTTTTAACTAAAAAGAAATGTTTAAAAAAAAACTATCCAAATGAAAATAAGTGAGTTTATAAAATAATAAAACCACTCATGATGGATTTTATTAATGAAATATATATTTAATACATTCAATGTAATGTTTAAAATTCTTCTTATATGTTTTCTAGACATGATATAAGAAAAAATTTAATTTTTTGGATAAAAGAAATATTTTTAAAAAAAATATAGTTTTACCACCTTTTGACAGTGAACCCTTTTTAAATTCAGTTTTTTGTCACTTTTATATGTTCTATTTGACAGAATAAACTTTTTGTTTAGAATCAGGACATAAAAATTTACTTTGGTTGAAATTTTAGTATTTTTCTAATAAAACTCATATTTTAATGAATAGTGAAAATACTGCATTTTAATTCAAAACTGTCTTTTCGTCTAATTTATTTGTATTGTTAGATTATCATTTGAATTGGTTTTAAAGTATAATTAGATTAATTTTTTATCATTTAATCCAATTTTTTTCATTGGAAATAATTTCACATTGAAATTAAATATAATCCACATTAATCTTTTGATAGTTTTTACTTTTAAAAAAACTCGTTTTCTCGTTTTGACAACGGAGATTAATTTTAAATTAATTACTAAAACTTTTGTGTTTTAAATTTGTAAAAATGGATTCCATATTTAGAATAATAAGGTCCAAATTATGTAAATATTCCTTTTTTTTATTTTTTTGGACATCATGAATAGTAACTTTATTAATTATTTTATTTACCACAGTTAAGGGTAAATCGGGTAATTAAAGGTAAAAATAATATTATAATAATTTAAAACTACCCTAATACTTGTAATAATTTAACTGGATGAGTGTATTCCAACCATGATCATACTTGGGTCAAATTTAGGACAACTTAGAGGTACTTGGATGACTTTAATGCATTTATAATATTATATTCATTGAATATTCATTTTTGTTACACTTTTGTTTTTAAAAAGTAAAGTATTTTAATATGGAGTTATACCGGGGATATATTTGAGTATAAATAGTAATTATAAATATAAAAATATTACCTAAATTATGGTAATTTATTTATAATTTTTAGGAAATAAATAATTAAAATAAATGGTGACACAAAGATGATGTAGTAATTTATTAATTAATGAAAGAATCAAATAAATGATATTATAAATATTAAAATAAATATTATCTGACATAATTTATGTCATATATGAATTTTATAGATAATTTTGACATTTTTTTATGATTTAAATGAGTTTTTTTGAACTTATCTTCCTATTATAATATTTTTAAAAGTGAACTAATGAATAGTGTCAAAATTGACACTATTGGTATTTTAAAATATAAAATATTTTATTAAATGATATTAAATTCCTAAAAATCTAAGGTTTATAAAAAAGGTTAGTATAAGTTCAAATATGTCATAAATTTCACTTTTGTGAGTCGTTTGACATGTTATGCTAATTAAATTAACCCACAAAGTGTAAATAACATAATATCAAGATAAGATTAAAAAGGGTAAAATAAGGGTTAAATAAAAAAGAAATGGATTAAAAAATATTAAAAACTTGTCTAAAAATTATTGGATGAGAGGATTTATAATTATCCTCATATTATCTTATACATATCTAAATTTGGAGTCATTTTAATTAAAAAACTAATTTATATTAATTTAATATTTTAATAGTTTCCAAGGGTGCCCCTCCTATCTCCTATAAAAAGGTACTCACTCTTCTCCAATAATCACAATTATAAAGCCTTTTGGTTCGGAATATATCTGACTAAAACTCTTCCTAGAATTCCTAACCATGTTCTTGAGGCCTTATATTAGGCAAAACACCGTTCTTAGAGGTGTTAATGTGTTCTTCAAAGGTGATCAACCGAAGAAGAGGTATCATTTTTTAAGTGTTTCTGTTTTATTTCTTCTTCCACTTCCTCTAAATATTATTATTATAATATAAAATAATAAATTCAGTATCCTAAATATAATGAGATGTTATTATGGTAATATAATCACCTAAATCCATCTCTAAGTTCATCAAATAGGAAATGAACATTTCGTTTGTGTGTACGGAGGACTACCACCTTGCGAACCAATATAGTTCATTTTTCATTACCGTATATTAATATTGGTTATAATTATGGAATAAATGTTTATATATGATATTAATTACATATTTATCATTTTATTATAATAATATTTCAGTTATTTTCTTACCTTTCATGCACATAAAAATGATAACGTCGTTCGTGCGTACGTGAGAACTATCACCTCATGAAGCGACGTGAATCGTTTTTATTCACCACATCACTTGTATGATATATATATAAGTATATTTAAATTATTATTATTATTTTATTAATATTATGATCGTTATGGAAAGGTAAAATAATAATTATCTTATCTCCATAATGACAAATAAAAAATGGAAACGTTACTTATATGTACGTACGAATTACCGTCTCCATGATTGTAACCTTGTTTATTTTTCATATCTATATTTAATGAATAGATTTAAAATTATAATTGAAAAATAAAAGTTATTATTATTTCATGAATATTATTATGGATATTATTTAATCATGACCACATGGACTATTGACATCAAGCTAAATTCATTTTCGACTCAAGTACTGAATATCGACAAAACGTCCGATATGAACTTAAATAATTATGTAATTTTTATAACATGGTAATAAGTTATATAAAAGGAATAATAAACTTGAAAAGGGTTCTCAAGAAATTATAAATTAACCTAAGTTTTTTATTCATAAATATAACTATTGTACGCGACGAGTCGGACTCAAGGTAAGATATTTTGTCTCAATCTCCTTTCTTTGAGGCATTTCTTGATAATATGAACCTTTATTATTTTATAAGGTGTATATACAACCACTATAAAATTTAATTTCCATATTTTATCTATACTAATGTTATTTATTGTTTTGGTAAATGTATCAATTCATGGATATTAAGATTTAAATGTTTAAAGTGGTATGAGACACCTTGAACGTTTAAAGATTTAATTATCAAATATTTTCTTCATGATATTAATTTATATATTTATTTATATGGATATAAAGGGATTATAAATTAAATTTTATATCTATATTTAATTTCATTCAAAGTTTTCAAAATTTAATCTTTTTATACAAAGTGTTTTACTTTCTTTAAAAAACGACAAAAGGAAAGTTTTTTTAACATATGCGGTGACAACGACCTTTATACCACTGTGAGAATTATTTGATATCTAGATTCCTCTATAAGCTGTAATGTTTTTAAAAGGAAAATAAATACTATATTACATGTTCATGTATTTTTGTATTGAAAATGGTTTTGATAATGGATTTATTTTGTCTATATCTTAAAAATATATATTGTGATTGCAATGTGGAAATGTTATTTTTACTTTAAGATTATTTTATATGTGATGATTATATTATGGTTCTTGGGAATTTATTATATATATGAGTGGTTCCATGATAAACTAAGGGCGGGTGAGCCCATTATAGCTCTCTAATGCATTGGGTAATTATATGAAGTTAAATGACAAGGTTTCTCCTAAGAGATTTAGGGAATATACTGTGATGAGTATTCCAAACGTAACCATGAAGGTTACTTCCTATGTAGTTGTGAAAGCTATAATGTAAGTATGATATGAATGCGACAAGTTACCTTTATAACTTATGGATTCCAAATGTCAAATACTTTAAGGTTTTTGGATGCAAAGTGTATATCTTGAACACCGAGGATAATCTTGGTAAGTTCAATTAAAAGGATGATAAAGGAATCTTACTTATATATTCTATAATTTCTAAAGCCTATAGAGTTTTCAACAAAAATTCAAGGGTATTTAAATAATATAATCATGTAAAATTTAATGAAAATGATCCCTTTGATCACAAGTAAATTCAAGTTGATGATATTAATGATTCTTTTAATAAATTTACACTTAAACCACCCTTTGATGTCAAAAATGATGATGATGTCGAACACAATCATGAACAACCCATTCCTGAAATATTTGAATCTAAAGAACATGAAATTTTACTGTCTATATAGCCTAGTACCCTTAAACACAATCATTTAAATACTATTTTAGAAATTATAAACGAGAGAGTCAAGACTAGAAGAAGTGCAAATAACCTTACTGAATTTTCTTCTTTCCTATCCCAACTAGAACCTAAAACCATATAATAAGATTTATATGATGAGGTTTGGGTTTTAGAAATTCATGAAGAGTTAAACCAATTTAAGTGGAATAAGTTATAAGAGTTAGTTTATAAGACATATAATTATATTGTTATAGGAACAAAATTGATATTTATAAATAAATAGGATGATCATGGTGTAATAACTATAAATAAGTCTAGGTTAGTTTCTAATGGTCATAACAAAGAGAAAGGGATATATTATGAGGAAAAATTTTCCTTGGTATCTAGGTTAAAATCTACTAATATTCTCTTAGTATATGCATCTTATATGGATATTAAATTATTTCAAATCAAAGTAATTTTTTAAATGTATTTCTAATAGTGGAAGTTTATGTTGAACAAAATTCAGTTTTTGAGGACCCTCATTTTCAAAATTATGTTTTAAAACTTACCAAATCATTGCATGGTCTTAAATAAGCATCTAAATCTTACTATGAAATGTTGAGATCATTTATTTTATCAAATGGATTTTCTATAGGATTGGAAGACCCTACATTATTTAATAAAACTCCATAAAAAGGTATTTTACTTATTCAAATTTATGTTTATGATGTAAATTTTGTATCAAAAAATAAAATATGGTGTAATTATTTTTCAAAAATCATGAAAAAATAATTTGAAAAGAGCATGATAGACGAGTTAAATTTCTTTCTTGGGTTTCAAATTTAGCAAAAATATTCTAAAAATATCTTGAATCAAAGTAAATACATATATGATTTTCTCATAAGGTTTGGACTTGAAAACAATAAGGTATATGCGACTCCCATGAGTTCCAATATTAAACTTGATTTGGATGAAGTCGGTAAGCCATTAGACAATAAGTTATATAGAGGAATTATTGGAATCTTGTTAAAACTAATTAATAGTAGACTAGGAATTATGTTTTTTGTGTGTTTATATGCAATATTTTAGGACAATTTCAAAGAATATCATTTGATTCCTACCAAAAGAATTTTAAGAAATTTAAAAGGAATCACTTCACTATATTTACTTATTCCAAAAAACCCATGTATTTGATTTACTTTCATATTCTAATGTTGAATTTTTTGGTTTTAGATTAGACAGAAAAAGTAATTTAGGAACCTATCATTTTTAGAAAAATCTTTAGTTTCATGGTTGAGTAAAAATAAACACTATGTTATATTATTAATTTCTAAAGCTGAATACATTGCAACTAGTAGTTTTTATGCACAAGTGTTGTGGATGAAACATACTTTGATGGATTTTGGATTCAATTTTTACCATATTCTAATAAAATATGATATCACTTCTACTATAAACATTACAAAAAATCCAATAAGTCATTCATGGACCAATAAAATTGATAAAGACATGATTTCTTAAGGGATCACTCACAAAAGGGTGATATCTCTTTAGAATTCATTTGTATAGAAAATCAATTAGCAAACATTTTTACTAAACCCATACTTGTTGATCAATTTAACTTTATTAAAAGTGAATTGGGATTATTCAATTTTAAATGATGTTACTATAATTTCATCCAGTTTACTAAGTATTTTAATTTTAGTGATTTTTCCTTAAGTTTTTACAAATATGAAATAAATTATATACTGTTTTCACCATTGTGATGGTGATTTATATACTATATTATCTATCGTGTCATAAAGTAACACAAATCCTTATTCGATTTTAGGATTTTATTTAATTTTTTATTATGTCACTCTCCTTAAGTATTCTATTCCCTGTAAGATATTTTATCAATTTTGGCTCAGAAACATCAAACTTTTTCAAACCTTTAAATATCTTCTTCCTCGAATCGAATCATTCTTATCCCTAACACAACCTTTAAAACTTAAAACCACACCTCTCTCACCAAGAATGGGGAAGTCTAGAAGATTTGAATATGTTACACCAGGTATCTCAAAGAGAGTTAATATATTTTATAAGGTTTTGTGTTGAAAAACTATGGATTTTAGCTAGCTGGATTGAACAAATTTGTTGTTTAAAAAGGCACTCAACTTCTAGGGATGAGAATTTTTCTTTGATGAGAAAATGACCAAATTTTTATTTGAGGAGTTAAGATAGTTTTAAAAAATATCGAGTTTAGATTCAATGAAAATGAGGACTTAATGGTCTCGAAAGTGAATTGAAATAACTTATACATATCTTTGAATGAGTTAGATAAATTCTTTCATTTCCCCCTTAAAATATATTTTGATTTTAATGCCTCTTTAGTTATTGTCACTGAAGTAAGACCATCTAAGATTATGAAATCTCCGTTTAGAGGTCCGGTTGTTAAAAAAATCCTATTAAAAATTTAAAGGTAGAGAGAAAGGTATCAATAAAGTTTATTTAGACTACCATTTATTAGCATGCAAGATTTTGAAAAATTATCATTTCCAGACATCTATTTGTTGCATCCATTACTTATTGAGAAGAAGTTAAATATTCCTAGGTACATTTTGAGGTATATGTACCATGTTAACAATAGATAATTAAGTTTATATCCTTTTAGATGAACTCTAACTCTTGTGTTTCAAAGATTGGAGACTAAGATTAGTGAATTTATGGCCTTTGAGTGCCACAATTTGACAAGTTTAAGAGCTTCAGTCCTATTGTGGAGTGAGTATTTATGGAAATATTCCTTGAATAATCTTATGGTTATTGGCACAAAAAAGAAGTGGAATTTAACCTTTCTCATACTAAGGGGGAGATTCCTATGAAAGTTTTCAACAATCCCACTATAAGAGGAGTAGTAGTTGGAGCTATTGTTGTTGATATTACCGATGTACAAGTTCCTACAAATGTAGTTGTTGATGTAGTCGGATCCATTTCTAATCCCACCGAAGTCAAATTAAAATATCTGATAGACAATGAACACATTATGGTAAGAAGAGGATGCCAATCTATTCTTAAGGAGATTCATGCTCATGTTGTTTAAGTTAAAGATAGATATTTAAAAGTTGTTTCTCAAGTTAAGTAGTTTGGTGTGGATCAAGTTGAGCTTCAAGGGCCTATTTTTGTTATTATTGAAGCTTGGGAGACTGAGAATGTAGTTTCTCTTATTGATGCTGAAAAATATCCTACTTGACTGGCCTTAAGGGATTCTCTTTGAAAGATGGTCACTATGGAAGTTGGTGAGAAATGGACTCTCAATTTTCACACTAACACCCCTCAGTATATTGATTTGTGTGTTGATGCACTATACCAACTAGACGCAGAAGACATCTAGACCCTTCCCTTACAGACAGGCATCCTATATCTTAATAAAAGCTAAAGTAAGTCCTTGATCCCCAACCTTCCAACCCTAAAGTTTCTCCCAATACACCTCCTAAGCTATATATTTGATAATCTATTTTATTTTTGACTATTTACATGGGTGTCAGGTTTGAAGAATCTCTTAGAAGTAATTTATCCTACGTTCTAAATAAATTCTCTTATGGTCACTATAATTCAATTCCTCCAAAGGAATTTATATTACATGTAGAAAAATTATCTCGTGTGTAATGGTATAAACCTTTCTGACCCATTATTTCGATTAAGTGTTAGTGGTGGAGGTGTTTAGGGGAAGCCCTGAGTAGTTTGGAGGTAAAAGGGGGAGATTCAACTTAGATTTAAACTATGGAGGTTTATGTGGCATAGAGGTTTGTGCTGCACCTTAATGGTGGTTGATGTAGCATGGAGAGGTCGGTTTCACCATAGAGGTTTGTGTGTGTGTGTGGGGGGGGGGAGTTTCAATGCATATTCCATTTTTGGCATGGAGATAGGTTGTGGTGTGGAGTCAAAGAGGGGTGAGTTTTCTAGTTCTTCCATTTTTGGCATAACTACACTATGGAGCAGGGCTACAACATAGACCTTCTTTTGGAGGGCATGTTCTATGGAATGGAGATGGAGGCTATGGCATGGAGTTCGGGAAGAGATATTTTGGTGATTTTAATGTTTTAAAGTTAGTTTCACCTTGAAGCAAGGCAGTTACATGACCTTTCTCTTAGTAAGTGAGTTCTACATCATGGTGTTTTCCACTGCACCATGGTCCTTCTCCTGTTTTATTGGATTTATGGCATGGACCTCACTATGTTTCTCGGATGCGGATTTGAACAGCTAGGTTAGGACACAGTCTCTCCCCTTGTGTTATTGTCCTCCCTTTTTTAAACTATTCTATGGTGTGGTGTGTGGTGTTATATCGTGGTATTATGTTTTCCAAAATGCCAATAAAAAACAAAACCCCCTCAGACCCTGCATTTCTTCCAACATTTCTCTCGTTTTTAGGATAATCAAGTGAATCCCTAGGAGGCCTTTCAAACCCTTTTAATTATATCTTAACCTTATATTTGGGATATCACAAACCAAACTCGTTCGGACCCAAACTGGTCACCCAAGCTGATATGCAACATGGCCCGAAGGGCATTCCCGATCCCCACAGGCTGACAACTAGTGTAAGTGCATCAACTGAGTAATTAAGGGAACAATTTCACCCAATATAAATAAATAAAATATCAAAAAACAAATAGATCATCCCATTATATAAATAAAATATCCAAACTGAACATTGTTTACATATAAACTGAAAATAAAATAGAACTATACAACAAAACCCAACTGAACCAGATGACCACGATGTCTCCATGTGACCCTAAGGGTCACTCTGTGATACCAAAATCAAAAATATCCCATGGAAATACAAACCAAGATGAAACCTACACCAAAGGATAAAAAAATGAAGAATTATAGACGTGAGTATTAAAACTCAGTATGCTTTCCAGAACAATTATATTCCCAAGGAAATTCCTTTAAAATAAAAGAAACATCAGCTTCAGGTTTGAAATACAATGTCTAAAAGTAAACTTTTACACACATTTTACACTCTAAAACAAAACATGATCCATTACCATTTTTCATTCCAAATCAATATTCTTTTCTAAGAATTATACATTAATATTATCAAGGATAAAGATGATGTTTTCATTTAAAAGGAAAAATGGGAGTATAAAACATTTTCCAAAATGTTTTCCAAAATCCTTTAAAATCAAACACACAACATTTATCCAAGGATTAAAACATAAAAGAAATCTATAGCAATGATCATATCACAAGGGTAATGGAAAAATAACACACAAGAAAAACTAACCAACTATGCATCTCAATCATCTATCATATATAGCAAAGTGCCAAAGACATGGGAGAACCTAGGAGCTCGTGAAATAATCCAGAACATACTATACATATTGACTCATCTTGGAAAGCATGCCTCACTAGATGAAATAAAATTTCAACCACATACTTGATCACACCCTATCTAGTCTAAATTAGAAGAACTATCCCATAGTAATAAATAAAATCAATTCACATCCCCTACTATGGGCCACTAGCCAGAGCATAATCCTAACTAGTGCATCAATCATTCTTAGAAAATTTTCTAGTTATGACAGGTTCCCATTTCAAGAGTATAATAAATTTGAGGCGAGAAAACAATTCCAAAAAAGCATACAATCACATGCACATATATCATATATAAATACCTCACACAAAAAATCACCCCAGCCCACCCAAGGAACGATCTCTTGCCTTACAACTCATAGATCTCAAAGGAGTCCACACCGATGATCTCCCATTCCGCTCAAAGTAAATGGGTCACAAGGAGTCCATGGTGAGGAAATCCCACACATTAAATATAAATGTATCATGAGGATTTCACAACAAGGAAATCCCACCCATTCAATAAAAACAAGGCAAGATGATTATCCAATGAGAGTTTTTCAAGGAAAACATTTTTCACCATTTTCACCAATTTCAAAAAAGTGCCAAACGGGCCTTAAGCACCCTTTTCCAAAGAACCAATCCACCTTTCCAAAAAGATACAAACATTCCATTTTCAATTCACAATAATTTTACAAAATGTCATTTAATCACTCACGCCACATTTACAAACCAAAGCCACTTTCATCAAGATGCCAAACGGGCCACACATCACCATCAAATGCCAAACCATTTTCAAAGAACCAAACACAAACCAATTTCAAGTACAAACCATTTATAAATACATTTTATAAATCAAAACCACCATTTTGGATGTCACATAAAAATTTAAAAATCCAATCCATGCTTTAAAAATCACAAATCACTTACAAAAGTCAAATATGCATTTTATCAAACACTTGGTGTGCATCACATAACAAAAAAAATTTTATATACTTCAAAAAGAATGAAGAAATAACCACTTTGCACACCAAAAATTTATTCCAAAGATCACACATTCCTATTTAATATTCAAAGAAAGTGTGAAAATCAAGAAACTGATGATTCTTAAATTTAAAGACAAGTGAAAAGGGAAACCTACCTCAAATCACATATGCTTCAACAATGCCAACCCAAAATAACTCCATGAAGATTCCAAGAGGAAAGAACAACCAAGAGAAACCTTAAACACACAAAACCCCCCAAATAAATCAAGGTACACATGAACCATGGATCCACATGACCAAAGGAGAAGAGAAACTTAAGAGAAAATGTAATAAAGGGGAAGAGGGGGAAGAGGGGAGAAGATTAACTTGATAAATCTAGACCAAAACTTGAAGAAATCTCTTAGATACACCCTTGGGAGAAAAGGAAAATCTTATAGAATAAGGGAGAGGATCCCCTAGGGTCGTACGAACTAGGATAAGAGATAAATGGGTGATTTGGGGTTAAAATCAAAAGAGGTTAGAAAGGTAAAATCACACTTTTAATCCACCTGGACAAGTTTCACAGTTTTCCCGCACGGTTTACCAAGCCGCACAATCGTTATTTTTCCAAGAGGGTCACACCACATGGTTCGACTAAACGGTTTACCAGACCATGCTCTAACCATGCAGTCGCCACTGTCCAAACTCAACATAATTCGTATGATTTCCTGGGTGAGAGCATATAGTTTCACCTAACCATGTGCCAACCATGAACTACCTACTACTAAGGGAAAAACTTTCATTTTTCACTAAAAACTCCCAAGGAAATAAGGAATAAAAATCACACCAAGAATAAGAAAAGGATCACCTCAAAATTTAAAACCTCCATACTCAGAACTCAATAGAAATCCAAAATAAAAAAAGTTTAACTGGAACCAATGATGAAAAAAATATGGGTGTGATAATTCCCCCCAACATTAACCTTTTCTTCCCTTAAAAAGCCACAACATTTTCTAGTTGATCGATTAAGGAAAAGTTTTCCCACAAATGCATGATCTAACCTCTCAAACCAAGATCACCTCAACCACCACCAAACAAAACTCATACCTCATACCTAAAATGAACCAACATACTCAAATAAATTCTCAAGAAATGACGGAAAATACCAAGCTAAAAATTCCACAACCTTGCTTAAAACAAGACCATTGGGCATACTCCAAAATCCCAACTTCCACTCAGAAGGAAAGAATCAGAACCAAAAATCCCAAATTAAACCAACCATCGAGAGGCTAACACCAAAAACTAAACCGGTTAATCAACATAGGAGGCTGGAACAGACTCCCCACCATTAGATTCCAACTAGCACCGATTAAATCTAGAAAAAACCTTAATAAGATATGTGGTGGGTCTCCCCACCATTAAGAACTGACTGGCTTAGACCAACCTAAAATATCTCCATACAAATGAACCAACATGACTATTAGGAATTCCCAACACAAACCAGAAATCCCGACACATGAGGAACCCGAAGAAAGAGCCCAAACCAAACAGAGATTCACATCCAAGAAGGCACACCAACTGGGATTTCGAGAAAGATAGGACACCAAACATTCTTACAACCAAGGAGGAAATTTCACACCACTAGAACTTCAATGAGGAAATGATGCCTCTATGACTTTTACCACAAATAGGGCTTTTCAACATGAAGAAGTTACAACAGAGAAACTTAAACTTTCCCCATTCTATCAATGGAGAAAAAATCTTAACAAAGGTCTTATACACTTCCAATATTACTGAATACATGAAAATATTTACTATGGGACCTATGATTGGATCCCTGATGTCTTGAAGCATCTACTACCCTGCATTTAGGAGCTGCTAATCCCTGATCGGAACTTCTTCTTTTTGGTTTTTTGAGTGGCCACACGACACCCCAAACAGAATCAAAAGAACACAACACACCAAGAAATCACTTCATTCTAACAAGGAAATTACACCAAAACAAGGATTTAGAAGAAGAACACGCAATATTCTCATTCAACCTAACAAGAAACAACAAGAACAAGGTATCCACAGAACACAACTCCACTTAAGACAATAAAGTTTTAGAACTTCCAAATGATATGAATCTATTAAAACATGAGTTATCAGGAGGTACAAAACATACCCTTACATCATAAATGAAAGAGAACACCACCATACACAACCATTACAATAAAAAATAATTCCCTAGAAAGGGCCTTTAAACTGATCCCCAACAACACCCTACTCCTACAAATGAGATGGGGTATTTTTTAAAGGGGTGGATCTAGCTCCATGATGCTTCCGAGAAACACCTTGATAGAACCGTTGCAAGTGACCTGGGTATCCATAGGTACGATAAGTATTTGGATCACTAAAAAATTATGACTTATTATGATATGGCTTGCCACATTGATGAAAAATCATGATTTTATACTTTATATGAAGCTAAATAAAGATCTAGAGGACTTTTAATTCTCTTACTAGAACCACTAGCTTTAGGCCTCTTTCCAATCTTCTTACTGGAATTCCCTCCACCGTTTCTAGAAATTGGAGGAAAGATGCCCGCCTCAAGAATTCCCACTAGCACAACTTTAAACTGAATAGATTTCCTCACTACATCAAAAAAATAGGTTAGACTGAACTTTGACACCTTCGATTGCAGATCAGGATGAAGCCCATAATCAAAACGTCAATTCTTCAAGGAATCATCCGCAACGCACTCCGAAAGGTACAAAACTAGATCAAAAAAATGGCAAAAGTACTCCAACACCAATCCATCACCTTAATAAAAACAACATAACTACATTACCTTCTTCACCATCACTATCTTAGAGAAATACCATAAAATGAATGAAGCCTTGAAGAACTCCCAGGTAAGATCTTCCTAAGGCTTGGTTTGAGAGACTAACTTCCACCACTTTTGGGGCGGACCTTCAAGCATAAAGGTAGAAAAATTTACCTTTAATGACTCAGGAAACTCAAGGAAACTTAAGTTTCTTTTAATCTTATGCATCCACTCTTTCACTTCAAGAAGATCCTCTTTACCATAAAAGAGAGGAGGATTCAAATTTCGAAACTTAAGAAGGAAGTATATGGGTTGATAAACTGGAGGGTTTTCCAATGGTGAACCACATGTGAACACATTTTGAATATCCATCAAATATTTGTGATAGAATACACTAAACAACAAGGATAACCAATAAAACCATTAAAAAAACTCATCAAAAAGATTTCTCAAACTCATAACACCACATAAATAACACTTTTGAATCATAATAAAATTCACCATACAACCACTGGTTGTTAAAAGATCACAATTTCTTTCCCTTGAAAACACCTTTAAAAGAAAACTAACTTGGTGGGTTGAATACTCACCAATGGTATTCCATGGAGACTCAAACATGAAAATTCCCATGCCACCCCATACACCCATCAACTCATGGAAATCTGGACACTCTTTTCCCACATCATCATTCATCCACTTTCCCACACATATCCATGCATGCAAGCACTCATGAGAATACTAGAGGTCGAACAAAACTTTTTACAGTTAAAAAAAAACATTCAACCCATGCTTTTAAATACTCAATTTACTTCCCATTTTACTTTTTCACAAAGCCTCTAAAAAATACAACAAAAAACTTTTCCCAAAACTACTCCATTTCATTACATTCAAAACATTTTCAACAGGTTAAGAAATCTCATTCAATAAAGAATAATTTGATCAAAAAATCATTTCTCTTCATTTAAAACAAATTTCCAAAAATCATTTTAAAATAAATTTTTGTTTCCCCAAACAAACAATTTCAACAAACCCTAGGTTTTTATTATAGAAATTAAACCTAGTTAACTCATCCCCATTTTACCATAAAATTAGATTATAAAAATCCATTTTCTATTAATTTCTTCAAAATGATTATGAAAACTCATTTTCCATCTTCCCCAAACCAAACCATTATCACTTTAAATTCAGTTTTCATAATTCCAAAGCAATGGTTTTCAAAAAAAAAATTTAGGATCAAGGAAGATCCAAACAATTCATAAGGGGAAGATAATGTTAATGGGCGACTTGTTCATATGGTTGACAACCATATGCCAATCACACCACCGTCACAGAGAGTATTCTAGGACCATGTACCTAGATCCACATGGATTTCTGGGCCCTATGTGCTCATTGATACCTTTATCCCAACTCTATTTTCATTTATCAAGAAAAAAAACCACAAAAACCAAATGAACTGAACAAACCCCGACTTCCCATGGAAGCTCAAATTTTGGTGTAGAAAGTGTTGGCCATACACTCCCCTAGATTTCCCCCCAATCTATGATAGTCCTACTCCATATAACTTGACATCCCAAATAATAAAGGGTGCTATGAAAGCTAGGTCCTCTAAAGAACCAACCTACTCTGATACCATTTTTTCACAAACCAACCTGACTCAAACCCAAACCGGTCACCCGATTCAATTTGTGACATGGACCAAAGTGAATTCCCGATCCCCACAGGCAGAAAACTAGTGTCAGGGCATCAATAGAGGAATCAAAAGAATTATTTTTCCTAATATAAATAAATAAAGTAGCAGAAAAAAAACATATCAAACCATTATATAAATAAAATATCCAAACTAAAGATTATTTACATATAAACTGAAAATACAATAAAACTATACAAAAAACACAACTAAACCAGATGACCACGACGTCTCCATGTGACCCTGATGGTCACTTTCCAATACCAAAATCGACCATCACCCACGACAATCCAAACCAATATGAAACTTTCACCAAAGGATAAAAACAAGGAATAAATATAGGTGTGATTATTAAAACTCAGTAGGAATTCCCAAAAAATTCTATTCCTAATGCACTTACTTTAAAATAAAAGAAACATCAACTTCAGGTTTGAAATACAATGCATAAAATTAAGCTTTTCCACACAGTTTTCACTTTAAAACAAAACACAATCCATTGCAATTTTTTATTCCAAATCCATATTATTTTCCAAGAAATATAAATTAACATTATCAAGGAGAAAGATGATGTTTTCATTTAAAAGGAAAAAGATAAGTATAAAACATTTTCCATAAACCTTTGAAATCCAACACACAACATTTATCCAAGTAGAACAACATGAAACCAAGCTATAGAAATGATCATATCACAAGGGTAATGGAAAAATAACACACATAAAAAACTAACCAACCATCCATCTCAATCATCTTTCATATATAACAAAGCTTCAAAGACATGGGAGAACCTAAGAGCTCATGAAATAATCGAGAACATACTATACATCTTGACTTATCTGGAAAAGCATGTCTCACTCGATGACATCAAATTTCACCCACACAATTGATCTCAACCTATCTTTCTAACCAAGGGGAACCATACCATAACAATAAAACAAAGCAATTTGTATCCCCTACTATAGGCCACTAGATAGAGTGTAATCCTAAATAGTGCATCAATTGTTCTAAATTTTTTTGCTAGTTATGCTAGGTTCCTATGTCAAGAGTATAATAAAGTATGGGGTGATCCAACAATGCCAACTGAGTATCCAATAACATGCACATATATCATATATAAATAAATCACACAAAAAATCACCCCAAGCCACCCAAGGAACAATCTCTTTCCTTACAACTCATAGATCTCAAAGGAGTCCACACTGAGGATTTCCCATTCCGATCAAAGTAAATGGGTTATGAGGAGTCCACAACGAGAATGTCTCGCACATTCAACATAAATGGATCACAAAGATTCCACAGAAAGTAAATACCATCCAATCAATAAAAACAAGGCAAGAGGATTATCCAAGAAGAGTTTTTCAAGACAAACATTTTCACCATTTTCACCAATTTTACAAAAGTGCTAAACGGGCCTTAAAAAACTTTTTCCAAAGAACCAATCCACCTTTGCAAAATGGTAAAAAAATTCCATTTTCAATTCACAACCATTTTAAAAAAATTTATCTAAGAACTCACACCACATTTAGAAACCAAATCCACTTTCATCAAGATTCCAAATGGGCCACACATCACCATCAGATGCCAAACCATTTTCAAAGAACCAAAGACACACCAATTTCAAGTCCAAACCATTTATAAATCCATTTGATAAATCCAAAACACAATTTTAGATGTCACATAAACATTTAAAAATCCAACCCATGCTTTAAAAATCACAAATCACTTACAAAATCCAACTGGTCATTTTATCAAACAGTTGGCATGTATCACATAATAAAAAATGCCATATACTTCAAAACAAGGAAGAAATCACCACTTTGCACAAAAAAATATATTCTAAAGATCACACATCACTATTTAATATTAAAGGAAGATGGAAAAAGTAATAAACCAATGATTCTTAAATTTAAAGGGAAGTGAAAAGGAAAACATACCTAAAATAACACACACTTCAACAACACCAACCTGAAACAACTCCATGAAGGTTTCAAGAGGCAAGAACAACCAAGTGAAACCTTAAACACACTAAAATCCCAAACTAAATCAAGGGAAATATGAACCCTGAATCCACATGAATAAGGTAGAAGAGAAACTCAATAGAAAATGGAAGAAAGGGGAAGAGGGAGAAGAGAGGAGAATATTTCCTTAAGAAACCTAGCCCAAAACTTGAAGAAATCCCTTAAATCCACCCTTGGGATAGGAGGAGGAGCTTGGAGAAGAAGGGAGAGGACCACCCTATGGCCATATGAACTAGAAGAAGGAAAAAATGGGTCATTTGGGGTTAAAATTCAAAGCGGGTAGAAAGGTAAAATCACACTTTTAATCCACCTAGACAAGTCACACAGTTTGCCTATACGGTTTACAAAATCATGCGACAACTGTGCAATTTACACTATCCAAGAGGGTCATGCTGCATGGTTTGCCTGCATGGTTTACCAAACCGTACACCAACCATGTGGTCACCACTATCCAAACTCAACATAAGTCGCACTGTTTCCTGGGTGAGGGTGCATAGTTTCACCTAACAGTGTGCTACCTGTTTCCAAGGCCAAAAATTTCATTTTTTTCACCAAAAATCTCCAAAGGAAACTAAGGAATAAATATGGGACCAAGAATAAACAAAGGATAACCTCAAAATTTAAAACTGTCAAACCTAGAACTCGAGAGAAATCCAAAACCCAAAATTTAAATCAGAACTAATAATGAACACAAAAATCTGAGTGTGACATGGAAGATTGATCTTTGGTGGTTTTAGGTGAGTCCCCCTCTTTTCTTCTCCCTATTTTCTCCCTATTGTTTGTTCGTAAGAGGTTGTTGTCAAGGGGAGATACTATTTTTGGTGTTGTTTTAGTAAGGGATTGATGTGGTGTGTTTTGTTATAGGTTGATCAAGGTGTCTTCCCTCATCTTGGTGTTTTTTGGTTGACTTCCTCTCAACCCAAACTTGTGAAGCAATTCAGAAAGCTTCGTTTGACCTAGGGGATCATTCAACTTTCTCCTAGTTGTAACATGCAGAAGGGATCATTCTTTTGTTTATCTTTTGGGAGAATATTATGAACTAGCTTAATGAAAATAACAAATTGGTTTAATTGAAATTTAAGGAGAAGGGGAATGAAACACATGTTTTACTAGTTTTCATGTTATTGTTGTTGAGATTATGCATGCTTGATGTCTTACTAAAAATCATGACCAATGGGGGATTTGTTTGTGTAGTAGTTAATATATTTGTTGAACCCTTGTTGTGTGATTCACTATGGGAAAATCAATTTTTTTTGCGATGGGTGGATGATCTATTGCAAATAGTCTGTCGATAAAGACTATTTGTGATGAGAATCACATCCCATCGCAAATAGTTGATAAAAAACAGTATTTGCGATGAGAATATCTTCTCATCACAAATATCTTTGGCGCACGATGTGTGCCAAACCATTGGAAGACTATTTGCGATGGGGATATACCCCCGTTGCAAATATCATCCCTTTTTTTGTTATTTGTGACGAGAGTTTATTCCCGTTACAAATAAACCATTGGTAGAAATGTATTTGCGATGGGTCCCATCGCAAATACTTTCCATCATTTTAAGTTATTTGCGATGATATTTTGTCCCGTTGCAAATAACTTGTCGGTAGAGGGTATTTGCGACGGAGCCCATCACAAATACTCTTTTTTACCGCCATCGTAATTAATAATGGTGGTACTATTTGTGACGGGTCCCGCTGCAAATAATATTATCTGTGATAGGATTCCCATCTTAAATACTCTTGTCATAAATGATCTAACCTATATATACCCCCCAATTTTTTTCTATTTCATTCTTTTCTGAACCCCTCCCACCTTCTCTGCACTCATATTCTTTTGTTTAAACTTTTCAAAGTTTTTAACTTTACAGGGGAGAAAGTTTCAAGCTCTGCATCTGCTGAAAGTTTCAGTTTTAAGGTATTTATTTAATGACTTTATTTTTTATTTTATTT
Source organism: Viscum album (assembly GCA_963277665.1). Classification (NCBI taxonomy): domain Eukaryota; kingdom Viridiplantae; phylum Streptophyta; class Magnoliopsida; order Santalales; family Viscaceae; genus Viscum; species Viscum album. Next base: position 989,851,453 of record OY728131.1, on the reverse strand, counting down.
ATTTTATTTTATATTAGTAATAATTGTTATTAATTAGCATTAATTAGATTTAATTAGAATTAGTTTTCTTTTTTGCATTAATTATTTTTAGAAATATTTAGTTTTAATTTGTAGTAGTGTTTTTAATTAAAAGTGTATAGTTTTAATTTGCAATAATTTGTTTTAATTATCAGTAATTAGTAATAATTAGTTGTAATTACTACTAATTAACTATAATTAGTAATAATTATCGGTAATTAGTAATAATTAGTTGTAATTGGTAATAACTTAGTAGAAATTATTAATAAACTGTTATAAACTAAAAAAATTAGTAAATTAATATAAATTTTGATAAATTAATAACATTTTTTTAAATTTATAAAAAAAATTAATATATAAAATTAGTATAAATTAATAAAAATATTACATTAGTACTAAATTTTTATAAACTAAAAAAATTAGTAAATTGATATTATTTACAATAAATTGATATAAAGTAGTATGAATTTGTAATTTGATATAATTTACAATAAATTGATATGAAAGAGTATAAATTATTATAAATTATTATAAATTAATAAAAAATTATATATATATATTTAAAAATATCATAATTAGTAACAATTCGTAAAAATTAGTAAAAATTAGTGGTAATTAGTAAAAAATAGTGGTAATTAGTAAAAATTTATAATAATTAGTGGTAATTAGTAGTAATTAGTAATAATTAGTGTAAATTAGTAATAATTAGTAATAAATTGTAAAAATTAGTAATAAATTGTTATAAACTAGTAAAAATTAGTGGCGATTAGTAATAATTAGTAAATAATAATAATAATTAGCAAAAATTAGTAATAATTTGTAAAATTAGTAAAAATTAATAATAATTAGTAATAATTAGTAATAATTAGTAAAAATTTGTTATAAATTAATAAAAATTAACAAATTGATAGAATTAATAATAAATTGATTTAAAATAGTATAAATTTGTAATTTGATATAATTTATGGTAAATTGATATAAATTAGTATAATTTATTATAAATTACTATGAAGTAATATAAATTGTTATAAATTACAATAAATTGATATAAAATAGTTTAAATGTTTAATTTGATATAATTTATGGAAAATTAATATAAATTAGTATAATTTATTATAATTTATTATAAAATAATATAAATTTTTATAAATTACAATAAATTGATATAAAATAGTATAAATTTATAATTTGATATAATTTATAATAAATTGATATATAATAGTTTAAATTATTATAAATTATTATAAATTATTTTAAGTTATTATAAATTAATAAAAAATTTATAAATTAAAAAAATTAAATTAGTATAATTAGTAATAATTAGTAATAATTAGTAATAATTCATAATATTTAGTTAAAATTAGTGGTAATTAGTAAAAATTAGTGGTAATTAGTAAAAATTTGTAATAATTAGTGTTAATTAGTAATAATTAGCGGTAATTAGTAATAATTAGTGGTAATTAGTAAAAATTAGTAATAAATTGTTATAAACTAACAAAAATTTGTAAAAATTAGTGGTAATTAGTAACAATTAGTAATGATTAGTAAAAATTATCAATAATTAGTAAAAATTAGTAAAAAATTGTTATAAATTAATGAAAAATAATAAATTGATAGAATCAATAATAAATTGATATAAAATAGTATAAATTTTTAATTTTATATAATTTAAATTAAATTGATATAAATTAGTATAATTTATTATAAATTACTATGAAATAATATAAATTGTTATAATTTACTAGAAAAGTAAAAATGAAATAGGTTGTTGACTTTTAGGTCACGAGCAATAAAAAATTTAGATATGGTTGACCCAAATTGGTCATTTCTCATGACCTAAAAGTTGAAAATTCTATGATTTACACATTTTTAGTAATTTATAATATATTTTATTACTTTATATTAAATTATACTTAAAATTAGCACTAATTTATAAAAAATAGTGATAATTACACAATATTAGCGATAATTTTAAAAAAATAAGTGGGACAGGTAGGATGTGACGCGTCGATGATAGGAGGAGGAGGAGATGCGTCAATGATGTGACACGATTGACATAAATTGGTGCAATGAAAAATTTGGACATGGTTGGTATATATTGGTTTCATCACATGAATATCGTAAAATCTATGATTTACACATTTTTAATTAATCATAGAATTTCTAGTCTTTAGATGATTGAAAATGACCAATTTGTGCCAAACATGTCCAAATTTGTTATTAGGTCACTAGAACCGGGGTAGGCAGAATGTGATGCGTTGATGGTAGCAACAACAATAGCATGAGGAGGAGATGCATCAATTCCAAAAGCAACATCATAAGAAGACAATAGAGTAAATGCAATAGTTATTATAAATTAGAAATATATAGTTTTAATCTGTAAAAAATAGTGATAAATTAGTAAACATTAGCGATACATTAGAAAACATTAACGATAAATCACTATAATTATTATAAATTAGTGTCAATTAGAAAAATAATTAAAAATTAGCAGTGATTAGTAAAGATTAGTAAAAATGAACATTAAATCACTATAATTAGTAAACAGTAATGGTAATTAGTAAAAATCAATGGCAATTAGTAAAAATCAATGGTAAATAGATAAAATTGACACTATTTACTGGTAAATTATATTTTTTTTTTAATTTTCTACTCTTTTTTGGATCGTCTTTTTCTTATATCAAATTATTAATACAAAAATTATTTATTTTATAGTTTTTAGAGAAATACAAAACAAGGAAGTTGACAAAAGTCTTTATTACATGATCGTGATTGGATAAATCATCGCAGGAATCCAAATGGTTCCAGTATAAATCCTTTATATATTGAGGGTGTTGAAGCTTTTTTATCATTTGTATCATCAAAACCAGAATTTGTTTAAGAAGGGAAAATTAAGTGCCCATGTAAAAAATGTGATTTGAGGAGGTTTGACATATTTGACAACATTGGGGGTCATCTATTTCATTTTGGTTTTTGAACAGAATATGTTTTCTGGTATAAACATAGTGAACATAGTTCCAGAGAAGATACTAATAATTTAGTTCCAGATCCATCATGATTTCAAAATTTTGTACATGATGTGGCTGATCCATATTTTTAACAAAATGAAACTTAAGATGATATTTATTTAACTCCGGAGTTGGAACCATATTAATTTTATGAGTAGTTGAAGTCTGCTAAATATACATTATATTCCAGTTGCAAGATAAGAAAATTTGAAGTGGTTGAAAAATTTATGGATATTAAATCGTATAATAGAATGTAAAATAGCTATTTTAATAAGATATTATCTTTGGTTAAACACTATTACCTGAAGGAAATGTGTTTCCTATAAATTTCTATGATAGTAAGACTGATTTGTTATTTGGATCTTGGTTATGGGAATATTCATGTATATTCAAATGAACGCATCTTATATTATGGTGAAAATGAGTCATCAGTTAGTTTTTCTACATGTGGAAAATCAAGGTACAAAGAGGATAAACTAGGGAAGTATGGATTCATTCCTATAAAATATTTGAGGTATTTCCCACTTACAACCAGATTACAATGTTTATTTATATCTCAGAACACAACGTCATTGATATCATGGAAAAAAAACATTTCAACCAGTAAAATATTAAATCATACTTATGACGGTGCTTCATGATTTTTGGACCAAATATATATGTCTTTTTATTTAGAAGCCTAAAACGTGAGATTGGGTCTTTCTACTAATGGTTTTTGTCCATTCAGTTCTTATGGTAGTCAATATTCTTATTGAATCATCTTTATCACCGTGTACAATTTATCTTATTGGATATTAATGAATGGGCCATATATCTTTTTGACCTTATTAATTCCAGTATATCCAAAAAAGAATATTGATGTTTATTTCAATCTATTGATTGATGAATTAAATTTATCATAGAGTAATGGTGTCAGTACATATAATGTTGTTGTAAAATAAAATAACCTAATGAAAGATGCATTAATGTTGACAATTAGTGACTTCCTAGTATATAACATGTTATTTGGATGGAGTACATATGGCCCAAAACCATTTTCATACTATATGAGTGAAAACAAAGTGTTTATGTTCATCAATATAAGAAAACCTTGTTTTTTTACTGTCACCAAATATTTATTCCTACTGATCATCCTTTTTGGAGGAACAAATATCATTTTAGAAAATGCACAATTGAAATAGATGGACTTACAAAAATGATCTTAGGTATTGAGTTAAAATATATTGTATCTTAATTACCTCTCATTACCTTTGGATTGACTATAAACTGACAAAAAATAGATGGCTTTGGGAAAGAACACAATTGGATAAAACCAAGCATTTTTTTGGGATCTTCCATATTGGTCTGATTTATTGGTCCTTCACATGTTGTATGTCATGCATATTGAGAAGAACTATTTTGGTAATATATTTTATACAGTTTTGGGCACACATAGTAAGACAAAAGATAATATAAAGGCATGATTAGTTCTTTTCTAAATTTGCAGGAGACTAGAACTTGAACTATTTAAAAATAATAGATAACATAAGTTAATGAAGATAAAAGAGTCTTATATAGTTTCCAAAGAAAATAATTTATTATTTTTTTATTAGATTGCAGATTTGAGGCTTCTAGATGGTTATGTTTCCAATTTGGCTAGATGTGTTAGAAATGGTCATGTTACTGGATTAAAAAGTTACGAATGTCATGTTATAATAGAAATAATTCTACCGATTGGATTTAGAGGTTTGTTGAATTCTATGATTTGGTATGTACTAACATAAATATCATATTTTTTTCTAGATATTTGTGCGGGACAACAAACTACAATGAACTAAGTAGACTATATATAGAGATCCAACCTTTTCTTATATAACTATTACATCATTTTAAAGATAAAAAAAATAATAGTATTACACATAGAGGATCCAAAGGTTTAGTGTCTTGGGCAAACTAGGAACATACATAACAATTACAACATCAAGCATAAACATTTATTTAATTTCTTCTTCTATAGCTTCTTATTGGCACTTGTTCTCTCATTAATACATGTATCCACTTGAGGATATACATCAAAAGGGGTGAGCTAAAATCCCAGTAAGAGGATAGATAAGAACAATATAGCATGGGGTGAGCATAATCATAACATGGGAAAAAGATCATGAACATGAGAGGAACATAAAAAAAAGACTTGAAATGTGGCAATGCATAAAAAGGAAACATCATGTCTTAGTGTTTAAATACCACACATACTTGTGAACCAAGATAGAATCTTATTCAAACATCATTTCACATTTAATCATGAGATTCATTACTTTACCCAATGCATTGGAGCACTGTATAATTCTGGGCGCACCTGTCATATTGAAACATTCATATCGCGCTATATAATTCCAGGCGCACCCGTCACATCATAACATTATCATCATCATGATTGCCACATAGAACACATAAAAAAAATGTACATAACTAACCCATGGAATTGAATGGGTTTAATCTCATAATAACACATTCATAAGCTTTGGGTTCCCAAAATAAAGAGGGAATAACATACATGTTACAAGAACCGTCCACTTTGAGTGAGAAGTAAAAGGGGTGTTCTTAAAAGGGAAGTTCTTTTAGAAAACATTTTTTTTGACATAAAAAACTAGTGAAAAACATTTATATCCCATAAAATTAAAGACAATGATGAAAAAATGATCTTTAAGGATTAACCATATAAAAAAGGAGTGAAAGAGGGAGAACCCTAAGGATGAAAGTTAGGTTTGAGAATTTCCCCTTACCTTGTATCTGAATGCTTCCTTCTCTTTAATGTCCTGTATAATGAAATTATATTTGTTAATTTTAAATATAGAACCTTTTTTACATTAATATGGTTCATTATGGTTTCATTAAATGATTTTATGTGCCTTTGGATGAATTATATAGTTTTAAAACATTGTTCGAGAATGTTTGTTTTCATGGTTTTCTTGAGTGATTCACTTGTATTCTTAAATTGATGTTTGGGTAGAACATGGGTAAACATCCAGAACTGATATTACATGTTATTAATGATATTAAAGGATATTTAATGATCTTATAATGAATCATATTTTATCCATGTGGATGAATCATTAGATAAGAATTAAATGATGATTGTTTGGGTTAATTAGAGCGATTTTTTGATCATAATGAACTTGTTTTATTTTATCACTAGAACTATAGTAATAAGTTAGTTTAAGAAATTTAAATAGAAGATAATACATATAAATTGTTCTGGTTCAACCATAAGAATGGTTTCATGACCATATCTGAAGGTAGAAATGGAATAATAAAGCATGTCGTTCTTGAAGGTGATAAATTAACACCTCACGAACAACATTCTCTTTAAAAAAAAGGAATACGGAAAGGGGGTTGGATGATATAATATCCCATTAGAATAATAAAATTACATTATATTTATAATAATAGAGTTACAATACAATTTAGTTGAATATAGTTGGGGAGAGATCAAGAAATTAACTTGAACTTGAAAGGAAATTAAAGGAGAAGATGGAGAGAAATTACCTCTTAAATCTTCTTCTTGAGATCCTCCTTAAGGAAGCTAGGCTCGGTCTTTTGATGAGACCATCAGCTCTTGGATGTGGGAGAGGGGATAGGTAAGAGGTTTGGGCAGATTTTAGAGAAATCTTGGAGCTTGAGAGGTGTGAGAAAACGAGGGTGTGAAGGGTGTCTTTTATAGTGGAGGGGAGAGGAGTTTCCTTAATATAAAATTCATTAGTTTATTAATTTCCCCTAAGATAAGGAATAGTGAGTCCTCATTGACCAATAATATTAATTTTATCATGTGATCCCGAACCAAGTGGTCTTAAATCATTAGAACACCACCCATGACTCTATAATTAGCTTATTTAGCTTATTTTGTAAATTATGGTATTTCACTATTCATCAAAAATTCAAGTATCTCAGAAAAATCCCAAAATTTTACCCCAATCATTGTTCGACGTGTATAATCCAAAAATGAAGTCCAATTTTCAAAAATAATTTTCTAAATATTATTAATTTAATATTTAATTAAAATCATAATTTACTTAAAAAAACAGTTTTTTAAAATTAAAACTGATTTTATAGTGCTTTCAAAAATTACGTAGGGTCTTGTAAAATTATCTAAAAACTATAATACATTGATTCAATAATTTATGAATACATTTTAGGGAAATAAATTTTCTTTTAAATTAATTAATTAATTATAATTATTTATTTATGACTTACAAAATACCAAAATGTTTACTAAGGTCAAATTGTCACTTTCTAAGATGTCTAAATTTTATTTAATCATTCATGGGTAAGGTTACTATTATGTTGGATGATTTACTATTCATAAGGGTAGGTTACTATTCACCAAAAACTATTTTTATTTTATTAGACTCCAAAAATCATCTTGAACACAACCATGTATGTCAGATTTTCGAAATTCAAAACATATAAGTGACAAACTTATGTTTAGAGGTCATTTAGAACTTAGTAGTTCATTATGTTGTGTTTTCATGTGATTTTATGACATAATTATAAGAAGGGACTTTCCATTTAAAAACTTTGGGTCATTACATTCTTCCCCCCTTAAGAAATTTCGCCCCCGAAATTTCACTTTACACAAACAGGTGAGGGTACTTCTCCTTCATTGCCTCTTTCGGTTCCCAAGTTGCTTCCTCAAACTTATGGTTCCTCCACAAAAATTTGACAAGATAAGTTCTCTTGTTGTGTAGAACCTTATCTCTCCGATCCAGAATCTTTACTGGCTACTCCTCATAGGAGAGATCATCTCCCAGCTGCACCACCTCTGAGTTTAGTACATGTGAGGGGTCTGGTATGTACTTCCTCAGTAGTGATACATGAAACACATCATGAACTTGATCCATATTTGGTGGAAGTGCAAGACGGTAGTCCATGGCTCCTATGCGGTCAAGGATCTCGAAGGGGCCCATATACCTTGGGCTTAGTTTCCCTTTCTTCCTGAATCGCATAACTCTCTTCCATGGAGATATTCGAAGGAAGACTTTATCTCCAACGTCAAACTCCAAGTCCCTTAGATAGTTGTCAAAATATCTCTTTTACCAACTTTGAGCAGCTTTTATGTGTTTCTGGATGACTTGAACCTTCTCTGTTATCTCTTGAACAAGATCGGGTCCAAGTAGCTTTCTTTCTCCAACTTCATCCCAACAGGTTGGAGTTCTACATCACTTTCCATACAGAGCTTCATATGGAGCCATCTGAATACTCGAGTGGAAGCTATTGTTGTATGAGAACTCAACCAATGGGAGATGCTAATCCCATCCTCCTTTGAATTCTAGAGAGCAGGCTCTTAACATATCTTCAAGCATCTGAATATTTCTTTCAGACTGGCCATCAGTTTCGGGGTGATAGGCCGTGCTGAAATTTAATTCAGTACTCAAAGCATGTTGAAGGCTCCTCCGAAATTTAGATGTGAACCTTGGGTCATGGTCAGAGACAATTGAGAGTGGAACACCGTGTAGTCTCACCACTTCCTTCACATATATGTTTGCAAGTTGTTCAAGCGATAGGTCTTCTTGAATAACGATAAAATGGGCAGTCTTGGTGAGCCGGTCAACCACAACCCATATCGCATTATTTCCTTTTGACGTCTTTGGGAGACCCGTGACAGAGTCCATAGTAACATTTTCCCATTTCCACATGGGTATAGGAAATGGCTACATCATACCTTTGGACTTTTTTCGCTCAGCTTTAACTTGCTAACATACCAAGCACCTTGATATATATTCCGCAATCTCCTTCTTTATGTTATCCCACCAGAAGTGTTCTCGGAGATCACGGTACATCTTGGTACTCCCAGGATGGATAGAGAATGTTGAGCTATGTGCATTTTCCAATAGCTCCTTCTTTATCCCGGGTGATGAAGGCACACAAAGCCGCGTTCCAAACCGAATCACACCATCATCGTCGATATGGAACTATGACATCTTCCCTTCCTTTACTAAATTCACCCTATTTTGTATCTCCACATCATCCCTTTGTGCTTCCTTAATCTTCTCTTAGATGGATGGTTGCACAATAATTTGGGAAAGGTAGGATATATCCCCTGCCCTTATGATTTCCAAATCCATTATTTGCATATCCAATAAGATAGGGTCTTTCTCAATCCATAGCATAGATAGAGTAGCAGGTTCTTTTCTTCTTAGTGCATCAGCTACCTTGTTCGCCTTTCCAGGATGATAGTGAATAGAGGAGTCATAATCCTTGATTAGCTCTAACCATATCCTTTGACTCATGTTGAGTTCCTTTTGTGTGAATATATACTTTAGGATCTTGTGGTCGGTGTATATGTCACACTTCTCGCCATAAAGGTAGTGCCACCAGATTTTCAAGGAAAAAATCACGGTTTCCAGCTCTGGATCATGCATCGGGTAGTTATACTCATGGATCTTCAAGTATCGTGAGGCATAGGCTATCACATTATCATTTTGCATGAGTACACAACCCAAGACTTTCTTTGAAGCATCACTGTATATCACAAAACTTTCTCCAATTTTCAGTAGTGTGAGTACAGGTGTAGTGATCAACCTTCTCTTTAGCTTCTTGAAGCTTCCCTCACATTCTTCCATCCATACATACTTTACCCCTTTCCTTGTTAACTTAGTTAGCGGGCTTGACAATCGTGAGAAGTTTCTCTAAAAACATAGGTAGTACCCAACTAATCCAAGAAAACTATAGATTTCTATGACACTAGAGGGCCTGGGCCATTCCTCAATAGCCTTTGTCTTTGAAAGATCCACATAAATTCCCTCACTTGTGATCACATGTCCCAAGAACGTGACTTGCTTCATCCAAAAGTCACACTTGTTGAACTTGGCATACAACTTCTCCTTTCTCAATGTCGCCAAAACAAGTCTTAGATTTTCTTCATGTTCCTCCTTTCTCTTGGAGTAGATGAGAATATAATCAATAAATACTACCACAAATTTGTCGAGGTAATGTCTAAAGAATCTATTCATCAAATACATGAAGATTGCATGGGCATTAGTAAGTCCAAATGGAATCACAAAAAATTCACAGTGCCCATACCTTGTTCGGAAGGCAGTCTTCTGAATATCTTCCTTCTTTACCTTTACCTGATGATATCCAGAGAGGAGATCCACCTTTGAGAAGTATTGATCACCTCTTAACTGATTGAACAAGTCATCAATCCTTAGGAGAGGATACTTGTTCTTTATGGTGATCTTGTTGAGTTCCCGATAATCGATACACAGCTGCATTGTTCCATCCTTCTTCTTCACAAAGAGCACTGGTTCACCCCAAGGTGATGCACTAGGGCATATGAACCCTTTGTCCATATTCTCTTGAAGCTGCTTCATTAACTCTTCCAATTAAATAGAAGCCATCCTATAGGGACACTTCAAGATAGGAGTAGCTCCAGGTATGAGTTCAATTGAGAACTCTACCTCATGATCCGGGGGAGTAATTCTAGGTAACTCTTTGGGAAATACATCACCGTATTCCCTCACGATGGGCATTTCCTCAAGGTTGTCACTTTTCTTCGACTCAACCATTTGGGCGAGGTACGCTTCTTCATAGGTAATCAACACCCACACCATTGAAGGATTTTTCAATGGAGATTCATGATCTTCATTTAATTTGTAGAGGAGTATGGGATGGTTCAGAATATGAAAAGATATTTCCTTTTCCCGACAGTTGATATGTGCTCTATATAACGAGAGCCAATCTATTCCCATTATAACATCAAATTCCACCAAGGAAAGTATTACGAGATTTTCCAGAAGAATCTTCCCACATACACCAATAGGAGAAGAGTCAAACACTTGGGTTGTAATGATTGAACCACTTGGTGTTTTTACAGATATCTCTACTTAAAGGTTTTGGGGATTTGATTCTATAGTTCTAGAAAACTTGCAAGATATAAAGGAATGCGTAGAACCAGAATCAAATAAGAATTTTTACATTCTTGAGTGAATAGAAAGTGTACCTTGTATGACTTCATTATCTTGCTCCACTTCCACAGTAGTGACGACATAATCCTTCCCTTGTTCTTTTGGCTTTGGTGGCTACTGACACTGATTACCCTCGAGAACTCGAGGTTTAGTGCACTGGTTTGCATAGTGCCCTAGCTCCCTAAAGTTGTAGCATTGAACCATGGGTTGTTCTCTCTTTTCATCAGCTACATTCTCCTTCCTTTTCATGTATTTCTGACACTCTTGAACATGATGTCCTTCTTTCCCACACTTGAAGAATTTTCCCGTCCCTTTGAGGCAGTTCCCATGGTACAACTTCCCACATTTTTGGCATGTGGGTCGTTGAGTTTTCTTCCCACTTTTGTCATTAGATCCTCCAGCTTGAAACTCCATCTTTCGTTTCTTATCCCCATATCCATGGGACCATTCTCCAAACTCCATCTCCACTTTGAGAGCACATCGAACAAATTCTTCATAACTCCCAAAGTCTCGAATTTAAAGAGCCTTTCGAAGGTGTGGTTTTAATCCACTAAAGAATCTATCAATTTTGCTATCATTGTTGATAACAAAACCCAAAGCGTACCTTTCAATCCTTGTGAAATTATCTTCATAGGTTGTGACAGATTCTTCTTCTTTTTTCTTGAGATCTATGAATTATCTATCCATCTTTGTGCGAAGAGTTCTTGAGAAATACCTGTTAAGAAACATTATCTTAAAGTCTTCCCATTCCATCTCTTCAATTTCCTCCCTTGGCTTGGTGTTCTTAATCAAATCCCACCATTGATCGGCTTCTCCATCTAGAAAATAAACGACTAGGGTCACCTTCTCTGTCTCAGAACAGTGAAGCATAGAAAAGATCTTCTCCATGGAGTTGACCCACTGTTCTGCAACTAGTGGATCAGAAGATCCACAAAATGTTGGTGGTCGTTGCCACATAAAACATTCGATAGCCAGTTTCTCCCTCTTTGGTAAAGGAGGATGTTCCCCATTATTATGGTTATTGTTAATAACCTGAGATAATTGGGTAAGAATCGACATGAAGTTTTGAACTCCACCTCCCAAATCATTGGGGATGTCATTCAGGCAATCATTGCATTGGCCCTCGCACGAGTTGTTGGCCTGATTTCTCCTGGTTCCACCATTTTCTAAAATAGAAAAGGTTAGAACAAAACATAAGTTCACAATTCATGATTAACTTATTAATTTAAAAAATTTATACCAAAAACATAACATATGGGATCCCTATGTAAATATTCTTGTGTGCATTTTTGTACTTAGTCTCATGCTAGAGGTTTTCTCTAGGGTTCAGTAATCCTAATTCCCAAATTAACTAAACCCTGCCTCTAATACCAACTATAGTGACCCAACCTTTTCTTATATAAATATTACATCATTTTAAAGATAAAATAATAATAGTATTACACATATAGTATCCAAAGGTTTAGTGTCTTGGGCAAACTAGGAACATACATAACAATTACAACATCAAGCATAAACATTTATTTAATTTCTTCTTCTCTAGATTCTTATTGGCACTTGTACTCTCCTTAATACATGTAGCCACCTTAGGATATATATCAAAAGGGGTGAGCTAAAATCCCAATAAGAGGATATATAAGAATAATAAATCATTGGGTGATCATAATCATAACATGGTAAAAGATCATGAACATGAGAGGAACATAAATAAAAGACTTGAAATGTGGCAATGCATAGAAACGAAACATCATGTCTTATTGGTTAACTACAACACATACTTGTGAACCAAGATAGAATCTTGTTCACACATAATTTCACATTTAATCATGAGATTCATCACTTTACCCAATGCATTGGAGCGCTGTATAATTCTGTGCGCACTCGTCACATTGAAACATTCATATCACGCTATATAATTCCGGGCGCACCTGTCACATCATAACATTATCATCATCATGCTTGAAAAATAGAACACATATAAAAAATGTACATAACTAACCCATGGAATGGAATGGGTTTCATCTCATAATAACACATTCATAAGATTTGGGTTCCCAAAAGAAAGAGGGAATAACATACATGTTACAAGAACCGTCCACTTTGAGTGAGAAGTAAAAGGGGTGTTCTTAAAAGGGAAGTTCTTTTGGAAAACATTTTGTTTGACATAAAAAACTAGTGAAAAACATGTATATCCCAGAAAATTAAAGAAAATTATGAACAAATTATATTTAAGGAGTAACCATATCAAAAATTAGTGAAAGAGGGAGAACCTGAAGGATGAAAGCTGGGTTCGAGAATTTCCCCTTACCTTGTATCCAAATGCTTCCTTCTCTTTAATATCCTGTATAATGATATTATATTAATTAATTAGAAATACAGAACCTTGTTTAAATTAATATGGTTAATTATGGTTTCATTAAATGATCTTATGTGCCTTCGGATGAGTTATATAGTTTTAAAACATTGTTCGAGAATGTTTGTTTTCATGGTTTTCTTGAGTGATTCACTTGTATTCTTAAATTGATGTTTGGGTAGAACATGAGTAAACATACAAAACTGATATTACACATTATTAATGATATTAAAGGATATTGAATTATCTTATAATGAATCATATTTTATCCATGTGGATGAATCATTATATAAGAATTAAATGATGATTGTTTGGGTTAATTAGAGCGATTTTTCGATCATAATGAACTTGTTTTATTTTATCACTAGAACTATAGTCATAAGTCAGTTCCAGAACTTTAAATAGAATATAATACATATAACATGTTCTGGTTCAACCATAATAATGGTTTCATGACCAGATCTGAAGGTAGAGATGGAAGAAGAAAGAATGTCGTTCTTGAAGGTGATAAATTAACACCTCACGAACAACGTTCTCTTTAAAAAAAGGAATATGGAAAGGGGGTTGGATGATATAATATCTCATTAGAATCATAAAATTCCATTATATGTATAATACTGGAGGTAAAATACAATTTAGATGAAGATAGGTGGGGAGAGATCAATAAATGAACTTGAACTTGAAAGGAAATCAAAGGAGAAGAGGGAGAGAAATTACCTCTTAAATATTCCTCTTGAGATCCTCCTTAAGGAAGCTAGTATTGGTCTTTTGATGAGACCGGAAGATCTTGGAAATGGGAGAGGGGATAGGGAAGTGGTTTGAGATGAGTTTAGAGAAGTATTGGATCTTGAGAGGTGTGAGAAAATGAGGGTGTGAAGGGTGGCTTTTATAGTGGAGGGGTGAGGAGTTTCCTTAATATAAAATTCATTAGTTTATTAATTTCACCTAAGACAAGGAATAGTGAGTACTAAATGAACAAGAATAGTAATTTTATCATGTTATCCCGAACCAAGTGGGATTACATCAGCAGAACATCACCCATGACTCTATAATTAGCTTATTTAGCTTATTTTGTAAATTATGGTATTTCACTATTCATAAAAAATTCAAGTATCTCAGAAAAATCCCAAAATTTTACCCCAACCATTTTTCGACGTGTAGAATAAAATAATGAAGTCTATTTTTCAAAAATAATTTTCTAAATATTATTAATTTAATATTTAATTAAAATTATAATTTACTTAAAAAAACAGTTTTTTAAAATTAAAACTGATTTTATATTGCTTTCAAAAATTACGTAGGGTATTATAAAATTATCTAAAAACTATAAGACATTGATTCAATAATTTATGAATACATTTTAGGGAAATAAATTTTCTTTTAAATTAATTAATTAATTATAATTAATTATTTATGACTTACAAAATACCAAACGTTTACTAAGGTCAAATTGTCACTTTCTAAGATGTCTAAATTTTATTTAATCATTCATGGATAAGGTTACTCTTATGTTGGATGATTTAATATTCATAAAGGGTTATATTATTATTCATAAGGATATGTTACTATTCATAAGGGTTGGTTACTATTCACCCAAAATTATTTTTGTTTTATTAGACTCCAAAAATCATCTTGAACGCAACCATGTATGTCGGATTTTTGAAATTCAAAACATATAAGTGACAAACTTATGTTTAGAGGTCACTTAGCACTTAGTAGTTCATTATTTTGTGTTTTCATGTGATTTTATGACATAATTATAATAAGGGAATTTCCATTGAAAAACTTTGGGTCGTTACACTGTAAGAAGATGTTGTTTTAATTTTATGTAAATTGGAAAAAATTGCATTGGATTTCTTTGATTCAATGAAACATTTGATATTACATTTGTCGTATGAAGAAAAATGTAGAGGGTTAGTACAATTCTGATGGATGTACCCATATGAGAGATACATGTAGAAATTGAAGAAAAAGGTACGTAAAAAATCATTGGTTAAAGGATCAATTCCAGAAGCTTATTTGTAAGAGGAAATTTCTTTTTTCTACCGTAATTATTTTCAATCTGAATATCCCTCAAAACATAAAAGAATGGGCTGTAATAAGGGAAATGTTTACAATGAAATGAATAATCAATTATCAGTTTTTAATCAATCTTAACTTGGCTTTGGTGGAGTTCATGAATGATGATTTTCAGATGATGAACATCATAGGGCTCATACAGATATTCTGCTCAACTTTGAAGAAATGACACTATTTGTACAGTGAGTGATACTATCACTTATTTTATATTTTTTTAAGTAAATTAATATTATTTTATTTGTTGGTTATATGATAATAATATCATGAAATAGTTTCCCCAAATTATAGAAACTTCCCTTGAATAACGTTGGCAAAATGATTTTTCCTATTGGTTTCAAAAACTGGTAAAGTAAATTGTTTATGGTTAAAAATATAAAATTAATTTATTACTTCTTATATTGATAATTTTTTTTTTCAAATTTTCAGGAATCTCAATACGCTAATAAAATTGATAATTGATTGTGTGTATTGAGTAACCCGCCATCCAAAATGATTAAATCTTATAATTCATTTGTGGTGAATGGTTTTCAATTTCATACATGTGCATATGGTGAATCAAAAAAAATAATGAATATTGGTGTTTTTTGAGAGGATATCATCATAGAAAAAGTGAAGTTGAATTTTATGGATTACTGGAAGAAATAATTAAACTCTGTTATCTTGGAAAAAATCACATAACAATGTTTAAATGTCATTAGTTGGATACTGATAGAGGCTTTCATGTTCATCCGCACCATGGAATTGTTGATATTAAATGTCATGAACCAGCCTGAGTCGACCCTAAAACGGTCATTCAGGCCGCTCTGCGATAAGTCCTAAAAAGTGTTCCCAATCCTCCTAGGATGGAGACAAGCACTTAGGGAATCAATAGAGTATATAGGGGAACAATTTCTCCCAAATATAAATAATAAGGAAAATAGTGGAAAGAAAGTATAGCCCAATACACATTTATATAAAAATTGAACCGACATAATTTATACGACAAAACTGAAAGTACAACTGAATGATACAACTAAACTGACCAGACTTGATGACCAACTAACTCCATATGACCTCTCTGGTAACTCTCCAACACAATGATCCCATGTTTCTCATGGTGATTGAACTCAAGCTAAAACCTGCACAAGGGCTAAAAACAGAAGAAGACTATAGGCGTGAGTATTAAAACTCAGTAGGTTATCCTGATATTCTATTACCAATAAAATTCCTTTAAAATAAAAGAAACATCAATTTAATGTTTTAAACACAATATATAAAATAATGTTTTCAAAACAAGGTTCCATGCTATAGAATTTATTAGACAAAAGATTGCAAGTTTTATACACAAGAATGCTAGAACAATTTCCAAAGATATGCAACTTCAAAATGAAAACAATTTTCAAGAGGGATACTTTAAATAAAGTAAACTTTTAAATAAAACACACATGAAACTAAATTTTCCAACCAAATACACTGTATTCCAATGGTGAATATAATATATCCAATGAGAACTAGTCACATGAACACCCCTAGGCACTAGTTTGTTGTGAGCCCCATGTACCTCGTATCTCAGTGTGAAAGTAACCATAAAAATATATGTTTTCATGAAAGATCCACTAGTAGGGAATATACCCATAACCTAGTGGTCCCCAATCATCACCATTATAGTTTTGTTAGTGTTTTCAATGTCAAAATTTCTAATTGAAACATGGAAAAAAACCACTCTAGATCACTAGCATATTAGTACACGTCCGCCCACCTAGATACCCAGGTTTCCCTCTTTGTGATCAATAAAGTTACACATGTTATTAATAAACATTGCACATGAAAATAACATTCCCAAATCATAAACACACATAAAATTCCGCAAACATGTTTTACATTTCTTTCACGGATCAATAAACCACTTAATATTTTTATAAAGCAATTTCAAGAATTGTAATGAGGCTTTGCCCATAAAATCCATTCAAAAATGAACTTTTTAGACCAAAAACCAACCAATAACATATAAAAATAGATTTTTCAGTCCCAAAACCATTTATTAAATCAATTTCATGAATCATAAAATGACCCCAAATGATACAACATAAAATATATAGGAAAACCATCTTTATAAGAAAAATGTCAAACAAGCCTTTAAGAATTCTTCACAAAAACAACATTTATCAAAAGTAACAATTAAAACATTCATAAATAGGTGTAAAAACACCATTGGAAGAAAAAAATCATTTACTTAAACCCCTTAAAAATTCAAGTTACACATTCAAAACCCACCCATTTCTATAAAGATGCCAAACATGCCTTCCATTGGCAACACATGACAAAGCACCTTAAAATAACTTACTCATTTCATTATAAAACCTAAAACCAGATTTCAACCCATATAAGGAACCCAAAAAACATTGATTCGCATGCTAAAAACATTTTTCATAAGCCAAACCAATCATTTTACAACACCTTGAACACACAATAGCCAACCTAGCACTTTCTCAAAAATGAGGCATGAAACATTTAATAAATTAAACTCTATTTAACATTAAAAAGGATAAAAATCCAAATTTTCATTACAAACACTTATTTAATTACTTAAACTAGGTCATAAACATCATAAACCATATGTGGAAACCACCAGAACATTTATTTAAACAAGTGGTGTGCACGTTTATATGAAACAAAAAAAATGTATAAAAGGTGATAAAAATATAAAAAAGATGAAACTTAAATAATAAAGGTTAGTTCTTGGGAGAACCTACATCAAAACCAATACGAAATGAAAATTCACACCCGATAACACCTTTTGAGGGTTTATAAACCCTAAACCTATTAATACCAGCCCAAAATGAAAAAAAACCCATAAAAATCATGGTATAACATAACACAAGGTCATTCATGACTAGGGGAGAAGATAGATCCAAGAAAAAATAGAAGGAGGAGAAATGAGAAGGAAACTTACCTTGATAACTAGAGAAATCTTCATCTTCCCTTATATACACACCATTAAAGGAGAGGTAATGTATTGGAACTCAATGGAGAGAATCCTTAGTTCTGGATGAACCAATAAAATAATATTTTGTGGGAAAATAGTAAAAACTGAATGATTTATGAAAGAAACAAATTACCTTTTTAAATATGGATGATTTAAGAAACCTTGAGTAAGTTCGCCCTAATCCCTAATGAAGATGAGGTAAAAATAGGGAAAATGGAACATGAGGGTGAGACTAGGGTTCTTGGTCTCTATTTAGAGGTGTAATGAGTGAAAAATATTAAAAAATTAATAATATATAAAAGAAACAAAATATTTTTTTAAAAATGGAAATGAGCTCATGGGCTGGACCAATACCTGAATAAATAACCCAAATCCACCATGATTATGAATTCATAAGGATTCCAAATGGATATGGTGGTTTGAATAGGTCAGGGGATTCCAAGTGGGAAGTTTAATTGGTGATTTTTTTTAAAAATGAAGGAGTTATAAAAGAAACAAAATTTGTTTTTAAATTTGGAAATGGACTCATGGTTTGGCCCAAATCTTGAAGTAACAATACTTTTCTCCAAAAACCCACAAACAAGCTATGGGGAACCCATGGTAGGATAATTATACATATATGTAAATTAAAAACTCAACATTCATCTCACCCAAAACCCAAGAAAAGGATCTGTATTTCCAATGAATCAGATCAAAACCAATACATGAAAAACCGGGTGTGACATTAAATATAAAATCCTTCTTGCAGTAAATAAAACATTTTTATTAGCTCATCAGGAATATCAAATTTATTATAGAAATTATTGTACTAATTCAATATATTTAAGTTATTGGTGGAGTATAATAAAAATTAAATATCAAAATCAGTTTATCCAAAGTGAATGTGGTTCCATTTAAGTTCAAGGAATTGAAAATTTTCAAGAGACAAATTCAAATACATATTTTCCACAAAGAGACAAGAAAATTTATGATGACACCCAAAAGTTATGGGTAAATGGTGGTGATGATGTTATTGATATAAAAAATTAATTTTAAATATAAAGTGATGATGAAGTTGAAAATCCTATGGAAATTGATGACACTGAGGAGGAATATGAAGATATTGATACTATCATATATGAAGATGTAAATAAAGATAGAGAATGACACTATTACTTATTGGTTATAGTCAATATATATATATATAATACTCATATTCAATTATTTACTAACACCTTTGATTTCATGTTTTAGATGGTCAATGAGACTTATGATGACATCTTCTGTGACCTCTAAGAGGTTGTACTACCTAGTGATGAGCCTGGCGATATGTCACCAGACCCTCAAGTTCCTATAATTTCCTCGTCGACTCGGAGGGTCCAGGTTCTTGTGAGTATTATGATTCCTGACCCTATTCCTGAGTAATGTCCACGTCTTGAATTCGATCCATGCATGTAGTGGTATGATCAGTTGTATATTTTAGTTAGTTTTCATTACTTTTCATTAATTTATTTATGTACTAATTGTTTAATTATTTGTTTTGTTTTTTTCACATCTTTTCACATATAGTTATTGGGAAGGGGAGTGTTATTTTGAAAAACTATTTTTCTGAGGTATGGGTGATGTGGGATCAGGTTCCCATTGATGTTTGATAGTGCATGTTTGATCACTAGATGGTACATAAATAAATAATAGTTATTCTGAAATTTATTTAATTATTAACTTTATATTATTACAAAATATAGGGTTTATGGTATCCCATTGATGATAGCATGCTGAGTTCTATCAGGGAGGTCTGTGAGTTGTTTATACGTGAGAGCTACCATCAATTTTTGCACAATTTGGAGAGAATGACCATGAAGAAGGCGAGAGTCGCCAATTTTGACCAATCTTGTTGTACCCATTGACCTGATTATATCTCATCTCATATTTGGGATGGATTATGTTCATACTAGATGAGAGATATTTTTTAGAGGAGAGTGTCATTAGGGCGGTAGAACCAGGGGAGGCAGGAGGTGACAGATCACGCTGGTTGTCATATATTAAGTATGCATCCACGACATATGATAAGTACTTTTTTTAATAATTTATATAATTTTAAATGTAAATTGTTTATTTTATAATCATATAGGTATTTGAACATATCAATATTACAGACTTCAACATTTATAAGAGGATGTACAATGATACTTTCACTATAGAGACTATAGGTGGTTGCTACCATCGGATTGTGGTTAGTATAATTTTTTTTTAAGTTTATAAAAATTAACTAAAAATAATATTTTAACTATTTGAATTTCAAATTGTAATTGAAGGACTAATATGAGGTTTTGAATTCTCAAACACAGGATGAGAGTTAGGCTGAGATTGAGAGTCAAACCATCAGTGTGGTAGGATTCGATGATGCATCATGGATACATGTGACACAATATGCTTTCAAGAAGGGGTGAGTGGTTGGTATCAGTTCTCAACTAACGCTTGGTAGTTTTATGGTACTGTTGTATGGTCGATGTCTAGATCGAGGGTAGCTTGTGGAGTGTCATCATAATTAGTATCATAGTACTAGGAGAAGGTGTGATCTCAGAGTGAGGTTATTGAGACCATGTGTAGGGAGAAGATGAGCTCTGTCTATAGCACCAACAAAAAGAGGAGATGCGACGATGGAAGGATTAGTAGAATGGGTACATGCAGTGCCTTGATCAGGCTTAGGGATGGAGTGCCCTCCCCCTCCTCTTCTATATAACCCCCTCCCTCTCCCCTCCCCATCCACATTTATGGATACATTATGGACATATTTATTATGTTAAAATTTAAATGAAAATATTTTATGAATTTTTATTATTATTTTAGATGTTTATTTATTACAATTTTTAAAATTACTTTGATATTTTTTATTTTTTATTTATTTTTTAAACTTATTTGTGATGGGTCTTTCACTCATCTCAAATAATAATTTGTGACACCTTTTTCGGTGATGGGTTATTTGCGATGGGGTCCCATCGTAAATAACCCATCACAAATAATCTATTTTCTAGTTGTGATTGTTTGATATCACCTTAAAATAAATTGGATAAAAACATATATTCAACTAATGAATTGGTTACCCATATAATTTTGGTTTTTATGAGAATTCCCTTAAAATTAAAGTGAATGTGATAAGAAATCCCAATCTTAAATTTGAAATAAGTTATGTGAATGTGTGAAAAGTGGTTGTGATGTGGTCATGATGTGTGGTTGTGGTGTGTGGGGAAGATGTGATGAGATTTAGGTATTAAATGTGGCGTTCGTGATATAAAATTGGTAGTTCTATGTGGTGGTTGTGATGGGAAGTGGTGGTGATGTGAAATGGTAGCAATGTGGGGCTTATTGGTATGAGGAGGATGAGTTGTTCTATGCTGTGTTTGTGTTGTGCAGTGTTTTTATAATTGATTAACAATAATAGAATAAATTGTTAATGATGGAACTAAAATGGAATGGGTTGTACTGTCTAATGAATGATTGCTTTAAAATGGGAAGTTTGGTTAATATGAATTAAATAGGCTGAAAAAATTAATTTGGTTGGTAATGTGAAAATATGTAATTTGGATTAATTTGAGAAAGAAGATGAAATGTGGATTATGTATTGTTTATTTCTTATGTGGTGTTATGAATTTAGTGGTGGTAGTAAATTAGTGAAGGTTTTGAGGCTTTGGGGGTGATGTTATGAGTTGGGATGGTACTCTTGTTGTTAATCCATAGGTTTTACTTCTATATTATGATATATATAGACACATGAACACACATTGTATCTTTGTTTTGATTTTTATACACACCCCACCTGCATCAAGAACCATTTTCTAACAACCAAATGTTTTGGTGGTGTTTTCCCAATATTCTTATGGTGAGGATGGATGGCTAGCTACCCGCTCTTCCCCGCTCTCTCTTCCAGACGATGCTGATATATACGGGTTGTGATGAAAAAAAGTTAAAAGTGCACTAGTGGTGATGTTTGATGAGATGATGAGGTGATTCATGGTGTGGTTCATGCATGTTATGATGAGGGCATGATTTTTATTTACTTCATGTTCATGATACCCTATTATCATGGTTATGGTTGTAGTTGAGATGTGATGTGATGGCCTAGGTGTATTTGGGCGAGATGTGATGTGGTGGCCCAGGTGTTTTCAGGCGAGATGTGATGTGATGTGATAACCTAGTTGTCTTTAGGTAGGTTTATATATGGAAGATATGAATGCTCTATGACGTACGGTGTTGGGGGTGTGAGAGTGGAAAATTAGTGGGAAATAGGTGTGATGTACTATTTTTTATCGATATGATTCTTATTATGTTACTATAATTAGATGTTTTATTTGGTGAGAATGTCATGGTGAGGATGAGATTATTTAGTTAACCTATTTATATGATATTGGTTTTTTGTTTTCTCATTGGTACATTAGTATGTTCTTTTCACATGTGTATGATAGAATTTGTGTATGATCCTACTGAGTATACTTGTATGCTAACCCTTCATATATACAAACTATTTTTCAGGTTTCTAGGAGGAATTCATGGTCCATGATAGACATTTCTAGCTCAAACTCTAGAGTGTTGTAGTGTCACTACCTTAGGGTTTTCTTTTGGTATTTTATTTGGATACCCTTTGTATCTATTTACTTTATACATGAATTTTAGGATGGGTTTGGATTCATTTTTTATATTATGTTATATACTTTCTTGTGGTTGATTTATACTATTTCTTAATCCTATTTTATTGATGAAATACCTTCTATTTATATGATATTTTTACACCCTTGGTTCTTTTTTCAACCCAGGTCCTATTGAAGGTGGTACTTGGGGGTCATTATCTCTCTTTCTTTATTACTAGCCCAGTAGGGGTACCTTTGGAAGGAGGGGTCATAGAAGATTGGTATCAAAGGTTTTGGTTGAGAGATAAGATGAATTTTGGAGTTAACCATTGTATGGATTTCATGGTTTGGTAGGGAAACAATGTCAGTTGATCTTGGTGCATGACATATGCTAGAGAAGACTGGTTGGGACATTGGATTTTATCCCCCCCATGATCTAATGCAAGAACTCAATTATAACGAATGACCAAGTTAGGTGGCTCCTCTTAGAGGGTAAAGACCCAGTAATGGTACATTCATCATTATTTCTTGTGTTCTTATCTGAATTGGGTGGTTCTGAGAAGTTAAAATGAATTAATTTAATAAATCTTGATAAAATTACATACTATCGAGCTTAGTATATCCTTTTTTCTCTTTCATCTATGGATCCTGGACATTGACTTTATGTGGTTCAGGGTAGTGAGGTCTAGTAGGCTGACCTGAATGATTTCAGGAGAGTTGATCCAATTGAGGAGGATGATTAGTGGAATAGGACATTGTGAACCTTCCAATGACAGGCTTTGGTGAAGTATGTGGGAAACTCCTCTGATGCGGAGACAGAGCGCTAGTTTGAGGATCTTGAGATCACCTACAATTTGATTCAGGATTGGTAAGATTATTAGGTCCCATTGGTAGTTATTCATATATGAGGAGTTTTGTGTCAGTGGTGGATGTTATATCATGGAGACTATAAGGAGGAATATGTGTTGTGGTTAGACTTTCAAAAGGAGTTTCGAGTGGAGTTCTTGTCATCAACCCTAAGAGTAGTGAAGGGGTAGGAGCTACTTTCTATCTAGAAGGGGAGCATGTCTATATAGGAGCATAAGATCAAGTTTAAGGATCTTTTTCATTTCTCCCATAATATTTTTCCTGATTATGAGTCTCTTTCATGGAGTCTTGAGGAGGCATTCCATACTTCTATCTAGTATGTGGTTACTCTTTTTATGTTGGTGACATAGTTGTAAGTATAAAATAATGTGAAGGTGATTGAGTGCATGCACTCACAATGAGGTCTACTATGAGAGGGGAACCAACAGGGTTCCTCAAAGAGTAAAGTTGTCAATGGTAGGTCTGAGGCACTAGGATATTATAGGTTTAGACTAATGGGGATTCAACCTGTGTAGATTTCTTTCCGGCCTTTCGGGACGAGTGGTTTCCATGATTTTTCTAGGGGCCTAAGTCTAGTGTACATTATCTACGGGGGTTGTGGTCAATATTAGAATTAGTTCTTGGTGGTTCTCAGATCTTATCATGGTGGAGGTGGTTTGGTTCAGCATCAACCTTAGCACCAACTGTCAGTGAGTCCATTTTAATGGAAGGGATAATAGGTTTATGCTCCATTAATAGGATATAGGGTAGAAATATGTTGACCTCAGTAAGTTCCTCATCTTCAGGGACCATGTCTTGAGCATGGTCGTGAAGGTGGTTGTCAGTAGTGAAGTAGGGGAACTAGGTATGGATAGTTGTATGCTATAGATGTTCCAATGCCATAGGTTATAGTGATCATTAGAGATATGATAATCTTGTCATCTTCCCTTATTTTTTCATTATTTAATTCAATATCTTCACACTCCTTTGTTTCATCTTCTCTAGTTTGTTCTCTAGGACTAAATGTAGATAGGCTTCTCATGCCCCTGGTGTTGAATACACAAGACAGAGGTCAGATTAGATTTTTTGATGTGTGTCGAGGGTATAGAATGATGATGGGTACACATCAGTCATGTGGGGATATTTTTATACTACAGATACATCCATACAATTTCATCCTGAACATCGTTTGGTTGTATTCCATGCTTTATGTTATTGGATGCTTCTAGAGTAGAGTCGTATTATTAGATGTGGATAGTTGATGTGAAATTTTTGTTAGAGATAGAGGTTGTAAGTTGGATAGTATATGTGTGGATCCCCTTCTTTCCTTGGTGGATAAGTTATCCATGGAATTGGTAGGCACTGGGATAATGGAGGTTCTCCGAGTCTTCATGTAGTTTTTGGATATTTTTATCAAGGTGTTTGTGATGCTAACCCCTTAAAATTATATCAAGTTTGGGATAGATTTACAACTAGATGTTTCTATTATTCCAATGGATCCTTATCAGATAACACCCTCTAAGTTACAAGAGTTGAGGATTCAGATAGATAATATGATGCATAAAGGTTTCATCCAGCCCAATGTGTCATCATGGGGTGCTCTAGTGTTTTTCTCCAAGAAGGAGGATGGTAGTCTGAGGCTATGTATAGACTATTGGAGGATGAATCATATGATGATAATGAATCTCTACCCTATTCTAAGGATTGATGATATTTTTGAATAGTTGAGAGGTGCTAGTTGGTTCTCCAAGATTTATCTATGGTCTGGTTATCACCATTTGAGGGTAAAGGAGGATAATATCTTGAAGATTGCCTTATGATGTAGGTATTAGAACTTCGAGTTCATGGTCATATCATTCAGTCTTATGAACACACCATCTATGTTCATGGGGCTCATGAAATCTAACTTTTGGTAGTTTATAGACAATTTTTTAGTCATTTTCATGGATAGAAACTTGATCTACTAGAAGTAGTATGAGGAACATTCCACTCATTTCAGAGCTATCTCATTGGTATTTTGATGCCACCGACTCTATGGAAAATTTTCTAAGTGTAAGTTTTGGATTTGGGAGGTGTATTTTCTTGGTAATGTGGTTTCCCAAAAGGGTGTGGTTATAGACCCATCAAAGACCGAGACAATTATTTCTTGGGTAGAACCCAAGAATGTGGTATATGTTCATAGTTTCCTCAGTCTCACAGGATATTACTGGAGGTTCATGTTTGATTTCTCACATATTTCAACCCCATTGATAGCCTTAAAAAGGAAATAATAAGAGTTTATCTAGACTAATCTATGTCAGGTGGAATTTAGCTACTTGAAGGGGAGATTGATCAGTGCTCCAGTACTTCAATTTTCAGCGGAGGGGTCGATGTTTGAGGTGTTATGTGACACTTCCTGTCATGGTTTGGGATGTGTCTTGATACAATATATGGTAGTGATATCCTATGGGTCTAGACAGTTGTCCCCCATGAATATAACCAAGCCACCTATCACACCCAGACCTTATAAATCCTTTTATTTTATTCTCTTCTTAGATTTGGATCCTTTGGTTGAGGTTCGAGTTGAGTCTCAGTTGGAATTTTTGTGTTTTGGAAGCCTTCAGGTGAGTTTTTATTAAAAAATGAAAATTTTGGGATTGGCATCAGGTGTCTCATGGTTGGTTCATGATTAGAGGAAATAGTGCACCCTCACCCAAGAAACCGTGCGACTGAGGTTTGGGATCTAGTGCATGGAAAACGGCTTGTGCATGGTTTGAAAAACCATGCAACAACTGTACTAGAGGTTCTGTAAGTTGGGTAGTGGAATTTGGCATAGTTGGTGCACGGTTTGGGAAACTGTGTATCCAAACCATGTGGGGTGCTCTTTTTCTAGTATAGGGTGCATAGTTTACCAAACCGTGTAGCCAAACCATGCAAGTTTCCCAAATCATTAATAGTGTGAATTTACCTATTTTCCCCTATGATCTTTTAACCCTATTTCGGGTTTCTTATCCATTGTTCAACCTAGGTGCATCGGGGGGCTCTCCAAGACCCTCCTCCCTTTCCCCTTTACTCCATTGAATCTCCTTGAAGGTCTTTAGGTAAGATTATTTGAGTTTTTGGTTGTTTTCCTCATCTTCTTCCCATTCTCTCTTGGTTCTTGGTTCTTCCTTGGTGGGGTTTCCCTATTAGCCAAACCCTAAGGGTTATGGTTGATGTTTGGGTTGTTTTATTGAATGTTAGGGTGTGCATATTGTCTCCTAATCTTGGTTCTTCCTTCTCCCAAAGTTTGGTTGCATTCACACATCATTGAGGTAGGTTTTTTGTCAATTTCCTTTCTGACACATTTAATTTGATGCTTGAGCTTTCCTTAATGGTTTATAAATGTGTTTCACTTTCTTGTGGTGTGTTGGAATAAATTTCTTTGGTGTTTACATGATGTAAAATTAGCGTGAAATGGGTTTTAAAGGGTTTATTTATTTATGCCTTTGTTTAAATGTATGAAAGGCATTTGATAAAATGTAAATTGACCTGTTAAAGTAAAATTGGGTGCTTTGGGTGGTATTTTACCTTATTTATGTTTTGGTAATGTGGTTATATTATGAGTTGGGTATTGTATGTGAAATTGGGTGACTTTTATGGTGTGAAACATATGCGTGGTTTGTTGTATTGGTTATTAAAATCAAATGAAGCTCCTTTTGAAAGGTTCTTTTAAAATTATTTGAAGTGTTCAAGTGTTGGGAAGTGGTTTCTTAAAATAAATTGATTTATTTTCAAGTGTTACCCTTTATTATGATTAATAAATGTGCTCAACAGATTATGTGAAAGGTGTGAATTATGTTTTAAATGGGTTTTGAGGTATGAATGTGATGAAAGTAGTTTTCTAAAGAAAATGGATTTTTTTGCACATGATATTTCATTTTGTGTTTCTTAAATGTGTTCTATAATTTTTCCAAGTGGTGCAAGGAATGTTTAAAAATGGATTTGGTGTGAGTGTAAATTTGAAAGGGGCTTTGACCATGAAAAAGGGTTGGTTTTCATGTTTTCTTTCCTTCTTGTGTTTCCAAATGGGTTTTATGAATTATGAAGGTAGTGTGAAATGTGTTTTCAAATTGCCTTGGTTATTTGATAAAATTTAATGGTGGTTCAAATGTGTTCTCAAAATCATGGCCTGTTTGGAATTTTGTGATGTGGTTTGGTTTCCAAAATGAGATAAATGCCCTTTTGGTGCTTATCATGTTGTTTCATGTTTTCAACTTGTATTGGAAAGGGTTTTGGATTTGAAAGGTAAAGTCCTATTTGGAATTGTTCTCATGAAAGTGGTGTTTTATGTTGACTTTGAAAATGGTGTAGAGATGGGATTTGTAAATGAATTTTCATTATAAATACTAAAGTCTCGGTTGGAACTTTATATTGTATTTGAAAAGTTGGTTTGATGTGAAGTGTTGTGAATGACCGATTGTCACCTTATGATGTTTTGGAAATTTGTTTTGGAATTTATGTGACATATGGGCCTAAGGGGAATCTTGGAATGTTTTGAAAAATTGATCAAAAGCTTGGGTAGCATAAAGGCCCAATTAATTTCTCAAATGTTTTTGGAAAGTGGTTTAAAAACTGAAATGAAGTAATAACACAGTTGGAACTTGTGTATTTCTTAGCATGTGTGATGGGAATCTCTATGGATGATCCTCCACATGAGAGAGGGGATCACGTAGGTGGTGTCAGTGTTTGGGTTTGGAAAGAATGGTGGTATGGACCACACATGTGAGGACTTTCCCATTCACCGATTATCATTATTATTATCACTATCATGGGATTCTTGGGTGTCATTTAGAGGGTCGAGTGATGGTTTCTTGTTGACCCTAATTAGATGGGTTGTATCCACCTAGATTTTTTGAGAGTCCAAGAGGGATGTGCTACTAGATTGGCTAGTTTAGAGTGGCTAGTTGGTTATTATCTCTGGAGCTGTACCATATGATGGGAGGTGAGTCCAAACTGAGTACATCTAGGGATTAACTCTAGATATATTTAGGAAATTATCATGATCTACTATCTATATATTCTGTTTATTTCTGTTTCATGATGGTTATTGGATTTTCTAGTTGTGCCTTCTTGTTTGGTTTCCTTTACTTTCTACAAAAACCCTTTTTGGGTAATTGGTTTGAATTTTTATTTAACATTTTATCTTGTGGAATGGGTTATGGAAAGTGAAACTGTTTTTGAAAAGGAAAGTTGTGTGTGTTGTTTTGAAAAAGGGATTTTGTGGAAAGTTGTGTTTAGTTTACTTTCTGAGAATATTTTAAAATATTATTTTCTAAATGGGTTTGAAAATAGTGTTTGTTGATTTTTTAAGAAATGGAAATGTATGGAATCTAGGGTGATTACTTACTGAGCTGTTTAGGCTCACACTCTACTTGTACCATTCAATATTAGTAGACCCGAACTATTTTGTAGGTTCATATTCCTGGTTTGGTTTTACTTTGGAGCAGGTTGGTCTTATGGTTTGTGGTGACTATAAGGTCAATGGAGATCATGGTAGCAGTGAGTGGTTTTTCATTTTTTATTCAGATATATTTTGTTCAGCTGTTTTTGTATCTTGATCAATTTTATATATATTGATATTCAGTTATTATTGGTTATCTGCATGATGAGTTTGTTTATTTGATCCTGGTTTGTTGGGATAAATCGTTCCCATTGTGATTTCCTTGATGCCCAACATTAGTTTCTAGCCTCTGGGGATCGATAAGGCCTTTTGGGCCATGTCTTGGACCAGGTAGGGTGTCAAGTTAGATGAAATCTTGGCTTGGTTCAGGAAAAAATAGTATTAGAGTAGGCTCTTGTTATTTGGGGTGTTAGGTAGATTATAAACTAGGACTATCGGGACTCATAAGGTAGGTACAAGAAGGAAGTCATTAAACCTTGCTTGTTCTGATCCTCAAGTCACCAGGGGTAGTTCGGGATTTGGGTCTTTTGGTCTTGCTTTGGATGTTTGGATTGAAGAATGACAATGGAGGTGAGCTGGTGTTGTGTTGTGAACTCACATAGAGTAGTGAACCATATGGAGTCCGAGTGCATGGTTTAATATCCTCTTAGTTATTGATTCTTTATTGGGGCATGTTCCACTAACCATGTTGATGGGTTATGCATGGCCACTAGTTCCTCATTCTGGGTGTTTATCATGATTTTTTCTTTTGGATTGGTTTTGTTGGTGTGAGTGGATTCTAAAAGGGAAAATTGTTTTCAAAAAAAGGGTTTTCAAGAGGAGAATGGTTTTTGGAAATGTAGTTTTCAAAAAGTAAAGTTATTTTTTCATGGTTTTTATTGTGAAAGAAGAATTAATGTTTGATTTGGATTAGAATTTTGAAAAAGTTTGGGATAATTTAGAGGAAAAAGTGGATTGAGAATTTTATAAATTCTTGTATATAGTGATGAAATTGTGTGTGTGACCCTTGGTATTCCTTATGAACGTTCACATATGTGTGAGTGTGTATGAAAATTTCATGTTGTCATGTGTGTATGTATTATGTAATAAGAAGTGGATATACACATATGTGATGGTTTATATGATGCCTTGGGTTAGTATTTAAAACTAAAAGTTTGACTTGGTTTTTTCCAAAATGATTTTTTAATGGAAAATGATTTCAGAAATTAGTTTTTCTTTGAAAAGTGGATTTTTTTGTGAGACATAAATTTTTTAATTATAAAGTGTCCTTAAAAGAAGGATGTTTTGGAAAGTGAAATGGAGGGGTGGTTTTTGAATAGAGGATTTTTGGTTGTTTTTGTAGAATTTGAATTATGAGTTGGTTGTTTTTGGTTTGAGGTGTTTCTTTGGTTGAGATTTGACTGGATGTTAATTTTGGTTTTGTGTTTTTTATGCTGTTCAAAATATGAACCTCAGAAAGGTCCCTAAGGTTTCTAGTGGTTCTCTTCCTTTTTCTAGTTCTCCCTGGTTGTTGCCTATCTTCCATGATGATCGAGGTCCATTAGAGGTTTTGGAATGGCTTGAGGAAGTCGGAAGTGTCTTCATATCATTGGGAACTCCTAAGGCAATGAGAGTTTATGTTATTTAGGACTCATTTGAAGGTATAACTTTAGACCAGTAGAATTTGATTGCCCCTTCATCAATGCAAGTTAGAATTACTTGGGAAATATTTAAGACCACCTTCGTCCAATTGTTCATACATGAGGAGGTGAATTCAAGGAAGGTGGAAGAGATCTTGAGTATTCAACAAGGACAACGGTCAGTGAAGGACTATGTTGAGAATTTCAAAGAGATAGTTTCTTTCTCTATAGAGATAGCATCATAGGATCTGTTTAAGGTTACTCCATTCCTTTGGGGTCTTCATTCAGAGATCAAGGAGTGATTTATCTCTTCCGGTGAAGTTCAGTTTTTGAAGCTAGTGGATGAGGCATTCTTAGCTGAGTTGATTTTTGGAGCATGGGAAGATGGTAACCCAGTTTATTTTGGAATTTATGAAGGTTCCCCATCTAGAGAGAGGTTCATTCTAGAGAAACCTATTCTTGAGGAGTATTCTTTTTTGGTTCTGGCTTCTTGTTCATCAGACCATTCACTAATGTACTTCCAATGTGGTCGGTTTAGTCATTTAAAGCCATCTTGTCGTAATCCTCCAAAGACTTGTCACCGTTTTGGTCATTTGGGTCACCTGGAGAAGTTTTGTAAGAAGTGATTCATGAATAATAAGTCTTTATTGGAGGATTTTAGGTCCTGACTATAGGGAAACAGATTCTTTAGACATCAGGGTTCCATCCATAGGCCTTGAAGTGAATATTTTCACACATTCAGGAATTGTCAGGGGTGTGGGGAACCTTGGCCCAATTTTTTCTCCTGTGTTGAAGTGGAGGCAGTTTAAATTCCTTATTTTATCTTACTTTCTTTTTGGTGAGATCCCCTTTGTTGTAAGAAACTTGGTGGTTGGTTTATTTTGTAAATTCTAGTAGTGGTTCCCTTTTAAATTCAATCTTTTTATTAGTTGTTCTATCTTGTGTGTAATTATCCTTTTAGGGGTGGGTTATGGTTTTTTGTTGTGCTTGTTTAGAGATACTTGAGATTTTTAGAGCCAATAAATTATGTTTATATTCACTATTTGGTTTGAGTTCTTATCATGGGTTCACCCTAGTGTAGAGGTTTTCTGGTTTGGGTTGGTAGTTCCCGATTTTCTGGATTGCCTTGTAGTGGGTTTCTTATTTTGATGATGTCATGTGGAAGCTTCAATATTGGTGGTTCTAGTTGAGTTCTTTTGGTGTGGAGAAACCTCTTGTGTTCTTCCATTTTTATTCATGCTATGTATTCTTATATAATTGGTCGGGTGTGACTTGTGAAGTGAAAGGTCACCTCAAGGTTTGTGGCTTCATTCGAATTTATTCGGTTTTGGGCTAAAGTTTTGTTTATCTTTCGGCTGATTAGATTTATGGGGGAGGAAAGTGTTTGTGGTGGTGATAATTGACACACACCAACATTGGAAATCCTTTTATTTCATTCTCTTATTGTATTTGTATCCTTTTGTTGAGATTTGGGTTGAGTCTTAATTGTAATTTTTGAGTTTTTGAATCCTTTAGGCGAGTTTTTGTTGAAAAATGGAAATTTTGGGCTTAGAAGGAGGTGGAACATGATTGGTATATGGTTAGGAGAAACCATGTTCCCTTACCTATAAAACCATTTGGCCAAGGTTTGGGGTTTGGGGAATGGCACACGGCTTGCGCACAGTTTGGAAAACTATGTAGAAATCATGCAAGAGGTTTTTTAAGTTGGGAAGTGGCATTTAGCACGGTTGGAACATGGTTTGGGAAACTGTGCATCCAAACCATGTAGGGTTCCCCATTGTCTAGTAGAGGGAGCACTATTATCATACATTTTACCAAACCATGCAACTAAACCTTACGAGTTTCCTAGATCATTAAAAGTGAGAATTTACCTCTTCCCCCCCAAAATTTTAACCCTATTTCGAGTTTCTTCTCCCTTGTTCGACCTAGGTGCACTTAGAGGCTCTCGAAGACCCTCCTACCTTGCTCCCCTTCCTCGATTTAATATTCTTGAAGGTACCTAGGTAATATTCTTTGAGTTTTTAGTTTCTTTCCTCATCTTCTTCCCCATCTCTCTTGGTTATTAGTTCTTACTTGATGGAGTTTCCCTATTGGAATAACCCTAAGGGTTAGGGTTTATGTGTGGGCTGTTTTCTTGGATGTTAGGGTGTGTGGATTGTCTCTCGAGATTTTTTCTTCCTTATTTTGAAATTTGGTTGCATTCACACATCATTGAGGTAGGTGTTTCCATCAATTTCATTTTCTAAACATTCCATTTGATGCTTGATTAGTCCTTAATGATTTATAAATGTGTTTCCCTTGCTTGTGGTTTGTTTTCATAAATTGATTTGGTGTTTAAATGATGTAAAATTGGTTTGAAATGGTTTTCAAAGGGTTTATTTATTTATGCCTTTGTTTAAATGCATGTAAGGTGTTTGATAAAATATTAATTGATATGTTAAAGTGTAATTGGGTGCTTTGGGCGGTGTTTTCTCTTAGTTATGTTTTGGTAATATGGTTGTATTGTGATTTGGGTATTGTATGTAGAATTGGGTGACTTTTATGGCATGATACATATGTGCGGTTTGTTGTATTGGTTATTAAAATAAAGATACATTCCTTTTAAAAGGTGATTTTAAAATGATTTGAAGTGTGCATGTGTTAAAAAATGGATTCTTAAAAGAAATTGTTTTAGTTTCAAGTTTTCCCCTTTTTTATGATTTATAAATGTTCTCAATGGATTTTGTGAAAGGTATTAATTATGTTTTAAAGGGGTTTTAAGGTACAAATTTGATTAATGTGGTTTGCTAAAGAAAAGGGGCTTTGTTCACATGATATTTCATGATTTTTTCTTAAATCTATGCTATAAATTGTGCAAGTCGTGCGAGGCATGTTTAAAAATGGATTTGGTGTGAGTTTAAAATTTAAAGTGATTTTCCCATGGATAAGGGTTGGTTTTAATGTGTTCTTTCCGTCTCATGTTTCCAAATGGGTTTTATGAACTGTGAAGGTGGTGTGAAATGTTTTTTCAAATAGCCTTGGTGATTTGATCAAATTTAAAGGTGGTTAAAATATGTTTTCTAAATCTTGGACCATTTGGAATTTTGTGATGTGTCTTGCTTTCCAAAATGAGATAAATGACCATTTTGAAGTTCTCGTGTTGTTTCATATTTTCACCTTGGATTGGGAAGGGTTTTGGATTTTAAATGTAAAGTCATGTTTGACATTGTGCTCATGAAGTGGTGTTTTATATTGACTTTGAAAATGGTGTAGAAAGGGGAATTGTAAATTCATTTGGATTGGAAATGCTAAAGTCCTGATTGGAAATTTATGTTGTCTTTGAAAATTTAGTTTTATGTGAAGTGTTGTGAATGCTTGATTAGAACCTTGTGATGTTTTGGAAATTTGTTTTGGAACTTATGTGACATATGGGCCTAAGGGGAATATTAGCATGTTTTGAAAAATGGATTGAAATCATGGGTAGCATAAAAGCCTAGTTAATATTCTCAAATGTTTTTAGAAAGTTGTTTAAAAAATAAAATGAAGTAATAGAACGATTGAGACTTGTGTATGGATTGGAATGTGTGATGGTAATCTCTATGGAGGATCCTCCATGTGAGAGAGGGGATCACTTAAGTGGTGTTAGTATTTGGGTTTGGAAAGCATGGTGGTATATAATACACGTTTGAGGACATTCCCATTCAATATCATCATCATCATTATTATCACTACCATGGAATTAATGGACATCATTTAGAAGTTTGAATGATGGTTTCTTATTGACCTTGATTAGATGGATTATATCCCTCTGGATTTGTTGA
This sequence comes from Viscum album, assembly GCA_963277665.1. NCBI lineage: Eukaryota > Viridiplantae > Streptophyta > Magnoliopsida > Santalales > Viscaceae > Viscum > Viscum album. The sequence continues at coordinate 989,816,796 of OY728131.1, read as the reverse complement.
GAATCCAAAAGGGATGTTCCACTATATTGGTTAGTTTAGAGTGACCAATTGGTTATTTTCTGTAAAGATTTACCATATGCTGATAGGTGAGTCCGAACTGAGTACGTCCAGGTATTACCTCTAGAGATATTCAATAAATTATTATGATCTACTATCTGTATATTTTATTTATTTCTGCTTCTTGTTTATTGGATTTTCTAGTTGTGCCTTCTTGTTTGGTTTCCTTTACTTTCTGAACAACCCCTTTTTGGGTAATTAGGTTGGATTTTTATTTAAGTTTTTGTCTTGTGGAATGGGTTGTGGAAAGTAAAACCATTTTTTAAAAAGTAAAGTTGTGTGTGTTGTTTTGAAAAATGGATTTTTGTGAAAAGATGTGTTTAGTTGTTTACTTATTGGGAATTTTTTAAGTGATTATTTTCTAAATGGGTTTTAAACTTGTGTTTGTAGAAATTTTCAGGAAAGTAAATTCATAGACTTTGTGGTGATTACCTATTAATCTATTTAGGATCACACCCTACTTGTGCCATTCGGTGTCGGTAGAGCCGAGCTATTTTGTAGGTTTAGGTTTTTGGTTCGATTTTCCTTTGGAGTAGGTTGGTCTTGTGTTTGACAGTGACCAGGAGGTCACATGGAGATTACGGTAGAGGGGAGTGTTTTTTTGTATTTAGTTCTATTTTTTTCATTAGTTTTTGTATCCGAATCAGTATCATATATATATTGATATTCAGTTATTATTGGTTATCCACAAGCTTATTTCGTTTATTTGATCCCTGTTTGTTGGGATAAATCTTTCCCATTGTTATTTCCTTGATGACCGACACTAGTTTCCAACCCATGGGGATCAGGAATTCCCTTCGGTCCATGTATTAGATCAGGTTGGGTGTTAGGTTATATGTCATCCTGGATTGGTTTGTGACACCACTCATGATTTGGAGCTAGAAACGATTGTGTTTTTGCTGAAGCTATGGAGATATTATCTCATCAAAGTATGCTTTGTGGTCTTCACTAATCATAAGGGTTTGAGGTATATCTTTTCTCAGCATGACCTAAATATGTGGCTGTAGTTTTGGATGTAGTTTCTCTAGGATTATGACTTTGAGATCTTCTAATCCTTAAGAAAAATGAGTTCCATGGCTAACGCACTGAGAAAGAAGTCGCAAAGTGATGTTGTTAGAGAGTATAGTGATGTTTGGAAAGTAATGGAGGAGTTGTTATCCCAACACTTGTATGAAAGGGTAGTTGATGGCAGAAGTTGATTATTTCAGATGATAGTGTAGTATTATCTAATTTATAATTTGGAGGAGTTTTAGTGGGAAGACTGAAAGCTAGAGGTGGTGTGAGACCGTGTTTTCCATAGTGATGCTCCCAAGGGATGGTTAAAGTATGGTTGGAACCATATGTTGTTTAAAGGGAGTTTTTTTTATTCTAGTGGTGATGTGTAAGGGAGTCCTAAATGAGTTTCATATCTTACCTTTAGCCTTACACCTAAGAGTATCTAATATGTACCATGGTTTGAGGATGAAGTTTTTGTGTCCCATGATAAAATAAGTGGTGGCATAGTTTGTGGCTCGGTGTCTAGTTTTCCAATAGGTAAAGGATAATCACTATGTTCCTGGTGATGTTTTGTAGCCATTGGATGTTCCCAAGTGAAAGTGGTATGACATCTTGATGGAATTAATCTTGTGATTACCCCAAGATTAGGGAGGATGTGATGTTATTTGGGTAATCATGGATCAGATGATGAAGTCGTCTCCCTTTCTAGTGATCAAAGAGTCGAGCACCATGTATGTATTGGAAAAGAGGTATGTGGATGTGGTTTGCAACTAAATGGAGTTCCAAGATCCATTATCATAGATCAGGATAATCATTTTACCTCATGAGTCTAGATAGGATTGCAACATCCTTTTGGTACTCAGTTGTGTCTCAACACTACTTTCCACCCTCAGATAGATGGGAAGATAAAGAGAACCATCCAAACACCGAAGGATATATTGCGGGCATGCATATTTGACTTTAGTGGATCTTGGTAAAAGAAATTTCCCTTGGTTGAATTTTCTTATAAAAACATCTACCACTCATCCATCGACATTGCCCTATTTGAGGCTTTGTACAGGCGGCCATGTCATTCTCCATTATGATAGGATGAGTTTGGGGAGTCATTAGTTCTCAGTTTGAAGTGGTATAGAGCACACCAAAGAAGGTTCAAGTTATTTATGAGAGGATGAAGGTGGCTTAGGACTGGTATATTTCTTATGCTGATTACAGGATGAGACCCTTAGAGTTTGTGGTAGGAGACTTTTTTCCCTAAAAATTTATTCTTATCGTGGGAATAAAAGGTTTGGAAGGAGGAGTAATAATTCTACCTAGTTTTTGGGACCATTCTAGGTGTTGGATCATGTTGTTGAGGTGGCTTATCAATTATCACTCCCACCATGACTAGACATGATCCATGATGTCTTCCACATTTCTCAGCTCCATTAGTATCTTCATGATGAACCCCACATCATTGAATAGAGAGAGTTGGATATTGAGGATGACATGACATTCGTGGAGCAGCCAGTAGAGATCTAGGATCATAAGGAAAAGGTGTTTCATGGATGAACCATTCCTTTGGTTTATGTTTTGTGGAGGCATGGTGGATTGGAGGATAGTACTTGGGAACATAAGATGCAGATACATGCCCATTACCCAAAGTTGTTTTGAGTCTTTCCTTATTGATGTGATATTTGAACCTTACTATTTTATGTGAAGTTATTTTTACCTTGATGATATTGTGTGATTAAATCTTCAATCATATGAAGAGGGGTGAACCCTTTCCTAATCAATATGTGTTATATATTTATATGTTTTAAAACTATACGGGTGAGTCAGTGCCACCCAAAGTGTATAATATCTTGGTATAGAAAGTGTAATTCCTTAATTTATATGCTTGGGGTCATACTGGGTGTTGGTTTTGGAAATCATTGGCTAGGATTTTTGGAGGTTGGAATGGTGGTGCAGATGGTTTTTCAAGGGAGGTGGCTTGAGGTTGGTGTGAGATGGTGGTGGTTTTTTTTGTGATGAGATCTCTAAGAGGTATCTCATGGGGTGGTTTTTAGACCTCTTTCCATATTTATTTGTTCAGGTTTGGATTTTTTTTCTTGAGGATGAGAATAGTTTGAGATGTATCTGATGTAATGGTTTAGATATTTCCAACCCATTACTTTTTGGGAGTTCTGGTGGTGGAGGTTTTCAGGAGAAGTCCTAAGGATTTTGGAGGGGAAAATGGGTAGATGCAGCTGAGATTTCAGATGAGAAGGTTTCTACAACATGGAGTATTATGTTGCACCATAATGGTGGTTATTACAATGTAGAGAGGTTTCCTACAACATAGAGTATTGGGGGTGGATTTTCATTGCCTCGACCATTTTCAGCATGGCCACGACATGAAGAGAGGCTGCGAAATGGAGTCTTGGAGGGGTGATTTTGTGATTTTTATATTTTTGGCATGGATATACCATAGATCAGATATGTAGTGTAAGAATTATTTTGGAAGGTGTGTTTTGAGGATTTGAGATGGATTCTACGACATGGAGTCCAAGAGGAGGAGTTTCGAGGGTTCTATTATTTTTAGAGTAGTTTCACTATGGAGTAGGACTGCAACATAGTCTTTATCTTAGCAAGTGGGTTTGGTAATGTTGTAGTTTTCGTTGTGCCATGGTCCTTATCCTATTTTATCGGATCTATAGTGTGGACCTTGATGTGTTTTTTAGATGTGGATTTGACCATCCAAGTTGTAGCATGGTCTCTCCCCTTACATTGTGGTCCTCCCTCTTTTCATTTTTTCACAATGTGGTGTGTGGTGTTGCACTATTATGTAATGTTTTCCAAAATGCCTATAAAAACCCAAACCCAATTTAATCATTCATTTATTTTGGATTTTTATCTCATTTATTGGGTTAACCAAGTGAATCCTTAGGAGGCCTTTCAGTCCCTTTTCATTGGATTTCTACCCATCCCTTGGGAGATTAATCCTTGGTGGTTTTAGGTGAGTCCCCCCTCTTTTCTTCTCCCTATTTTCTCCATGTTGTTCATATGGAAGAGGTTGCTGTCATGGGGATCTAATGATTTTGGTGTTTTTTGGTAAGGGAATGATGTGGTCTGTTGTGATATAGGTTGATCAATGTGTTGTCCCTTATTTTTGTGTTTTTTGGTTGTCTTCCTCTCGACTCAACCTTGTGCAGTGGTTTAGAAAGCTTTGAGGTAGGGGATCCTTCATCTTTTTTCTAGTTGTAACATGTAGGAGGGATTATGATTTTTTTTATCCTTTGGGTGGATATTATGAACTAAATTAATGAAAATAATGAATTATTTTAATTGAAATTGAAGGGGAAGGGGAATAAAACACATGTTTTACTGCTTTTCATGTTGTTATTGTTGAGATTATACATGTCTGGTGCCTTTTTAAAAATCATGGTCATTGGGGGATTTGTTTGTGTAGTATTATATATATATTTTTAAACCATTTTGTGTGATTTTTTGATATCACCTTGAAATAAATCATCTAAAAATGTATATCGGCTAATGAATTGGCTTCCCATGGAATTATTTTTTGTGTGAGAATTCCATTAAAAATTAAAGTGAATGTGATGAGAAACCCCATTCTTAAATCTTAAATAAGTTATGTGAATGTGTGAAAATTTATTATGATGTGTCCGTGATGTGTGTGGTAGATTTGATGATATGTGGGTGTGAAATGTGGAGGTTTTTATGTGGAAGTGGTTATGGTATGTGGCAGTTGTGATGGGAAGTGGTCGTGATATGAAATGTTAGAAATGTGGGGAATGTTGGAATGAGGAGGATGATTTATTGTGTGTTTGTGTTTTTGTTGTGCTAGTTTCTCTATAGTAATCGAATAAATATTTAATAATGAAACTAAAATGGAATGGATTGGATTGACTAATGAACACTTTTTTTAAAATGAGAAGTTTGGTTAATATGTATTAAATGGGATGGATAAATGAATTTGGATGGTAATGGGAAAATATAAAATTTGGTTTTATTTGATAAATAATATGAAATATGGATTATGTATTATGGATTTCTTGTGTGGTGTTCTACATTTAGTGGTGGTAGTGAATTAGTAAAGTTTGTGAGGCCTTAGGGGTAATGTTATGAGTTGGGATGGTACTCTTATTGTGAACCCATCAGTCAGGCTTGTATGTTATGATATATATAAATATTTATATATAAATTGTATTTATATTGTAATTTCTATATGAACCCCACCCACATCGAACACTTTGTGCCAACAACCACATGTTTTGGGGGCGTTTTTTCCAACATCCCGATGGTGAGGATGGATGGATTCCTACTCGCTCTTCCCAACTCTCTCTTTATGGAGATGTTGATATGCATGGACTATGATGTCCATAAGTCAATATTTCACTACTGGTGATTTTTTATGATATGATGATATGGTTTATGGGGGGGTTCATGCACGGTAGGAGAAATGCATGAGGTTGATTTACTTTATGTTCATGATACCCTAATATTATGGTAATGGATGTGGTCGAGATGTGATGTAATTACCCAGGTGGATTTAGGAGTGATGTGATGTTATGGACTAAGTGACTTTGGAAAATATGTGATGTGACTGTAACACCCCACAATTTTAAAACAAGAATATTATGTTCGACAATGTATTCGACATGCACCATCGAGCTTAAACGACAAACAAAATATATGACCGTTATAACCTAGACTTTAAATTGGTGGTATAAATAGGATTAACTAATTAATGAGATATGTATATAAATTTACTACTAAATATAAATGTTTAGATAAATTCTTTGTAAATAAATACTCAATTTTTAGTAAACTTGTTTTATTCATAAAAAACATGTTTTCTTCAAAAATGTTTTTATTGATTTTTGTGAGAAGCTACCATAATTAATTTTTATAAATTTTAGAAAATGTATTTGATAAAATGAAATTAATTTTTAAAATAATCATATAAAAATTAAATTAGAGTAATTTTTTTTAAAAATATTTATTTTTTTATGAATAGTGAAAAATACCGATTTTTATAAAAAAATCATTTATTTTAAATAAATTAACTAATTTAAAAATATAATTATGTCTTGAATATGATTTAATGTAAAATAAGTATTTTTTAGTTATAATAAATCCACTTAATTACATTTGAATCATCTTTATGTTGGATTTTAGTATAAGTTTATTTTTGGGTTTAAAAGCGGGTTTTTTTCCTTAAAATTGTTTTAAAGTGCATAATGTTTATCCATTTTAATTAATTAAAATAATCCCTAATTAGGAATTATTTAAATAAAATTTATATATTATATATCTATAAATATTAATTTAAATTCATATAATGATTATTACTAGTTATATAATTAATATAAAATCATTTTTTTCTTGAAAAATACACTTCTTGAAAAACCATTTTTTCATCACATATGAAGGTTTAATTTTAAATTAAATTGTACCACTTATGTGAATTTAATTTGGTAAAATTGATTCCATATTTTTAATTATAATAATTTATATTATATAATAATGTCAACTTAATTTTTATTCATAATGAATAGTGAAAATAGTAAAAAATATATTACTGCGGTTAAGGTGAAAATGAGTTTACCGAGGATTAATTTAATAATATAAGGGGTAAAATGACCTAAATTTTTTTATAAATTATATTTTATGGAAATATTTATAATTTATATCATCAAAATCTCTAGAATATTCCATTTTGGAGCCTTATGACTAAGAAAGTGAAATGAAATTATTGAGAAAATTTGAAAAATTACAAGTATACCACTCACCCCACTTATAAAAGGCCACACCATTTTATCTTCTCTTCACACCTTCAAAGCCTTTTAGTTTGGTAAATAACTACACAAATACCTTCTTTAATTACCTATAGAATACTTATATCCCCTAATTTTATCATAAATCCATCCTAAGATGGATTTTGGTGCTAATCTAAGGAGGTTGTCTGAAGAAGAGGTATGATACTTAACTGAGCATTTTTATTTTATCTCTTCTTCCACATCCTTAAAATATTCTTAAATTATGATGATATAATAACACCAATATCTCCTATATACTAATATTTTTTATGTTAATTACATAACCTACATCAATCTCTTCTTCTATCAAATGGGAAATGAAACCATCGTTCGTGTGTACAACATACTACCACCTCACGAACCATTGTAATTAATTTTTCAACATCACCTATCATGGATTATTATAATTATGGATTTAAAGTATATATATTTATGTGATATTATTAACATAATTATACTTTTGGAATTATTATATCACATATACATTCTTACTTTCTATTTTGTGGGGGATACAATAACATCACTCGTGTGTATGATGAATTACCACCTCGTGAAGCGATGTGGTTCATTTTTTCACTAATTCTTTACATGAAAGGTAATAAGAATAAATTTAATAGATATATGTGATATATATGAAATAATAATGATATTAATGACATATTTATCATTCTTAAAATATAATATATCATTTTATTTCTAACCTTTCCACTCACTAAAAAATGATAATGTTGTCCGTGCATATGTGTGGATTACCGCCTCCACGAAGCGATATGATTATTTTTTCATTACCAAATCATATGGATGATATATATAAGTATATTTAAATAAATAATATGGTATTTATGATATTATTATCATTATGTGAAGATAAAATAATACTAACCTTCTTTCTATAATGATCATTGAAAAATGGAAATGCTACTCATGCGTACGTAAGACCCACCACCTCCATGATTGTAACGAAGTTCAATTTTTCATAACCATATTTCATGATTGGTTTTAAAAGTATAATTTATGTATTAAAATTATAATTATTTCATGATTATTATTTTTTATATTTTAAAATAATGACCTCTTTGACCATAGTCAACCAACTGAAGTTGTTTTGGACATATAATCCAAATATCATCAAAACATCTGACGTAAAATTAATTAATTAAGTAATTGTATATAACATGGAAATAATTAAAATAAATGGAATAATAAACTTTATTTTTTTTCTTAATAATGTAAATAATTAACAAAATTTTATTATTCAGAAATATAAATAACGTACATGATAAATTGGATTTGAGGTAAGGGACCCTTTTACTTAAAAACTAATTTTAAAAAGTTGTAAAGATTTAATTTATAAATATTTTTCTTTTATTTTATTATAAAATTTTCAAGAAAATTATTATTTAGATTTAAATGGATGACATAGTTCATTTTTTGACTATATTTTACTTTCTTTAATTTTTTTTAAAAAATAATTAATATTTTCAAGGTTTTACGTATGGGGAACTTTACTTTTAAAACCTTATTTTAAAATATTTTAAAGGTTTTTTAATATGAAATTTTCTTTAATATCCATATTATTGAAATTATTTTATGGGTTTATTTATATGGATATAAAATAATTATAAATAAAATTTCACGTCTCTTTTTATGTTCTTTTAAAACTTTTCAAAAGGAATATTTTTACATGTTTTGTACTGAATGTTTTGACAAAAAGACAAAAGGAATGTTCTATTTTAATGTATATGGAGACGATGAATTTTCCCACCACCATAAAAATTATTTTATTTCTATATTTCTTTATAATATTTCATGTTTTATTTTAGAAAACTATCTTTATATTTCTATAGGTATTTTTTATTAAAAATGGGTTTTTAAATGGGATGGATATTTTAATATCCATAAATTTTTTCTTATGTGTTTAAAGAATATTTTATGAGTGTAATGTTGAAAATTGTAATATTATTTGTGTTATAATTATGTTATGGTTCTTGGATATTATTTATGATGATTTTTAGTTCCATTATAAACCAATTATTGATGGTTATGTTATGAACCAATGATGAGTGTTTACATTATAAACCAAGGATGAGTGGTTATGTTATAAACCAAAGATGGGTGGGTCTGTGATATCCCTCCAATTCATTGTGTATGGAATTATACCGTATGAGTTTTTATGGTAATCATATGATTTTCAAAAAGGTATTTAATGAGATTATTTCTCAAAATGAAGTATTTACTAATTCTTAAGGGTGAAAAACATATCCTTGTGAAAAAGTTTTCATAAGTTTATCGCATTTTCAATGAAACTTTTATGAGTTTTATTTTTTACTTTAAGTTTTCTTATTAAATTTTTTATGAACAAATAAGGTGACTTCTTGGGTAAGAAAATGTTTATTTTGAGCCCAAATCTTACTTTGAAAATATTTTTTTTATAAATATTAATGGACTAATAGGTTTCTTACTTTTATTTTATGTCCCTCACTAACATTTTTATTCTCATCCCACATTTTGAATTTTTTTTCATAGGAATTAAGGATGGGTAAGGGAAATTATGAAGTCATGTTGAAATTCATAAAGTTTTTTTCATGAAAATAAATCATGTATTATTTTGAAAGTTTTATATTGTGGTAAATATGGATACTAATTAGAAGTGTCCACTTTATACAATATGTTTTTTTATGTATGAGTTATAAACTAATTATCTAAAACTCTAAAACTAAAAATATATTTGGGAAGATAAAGTGAATTCTAGTTAAAAGACACTAGAATATGTAATGTTTAAGGTTGATTCCTTATAGTGATGGACCAGGTGTCTGTGGTAAAGATGTGATGTAATGTGATAGCCGAGTTGTCTTCAGGTAAGTTTATATATAGAAGAAATGAGAGTGCTAGGATGTCTGATGTTGGGGTGTGAGAGTTTAAAATTAGTGGGAAATTGGTGTTGGGAACCATTTTTATCAATATGATTCTTATTTTGTTACCATAATTGGATGTGTTATTTGGTGAGCATGCCATGGTGAGGATGAGATTGGTTAGTTGACCTATTTAGGCGTTGTTGGTTCTGCTACTTTCTTAGTGGTGCATTAATATGCTATTTTTTACATGTGCATGCGAGAATTTGGGTATGATACTACTGAGTATACTTGTATTCTCACCCTACATATATATAAAGTATTTTTCAGGTTTCCAAGAGGACTTCGTGGGCTATTCTGGACATTTGTAGCCTGAACTCTGGAGCTGCTGTGGTGTCCCTACCTTAGGGTTTTCTTTTGGTATTTTATTTGGATACCATTTATATCTATTTACTTTATACATGCATTATTGGATGGTTTTTGCTTAATTTTTTATATTATTACATATAGTTTCTTTTAGTTAATTTATCCTATCTCTTGATCCTATTTTATAAAGGGTAATTCCTTCTATTTATGTGATATTTTTATACTCTGGGTGCTTGTCACTATCTTGGGGCCTACTGAAGGCAGGACTTGGGGGGTCATTATCTCTCTTCCTTCATTTATATTCCAAGAGGGATACCTTTAGAGGGAGGGGGTCATTATAGAGTATAGGAATTATTAATTTTAAAAGAAATTTCTCTTATGGGAGTCTCCGTAACTAAATTTATCTTAATATGTAAGTAAATTCTCTCACGATGAAAGTAAATAATATTATGAGGGGACTTCGTAAGTAAAATATCCTATTAAAGGAAATTTCTTATAGAAATTATGATATAAATTCAAAAATTATTCACACCAGATATTTAGTAAAGGAGTTTATCCTATCATCTTAGAAAATTGAAGCACTAATATTTTTGAAAAGTTAAATTTATTACATGATTCAAAACTATTGTACATATAACTAATTTATCTTACGCACACTCTGTAAAGACCGGTAAATTTCAAGGAAATTTTTTTCTTAAATACTTTGGAATTTTACGAGTCCGCGTTTTCTGACGGCACATGATTCCGAGGCCCGGTGTGCCCGAAAACAATTTCTGAAGTTTTGTTCGGGTACATTCAGTAAACGTACGTGCAGGTTTTTCTATCTTTTGAACCGGAGCTCAGAATTGAAATCCGAGGACACTGATGAACTCGCAGTGTCGGTATTCGCTTAAGGAGACCTTCGGCTCAATCACAGTCGAGTCGGGGTGAAAATTGGTTTTCTGGGGTTTCATGGGATAAAAATAAAATAAAATTATTATTATTTTTTTATTTAAATTTTGGTTTTTGAAACTCCTTTGGTGTGGGGACCACCTAACACTTGAAAATCCTCATTTAGTGAGGAGCATTAAATGTGTGGTTACACAAGAGGTGTAACCACCCATTTAATCATATTTAATTATGTTAATCACTTAACTCAACTTAATGTGGTTTTTGGGAGTGGAGTTGTGTTGGTGGGAAAGAGCATTCATTGGAAAGGGGGGAGTTCTGTGAAAGGCATGTTGACGAAGAACGGTTCTCCAATGATGGGCCTTCTAAGATCTTCGATGAAGAAAAATCCTTCAATGGAGATCAGATTTTGACGAGTCTCCGACGCTCAAGCTCGGATATGAAGTGTGAGGCAGACGCAATGATCGACGTCAACTTCATCCTCTTTCCGCGACGTCGTCAACAAACAACGAATTGAGGTAGGGTTCATTTTGATTAATTTAAATACTCGCACCTCATCTTTTAATGTGGTACAATGTTATCCAAATGTTATCATCTAACGCAGAGGGCGCATGCCAAAAAAACACGGCCCGACGTCCCTTCGATGGTTTTTAATGGTTTGACGATGGCGGTGGTGCAATGGTGCCACCGGTAGATAAAACCGTAGAAGAATCCGACAGCGCAAATGACACTGGGTTACTGGAGTTGTGTGAAGAATGGGATCGTGGCCACCATGGGCCACGACAATGCCGGAGGGGTGCGGTGCCGTCGCACCATGCCAGAGGAAGAGGGCCGCGGCCAGGGGGGCCGCGACGGTTGGAAGAAAGCACGACACCGTCGCGCCGCAAGGTAGAGGGGCTGTGACCATGCGGGCCGCGACGGTTGGAGATAGTGTGGAGCCATCACGCCACACCGAAAGGGGAAGCCACAACAGATAGGCAGGAGGGTGGCCGACTGAGCCGGCCGCCGGTGAGGGTGCGCCAGGGCGGAACCAGACGGGTTCCGTGGAGAGGAATCAAAACTTTCCGGTTCCGTTACGGGAGACAGGGGGCGCAAAACTGCCCCCTTGTTTTATTAGGGAGGGCCCCGTAGGGCACCACCACTGCCTGGTCTGCGTAACTAGGCGGGCTTCACCACCGTGCCACGCGGGCTGGGCTGCCGCGCCACGCGGGCCGGGCCGGTGCCCTGGGCTGGGCCGGCGCCCTGGGCCGGGCTGGCATCCTGGGCCAGACCGCGCCCTACCGGGATTGACCCGGACCCAGGTCGGGTCGACCCGGTTCGGGCCGACCCAGGGTGGGTTGGGCCGGGTCGGACCGGGCCCAGACCCCCCTTTTTTGGACCTTTTTCGATTGATTGCCCATAACGTGGGATACAAACCTCCGATCAACATAACTTTAGTTGTGTAGGATTCCTCGGATCGAGATGGTAGTTTTGGTATATTACACTCAAGGTTTTGGAGAAGTTTGGGTACAACCGGGTTGGTTCGAACCCGAAACCAACCGGGCCCTCGGAGCGGAAACACTTATAACATAATGACCGGACGTCCGATTGACGTGCCATCAATTACGTTGATTTCCTTATGATGAGACGTTTATTTTGGCATACTCCACTTGAGATTTAGATGTAGTTGGAGTACGGTCGTGTTGGTTCGTACACGAAACCAACCGGGCCCCCGGGACAAAAAGGCTAATAACTCACAGACCGGGCGTTCGATTGACGCGCCGTCTGTTACATTGAGACCCCTATGATGAGGCGGTCCTTTGATATACTTACACCAGAGACTTTGTGACACTTGGAGTATCGACTAGTAGCTCGTGGATGGGATCCTCCCGGAGACGAACATACAGAGTGCAGAGACCTAGTAGCTGTAGACCCGACGACTGCTTGACCGATTCGACTCAGAGTGATTCGATTAGCCCAGTGGACAGAGCACCCAATTTGGTGGCAGAACCACGACGGATGGAGTGCCTGGTTTGGCATTAGACCCACGTTACTTAAAATGAGGAGTACTTCTGAAGGCTATTAGGGGGAGCGCCCGGTTTGGCGGCAGACCTACAGCGGAGGAGTGCCTAGTTTGGCAGCAGACCTGCGGTACTCGACAGGAGGAGTACCTCAGCAGTCTAAGGTTAGTGAGTAGCACCTCAGAGTCACGACAGGGACACTATACTCAACAAAGGAGGAGTTCTACAACACTTGTGGTTTCGATAATGAAAATCCCGGTTTTAGATGAGTCAATGACCTTTGTGTTTTCCTCATGATTGAGATGGGTTACTTGATAACTTAGGTATATTTATGGGCATATACCTAAGTAAAGGTTATCTGTTGAGATCTTTCTTTGTGGTTTATCCTTTTTGGATTTAGTGAGACCTTGAGGGTCTCGGGGTCCCTACTGAGTATCGTTATACTCAGCCCTGCATGGGCTATGCCTGCACCTCGTTGTGTTGGATGTAGACGACAGACAACGCTGACCGAGGCAGAGTGTACGAGGGCTGGACTGTACCTAGAGGTGGACCTCATGATGAGTCGGTACCCGGAGGAGACGGACGGACGTGGAGTGCTGAGGAGGACAACTATACCAACCCTTCAGGTAGGAACCTGGAGGACGATCCAGGAGCTGCTTCCATCTTCCAGCTGTTTGTCTTTTCAGTTGTACTTTCTTTCAGTTGTAGATATAACTTTCTATTGGTCTTGTATTTCCGGACCCTTTGTGCTTCAGTACACTTGTTATACTGCTTTACTTAGTGTTTTCTTCCTCTTTTACTTTGGTTATGTGTGTTTACATTTTATAAGGGCAATGCCTTCCCAGTTTTTAGGGATTTACACCTTTGGTGCTAGTCTCCAGTCCCTAGCCTATGGAAGGTGGGCTTGGGGTAGTCACGATACGGGCCCCGGGGGATGGGTCGTGACAAATTGGTATCAGAGGAGTCGGTTCTACCGCAGAACTTAGGACTCTAATCATTATTTTCTATGAAGTAATAGTGTTAAGGGTACTAAGTGTGGTCTTCAGTTCAGGGAGTCCAGTGTTGGTGCGGCGGCTGACGCATCCATACACCAAGGCCATGACTACTGATTTCCGACTCAATGCATGAAAACACTGATTGCGTGTGTGTTTCCAAAAGTTTTCTTTAAGTCAGCTCAAACCAGGTCAGCTCACCAGGTATAAATCTTTGATCGTGTCGCATCTGTCAGGATGCCTCCATGTAAACAATCAGTTAGAGTTCTGAGAGAGTACAAGATGACGGCCCACCGAGCGATGAGGCTCCGATGCAGGGCCCTTTTTACTATGTTGACACCTTCAGGTGGTGTACCAGCAGCAACACCACCTGTTGGGTAGCAGACGCCACCAGCCTTACTAGCAGACAGTGCACGCCGATAGAGCGCGTTGCATGAGTTCCAGTAGCAGAGGCCTTCGAGGTTATGAGGTGAGGAAGATTCCCAGGCAGTAGATGACTGGTTGGAGGTGATTTCTAGAGTTTTTCGTCTAGTTGAGGCACTAGTAGAGCAGATGGTGGACTTAGCTACTAGTGATTTTCAGTGAGTGACCATGAGGATGGTCCACATAGTGATGAGGCTTCGGTACGTGGACCGATGCCTGAGATAATACCTTCTGGTAGTGTGCCCTATATCACTACCTGTTGGTCAATAGCTACAACCAACAGTACCGGTAGATGACACATGTTGTCTTAGTGCCTTACACGTGTATCAACATAAAATTACCCTCAGGTTACAAGGCAATCCCAACTCACAGGCGGATGAGGACTGGCTTGAGGAGGTGGATGAGAGTTTTCTAGAGCTTATATAGCTTCGTCAGAACGACATGTCGGTAGCTGAGTATTCAACGAGGCGTACCGATTGTTCCGAGTACTCGATGAATACGATACGATCAGTGCTTTGGGTCTCGGATTACCGAGCAAGGTGTGTTTAAAGGACATCTGAGCCAACACTTTTTCCTCTATGCATTCCTACTTATTCTAGGGTGGTAGAGAGAACCCTTGTGGTTGAATGTTCTCTGGATGAACAGATACAGCTAGTGAATGTTAGCAGTGGGAAACAGGAAACTAGTTCCAATCTTAGAGACTCTAGCGTGTAAATTTTTTCTAAAAGAATAAGTTTTATGGATAAATAAATCTACAGGGTAGTAGACGTGGAAGCAGAGCTAGGAAAGTAGCATGTGGTGGTGTACATTTCGACATGTTACAACCACCCGCCTTTGTAGTCCCCACCAGGCTCAGGGAGCTGGAGGGAAGAGGAAGAGAGTAGCTGCACGCGGTCAAGGAGTGTGACCCAAGGGCTCTAAGAATGATTTGAGGTACGGTCTATGTCTACTACTAGTTGCCGTACCAATAGACATATGTACTGATCATTCTTTCCTTCCACGGATCTTGTCCCAGACCAAGAGTTTCCGGTTAAACCGTTGACTTGATCCTCACGTCTGGAGATAACTTTGGGAGGAGACTCGATAATCACACTTATGTCGATGGTGTGATCTGACACTTGAGGCGAGAGTTTCGGTTGGAACCTCTTGGTGGCAGCATCGAGGCCTTACGACGTTAGTTTGGGTATGGACTGGGCAACCAGAGTTCATACATAGATTGACTGTATTAGGAAAAAAGGTTATGGTTTACCTATAATGTTGGGATGGGTTTTCCTTGGTCGGAGAAAAGGAAACCCCAGGCAGCATAGGATGGAATCATGCATAAGTGGGTGCAGTCGATCACTCATGAGTCGGCCAGACTTAGATTTGTGCCAGACTTCTCTAGAGTTGCTGCACCACTTTTAGCATTGATGAAGAAGGGGAAACCCTTCATGTGGTCAGAGTGATTCCAGTAGAGCTTTTAGGATATGAGGAAGAGGTTGACCAGTGCGCCCATCATGAGGCTACCAGAGAAGGTGCAGATCATCCAGGAGCAGATGAAGACTGCACAGAGCAGATACAATTCCTATGCTGATAGGAGACGAAGACCACTGGAGTTAGAGGATGGTGACCACGTCTTCCTACGGGTCTCACCTCGACGAGGTATACAGAGATTGGCCGGGGTGGAAAGTTATCTCCACGATTCATCAGACCTTTCCAGGTCCTTAGCAGAGTAGGCGGGGTGTCTTACCGCCAGGCCCTTTCACCTCAGTTGCACCAGGTGCATGACGTCTTCCACGTATCTCAGCTAAGGAGATACGTGCACGACCCGTCACACATCATCGAACATGGGGAGATGGACATCGGTGATGGGGCGAAATTCACGGAGGTCCCAATAGAGATCGAAGATCGATAGGAGTGGGTCCTACGTAGACGATCGATTTCTCTGGTGCGCATTCGCTAGCAGCACGGGAACCTCCAGGAGAGCTCATGGGTGCAGAAGGCTCAGATGCGAGCTCAGTACCCTCATTTGTTTCCCTAGTGTGTATTTTATCTTTACAAGGATGTAAATCCCAGAGGTGGGAGTAATGTAAAGACCCAGAAATTTCAAGGGAATTTTTTTCTTAAATACTTTGGAATTTTACGAGTCCTCGGTTTCTGATGGAACCTGATTCTAAAACCCGGTGTTCCCAGAATCAATTTCTGAAGTTTTGTTCAGGTAATTTTAGTAAACTTATGTGTGGGTTTTTCTATCTTTTGAATCGGAGCTCGAAATTGAAATTCGAGGACACCGATGAACTCGCAGCGCCTGTATTCGCTTAAGGAGACCTTCAGCTCGATCGTAGTCGAGTCGAGGTGAAAATTGGTTTTCTGGGGTTTCATGGGATAAAAATAAAATAAACTTATTATTTTATATTTATTTAAATTTTGGTTTTTGAAACTCATTTGGTTTGGGGACCACCCGACACTTGAAACTCCTCATTTAGTAAGGATCATTAAATGTGTGGTTACACAAGAGGTGTAACCACCCATTTAATGATATTTAATTATGTTAATCACTTAACTCAACTTAATGTGGTTTTTGGGAGTGGAGTTGTGTTTGTGGGAAAGAGCATTCATTGGAAAGGGGAGAGTTCTGTGAAAGGCTTGTTGACGAAGAACGGTTCTACAACGATGGGCCTTCCAAGATCTTCGACGAAGAAAAATCATTCAACAAAGATCGGATTCCGACGAGTATCTGATGCTCAAGCTCAGATATGAAGTGTGAGGTGGACGCAATGATTGACGTCAACTTCATTCTCTTTCTGCGATGTCATCAACAAACAACGAATTGAGGTAGGGGTCATTTTGATTAATTTAAATCCTCGTACCTCATCTTTTAATGTGGTACAATGTTAGTCGAATGTTATCATCTAACGCGGAGAGCGCGAGCCGAACAAACACGGCCCGACGTCCCTCCGATGGTTTTTAATGGTTTGAAGATGGCGGTGGTGAAATGGTGCCACCGGTAGATAAAACCGCAGAAGAATCTGGCAGCGCAAATGACACCGGGTCGCCGAAGTTGTGTGAAGAATGGGACCGCAACCACCACGGGCCGCGGCAATGCCGAAGGGGCGCGGTGTCGTCGAACCATGCCAGAGCAAGAGGGCCACAACCAGGAGGCCTGCGGTGGTCAGAAGAAATCGCGTCGCCGTCACGCCGCACGGTAGAGGGGCCGCGGCCATGCGGGTCGCGACGGTCGGAGATAGCGCGGCGTCGTCGTGCCGCGCCGGAAGGGGAAGCCACGGCTGGGCCACGACGGATAGAAAGGAGGGAGGCTGGCTGAGCCGGACACCGGCGAGGGTGTGCCAGGGTAGAACTCGGTGGGTTCTGTGGAGAGGAACTGGCGCTTTCCGGTTTCGTTACGGGAGACAGGGGGCGCAAAACCACCCCTTGTTTTATTAGGGCGGCCCCCGCAGGGCACCGTTGCTGCCTGGTCAGCATGACCAGGTGGGCTTCACCACCACACCATGCGGGCTGGGCCGCGCTCTACTGGGCTGCACCCAGACCCGAGTCGGGTCGACCCGGTTCGGGCTGACCCAGGATGGGTTGGGCCGGGTCGGACAGGGCCCAGACCCCCCATTTTTGGACCTTTTTCGATTGATTGCCCATAACTTGGGATACATACCTCCAATCGACTCACCGTCAGTTGCGTAGGATTCCTAGGATCGAGACGGTCATTTAGGTATATTGCACTCAAGGTTTCAGCAAAGTTTGGGTATGGCCGGGTTGGTTCGAACCCGAAACAAACCGGGCCCTCGGAGCGGAAACACTTATAACTTAAGGACCGGATGTCCGATTGACGTGCCACCAATTATGTTGATTTCCTTTTGATGAGACGGGTTATTTTTAATACTCCACTTGAGGTTTGGACGCAGTTGGAGTAAGGTCAGGTTGGTTCGTACAGGAAACCAACCGGGCCCCCGGAACAAAAAGGCTAATAACTCACAGACCGGGCGTCCGATTGACGCGCCGTCTGTTGTATTGAGACTCCTATGATGGGGCGGTCCTTTGAGATACTTCGACTAGAGAATTAGTGACACTTGGAGTATCGACCAGTATCTCGTGGAGCGGATCCTCCCGGAGGCGAGCATACAGAGTGCAGAGACCTAGTAGCTGTAGACCTGACGAATGCTTGACCGATTCGACTCGGAGGGATTCGATTAGCCCAGTGGACGGAGCACCTGGTTTGGTGGAAAACCCATGGCGGATGGGGCGCCTGGTTTGGTACCAGACCGACAGTACTCGATAGGAGGAGTACCTCTGACTACTTTTAGGGGGAGCGCCCGGTTTGGCGGCAGACCCATAGCGGAGGAGCGCCTGATTTGGCAGCAGACCCGCAGTAATCGACAGGAGAAGTACCTCAACAGTCTAAGGTTAGTGAGTAGCGCCTCGGAGTCGCGACAATGCCACTGTAATCTATATAAGAGGAATTATCTAGCAGTTTTGGTTTCGATAATGAAAATCCTGGTTTGAGTTGAGTCAATGACCTTTGTGTTTTCCTCATGATTGAGATGAGTTACTTGGTAACTTAGGTATATGTATGAGAATATACCTAAGTAAAGGTTATATGTTGAGATATTTCTTTGTGGTTTATCCTTGTTGGATTTAGTGAGACCTTGAGGGTCTCGGGGTCCCTACTGAGTATCGTTATACTCACCCCTGTATGGGCTATGCCCGCATCTCGTTGTGTTGGATGCAAATGACGGACAACGCTAACTGAGGCAGAGTGTAGGAGGACTGGACAGTACCCGGAGGTGGACCTCATGATGAGTCGGTACCCAGAGGAGACGGACGGACGTGGAGTGATGAGGAGGACAACTGTACCTACCCTTCAGGTAGGAACCTAGAGGACGATCCAGGAGCTGCTTCCATCCTCCAGCTGTTTGTCTTTTCAGTTGTACTTTCTTTCAATTGTAGCTGTACCTTTCTATTGGGCTTGTATTTCCAGCCCCTTTTTACTTCAGCACACTTGTTATACTACTTTACTTAGTGTTTTCTTCCGCTTTTACTCTGGTTATGTGTGTTTACGTTTTATAAGGGCAATGCCTTCCCAGTTTTTAGGGAGTTACGCCTTTGGTGCTAATTGCCAACCCCTGGCCTATGGAAGGCGAGCTTGGGGTAGTCACGATACAGGCTCCGAGGGACGGGTCGTGACACACTCTATTTTTATTACTATGATGGATTTATCACATGAAAAGTTTATATCAAAACCATATCAGAATATTAATAGAGAAAAATTTCTTTCTAAGGAGAATAATTCTTTTTTTGAGATCAATAGTCATTAGATCAAAGGACTTGATAAATAAAGTTATTTGAATAAGAAATCATATAAAGATGAATATGATTTATAATACTTAATTAAATTTTTTAAGGATATTTTTATTGTTTTTGTATCGATAGGGAATTCTACATCTACTTTTTATTTTATCAAAAAATAGAGATGTCTAAATGAATAAATCTTGAACTAAATAAAGTTTATACTTCTAAGAAAATGCACAGTTCCAAGGAAGATTATAACAACTATCAATGGTTGTCTTTGGTTTTTCTATTTTTGGAGAATAAGGTCACATGAAAAATCTAATCTTATCAGTTCATAATATTATATTCTCTTCACCACTGACATATATATAAAAGAGTTTGAATTCAAAAAGTGAGGCTACATAGAGATCAATTACTAATGAACAATGTATATACTCAATAACTCAAAAAGTGCACACTATGTTTTTCAAGTTATTATTGATGCATGACTGGAAACAAGTATCAACTACTACTATGAATTCAAGAATACATATACTACAACCAAATACATCTTTTAGGTCTACTCATTGAAGCCTCTTCCATTCTCTAGAAGAGTTCTTTATCAACTATCAGTTGTTTCTTGCAACTGTGCACCGAAACTATTATCTTTTCTACATATTTTCCTTATTGATGTACGCAAGAACTTATTATACTAATTTTTGTGTAATTTTCATGGATAATTCTTATAAAAGGGAGATCCTAGTAAAATCTCTTTCACCTTTGTAACAAGTTGGAGTTGGTTGTACTCAACCGTTGAGGTCCTCGGGAAAAGTACCTATTTAGTGAAAATTACCAATCTCAAAGAAAGAGTGTTGGTGGAGTGTACTAGGGGAAATTTTTTCTCCAAACCACTATAAATACCCCATGTAATACTTATTATCACTTCTTTTATTTTACACTACTTATTTGATTATGAATATTAGGATAAGTTTGAATCATTTTAAGAGGGAGGTTTTAATTTGGATTTTTTTTATGAACTCAATTCACCCTCACTTGAGTATTTGTTAAAATCTTTAAGAAAACACTTTTCACACATATATGGGTGGATGATATACCCCACAATTTTGACTATGAAGTCACCCAAAATTTATTTTTTTCTTTGAGAAATAAAAACACATGGTGGAGAAACGTGGTATAGGGAATATTGGGAGTGAGAGCTACATAGTGGAGGATATTAAGACCATAAAAATGAGAAAATATATTATAGACTTAATTCCAATGACTGGATGGGAGATAAAGAAACAATGGATAGAATTAGTTCACCATAAGATCAGATAGGTAATAGCTGAAGGGTGAAACGGTTTAGATCGCTGAAAATTCAGATCATTGATAGATACATTGGGCTTCATATATAGAAATATCATCAAAATGAGAATAGTACACTAACAGACATAAATATGGTACATATTTTTATCATTTTAAAATGATTTATTAATGATTTTCAACGGTAATTACCATATAAATCAATGTTTTATTCAAATATGGGTAATTTGAAATAAGGAATGAAAATAGTTTGAAACAAATAAAAATGATTGATTTTTGATTTTTTCAATTTAATTGTTTATAAAGTTTGAATCTTATTTTTTCATAAAATTTTCATGCTTCATTTACCTAACAAAATGTGTCAAGCCTAAGATAGCCCTAAAATGTAGGAAAACACTCCATATATCTAGCCTAAGGGGATGACTAACCATGTAATCCTACTGGAGGAAAAACCTAGGCCAGCGGTGCATGGGGGCATAATGCCCATGTAGAGGCCTGCGGGTGGTGAATTCCTACGGGTTCATAGCTACCTCAAGGACTGAGTAGTGGTGCATGAGGCATCTCTGTGTGACACTAGGAGAAAGTCCTTATTAGCATGGGGTAGTGTGAGGTGGCATTAGGGGTCCTATGGTCCCCATTCTGACTTCATTACCGATGTGAATCTATTCTTAGGGTTATAAGAGAGTGCATCCCACCTTTCCGTTTCGATGTGGGATAATGATTTATGGGTTATTGTTCATCCTTTTCTTGCTACTCCATGATCCTTCATACTTCGCCACTCCGCCACTCCACCATCATTCTCACTCACCAGCCACTGCCGCTCCTCACTAGAAGATGCCATCAAATCCCCCCTCAAAGCTCATGGTCGAGCTCCTTCACTATGCCACACCTCCATACCACCTTCCATCATCTCCTGCACCTCAACCGAACACCCTGGAGTCATTCGAGGCTTCATATTACCACTTTAAAGGCCATATGATTTAGAGGAGATCACCACTGCCACAACTCACATCCACTACCATGCATGCATCACCTCCACCCCTCATCTTTTCTTACCACTATCTATGTCATCGCTGCTGGTCACTGAAATCCACCATGATCGTCGCTGCTCAAACTCGAGCTCAAGACACTAACATTGCAGAGCTATATCCATGGCATCAGGTGAGACATGAATTCCATTTATGGAGAAGTAGGATGCATTTTACCCATTGGATCCTTTTACATCCATGCTACCCCATGTGAAATTCTTCCACACTACCCCGCGTGGAATTCTTCCACACTACCCCATGTGGAATTATTCCACACTAAAAATCTAATCACCCGATATCCTCGGGTGATTTAAAACTCAACACCCCAAGTCTCGAGGGAGTTTTTGAATTTAATGAGATCCTTGAGGATCTCATATTAAGATCCTACTTGGCCATTTATGGAGGCCACCACAAAGTATCCTTGTTTTCCTATAAAAGTAGTCTGTTGCACCACAGAAGAGCACCTTGACACTCGACTGGGGACCCCCCACTGATCTATGGGAGAAGAAGGCTAATTATACTTCCCCCTTTACCATTCCATTTTATTTTTATATATTTATTTTATTTTATTTTATTTAATTTAGTTTTTATTTTAATTTAATTTTAAATCCCAAGTTAAATAAACACATGCAATTTTATACTTTTATGTTCTACTACACACAATTTATCTTCTTCTCTTATTCTTATTCTTTTTATTTTTGTTTATTCATTTATTATTTTAAAAATAAAATATATATATATATATTTCTTTTATTTCTTTTATTATTTTATTTTATCCTTCCCTCTACCTCTTCTTATTCTATTTTATTTTATTCTTACTCTCTTTATCTCTCATCCAAATTATTTTTATTTTATTCTTTTATTTTTTTCATCATCATTTTTTTTATTTTCCTTCTTCTTTTTATTTTATTATTATCTTCTTCTTATATACACCAAAGTGATCTATTATTCCTAATAATGGGAGGCTAACCCGAGTCTTGGCTTGGGGGAGGTCAAGGTGTTCTTTAATTTTTCTTAAAGTTTATTTTACACTTTTGGTAGATATGAGTAGCATGCATGGGTGAGTCGAATGTTCCCAGTGTGGAAACTGCCTCTCATGACATACAACTCAATCTATTTTTATTCTTTTGTTTAATCTCTTTTCCTTCTCTCTATTTTCTAGATCTTCACACAATGGAGTTGAGTGAATTAATGAAAGAAATGACATCGATAGATCCAACAAAATTTTAAAATAAAAAGAATAGTGATTCATCATGATATTTCATGTTTGGATTATCAAAAAAATAAAAATAAAAATAAAGGAGAATAATGATTAAAACCAAAACTGAACTAAAAACCAAGTTATTTCTTCCTTAACTCATTCGGTTTATAATTTCATTGTATTTTAGTTTAAATTCTCATATTTCATGTCATTTAAATATCTTAAAAAATAATCAACAAAAACCCAAAAAATATTTACCATAATTTTCATAAAATAATAAAAACAAAAAATAATAATTAGTTTAGGTGAGTTAGATTAAGTGAGTAAACAAACTGAGAATCTCCTCAAGTGAGATGACTCTGGTCTACCACTTTACTGCACTAGGAAATTAATTTTCTTTTTCTACACCCTATAATAGATGTACATTTAAAATTAGAACCATTTCTAGGGATCTAATCTATTATTTTCTTACATTTTTTATTTTCAAATTCTAGATTGTTTTGATTGGTTTAAAAAAACACCATTACTTTTTTACATGATGTATTCAAATTATTATTGTTTTTTCATGGAATGATGATTACTCATATTTATAGGAAACCATTTTTGAACAAACCTGGTCCATAGAAGAAAGCATTTTTGTATGGACTAGAGAGACCATAATATCCCAGAGCCAAAATATTATAGAGGATGAATTCAAAGACCTCATCCAACATTTCAAATAGACCCTCAAGAAACCAGTGGTTGAAGGATTAGAGAGAGAGATAACTGAATTTTGGGAGTAATTTGAAAAATTTTATCAAGAAGTTTCCAAGACACAAGAATAGTGTTCCTTACTTCTGTCCAATACTTTTGAAGAAGTTCCCCGAGAACAATTCCATAAGAAAGTGGATAAAAAAAACTCAAATATGATATTCAAGAGCTTGAAGAGATGGTGCAAGATCTAAAAGGCTGTATGGACTGGATAACTTTATATTTCCAAGCACCATCTGGGCAACCTGAACCTAAACCAGAAGATGAGCCACTTGTCTTCCATGATTTAACTAAGGAGACCAAGGAGGAAGATTTGTCTTCTGAGCTATATCTAGGAGTTTGGAAAGATATGGATGACTTTAAGAATAAATGTGAGGAACTTATTGATATACACATACCTTGAAATAAAGAATATCCAACACCATTGAAGGTATACACCACCCAAGTGGTGGAATTTGAAGTAAAAATGGATGAGCCTCAATACCCGCCTCCATCCACTAAGAATATACACCAAGAGGCACTCACCACTGAAGAAGATATCGTAGCTAAACAAACTAAGGGAGTTGATATTTTCTCAAACTCAATTTCATTTGATTTTATTCAATCTGAATTGAGTATTAATTATAACCACTTTTAATTTTATGATTCATAAAATCTTTTCTATGCCTTAGGATGAAGAAATTGAAAATGCACCTATTGAGTAACACATGGACATCCATTATTTTTATGAACTTACATTTAAGGATCCCCATCAGGAAATCTAAGTAGCTGATCCTGGGGAAATCAATATAGAGGTTTCTTGCATTGAAAGTGAGAAATTAATTATTTAAAATTCAAATTTTAATTTTGGTTCAATTAAAAATACCTTCTTACTTTCCATTTGATTATTAAATTCATGCAATCCATGTTGAGCCAACAGTGGACAAGAAGGAAGAGGTTTCACATGTAACAACCAAGGAAGAGGATGGCTCATACTTTATCCTACCCCCAACATGAAATATGTACATAATTGTGAAGGGGGAGGATCTGGTATGCTCTATCCATGGGTCATTCCTCACTAATAAGCAAGAATCACAAGCTAGAAAAAACCACATTTGGTGGTTCAAATCAAAGAAGCATCATCCACCAATTGACTTTGGATAACAGCTGGTACTACCCTATGGAGGTAGTAAAAATATAGGGTCCACTGGGGTGATAATACCAAGATTTATACCTTCAATTTTCTTTCTAGAAATTTAGATTTCAATTTTATCTTTATGAAGTAGTCCAACATGAAAACCCTCTATCTTTTCGTGCTTAAATGACATGATCCTTGTGGTTAATTGAGCAATTCTATTTTATAGGTTCATGATGGCAGAATCCAGCCCCAACTAGTGGAAGATAAGGACTAAGATTCATGGTAAATTAAGTACACTTTTAATTTTTATCTCTTAAACTTCTTATATTTTTGTTTGAAACCATGTTTTGATATTTAAACTAGAATTTCATGCCCATTCTTGAATTATAATTTACTTGAATTATCTAGGATACATGAGTTTATTAGGAATCCTATGATTCCATGTTTTATATTACCATGATAATGAGATTTAATGAGTAAAATGGAGAATTAAAAGATTAAAGTAAATCATGGATATTAAATGAGGACTCATGATTTGAGGGAATTGGTTAATTCATGCAAATGAAATTTCCCAATCATTTTTCATGATTTTAATTTATGTAATTTATGTGAATTGATTTTTTATTATTAATCACGACTTAGGTGATTATCCAGTATCATATTCCCATTCTCGAGAGTATTTATAGAACAAATTCTTCCTATTTAATCTTGAGCATATTTCTTTAGTAATCTTGGGACATGCCACCTACTAGAAGTTTCATTTGAACTTGTCAAAGCTCTGAATGTAAAAAACACATTTAAAACTATTGATACATCTTTTAAAAATACATTATCCTTTAAAACCACCTTTACATTAATCCTTGTTTAACCCATAGAAACCATGAATGACCTCATTAGGGATAAGCCATGTTTCAATCCATTTTTATCCATTCATACCATCCTCTTAGTATTTTCATGATATTTTAAAGTTAAAGTATGAGCATGAAGGGAGTCATGGTAGAAGGTATGATATAAATTATAAGAAAGAAGTGTGGGGGTTCTATATATAGGAATTGAGAAAGTTCATTTGGTTTATTCATTATACTCTATTGTTTTTCCCCTCTTGAATAAAAAAAGAAAAAAATGACAAAAAGAACAAAAAAGAAAAAAAGAAAAAAATGGGTTGCGACTTAGAAAAATAAAAAATCACTATTACTAGATCTATGATTTTTATAATATGTAGTTAGATGGTGTATGTGAGGTTTATTTTAAACATAAACTTTTAAAAAAGAAAAAAAATGAAAAGGTTCTTTGAAAAATAAAAAAATAGCATAAAAGTAGAGAAAATTTAAAGAGGGTGCACAAATAATTCAATATGCTTAATTTGATCATAATCTTTACTTTGAGTTTTGGGGAAGTTAGGGGATGTTACAATTTAAAGGGGAGAATTTCCTAACACTTTTACTTTTAATATCATGCTTTATGCTTTAAGAGATAAACCTCCTCTTTGAGACTTAATTTTTAAAACAAAAATTCCTACCAATGTTAATCCTCAGAGTCATTTGAACCTTTAATGAAAGCCCTCATGAATTTATGTGATTTTTGTCTTTACAAAGTATAGAAAGTATTTATTTTACAAGACTATGGATAAATATCATGTTCTCATGATATGAGAATAACTCCACTTGAATTGTATCATGAGAGATGAGTGAAAATATTGTAAAGTGAGGTAAATCATGTTTTTCATGTTTATATAACAATGAATTAAGGAGATTGAATATATGAAAGGATAATTCTAATCATTATTTTAAAATAGGGAAAATTAAAGTTCTTAAATTAATTTTTTATTTGAAAATTTAGAAATTGAATTGATATTTTATGTGGAATTTGAAAATTTGATTTAAAATTGATAATTGTTTGATTTTATTACTTTGAAATTTGAATATTGATAATATTGTTGCCCTCTTAAATTCCCTATTGATATTTTATACTTGAGGACAAACATGGTTTAAGTGTGGGGGTATTTGACAGACATAAATATGGTGCATTTTTTATCATTTTTCAATGATGTATTATTGCTTTTCAATGGAAATTACTATATAAATCAATATTTTATTCAAAGATGGGAAATATGAAATAAGGAATGAAAATAGTTTGAAACAAATAAAAATGATTGATTTTTGAATTTTTGAATTTAATTGTTTATAAAGTTTGAATCTTAATTTTCCTAAATTTTTTATGTTTCATTTACAAAAAAAGGTTCCAATACTAAGCCTACCATCAAACATAGGCAAACACTCCACATAGCCAGACTAAGGGGTTGGCCGGCCATGTAAGCCCGCAAGAGGGGAAACCTAGGCCAGTGGTGCATGGGGGAATTAGGCCTATGCACAGGGGCCTGTGGGTGGTGAAATACCGTGGGTACATAAGTACCTCAAGGATCAAGCAACAACGCATAGGGAATCTTCGTGCAACACTGGGAGGAAGGCCTCGCCATTATGGAGCAGTGTGCAGTGGTGTTGGGGGTCCTTCAACCTCCAGTCCGACTTCATTATCTCCATGAATCTGTGCTCAGGGTTATAAGAGAGCACATCCTGCCTCGCTGTTTCAATGTGGGAAAACAATTCATGGGTTACTATTCATCTCGTGCACACTCCACTACTCCACCTTCATTCTCACTCACCAGGTATCGTAGCTCCCCACCAGAAGATGCCAACAAAGCCCCTCTCAAAGCTCGAGGTTGAGCTCCTTCACCATACCATGACTCCACACCACTCCTACACCTCTACCTAACACCTTGAATCCATTCAAGGCATCATCCAACCAATTAAAAGGCCAAATGATTCGGATGAGATCACCACTACCATAGATCATGTATGCTTCCATACATGAATTGATGCCACCTCTCATCTTCACCGACCACCATCCGTGACACCATCGCTAGTCACCAAAATCCACCATGGCCACCACTACTCAAACTTGATCTTGATCCACTAACATTTATGATCCATTTCTATGGAATCAATTTCACCATGCATTCTATGCATGGAGAAGGAGCCACATATGCCTCACTATATCCTTCAATGTCCATGTTACCCTACGCGGAATTCTTTCATACTAGAAATTTAACCAACCGAGATCCTTAGGTGATTTAAAAATAAATACCCTGAGTCTCAGGGGAGTTTTTGAATTGAATGAGATCCCTGAGTATCTCATTCGAGGATCCTCATCAACAATTTATGGAGGCCACCACCAAGGCTCTCCTTATTTTTCTATAAAAGGAGGCTACTACACCACTAAATAGCATATCGACACTTGGCCGAGGACCCCCTATAATATGTGGGAGAATAAGGACGATGTTTTTTCCCCTTACCCTTTCTATTTTTTTATATTTTTGTTTTATTTTATTTTATTTACATCAATTTTTATTTTAATGTAATTTTAAATCCTTATTTAAATAAACACATGCAATTTCATAATTTAACGTTCCACCACCCACCATTTCTCTTATTCTCTTATTCTTCTTCTTATTTTTATTTTTTTTATTGTTTTATTCTTTTAAAAATAATATATATATATATATATTTAATTTCTTTTATTATTTCATTTTATTCTTCCCTCTACCTATTCTTATTCTATTTTATTTTATCCTTACTCTCTCTATCATACCAATTCTTTTTATTTTAATATTTTATTTTATCATCCTAATTACTTTTATTTTATTCTTTTTTATTTATTTTTATTTTATTATTATCTTCTTATTCCATCCAAAAAAGTGATCTCTTACTCCCAATAATGGGAGGCTAACCTGAGGCTTGGCTCGGGGGAGGTTATGGTGTTCTTGAAATTTTCTTAAAGTTTATTTTTTGCTTGTGGTAGATATGAGTAGCATGCACGAGTGAAGTGAATTTCCTCGATGTGTTGGCTTCCCCACATGAAATTCAACTCAATATATTTATATTATTTTTTTAATATCTTTTCACTCTCTTCATTGGATAGGTATTTACATGATGGAGTTGAGAGAATCAATGAATGAAGCAATATCGATAGAGCTGGGTCTTAGAAGATGTAACACCCTATACCAAGGTGTGTCATCAACCTTGATTATAGGAGGAGGTAGAATTGATATTAATAAGGAATTAAAAGATTAAAAAATTTCTAAATAAAAAGAATAGTAATTCATCATGATATTTCATGTTTGGATTATTAAAATAAAAATAAAAAAATAAAGGAGAATAATGATTAGACCCAAAACTGAACCCAAAACCAAGTTCTTTCTTCCTTAACTAATTTTTTTAGCATTGAATGGTAGTTTAGTTTAAATTATCATATTTCATGTCATTTTATTAACTTATAAAATAATAAAAAAATCCCTAAAATATTTATCATTTTTTCATAAAATAATAAAACCAACAAAAATAATTAGTTTAGGTGAATTATATTGAGTAAACAAACTGAGAGTCTCCTAAAGTGATAGGACCTTAGTAAGAAAATGTGTTGCACTAGGAAAATAATTTTATTTTTCCACACCCTATGACATGCATGCATTCATACACTAACATATCCAGTTAAGGTAGTGGGAGTATTTGAATGCATGAAGGATCATCCATGAAGGTTAAATGAGGTAGACAGACACCTGAGAAGATTAGATAGTGGTGGAAACTAGATGCACAATTTGGATTACTCTATTTAAGAAAAGTGTAATCACATTGTTATGAGAGACTACATTTATTATTTATGTAATATTAATGCATGATTCCCCTATGGATTAAGGCACAATCCTAAACCATGTAATCCTTATTGTTCTCATGCATTTGTTTCTTTTATTTTTTCATTTTCTAGTTTTTCTTGTGTTATTTTGGTTGTTGTAAATTGTAGTGTGGTGGATTGGGTGCGATTATCATCCAAGTTCTGGGAATCATATCATGAGTTTCATTATGGATCTTTTGCTTCCATGCATGAATTTATGGTGGATTATCTTTTGGTGGTTTCATCAGAAGGTGGTCATGGACCCAAAAAGCGACATAAAATCTCATAGTTATAGGGATTCTAGAGGATCATTCCTAGGTGAAGGTGTTTCAAAGCACTATTTAGTAGTATAATTCCACCCTTTATCTTATAGGAGAATAAAAATTTTCAGTTTCTAAACTCTTATCTTATGTTTACTTAAATTAGTGGGAGTTCACAAGTTTTGGAGGGATGATGTTCAATGAGAGTAAATTTTGGGTGAAGAAGTTAAATCAAATGTATTTTGGGTTCTAAAAGATGCATGTAGATGGTTGTATTCTAAAAAAGGACCTTAATATTCCATTGAATGGATCCAATACAGAAGAAATGAAAGTAAAATAATGGGATATGCAAGACAAGAAATCACTCTGGTTGATGTGAATGTAACTTAATAGGTATGTGGTGTGAAACATATGGGGAGTAAAGAAAGCACTGAAACTCATGAAGACCTTAGTTAATATATATGATAAACCTATGATAATGAACCAAGTGTTTTTTATAAATAGATTATTTAACATATGAATGTCAAAAGGAAAATCTTCCACTAATAATATAAATGATTTCAATGATATTCAAAGTTATATGGATTTAGTGAAAGTAAACTTCAAAGACCCTATTTAGGAATTGATATTATCCTATTCACTCTTAAAATCTTGGGAAATGATAGATATAGTTGTGATTAATTATAATGGAATGATAGAATTAAAGTTAATGAACATTCATGACCCGATCTTGAATGAGAAGATTCATTAAAATGAGATTCCAGTGTCTTCCAGTAACGTATACACTACAAATGGGAGAAAATGTACCGTTGGATAGAAAAGTCACAAAAATGGGAAAGGAAAGAGAATCTTGAGAAGAAGTATCTTAGTAGATTGTTCTCCTAAGTTGGAATTATGTGAGGAAATACTACCTCAATAATGATTTTAGTGAACAGAGGGAGAACTCAAGAAGATATTCCATTGGCACTGGATCTGTGAATCCTGTAACGAAATATAGGAGCATCCTGCTCCTAGGTACTGATAGTACATTGTAGTCTTGAGTGATAGAATTTGGATATTAATTACATTATACATCTGAGATAGGAATCATGAAAAACTATACCTCTAGTAGGTATGGTAAGGTTTATCTAGTAGATGATAATGCTCTTGTGATAGTGGGGAAGAACGATGTTTTGATCCAAACAATGAATGAAATAATACAAGAGTTAAAAGGATGTTAGACATATTATAGCCCTATAAAAAAACATTATTTCCCTTTGGAAACTAAATTATATAGGTTTCTATACAAAATTTATAGATGGTGTGTGGAATATTTTACATGGAGACATGGTCATCAAAATAGGGATAAAGAACGAGACACTCTACCTTGCAAGTTTACCAGAAGAAGCATTGCATATCAGAGAGTTATTTTTAGTGAATTTATGGCATGAATGAAACACCCCAATATTTTATAATTTATTTTCTTTAATTAATAGATTCGATAACACGTGGGATATGAAACATAGAGATTATTTTAACAATTTTAGTCTTAATATTCTAATGAATATCCTTATATATCATGTGGAAAAACATTATGTATGTAAAACCTTTCATTTTGGGCTTTTCCATTTTCCCCCAAAATATAAAACTTGGAGTATTAACCCTTACATATTAGACTTTTTTATTTTCCCAGAATATGACATTTTACCTACTATTTAAAAGATATTACATATCTATTGGAGTGTTTTTTATTTGATTTATTTTAAAAGTTTGGAATATATTATGTATCATACAAAAATATTATCTATATAGGGAGAATTTATTACATATACAAGGACTTTTTCATATTCTTGGTAATATGTAACTTCACTCATGGTGTGACCATTGTACCTGCAATGTGATTTCTTCCTATAACTTCAAAACATTTAAAATATATTTACAACCATCTAAAATTGATTTAAAAATTATTCAAAAATTCAAAAATAATTAAAATTAATTATAATTGATAGAAAATAAAATATTACTACTTTTAGTTGAAATATTATCTAATAAATCTAAAACCTTTAGAATATATCTTCATCCATCTCAAATCGACTCCAAACTTCTTCAAAAATTTCAAACTACTTTAAATGATTTACAATTGATAAAAAATAAAATATTAAAACCTATGGTTACAATATTTTCATTCTTCAGAAACCTCACAACTCTATTCATATGAATATATTTAAATGCTTGAGTGGAAGCTATTATTGTATGATAACTCAACCAAAGGAAGGTTTTGATTCAAACCTCCTTTAATGTTCATAGATAAATCTATGATAATTCCCTTCAGAGGTTTAAAAATCCTTACATATTAAAAATCTATACGAGGATGATAAACTATATTGAAGATAAAATCTATGTTAAATTACTTTGGAATAATCATCCAAAACTCTGAAGTAAATCTCAAATATTGATCATATATAATTGATAGTGGTGTTCCTTACAGGATCACTACTTCTTTGATATATATATATATATATATATATATCTTAACAGGTTTATTGAGTAATAATTATACTTTAATGGTGTTGTGAGTAGTATTTATAATATGGTCTACCACAAACCATATGTGATTGTTTACTTTGGATGTCTTTAGAGGACCTATGATAAAGTATATAGTGATGTTATCCCATTTCCATGTTGATATGTGTAATGGTTACATCATCCACTTGTACTTATATAAGTCTTCCTTAACTTTTTGGAATACCTAGTACTCTGATATATATATTTATCAATCTCATTTTCATATTATCCTATTAGAAATACTCTCAGAGATCACTATATATATTTGTTCTTCTTGGGTGGATAGAGAATGTTGAGCTATGGGTATAATATAAAAACTAATTTTTTATCTCAGGTTTTGACAGTACACATAATTATGTCCCAAATATTACTGCTCAATCCTTATCAATGTTTAACTCTAAGATTTTCACATTTCTTATTTATTACACCTTATCTTTTATCTACATATCATCCCTTTGTGCCACCTGAATCTTAAACAATTTAGATAAATGAGAAATAATTTGAGTAAGGAAGAATTTCATGATAGATACATACCCTAAATCCCTTTATATATTTGATATATATATAAGATATATCATAAGTGGGTATATGTCCATATCATAAGGCATAATAAATATTGCTACTTCCCAAGTATCTCATATTGTTTTATGAGACAATATCATATAATTATATCATAAGATTTATGATATATTGAATCATATTATATGATTCATTTGGAATACTACTATTCATTAAGGGGTAGAATGTTAATTATTAATATTCATATATACTTCTACATAATATATCATTGATAATCAAATATCTTATAAGATGAAATGATCAGAAGAATGAATTGTCTAGGGGTTATAACCAGTTTGTAACCACATGTATAACTTGTAAAATATGAGTTAATGCATCGAGGTCGGTCAATTAATTAAAAAGGTGACTAAATTAGGAAAATGTGTTTGTGATTGTGTGATTTACTCGTACTAGATTCTCCATGTTTCTCTTTTTATCCTTATCCCTTAGACTCTGAGAGATACTAGCATATCATGGGAGATGTGAGAGTCTCACCCAAGTTGTTGGGTAACTCAGTACAACCCATGGACCCACCATAGAGGGAGGATTATTTTGATTTCTCCTTAGTGATATTTTTCAACCATAAGGATTGAATAACAGGGAGCAATGGTGATCATCAATATAAGGTCTACATAAGTTCTTTGTTTAATATTTTTATGATTTTGATTTCAAGCATGGTAGATCTTGGTTTAAGGGGTTTTAATTGTTTCCACAATGTTTATTATGTGTTAATTGATCCTTATAAACCCTTCAAAAATGATTAAAATATTTCACTCTTGCTGGTGATATGATATTCAACAACGTAACCTATGTTATAATCACTTTATACAATATGTGGTATCATATTAGGTGATATAGATAAATCCTTCAGTTTTATATGTGTAATAACATAGTACATGGAGAATTTATAAGGAACATTGGCATTATTCCATGTTTTAATATAGATCACCTTATCATAGTAACGATATAATGCATATAATAAATTACGACTCCTAATAAATGAATGGATATGTCATAAGTTGTCATTATATAATCATAAAATATTAAATATAATGAAGTAATAAGTGATTTATGATATAGAAGATAACATTAAATATGATATATATATATATATATATATATTTCTAAAGTTTCAATTATGAATTGATTTTATGATTTATAAAATGTTTATAAATTACGAAAAATAGTATTTTAGGATATTTATTTAATTTATAAATTGATTATAAGTTAATTATTTATAAAATGTTTATAATTAATTGTAAGTTTTTTATGAAACATTTAATAAATAAATATTCCATAAAAACTAAATATAAATATTAAAATACCTTTCTAAAATTATATGATATATCTTATAAAATGTTTATGGGATATAAAATGTTTACAAAATACCATTATCAAGTTATATGAAACGACTTATAAAATGTTTATGGGATATAAAATGTTTATATGTTTAAAAAATATGGCTAAATATAAAGGAATTTATATTTAATATTATGAATTGTTCATAATTATTAATTTAAATTGTTCAAATTAAAAGACCTTATTTGAGTAATTATTTAAACCATATCCAAAGGAGTTTTTATAATTGATATGATCAAGGTTTACATAATATTAAATGTGTTATAATTTGAATATGTAAAAAGTATTTGAATAGTTTATATATATACAATTTATATTCCAGATATCATGTATTTAAGTAAAAATCTATATAAAGGACAATTTTAATTGTTAATATTAGAATTAAATATAAAGTTTTAATATTTATTTAATTATGTAATGTCTATAATGTATGGATAAATTATAAAGTGTTTATAATTAATTTATCTATGATTTGTTTATAAAATTTTATACCATATTTAAATGTATGACCCATTCATTTATTTAGTTTATTCCCCATTTTATTCATATATGTAAATTTTTTATATTATTAATGGATATATGTTTTATTTTAAAGAGTTAAAATACTTCTATAAATTTTCATACATGCATATAAGGAGTTACATGTTAGGTATGATAATTGATTTAGTTTTCTTCTACCTTTACTTTGGATTATATTGGGTTATAGGATTTAATTAAGAAGTTAATTATAGTTTATCCATATTAGGTGTTATAATTAAGATATATTTGAGGCATATATTGATTAAATTATCCTTGGGTTGTGGGAATTTGGGTTTGGAAACTTAATACCCTAGAGGATTATTCCTTGCATATAAAAGTCGGGTTTGGCTATCTTCTTCTCCAAACATGATCTTATGGGGATCATTAATTTCATATGATTCCAAGACTTTACATGAAAAGATTTAATGTACATTATACATGGGATGAATTTAGATATGTTTGAAAATATTATTTTAGTATAAGGAATAGGGAATCCAAACTACATCACTAGAAGTATGAATACATGTAAAAGGGAATAACATGAGATAATATAGTGATATTAAATACCCTTTAAAAATACAATGTGTTATATTCTTTCTAAAATTAACACTTATAAATACCTTGATCATTAAACCATGTAGGTTATGCCAAAGCAGGTTTCCCATGAATTATATTATATAAGGAAAGAAAGTAATAAGGCGACCCTAAAATTTAGGTGCCTCATTTTTGGCATTTGATATGGGTTTCACTTATCTGAGAAACACATAGGAAGGATACTAGAAGAATTTTATTGAGTTTATCCATATTAAAGATTGGAAAAAGAGTTTTCTGATCAACCATCCAAGAGTCATATATGTTATAATTGAAATATTAACCAAACTAAATAACTAAGTGGTGAGAATAATACTAAATCAGAATCATTACTCAGTGAAATATGGATCTTGGATCACTAATAGATACTATTAATCTAAAATGGATCATTATTTTAATGGGATAACATTTAATAAAAGTATTTATTAAATTTAAGCAAAATAATATACCCATTTGATAAAAGATTATTATAGATTAAAGTGTCATCATCTTCATTGAACATAACCTTTAGATAAATCTTAGATAAATATGGATCTTAATGTAAGAAACTTCTTAGACCTGTGATATCACACCCATGATGTCATTTTCAGGTAAGAATTCAATTATTTATTCATTTGTACCATTTCCCTTCTTTTCTCAATGTTTTTATTCTGAAATTCTAAGAAAAAATAGAAATAGTCACTGGCTTATAGTTAGGTATAACTTTGTGAAACCCCAAATATTGTCTCAATTATGATTTTCATGTTTGGAACATGTTTTAACTAATAGTGTATCTAAATAGTGTGATTGCCTAAGTGAATCTAGTTCGACTTGCATGGTTGGGGCATTGTTTGGAAAACTGTGTAGCCAAAATGTGTTGTTTTCCAAGTTTTAAATATAGTGATATTATTGATTCTACCTTTCTAAAAATTTAAACCCATAACCTTAATTTTACCTACACTATACTCCTTACACCCTCTCATGTATGAAGGCCCCATTTTCCTCCTCTCAGGGAAGGATTTTGAGACTTCTTTTTTCTAAAATTTTCAAATAAATCATCAATTAAGTTCTTACCCTCCTATCAATTGGTCAAAGTGTCTTAGGGATATCATTTCTTGATTTTATAAGTGTGTATTTTAATGTTTAAGGCTTACTTTTTCCATATAGGGATCCTCACTTCCTGTTTTGATAGAATTCATCTAGGCTGCATATGATTTCATCAATAAATGTAGGCGATTCTATATTATAACTTTTTTATTTGAACCCTTAATGATTTATTTTATAATTAAATTTCTAAAATTCTATTAATTGTTTTCTAATGGTTTTTTAGACTAATTTATTCATGAAAAAAAGATCTTAATTATTTACTTCATTTTAAAAGAATAATGTGATCTAAAATCATATTGTAATTTTAATGTATGATGAATTTATACCGCTTGATAAAATGTTTGTCTTATGAATAGTTTCTTACATGGTTAAAATATATGGGTTACCCTACTTACTTTGGTAGGAAATCCTATGTAGGGTGAGATTCCATCACCACTAGTTAAGTGTGACATCCTAACTAATAAAGTAATGTCATAAACATTTCCAATGGATAATGATGTTATTTTATCTATTCTAAAAGATGGATAGAAAATTTATTCACTAGGTGATCCTAACCATAGTAACCAAAGGTTGTATTCTCATGTTGAGTTTTTTAAAAATTAATGTTATATTTATACTTTATTTTTTGGTTTCATTTGATAAAATATATGTATGATGTTTCTTGTTTTCATTCTTAAAATTACTTTAAAAATACTTCCATGTAATTATTTTCAAACTAAAATGCTTGATTTTTATAAAAAAATCTATATGAAACACTTTATGGGATCTTATTGGGATCATTATGCTCACAAACTTCATACACTAGTGGATTTATACTAACCTTGTTTTATCTGATACCATAACAAGAAATCCCTTTATAGAGGTGACGGGTAATTACTATCAACTTTTATTGGGTTATGGAGGTGACATGGTGGGATTATTCCCTCATGCCCCATGATGATGGGTAGAAATTTATTTTGTTTATTTTTTAATAACATGTGTTTACCATATGTTGTATCTTATATTTGACTTCCCATTCTACCCCCTTTACTTTTTGTATATTTGATGTACCTTGCATATTTCATTCTTCTGTAGCATGTTATATTATTCCACTATATTGATTTAATTTCCATTATACTATGTTACTAAGATGTGTATTCATGATATGTAGTTGGGTGCATGAACCTCCAATATATGGTGAGGTCATTATGGGTTCTCGCTCATGAACCTTGTGATATTTTTGTTCTTTGGGAAAAATTGTTCCCAAATGAGCATTCCTCGATGCCCAAGACCTAGTTGAAAACCTATGTAGATCAATAATTCCCTTTAAGACATGTCACATACAAGTATAGGTGCCCAATTCAGGGTTTGTTGGTTCCGATCATAGAAAAAGCATGTGGTAGTGGGGAATATATTAAAATTTCTTTTAATAATCATTGATTGAAACCATGAGAGAGGATCTTGCATAGAAAATTTATAATTAATTTATTTAATATCCAAAGAAATAAATACCTGAGCTTAGGAAATTTATTCATTGATGAATATTTATTGTCCAAAAATACCTTTTGGGATTACCTTCACTATTCTATGAGTATCATAGGATAAAATTCCTCTAGCGGTGATCCACACATGCTCCAATGATCTTAGAGAAACACTACTTGATCTCCTAGTGCTAGCATAGTGAATTTAATGTCTTGTGTTATTCATTATTGATCACTTATTATCCTCTCTTGAAGAAATACCTCTTGTGTTTCTCATGTTTGATAGGGATAGAGAAGGAGGAGTCAATAGAGAATTTTGTGCGTGCAATAATCCTCTATTATCAATATTTGGATGCAATACACAATAGACACATCCATTAATTTATAGAGTTAAGAATTAGGTTAAAATATTATTTAATTGTATTCCATATATTAAATAACATTCATTATGTTTAATAAACCCCATTCCAGATAATAATAATATTATTTTGTGGTGTGACAACTTTCACAAATTGATAAATAATATTTACCATCTTGTAAATAATTATTTTATCATTGGATGTGGTCTTGGTCCATTTTAAATCCTTGATATTTATTGAATATATGAATAAATATTTTATTCATAAATAAATATTTCATTCACACACCAGTGAATAAATATTTATTAAATATTCAATAAAATAAGCAAATATATTTTTATTCACATGCAAGATAATAAATATTTATTTAATCTATGAGATCAATATAACTTGAATAAAATTATTCCTCGATCTTGAGAATAATATTTATCCCATTAATTAAATCCAAATAAAATTTAATCGAGATCAATAGAAACTCTTAGTGTGCGACCATTAGGATTCTTTCTCATTGGTATTAGGCAGGATTACCTAAAGTTCAAGATTACTATCTAGAAACAGGTCAAGGCATCCAAGAGAAAGAACTTAATGTTGTAATGATAATAACAACATACAAATTCTCACTATGTAATTTTATCCCTTTGTCACAATATCTCATCAAGTTGGTTTCAAGATGGTGTCATCAACTTATTTTCTCGATATTTCTTTCTTTGACTATCTGAGATAAACACGCCGTTACACCATGAACATAGAATTTAGATGATTGTTATATTCCAATCAAAGGGTCGAGATATAAATTTATATAAATATAGAAGAGGCAAATCCTTCCTTAACCTATCCATTAATGAAATTTCAATCATGACACACCCAACATAACCTACTTCCCACCAACATATGGCGTGATAGTTTTCATCAAAAAATATAAGTGTGTGAGTCACGACAGACATCAATGATAATATTAATGTCTAAGGATCATTACACATGCTGACAAATAGTAATATCTAAGGACACCAAAACATGAATAATTCATATTAGAGGGTTTTTTTCTCATAATCTCCCATATTGAAGATTACCAAGTGTGATCTTCATGAGAATAAGCCTCATCCACTTATGATTACTCACAATTTTTAGTCTAAATACTATGTGTCCCATCATATTATTTTATCCAACCATATAACTAAATTAATAATATTTTCATTGCACTTCAAGGTTCTTATTGTAGCGGGGAACTTCTATGACCTTATCAATGTGAAAAATACTCTAGGACATTATTACATTAAATCCATGCTAAATAATAAACACTATGTAATAATATATTAATTAATATTTAAGTCATAGAATATACATTTAATCAAAGTACAATAAATTGGTCATAGGAAACCAACTCTAACAAAATCCCACTTAGACTAGAGAAAAATACCCACAATATTCATTCCTCTATACCTCACATGATAATAATGTTTCTAATAATTAAAGTCTTTTTTAAAGGTGTCATTCATGTTGTATTTCATGGAAATACTACTCACTACCACCTCACCTCTCTGAGAAAAATCCATAAGGAGATAATACTTCCCAAGTATGTGATTTTCTACTGATATGATCTTGTATCTTTTTCAAGAGCCACCACTACAATATTATCATAATAGAGTGTGATAAGATATTTACTTCTAGGTACCTCATCAAGCTCTTGGATGAATTTGTGCATCCATACTGCTTCCTTAACTACCTAAGAATCTACAATATACTCAAACTCTGTTATAGAATCTATGACCACATGCCATTTTGAGCTATTACATCACACAAAACCTCCATTAAAAGTGAATATATATCCCATTTGTGACTTCATTTCATCTTGATCAGTTTGGGAACTAGAATCTATGTATCCTCTAAGGACTAGTTCCTAATCTCCTCTATAGATGAGGAACATATCCTCAGTACATCTCAGATACTTAAGGATAGTCTTGAATTCCATCTAATGGTGCTCACTTGGATCAACTTTATATCTACTTACAACACTCAATTCATAGGAAAAATCTAGCCCAGTGTAAAGAATATCATACACGACTGATCCAATCGTTGATGCCTATGGAATCCTTACTATTATATTTTTTTTCCTCATGTGTCATATGACACATTTTCTTGGAAAGATGAATGCCATGCGATACTAAATATCCTCTTGGATTATTCCATACTGAATATATTTAGTATCATGTTAATGTACATACTTTGAATTAGGCCAAACAACCTATTGGATCTATCATGATGGATCTTGATCCCCATAATATATATTTTTTCACCTAAGTACTTCATAGAGAATGATTTATTCAACTATATCTTAACATACTGTAAGACTGTTATTTTGTTT
Organism: Viscum album; assembly: GCA_963277665.1. Lineage (NCBI taxonomy): Eukaryota > Viridiplantae > Streptophyta > Magnoliopsida > Santalales > Viscaceae > Viscum > Viscum album. The sequence goes on along the minus strand of OY728131.1, from coordinate 989,775,920 downwards.
CCTATGAGTAATATGTCATCAACATATACTATTAAGAAAATGACTTCACTTATACTAAACTATTTATAGACACAAGGATCATATTGATTCTTTATGAAACAAAATTCCATTATGGCTTCATTAAAATGAGTTTTTCATGACCTAGATGCCTTATTTAATCCATAATTTTTTTTTTTCAATTTTCATATCTTATTGAAATCCTTTGGACTTAAAAACCCTTCGAGTTGTGTCATATAGACATATTCCTGAAGGTTCCCATTAGGGAAGGATGTTTTGAAATCCGTTTTCCAAATCTCATAGTTATAATCCATAATGGAAAGTATAATTATAATGGATTTCATCATTGTGACTGGTGAATAGGTTTCATCATAGTCAATGCCTTAACATTGATTAAACCCCTTTTTAACCAGTCGTACCTTATAGGTACGGAATTCTCCTTCCATGTCCCATTTCTTCTTGAGTACCCATTTTAAACCAACGGGCTTTATATCTACTAGAGGGTCTACCAAAATATAGATATGGTTTTGGTGCATGAAATCCATTTCATAATTCATATATTTTTTCCACTTGGAAACTTCTATGCCACTCACTGCTTCCTTGTAGGTTATAGGATCATTATTACCAATTAATAATGAGTCACCATCCTTTGTAACTTAAAAACTACAACATTCTAGTTCTCTAAACCAATCTTCTACTCCTAATTAGTACTTGTGTCACTAGAACAGTTTATTCTTCCATGGGGCTTTATGGGATCTATTTCTATACCAACTATTGTATTTCTTAAGCCTTGAATTCATTTAAGTCCATCTCTCTCCCACTATCTTATTTAAATGTGTTCTCCCTCTCAAGTAAAATAGCATGTCATGCCACTATAACCTTTTTTAGGAGTGGTATTATAGGTAACATCCCCTTGTTTCCTTAGGGAATCCTATAAAGTTACATTTTTTGCCTCATGGTGGAAGTTTGTTACCTGAAAAGGACTTAAAAATGCTTCACTTCCCTAAATATGTAAATTCTATAACATGATTTTTCTTCCACTCTATAATTCATATTGAATACCATTTATCGATTTAGTTGTTACTTGGTTTAGTATATGTTCTAATGTTTGTAATTCATAACCCCAAAGGATAATGGAATACTCGCATGACCCATCATTGATGTCACCATGTTTAATAATGTGAGATCCCTCCTTTCACTTACAGTGTTCCACTTTGGTGTGTATTGAGTAGTGAGTTGGGATAGGATCCCAAAATCTTGTAAGTAATAAATTAAGTCTTGATTTAGATATTATCTACCATGGTCTAAGCATATTTTCTTAATCTTCCCACTAAGCTGGTTCTCAACTTCATTATTTTATTCCTTGAATTTATCAAAAGATTCTGACTTATACCTCATTATGTAGGAATATCCATATATACTAAAATCATCATTAAAAGTTATAAAGTATGAGTACCCACCCCTTACTTAAATAGGAAATGGTCCACACACATTGGTATGAAATAATTTAAGAATCAATTTATCCCTTTGACATTTCCCACTAAATGGGGATTTGGTCAATTTTCATTATAAACACGCATCACATACATCAAGTGTTTTTAGTTAAAAAAAATCTAAATATATATATTGACGTAATTTATTTAAGCACCTTTTGATTACATGACCTATCTAGTGATGATAAAGTTGGATGTGGTATGAGTCATGTGAAGTATCTTTTTTATCCATTTCCATTACTTGGTTCATGTAATCTAATACCTAAAGGCCATTATTTAAATATGCCTTACCATAATAAATTCTATCATTATAAAAGAAACAAAATTTATTCCCAAATTTGAATATAAATCCATCTGAATCTAGTATGGATATAGAAACAATGTTTTTGGTAACTGAAATCACATAATAACAACCCTTTAAAACCAATATCATTCTAGTCTTCAATGTGAGGTGGTAGTACCTAATAGCTACAACATAAAGTTTAGCTCTGTTGGATGCTCACAGATCTAACCACCCTCAGTCAATCTTTCTGAATCTACTTGATTCCTATATTTGAATACATATTTGAGCACCAAAATCTATATTTAATACCCAATTTGTAGAAATATAAAAATTATACTCGATAAAAAATTCACGTGAATCTTCCCCTTGATTCTTTGGTTGGGTGAAAATTTTCTTCTAGTAGCCCTTCTTTCCACATGCGAAACAGACACCATCCTATTCCCTTGATTTTCCATTGATATTCCTATTCTAAGAAGGCTATCTAGAAGCTTTGGTCTTAAATATATTTTCTTTCCCTTTATGTTTTTTCACCATAAGGATATAAGGCTTTTCACACTTTTTATCCTTATCTACTTGGTGAAGAAGAGTGAGAAGACCTATAAGAGACTTCACAATGTTATTTAAATTAAAAATCATAACAAATCTGGAGAATATTTGAGGTAATGATGCCAAAATGAGATCGATTCCTAGTTCATCAGTGAGTTTAAACACTATAACCTCCAAGCGCTCAATATAGCCAATGAGCTTGACTATATGAGTCCTAGCTGAGGCACCATCTCCAAGACTTATCTCAAAGAGAATTTTGGAAATATCAAACCATTCATGTCTAGATCTCTCCTGGTAAAGACCAAATAGGCGATCGAGCATGATACATGTATCCATGTTTCCATGAAACTGTATGAGTTTACTAGAAATAGATGAAAGCATCGAACATTTAACATCGACCAAATCATTCATATGTTTCTCATATACTAGGAACTCTTCATCACTTGCCTCCTTAGTAGGAGGATTAGGATATGAAGATTATAGCACATAAGATTTATGTTCATAACATAGGACAACTTGAAGGTTTATATACCATTCCTAGAAGTTACTTCCAGTTAGGAGGTTGTCTTTATCAAATATTCATCATAAGGATAATGTGGATGATGAGATTTCCATTTTATTATTCAATTAAAAGACCATATTATTAGTACTTTTCTTGATTACAAATTGGGAAAGATATTAATTAATTAATTTTCTTATTAAATCTCACATTATTTTATCAAGTTCCAATAGTCCTCCATATTAAACTTGGAAAGGTTCCATTTTAATAACCTGAACAAGGGTTGGTTATGCTATTTGAAGGTATTTAGGTAGGAATGTCATTGCCAACTGTGGGCTTGCAACTCCTTGATCCGTTGAGTGGACTCCCCTATCCCTAAAATCATGACTTGTATTTCCTCAACACTTGCCTCCAAATTATACCAAATCTTGAAAGGGATACTACTCTTGATGTAAAATGTTTAAGTCATCCCAAAACCTTTATAATAAGCCTCCTTATAAAATTATGTACTCCAACAATGGATGGTCAAACAGCTAGTTCTATTAAGTTTCATTCCCAATCAAGTAATATAATTTCATGTCTGAATTAGTATTTGGTTGATGTATTTTAATTAATCATGCATAAATTTCATATTTTTTTATCCTTTACACTTATTTTTAATATTAATTGGATGTTACTTAATTAAATAATCATGTTTGATAAAAAATTTACGCATAATTTATTCATTTAATTTATTATGCATAATTTTATCTTGTTTTATCCTTTATATGTCTTTTTAATATTAAGTAGACGTTACTTAATTAATTAACCATGCCAGATAAAACATTTATGCATAATAGATTTATTTAAATTTTTTCTTTTCACATTAATTCATTCATTTATGTGATCAGGACCTTGCATCCATAAAATAAACAATTGCATGAAAAAATAAATAATTAACTAAATAAACCATTTATGATATTTATCTAATGGTTGAATTAATGATAGGATATTGAATCAACCTATAAACTAGGGGAAATAACTCCTTTTTCCAGTCTTGGCATGAGTTACAACATTCCACCTTTACACCTATGTATTACCTAAGTTGGAATAATTATGGTTTCACCTTGAACTGCCTCCACACACCTTGGGATACTCCATTAATTATATGTATTTATGACTCACATGTAGGTGAGTGTGACCAAAGGATTGGTTAAAAGGGTCTAACAAAAATATATTTGGACACACATGTCTTACTTAATAATGGAGGGAGGGATGACACACAATCCATCATATTTAATTTAATAATAAATAATTACAAACCCATGCAATAAATTAAATTAAAACATAAAACACATACATAGGTCTTGTTCAAGATCATGAATGGATATACATGCAATGAATATGAAAAAGTAACCATCTTGCATCCATTTATTTATCTATTATTTATTATTGAGATAAATGCACTTGTATTAATTAATTGATAAATTAATTAATTAATTCCATTTTATCATAATAATCATCCAACATTAATTAAATATTACCATCATTTATAGAATTTATGTAAAATAAATGACAAAACCAATAATGAAATATTTATTGCAATAAATTAATTAAGCATTTTAAAAAATTTATAACCATTATTAATTTTACAAACAAAAAATAGGTGTTAATCAATAAATTAAGGTTTTAATTATACAATTTTCAATATAATGTAATTTAATTCTACTGTTAATTTGGGACTACACGGTGTGTACAACCCAGCTACACGCCATATACCTTGGTTTTCATGTATCCGAGTCACACACCTGAGGATTTTTTGTGTCACTACTAGAGATTTTGGCTATAACCACAGACCTATAGCCACAGTTTTATAGGTCCATAGATATATATTTTTTATTGCCACTGTATAATTAAACCTCCATGGCTATATCCCTTTGTATCTCATGGGTGTCATTTTTTTTCTGATCAATATCAGGATCCTCCTTCTCCCTTGATCTGCAACCCTATCATCGCACATTGCCCTCCTCCTCGACGACCTCTCCTCCCCGATAACCTCTCATAGCGTTTCCCTCCTCCCTGATGACTTCTCTCACCACAAATCCCTCCTCCCTGATGACCTCTGTCACCGCGATGCCCTCCTCCCTGAAGACCTCTCTCACCAGGATTCCCTCCTCCCCAACAACCTCTATCACCATGGTGCCCTCCTCCCCGACGCTTCCAATTAGTGCCACCCTCCACAGTATTTTATGGGTTTATTTATGATTTCAATTGTACTCTTGTTGTCATACTCTTGTTTCAATCACACTATTGTCTTCCAAAGATCTATTCCACTAAATTTGGACTTGGAAGACCAAATGATCATGATTTATTCATCACTAGAAAACAGAATCAATCCACCATTATCATATTTGATATCTTTGAGAGTTTCTATTAATTTTAGTTTCTATATCAATTTAAGTAGTTATGTATTTGTGAGGTTTCATTTTAAAAGAACTTAGTATATATGTTGTAATAATTCAAATTATGATCTTATAGGATCAAACATTTCCAAGGATATAGATTTTTTCTTTCAATATTCTCATTGAAGAAGATTCAGGGATATGAACTTATGCTATTGATTTTCAAATAAAAAATTTTCTAGGTAAATGACTTGTTGTTTAACTTTTTCAAATATTATTTAAAGATAATAACTTTATCCTTTTAATTTTTTAGACCAAAGAAGTTCCATGGATTGTATCTTGTACTAAAAATCATATATTTAGAGATTTTTTAGGGAAATGACTTGTTGTTAAATCTATCTAAGAATCTCAAGGGTAAGATATTGTTATTCCAATAATTTGATATAAAAGGCTATAATTTAGAAAATAGAACGTTTGTATATTTTTGTTGATCATCCAACTAATTTAGATCAAAATTAAAGAGTTCTGGGGATATGAACCATTAAACCATTTATTATAAATTTCCTATGAGTTTATAAATTTTTTATCTCTAACTCCATTGAACCATTTTATATTCTATATTGTTCTTTATATTATGTTTCTTTTATTAACATTACTTTATTCATATATTATTCATATTTTTAATCCTTCAAATTAAACTAATATTATATTTCATTAATACTCTACCATTTTAGGAACTTGTATCTTTTTATTTATATATTTTAAGTGAGAGAATATTTTATATGTTTTCTAAAAACATCAATTCAACCCCATATTTAATATGACATATTAGGAAAAATTTTTGTATACATTCTCGTCTTTACCTTGATACTAAATTTTTTCATAGAGTCTATATTTATATTTTTTATCTATATACATTTAGATTTAGTAATATCTTCTATATATTAAAATATAATTAGAGGAAATATTTTTCGATTGAAGGAAATATACCAATGAAAACATTGAAGAATGTAAATCCTAGTTATCCACCCATATTTGAGAAAGTTGATTATGAATTTTGGGTGGTGTCCCGAAGGGAGGGGGTGTCCAAGAGGTGTGGTGTCCAGGAGGGAGGTGTCCATCATAGAATTCTATAAAAATGATAACAGGTTATTGTTAAAACATCTATGTTTTAATGTGGGTGTTGTAAGTACACCAAAATAATATAACGTGGTCATAGAAAGGTTTGACTATTCATGACTTTTTATAATTTGAAACATTTATGAATTCCCTTAACCATAATATATGTTATGATTTTTTTATTAACATGTTATTAATGGTTACTTTTTATCTTATGAAACAATACATATAATGTTAAGTCATTTTCTTGATTATTTATTTAATATATGTTTATATGCCTTATAATGGATAGATACTGGATGTGCAACATTGATCGGATCACTAATAAATTTCATAAGGAGTTGCAATATTTCTTGAACTTTTCAGTCAATAATGATTCAGATAGAAGATTGATTCGATGCCCATGTTTTTATTATGTTGGAAGACCACAATTAACTCATGAGGAAGTGAGTTACCATATCACTAAACATGGTTACCAAAAAACTTATCACGTGTGATATCACAATGGAGAAAAAGCACAAGTGGGGAATGAAATTGATTAAAAAGAAAGGATTGGAATGAAAAATATGATTTCTGATTGGTTTCCTTTTGTTTCTGAAGCCAGCTCCTCATGTAGACTAGTGCAAGAGGAAATGATTACCAGAACACAGTTTTCATCTATTAATCAGGATGATGAAGTTGACAGTGTTAGAAAGATGATGGAAGATACAAATACCCCAGTATACCAGGCATGTGAAAAAATAAGCAAACTTGAGTTTTTAATGTGATTATATCATGGGAAAACAATGTATGGATTTAGTAATACGGTGGTCAATTATATCCTTATATTTCTTAAGGATTTACTTCTTGATGATGCATATATTCAATAAAATGATTATATGGCATCAAAGTTGGTTGAAAAATTTGGATTTTCATCTATTAAAATTCATTATTTCTCCAAAGATTGTTGTCTATTCTGGAAGGAAAATCTAGAGTCCAGTCAGTGCAAACAGTGTGACACATCAAGGTGGAAGACTAATAAAGACGGAACTCAATTTCACATACCAGATAAAGTGATGTGGCACTTCCCTTTAATTACCAGGCTTCAAAATTTTTTTATGTCAGAACAAATGGAAAAGAATATGAGATGGCATGAATATGAAAGAAATAAGGATAATGATGAAACAATGCATCATAAAGATGGGTTATCTTGGAATAAATTTGATAGGTTGCATCCTGATTTTGTAGCTGACCCACAAAATGTTAGATTGGTATTATCCTGTGATGGTTTCAACTCATTTCACCAAATGCATACTGCACACAGTACTTGGACTATTTTCATTCACACTTATAACTTTCCTTCATGGATGTGTACGAAGAAGCCATTTACTATCATGAGTATATTGATATTTGGACTCAGTGATCCTAGAAATGATATTGATATATACTTACATCCATTAATAGAGGAGTTAAAGAAGATTTGGATTGTTTGTGCACAAGTTTACGATGCATTTAGAAAGGATTACTTTATGTTTCGTGCAACTTTATTATGGATGATAAATGATTTACCTGCCTATGGAGTGATGTCTGGTTGAAGTACTAAAGGGAAATTATCCTACCCTATTTTTATAAAAAATACATGTTCTTGAAGATTAAAGTTTCGATGAACTTTCAGCTTCATAGGGCATCAGTGATTTCTACCGATGGATCATCCATATAGAAAAAATCGAAGATATTTCGATAATGCCGTCGAGATAGATGAGACACCTCAATGAATGTCAAGGAATGATATTGTTAAATAACTTGATGATTTGAATTATGTTCTTGCAAAAAGTCAATCTAATATCATTAATAAAAAACATGTTAATTCAAATTCTAATAAAAATTGGAGAAAGAAAAGCATATTCTTTGAGTTTCTATATTGGTCATTGAATTTATTACATCATTGTTTAGATGTAATGAATATTGAGAAAAGCATTTGTGAGATGTTAATTGCTACTATTTTAAATGTCAAATGAAAAACAAAAGACGATTTTTGGTCTTGTCATGATTTGATGGATTGAGGTATAAGAGAAAAAATTCATCTTGAGTTAATTGGTCAAAATAATTGGAAAGCCCCTATTGCCTTTTATTTGATGAAAAATGTAGAGAAGAAACAATTTCTTCAGGTCTGGGAAATTTTAAAGGTTCCAGATGGTTATTCAAGTAATATTTCGAAAAGAGTAAATACACAATATGTGAAACTAAAATCTCTTAAAACCCATGATTACCATGTCTTGTTACATGAGTTGATTCCTATTACCATTCAACATGTACTTTCACATAATGTTAGAGTTGCTGTGATTAAGTTATGCCATTTTTACTGAGACCTCTGTTCCAAAAGACTGAGTATAAGTTCTATTCATAAATTACAGAGAGATGAAATGATTATTATTTACGACTTGGAGAAAATTTTACCACCATCATGTTTCACATGTATGTTACATCTGACTATGAATCTTCCCACGAAAGTTCTTTTTGGTGGTCCTGTTTCGAGTAAGTGGATATATCCTATAAAAATAATTATTTTTACATTGAAATATTATGTGAGAAATAAATATCACCTCGAAGGCTCTATTGTGAAATTTTATTTAGCACAAGAATGCATGGATTTATGTTCATCATACTTGGCTAATGTCAGTACGAGGTCTAATCGACTAATGAGAACTGAAGATGAGAAATATGATCCCATTGAGCCTTCATTTCCTTCACTACCCCAAATAGGGGGGATATCTGGATCGTACTCATTGTGTACTTTAAGCAGGGAAGAGTGGGAAATGTATCATCGTACAATATTATTCAACTGTGGTGTGCTTGATGACTATATCAAGTAAGTAAACTAATAAATATGCAATTTTTTCATTGTGTTATTTCTTCATATCTTCTGATATTTTAAAAATTTTATATTTGTAGAGAACATTTAGAAATTATAAAAAAGATACATCTCTCTCTATCTATTAAGAGGAAGAAACTATTGCAAAATAAAGAATTTTCTGCTTGGTTAAAGTCAAAGGTAATAGATTTGTTTTCTTCTCATAACATAATCACATATCTCTATTTAATATTCAATGTTGGTATCTTTTATGTTTTAACTCTACCAATGAATGTAGTATCAGATGAATTAATAGATTTGTCCTTTGGTCCAAAAAATATGGTACGTGATTGTAAGGAAATGGTTGTCAATAGATTTAATTTTTTTTATAAATAGCTGTTCAAAAAAATGGAATCACAACATGAAGATGTCACCATAAGCACCAAAACCGATTGTTATGCGAGTGCATCAGATAGAAAACCTCGGTCAGAAAATATATCATATTATGGCGTTGTTGAAAGAATCATTTTATTAGATTACTATTCACATGGTCGTGTCACAATGATGAAATAAAAGTGGTTTGATTCAATGACATGATAAGGAATTCATATTGATAACTATGGATTTAGAGTGATTTATATGAACTGCCAACTTCATACCGATGAACCTTATATTCTTACATCACAGGCTAGACGGGTGTTTTATGTAACTGATCCATTATAACAAAAATTTGGTCTTATTGTTGATGTCATTCCTAGACATATTTTTGAAGAATACATGGATGAAAATGATGTTGTGGATGAAACTTTCAGTATTTAATTGAATTTTTCATTTGATGACATAGATGATTCAATTGCTAGAATAGATTGTAAACCAGAAATTGACACAGAGCACACATAACATTGACATATTTGTAAGTATTTACCTGACATTATCATAATATTGTATGTGTTTTTTTATAATTACATACATGATATCAAATTAACTAGTATATTTTAACATTTTTCATTATTTCTATTTATTTTAGAATATTATTTTAAATTTCTAGGTCAAAATTTATGAATATGATGATATTAGAAGAAATAGAATAATACAAAGAAATGAACAACGTATGTCTCCTTTGTCCAACACTGTAATTACAATTTATGTTTGAATATTATGGTATTTTATATCATTTATCTTGTTATCATATGTTTTATTTTATCATCTATGTTATTTTAGGCTAATTCATCGAGGAGACGGTTGGATTATACTACCGAGGTTGATAATATGGAGGGCGGTACTGATTCTATAGTTCAACCTACTACTATGCCGCTTGAGTCACCGGGAGGTAATCCTCCCATTATTCCACCTCTATATTATCCATTCCCACCTTTTTCATATCCTTTTCTACCCGCACCCACATCATATGGTAGTTCTCAGACTCCTATCCCCCTTATTTTCCATTCCCACCATCCACTGTACAGGGAACTGCACCCCCATATATCCCACCGACGTATCTATATCCATATCCACCCTAATATGTATAGGTTTATCTGTCGAGTTTTATCCCTCCACCATTACACTTATCATCATCTACTGTACAGAGTACTCCTAATGTAGATATCCCACCTACTAAAGAGGATACTCCCCTTTAGACGCTGCACTTTAGGGGTCAGTAGATCCCCCATATACTGGTATGTGTTTAAATGTTACTGTTAGTGATTAATGGTAAATTCATATATATTATTTTCCTTTATTACTTTTTTTCATTATTAGATCTAGCCTCCACCAGACGGTGAGGTCACAGAAAAATACGAGAGTTTTAGAATCGACACACGCAAATCATGGTTGAATACAATGAGGACAATGCTATAATTTAAAAAAATGGCACGAAATGTAAAATATTATGGGAAAACTCGATAGAAATAGAAATATAATTCCGGTTCAACCAAAAAGTTGGAGGGAAGTTAGAGAAAAAATAAAGGACAATGCTTGGGCAGATATTTGGGTAAGTAATGTTAATCACCTTATATATATATATATTAATTTATAATATTTTCTTAACAAATATTTTGTACATTGTAGCTTCGATATAATTTTCCTGATGGGAAAAATGCAAAGGCTGAAAGGTTAATGGATTTAGGTGAAATGTGGTGAGCTTAAAAGTATGAATTATATCTTGGTTGGAAAAAGAGAGTTGGTACGAAGCTTGAAGAAGTACCAGTAATTCATGATTTCCCAATATCACAATAAAAATAGATGATCGACTATTAGAAGAGTCCAGGGTTTAAGGTATATATATATTCATTTATTTATTTGAAAATTATTTTGAAAGTATAAATTACTTGTTTTATTTATGTTATTGAAATTATATAATTATTTTTTATAGGAGAAATCAGACAAAAATAAAAGAAACAAGAGTGGAATGAAATACATCTATACTCGCGGACACACTTCACCACTATATCATGAGAAAGTACATGTAATTTAACATTTAAAATATTTATCTTCATTTAGTGTAATTTTTTTGACTTCCAATTTTGATTTATTTCTTTGTTTTTTTTTTCAGAAAAAGTCAATGAATATTGAGGGCTGTGTTCCTCGCTCTACTTTGTTTTGTACAAGCTGAAAAAGAAAAGATGGTACTGTGACAAATATCGATACTGAGAAGGTGATTGTAAGTAAATTTAAATTTATTTTATTTATTTATTTATATTAATTTATCATTTTAATTTATGTTATATATCAATCAACAAAATTCTTTGGAGGCAATGGAAGAAAAAGAACCTAACAATTTGAGCCCGAATGATCATCTACATCAGGTATTAGGAGATGAGAATCAGGGAAGAGTGCATTATAGACCTTATAAGAAGATTGTACCATCTCAATACTAGTCTACTGACAATGTTTCGTTGAGTATTGGTTCTAGTTTGGTCACACTGGAACAAATAAATGCCTTAATCAAAGAAGCAAGTCAAAAATTAGAAAAGGTGATAACTGAAAATATGATGAAATTTATGTTTTCCCTTTATTATACACTTCCAACAGAATCATATGTAATGGTTGATGACTTTTTAATGTCGATGCATTATGCTAATGTATATTCTTCTACTGAAGCTGGAGTTGGAGTTGAAGTCGGAGCCGGAGCCGGAGCCAGAGCTGGACCCGAACCCAATGCCGGTGCTGATACTGATGCTGATGCCGATAATGATGCTGGTGGTGTGAGAGGTGGTGATGGTGTTTCTATAGGAGGCATGGATGAGGTTATCATGATTCTAATGATACTAATATTGAGACTCATTATTGATGTAAATTGTATTTTTGGATTGTTAATATGTGGAATTTTATTGTGTAGCGCAGTTTGATTATTGCAATATTGAATTGTATTGCAGTTTTTATGTCTATTTCTACATATATTGAATTATTGTATTATGATCTATGTTTGTTTATGTAGTAGTTAAGTTTTATTATTATTATATTGATTTATAGAAAGGGGATGTTTAGGGGGGAGCAAGGGGGGTGTCCAGGGGGTGTCCAGGAAGGAGGGGGGCTGTCTAGGGGGGCTGGTGCTGGGTAGGGGGTGTGTAGGGGAGGAGGGATGGTGCTGGGGGGGAGTAGTGTAGGGGGGATAGTGTAGGGAGGACTGGTGCCAGGGGGGATGGTGCTGGGGGGATGGGGGGGGGGGTAGTGGGGGTGTAGGTGGGGGTGGGGGTGGGGGGGGGTGGAGTGGGACTGGGGGGAAGGGATGGGGGAGGGTGGTGCAGGGGGCTGTTTTCTATTAACATGACCACCATAAATTATCATTTTAATGGGAGTGACTAAATGATGATATTGTGGTAATAATAGAAAGGAATTATATAATCTATAATGGTAATGGATTCATGTATCATTTATTATCATTGATCACATATATATAATAAGTCATTATATCTCATTTCTTTTCACAATATTTCCTTCTAGGTACCTCATCAATCTCTTGGATGAATTTGTGCATCCATACTGCTTCCTTAAATACCTAAGAATCTACAATATACTCAGACTCTGTTATAAAATCTATGACCAGTTTCCATTTTGAGCTATTCCATCACACAACACCTCTATTAAAAGTGAATATATATCCTATTTGTGACTTCATGTCATCTTGATCAGTTTGAGAACTAGAATCTATGTATCCTCTGATGACTAGTTCCTAATATCCTCTATAGACGAGGAACATATCCTCATTACATCTCAGATACTTAAGGATAGTCTTGAATTCCATCCAATGGTGCTCACTTGGACCAACTTTATATCTACTTACAACACTCAATCCATAGGAAAAATCTAGCCCAGTGTAAAGAATATCATACACGACTGATCCAATCGTTGATGCCTATGGAATCCTTACTATTATATTTTTTTCCTCATGTGTCATATGACACATTTTCTTGGAAAGATGAATGCCATGCGATGCTGAATATCCTCTTGGATTGTTCCATACTAAATATATTTAGTATCATGTTAATGTACATACTTTGAATTAGGCCAAACAACCTATTGGATCTATCATGATGGATCTTGATCCCCATAATATATGTTTTTTCACCTAAGTACTTCATAGAGAATGATTTATTCAACTATATCTTAACATACTGTAAGACTGTTATTTCATTTCCTATGAGTAATATGTTATCAACATATACTATTAAGAAAATAACTTCACTTCTACTAAACTATTTATAGACACAAGGCTCATATTCATTCTTTATGAAATAAAATTCCATTATGGCTTCATCAAAATGAGTTTTTCATGACCTAGATGCGTTATTTAATCCATAAATATTTTTTTTTCAATTTTCATATCTTATTGAAATCCTTTGGACTTAAAAACCCTTTGAGTTGTGTCATATAGACATATTCCTGAAGGTTCCCATTAGGGAAGGATGTTTTGAAATCCGTTTTCCAAATCTCATAGTTATAATCCACAATGGAAAGTATAATTATAATGGATTTCATCATTGTGACTGGTGAATAGGTTTCATCGTAGTCAATGCCTTAACATTGTTTAAACCCCTTTTCAACTAGTCATACCTTATAGGTACAAAATTCTCCTTCCATGTCCCATTTCTTCTTGAATACCCATTTTAAACCAACGAGATTTATATCTACTAGAGGTTCTACCAAAATACAGATATGGTTTTGGTGCATGAAATACATTTCATAATTCATGGATTTTTTCCACTTGGAAACTTCTATGCCACTCACTGCTTCCTTGTAGGTTATAGGATAATTATTACCAATTAATAATGAGTCACCATCCTTTGTAACTTAAAAACCACAACATTCTAGTTCTCTAAACCTATCTTGTACTGCAACTTAGTACTTGTGTCACTAGAACAGTTTATTCTTCCATGGGGCTTTAAAGAATCTATTTCTATACCAACTATTGTATTCCTTAAGCCTTGAATTCATTTAAGTCTATCTCTCTCCCACTATCTTATTTAAATGTGTTCTCACTCTCAAGTAAAATAGCATGTCATGCCACTATTACCTTTTTTTATTAGTGGTATTATATGTAATATAGCCTTATTTCCTTAAGGAATCCTATAAAGTTACATTTTTTGCCTCATGGTGGAAGTTTGTTACCTGAAAAGGCCTTAAAAACTCTTCACTTCCCCATACATGTAAATTTTATAACATGATTTTTCTTCCACTCTATAATTCATATTGAATACCATTTATCAATTTAGTTGTTACTTGGTTTAGTATATATTCTAATGTTTGTAATGCATAACCCCAAAGGATAATGGAATACTCGCATGACCCATCATTGATCTCACCATGTTTAATAATGTGAGATTCCTCCTTTCACTTACACTATTCCACTGAGGTGTGTATTGAGTAGTGAGTTGGGATAGGATCCCTAAATCCTGTAAGTAATAAATTAAGTCTTGATTTAGATATTATCAACCATGGTCTAAGCATATTTTCTTAATCTTCCCACTAAGCTGGTTCTCAACTTCATTATTTTATTCCTTGAATTTATCAAAAGAATCTGACTTATACCTCATTATGTAGGAATATCCATATCTACTAAAATCATCATTAAAAGTTATAAAGTATGAGTACCCATCCCTTACTTAAATAGGAAATGGTACACACACATTGGTATGAAATAATTCAAGAATCACTTTATCCCTTTGACGTTTCCCACTAAATGGGCATTTGGTCAATTTTCATTATAAACACACGTGACATACATCAAGTGTTTTTAGTTAAAAAAATCTAAATATATATCTTGATGTAATTTATTTAAGCACCTTTTTATTACAAGACCTATCTAGTGATGCTAAAGTTGGATGTGGTATGAGTCATGTGAAGTATCTTTTTTATCCATTTCCATTACTTGGTTCATGTAATCTAACACATAAAGACCATTATTTAAATATGCCTTACCATAATAAATTCTATCATTATAAAAGAAGCAAAATTTATTCCCAAATTTGAAAACAAATCCATTTGAATATAGTATGGATAAAGAAACAATGTTTTTAGTAACTGAAAGCACATAATAACAACCCTTTAAAACCAATATCATTCTAGTCTTAAATGTGAGGTGGTAGTCCCTAATAGCTACAACATAAAGTTTAGCTCTGTTGGATGCTCACAGATCTACCTACCCTCAGTCAATCTTTCTGAATCTACTTGATTCCTATATTTGAATACATATTTGAGCACCAAAATCTATATTTAATACCCAATTTGTAGAAATATAAAAATTCTACTCGATAAAAAATGCACCTGAATCTTCCCCTTGATTCTTTGGTTGGGTGTAATTTTTCTTCCAGTATCCCTTCTTTCCACATGCGAAACAGACACCATCCTATTCCCTTTCTTTTCTATTAACATTCCTCTTATTAGAAGGCTATAAATAAGCTTTGGTCTTAAATATATTTTCTTTCCCTTTATGTTTTTCACTATAAGGATAGAAGGATTTTCACACTTTGTATCCTTATCTACTTGGTGAAGAAGAGTGAGAAGATCTAGAAGAGACTTCACAATGTTTTTTAAATTAAAAATCACAACAAATCTGGAGAATATTTGAGTTAATGATGCCAAAATGAGATCGATGCCTAGTTCATCAGTGAGTTTAAACACTAGAACCTCCAGGCGCTCAATATATCCAATGAGCTTGACTATATGAGGCCTAACTGAGGCACCATCTCAAAGATTTATCTCAAAGATCATTTTGGAAATATCAAACCATTCATGTCTAGATCTCTCCTGGTAAAGACCATTGAGGCGATTGAGTATGATACATGTATCCATGTTTTTATGAAACTGTATGAGTTTACTAGAAATAGATGAAAGCATCAAACATTTAACATCGACCAAATCATTCATATGTTTCTCATATACTAGGAACTCTTCATCACTTGCCTCCTTAGTAGGAGGATTAAGACATGAAGATTATAGCACATAAGATTTATGTTCATAACATAGGACAACTTGAAGGTTTATATACCATTCCTAGAAGTTACTTCCATTTAGGAGTTTGTCTTTATAAAATATTCATCATAAGGATAATATGGATGATGAGATTTCCATTTTATTCTTCAATTAAAAGACCGGATTATTAGTACTTTTCTTGATTACAAATTGGGCGAGATATTAATTAATTAATTGTTTTTTATTAAATCTCACATTATTTTATAAAGTTCCAATAGTCCTCTATATTAAACTTGGAAAGGATACATTTTAATAACCTGAACAAGGGTTGGTTAAGCAATTTGAAGGTATTTAGGTAGGCAGGTCATTGCCAACTGTGGGCTTGTAGCTCCTTGATCCATTGAGTGGAATCCCCTATCCCTGAAATCATGACTTGTATTTCCTCAAAACTTTCCTCCAAATTATACCAAATCTAGAAAGGGATACTAATCTTGATGTAAAATGGTTAAGTCATCCCAAAACCTTTATAATAAGCCTTCTTATAAAATTATGTACTCCAACAATGGTTGGTCAAAAACTTAGTTCTATTAAGTTTCATTCCCAATCAAGTAATATAATTCCATATCTGAATTAGTATTTGGTTGATGTATTTTAATTAATCATGCATAAATTTCATCTTTTTTTATCCTTTACACTTATTTTTAATATTAAGTGGATGTTACTTAATTAAATAATCATGTTTGATAAAATATTTACGCATAATTTATTCATTTAATTTATTATGCATAAATTTTATCTTGTTTTATCCTTTATATGTCTTTTTAATATTAAGTAGACATTACTTAATTAATTAACCATGCCAGATAAAACATTTATGCATAATATATTTATTTAAATTTTTTCTTTTCACATTAATTCATTCATTTATGTGATCGGGACCTTGCATCCATAAAATAAACAATTTCATGAAAAAATAAATAATTAATTAAATAAAACATTCATGATCTTTATCTAATGGTTGAATTAATGAGAGGATATTAAATAAACCTATAACCTAGGGGAAATAACTCCTTTTTCTAGTCTTGGCATGAGTTACAACATTCCACCTTTACACCTATGTATTACCTAAGTTGGAATAATTATGGTCCCACCTTTAACTGCCTCCACACACCTTGGGATACTCCATTAATTATATGTATTTATGAATCACATGTAGGTGAGGGTTACCAAAGGATTGGTTTAAAGGGTCTAACATAAATATATTTGGACACACATGTCTTACTTAATAATGGATGGAGGGATGACACACAATCCATCATATTTAATTTAATAATAAATAATTACAAATCCATGCAATAAATTAAATTAAAACATACAACACATACATAGGTCTTGGTCAAGCTCATGAATGGATATACATGCAATTAATACGCAAAAGTAACCATCTTGCATCCATTTATTTATCTGTTATTTATTATTGATATAAATTCACTTGTATTAATTAATTCCATTTTATCATAATGATCATCCAAAATTAATTGGAGATTCCCATCATTTATAGAATTTATGTAAAATAAATGACGGAACCAATAATGAAATATTTATTGCAAAAAATTAATTAAGCATTTAAAAAAAATTAAAACCATTATTAATTTTACAAACACAAAATAGGTGTTAATAAATAAATTAAGGTTTTAATTATACAATTTTCAATATAATGTAATTTAATTCTACTATTAATTGGGGACTACACAGTGTGTACAACCCATCTACACGCTATATACCTTGGTTTTCATGTATCCGAGTCACACACTTGGGGATTTTGTGTGTCACTACTAGAGATTTTGGCTATAACCACAGACCTATAGCCACAGTTTTATAGGTCCATGGCTATATATTTTTTATTGCCACTGTTTAATTAAACCTCCATGGCTATATCCCTTTGTATCTCACGGGTGCCATTTTTTTTTCTGATCAATATCAGGATCCTCCTTCTCCCTTGATCTGCAGCCCTATCATCTCACATTTACCTCCTCCTCGACGAACTCTCCTCCCCGATGACCTCTCACAGCGTTGCCCTCCTCCCTGATGACTTCTCTCACCACAAAGCCCTCCTCCCTGATGACCTCTGTCACCGCGATTCCCTCCTCCCTAAAGACCTCTCTCACCATGACACCCTCCTCCCCAACAACCTCTATCACCATGGTGCCCTCCTCCCCGACGCTTCCAATCAACGCCACCCTCCATAGTATTTTATGGGTTTATTTATGATTTCAATTGTACTCTTGTTGTCATACTCTTGTTTCAATCACACTATTGTCTTCGAAAGATCTATTCCACTAAATTTGTACTTGGAAGACCAAATGATCATGATTTATTAATCACTAGAAAACAGAATCAATCCACCATTATCATATTTGATATCTTTGAGAGTTTCTATTAATTTTAGTTTCTATATCAATTTAAGTAGTTATGTATTTGTGAGGTTTAATTGTAAAAGAACTTAGTATCTATGTTGTAATAATTCAAATTATGATCTTATAGGATCAAACATTTCCAAGGATATAGATTTTTTCTTTCAATATTCTCATTGAAGAAGATTTAGGGATATGAACTTATGCTGTTGATTTTCAAATAAAAAATTTTCTAGGTAAATGACTTGTTTTTGACCTTTTTCAAATATTATTTAAAGATAATAACTTTATCCTTTTAATTTTTTAGACCAAATAAGTTCCTTGGATTGTATCTTGTACTACAGATCATATATTTTGAGATTTTTTATGGAAATGACTTGTTGTTAAATCTATCTAAGAAGCTCAAGGGTAAGATATTGTTATTACAATAATTTGATCTAAAAGGTTATAATTCAAAAAATTGAACCTTTGTATATTTTTGTTGATTGTCCAACTAATTTAGATCAAACTTAAAGAGTTTTGGGGATATGAACCATTAAACCATTTATTATAAATTGCCTATGAGTTTATAAAACTTTTATCTCTAACTCTATTGAACCATTTTATATTCTATATTGTTCTTTATATTATGTTTCTTTCATTAACATTACTTTATTCATATATTATTCATATTTTTAATCCTTCAAATTAGACTAATATTATACTTCATTAATACTCTACCATTTTAGGAACTTGTATCTTTTTATCTATATATTTTAAGGGAGATAATATTTTATATTTTTTCTAAAAACATCAATTCAACCCCCTGTTTAATATGACATATTAGGAAAACATTTTGTATACATTCTCATCTTTACCTTGATACTACATTTTTTCATAGAGTCTATATTTATATTTTTTATCTATATACATTTAGATTTAGTAATATATTCTATATATTAAAATATAATTAGAGGAAATATTTTTCGATTGAAGGATATATACCAATGAAAACATTGAAGAATGTAAATCCTAGTTAGCCACCCATATTTGAGAAAGTTGATTATGAATTTTGGGTGGTGTCCAGGAGGGAGGGGGTGTCCAAGAGGTGTGGTGTCCGGGAGGGGGGTGTCCATTATAGAATTCTATAAAAAACATAATAGGTTATTGTTCATACATCTAAGTTTTAATGTGGGTGTTGTAAGTACACAAAAATAATATAATGTGGTCATAGAAAGGTTTGAGTATTCATGATTTTTTATAAATTGAAACATTTATTAATTCCCTTAACCATAATATGTGTTATGATTTTTTTATTAACATGTTATTAATGGTTACTTATTATCTTATGAAACAATACATATAATGTTAAGTCATTTTCTTGATTATTTATTTAATATATGTTTATATGCCTTATAATGGATAGATACTGGATGTGAAACGTTGATCGGATCACTAATAAATTTCATAAGGAGTTTCAATATTTCTTGAACTTTTCATTCACTAATGATTCAAATGGAAGATTGATTCGATGACCATGTTTTGATTGTGTTGGAAGACCACAGTTAACTCATGAGGAAGTGAGTTACCATATAACTAAACATGGTTTCCAAAAAAATTATCACGTGTGATATCACAATGAAGAAAAAGTGGGGAATGAAATTGATTCAACAGAAAGGATTGGTATGAAAAATATGATTTTTGATTGGTTTCCTTTTATTTCTGAAGCCAGCTCCTCATGTAGACTAGTGAAAGAGGAAATGAATACCAGAAGATAGTTTTCATCTATTAATCAGGATGATGAAGTTGAGAGTGTTAGAAATCTAATGGAAGATACAAATACCCTATTATACCAGGCATGTGAAAAAATAAGCAAACTTGAGTTTTTAATGTGATTATATCATGGGAAAACAATGTATGGATTTAGTAATACGGCGGTCAACTATATCCTTATATTTCTTAAGGATTTAATTCCTGATGATGCATGTATTCCAGAAAATGATTATATGGCATCAAAGTTGGTTGAAAAATTTGGATTTTCATCTATTAAAATTCATTATTTCTCCAAAGATTGTTGTCTATTATGGAAGGAAAATGTAGAGTTGAGTCAGTGCAAACAGTGTGACACATCAAGGTGGAATACTAATAAAGACGGAACTCAATTTCACATACTAGAGAAAGTGATGTGGAACTTCCCTTTAATTACCAGGATGTAAAATTTTTTTTATGTCAGAACAAATGGAAAAGAATATGAGATGGCATGAAGATGAAATAAATAAGGATAATGATGAAACAATGCATCATACAGATGGGTTATCTTGGAATAAATTTGATAGGTTGCATCCTGATTTTGTAGCTGACCCAAAAAATGTTAGATTGGGATTATCCTATGATGGTTTCAACTCATTTCACCAAATGCATACTGCACACAGTACCTTGACTATTTTCATTCACACTTATAACTTTCCTTCATGGATGTGTATGAAGAAGACATTTACTATCATGAGTATATTGATATTTGGACCCATTGATGCTAGAAATGATATTGATATATACTCACAGCCATTAATAGAAAAGTTAAAGAAGATTTGTATTGTTGGTGCACAAGTTTACGATGCATTTAGGAAGGAGTACTTTATGTTTCGTGCAACTTTATTATGGATGATAAATGATTTCCCTGCCTATGGAATGATGTCTGGTTGGAGTACTAAAGGGAAATTATCCTACCCTCTTTGTATAAAAAATACATGTTCCTGAAGATTAATGTTTCGATGAACTTTCAGCTTCATAGGGCATCGGTGATTTCTACCGATGGATCATCCATATAGGAAAAATCAAAGATAGTTCTATAATGCCGTCGAGATAGATGAGACACCTCAATGAATTTCATGGAATGATATTGTTAATGAACTTTATGATTTGAATTATGTTCTTGTAAAAATTCAATCAAATATCATAAATAAAAAACATGTTAATTCAAATTCTAATAAAAATTGGAGAAAGAAAAGAATATTCTTTGAGTTGCTGTATTGGTCATTGAATTTATTACGTCATTGTTTAGATGTAATGCATATTGAGAAAAACATTTGTGAGATGTTAATTTCTACTATTTTAAATGTCAAATGAAAAACACAAGATGATTTTTGGTCTCATCATGATTTGATGGATTGAGGTATAAGAGAAAAAATTCATCTTGAGTTAATTGGTCAAAATAAGTGGAAAGCCCCTATTGCCTTTTATTCAATGAAAAATGTAGAGAAGAAACAATTTCTTCAGGTCTTGGAAATTTTGAAGGTTCCAGATGGTTATTCAAGTAATATTTCGAAAAGAGTAAATACACAAGATGTGAAACTAAAATCTCTTAAAACCCATGATTACCATGTCTTGTTACATGAGTTTATTCCTATTACTATTCAACATGCACTTTCACATAATGTTAGAGTTGTTGTGATTAAGTTATGCCATTTTTATTGAGACCTTTGTTCCAAAAGACTGAGTATAAGTTCTATTCAGAAATTACAGAGAGATGAACTGATTATTTTTTACGACTTAGAGAAAATTTTACCACCATCATGTTTCACATGTATGTTACATCTGACTGTGCATCTTCCCACATAAGTTCTTTTTGGTGGTCCTGTTTCAAGTAAGTGGATATATCCTATAAAAATAATTATTTTTACATTGAAATATTATGTGAGAAATAAATATCACCTCGAAGGCTCTATTGTGAAATTTTATTTAACACATGAATGCATGGATTTCTGTTCATCGCACTTGGCTAATGTCACTACGAGGTATAATCGACTAATAAGAACTGAAGATGAGAAATATGATCCCATTGAGCCTTCATTTCCTTCACTACCCCAAATAGGGGGGATAACTGGATCGTACTCGTTGTGTACTTTAAGCAGGGAAGAGTGGGAAATGTATCATCGTACAATATTATTCAACTATGGTGTACTTGATGACTATATCAAGTAAGTAAACTAATAAATATGCAATTTTTTCATTGTGTTATTTCTTAATATCTTCTGATATTTTAAAGATTTTATATTTGTAGATAACATTTAGAAATTATAAAAAAGAGACATCTCTCTCTATCTATTAAGAGGAAGGAACTATTGCACAATAAAGAATTTTCTGCTTGGTTAAAGTCAAAGGTAATTGATTTTTTTCTTCTCATAACATAATCACATTTCTCTATTTAATATTCTATGTTGGTATCTTTTATGTTTTAACTATACCAATGAATGAAGTATCAGATGAATTAATAGCTTTGTCCTTTGGTCCAAAAAATATGGTACGTGATTGTAAGGAAATGGTTGTCAATAGATTTAATTTTTTTATAAATAGCTATGCAAAAAAAATGGAATAACAACATGAAGATGTCACCATAAGCACCAAAACCGATTGTTATGCGAGTGCATCAAATAGAAAACCTCGGTCAAAAAATATATCATATTATGGCGTTGTTAAAAGAATCATTTTATTAGATTACTATTCACATGGTTGTGTCACAATGATGAAATAAAAGTGGTTTGATTCAATGACATGATAAGGAATTCATATTGATAACTGTGGATTTAGAGTGATTTATATGAATTTCCAACTTGATACTGATGAACCTTATATTCTTACATCACAGGCTAGACGGGTGTTTTATGTAACTGATCCATTATAACAACAATTTGGTCTTATTGTTGATGTCATTCCTAGACATATTTTTTAAGAATACATGGATGAAAATGATGTTGTGGATGAACCTTTCAGTATTTATTTGAATGTTTCATTTGATGACACAGATGATTCAATTTCTAGAATAGATTATGAACCAGAAATTGACACAGAGCACACATAACGTTGACATATTTGTAAGTATTTACCTGACATTATCGTAATATTGTATGTGTTTTTTTATAATTCCATACATGATATCAAATTAACTAATATATTTTAACATTTTCATTATTTCTATTTATTTGAGAATATTATTTTAAATTTCTAGGTCAAAATGTCTGAATATGATGATATTATAAGAAATAGAATAATACAAAGAAATGAACAACGTATGTCTCCTTTGTCCAACACTGTAATTACAATTTATGTTTGAATATTATGGTATTTTATATTATTTATCTTGTTATAATATGTTTTATTTTATCATCTATGTTATTTTAGGCTACTTCATCGAGGAGACAGTTGGATTATACTACTGAGGTTGATAATATGGAGGGGGGTAGTGATTCTATAGTTAAGCCTATTACTATGCCGCTTGAGTCACCGGGAGGTAATCCTACCATTATTTCACCTCCATATTATCCATTACCACCTTTTTCATATCCTTTTCTACCCACACCCACATCATATGGTAGTTCTCAGAATCCTATCCCCCTTATTTTCCATTCCCACCATCCACTGTATAGGGCAGTGTGCCCTCATATATCCCACCGACGTATCTATATTCATATCCACCCTAATCTATACAGGGTTATCTATAGATTTTTATCCCTACACCATTACACTTATCATCATCTACTATACAGAGTACTCCTACTGTAGATATCCCACCTACCACAGAGGATACTCCTCCTCTAGAACCTGCACTTTAGGGGTCAGCAGATCCCCCATCTACTGGTATGTGTTTAAATGTTACTATTAGTGATTAATGGTAAATTCATATATATTATTTTCCTTTATTACTTTTTTTTCATTATTAGCTCTAGCCTCCACCAGACGGCGAGGTCATAGAAAAATACGAGAGTTTTAGAATCAACACACGCAAATAATGGTTGAATACAATGAGGATAATGCTATAATTAAAAAAATGGCATGAAATGTAAAATATTTATGGGAAAACTTGATAGAAATAGAAATATCATTCTGGTTCAACCAAAAAGTTGGAGGGAAGTTGGAGAGAAAATAAAGGACAATGCTTGGGAAGAGATTTGGGTAAGTAATGTTAATCACCTTAGATATATATATATATATATTAATTTATAATAATTTCTTAACAAATATTTTGTACATTGTAGCTTCGATATAATTTTCTTGATGGAAAAAATGAAAAGGCTGCAAGGTTAATGGATTTAGGTGAAATGTGGTGAGCATACAAGTATGACTTATATCTTGGTTGGAAAAAGAGAGTTGGTATGAAGCTTGAAGAAGTACCAGTAATTCATGATTTCCCAATATCACAATACAAATAGATGATCGACTATTAGAAGAATCCAGGGTTTAAGGTATATATATATTCATTTATTTATTTGAAAATGATTTTTAAATTATAAATTACTTGTTTTATTTATGTTAATGAAATTATATAATTATTTTTTTATAGGAGAAATGAGACAAAAATAAAAGAAACAAGAGTGGAATGAAATACATCTATACTCGCGGACACACTTCACCACTATATCATGATCAAGTACATGTAATTTAACATTTAAAATATTTAGCTTCATTTAGTGTAATTTTTTTGACTTCCAATTTCGATTTATTTCCTTTTTTTTCCAGAAAAATTCATTGAATATTGAGGGTTGTGTTCCTCGCTCTACTTTGTTTTGTACAAGATGAAAAAGAAAAGATGGTACTGTGACAAATATCGACACTGAGAAGGTGATTGTAAGTATATTTCAATATATTTTATTTTTATTTAATTTATTTATTTATATTATTTTATCATTTTAATTTATGTTATATATCAATCAACAAAATTCTTTGGAGGCAATGGCAGAAAAAGAACCTAACAATTTGAGCCCGAATGATCATCTACATGAGGTATTAGGAGATGAGAATCAGGACAGAGTGCATTATAGACCTTAGAAGAAGATTGTACCATCTCAATACTAGTCTACTGACAATGTTTCTTTGAGTACTGGTTCTAGTGTGGTCACAGTGGAACAAATAAATGCCTCAATCAAAGAAGCAAGTCAAAAATCAGAAAAGGTGATAACTGAAAATATGATGAAATTTATGTTTTCCCTTTATTATACACTTCCAACAGAAGAAGCTGTAACTGTTGATGAATTTTTAATGTTGATTCATTATGCTAATGTATATTCTTATACTGGAGTTAGAGTTGGAGTTGAATCCGTAGCCGGAGACGGAGCCAGAGCTGGACCCGGACCCAATGCCGGTGCTGATACTGATGCTGATGTCGATAATGATACTGGTGGTGTGAGAGGTGGTGATGGTGTTTCTATAGGAGGCATGGATGAGGTTATCAGGATTCTAATGATACTGATATTGAGACTCATTATTTATGTAAATTGTATTTTTGGATTGTTAATATGTGGAATTTTATTGTGTAGTGCAGTATGATTATTGCAATATTGAATTGTATTGTAGTTTTTATGTATATTTCTACATATATTGAATTATTGTATTATGATTTATGTTTTTTATGTAGTAGTTAAGTTTAATTATTATTATATTGATTTAAAATAAAGGGGCTGTTTAGGGGGGGAGCAGTGGGGATGTCCAGGGGGTGTCCAGGAAGGAGGGGGGGCTGTCTAGGGGGGCTGGTGCTGGGTAGGGGGTGTGTAGGGGAGGAGGGATGGTGCTGGGGGGGGGGGGAGTAGTGTAGGGGGGCTGGTGTAGGGAGGATTGGTGCTAGGGGGGATGGTGCTAGGGGGATGGTGGGGGGCAGTGGAGGTGTAGGTTGGGGGTGGGGGGGGGGGGGTGGGGGGAAGGGATGGGGGAGGGTGGTGGAGGGGGTTGTTTTCTATTAACATGACCACCATAAATTATCATTTTAATGGGAGTGACTAAATGATGATATTATGGTAATAATATAAAGGAATTATATAATCTATAATTTTTAATGGATTCATGTATCATTTATTATCATTGATCACATAAATATAATAAGTCATTATATCTCATTTCTTTTCACACTATTTCCTTACAGGTGGTTTCTTATGATGAGGTCAGTTTTATCCACCACCATCGATGACAGTGAGTTCAACATCGGATTTGGGTAAGATTTATTCTGTTTTTATTATTTGGACAAATTTGAATTAGGGATTTTGTGATTTTTGGGTTCTTTATATTTTTGTAGTGCTTTATGGATGTCTTTGAGGTGGATTTAAGTTGCTGTTGATGAAGGCTTACATGTGTATGCATAGGTAGGCATATACATATATAAGTTCCCCCTTTATATATATTCACTCATGGAAATATGAATATATATAATGGGGCTATGTGTGCTTATATATATATATGAAAAATGCATACATGTGTAAGTGTAAAGGGGTATATGAAAGTATAAAAATATATCTAAGTACCCCCTTGTACATATTTGGCCATGAAAATATGTACATAGGGGTTAGGTTTCCTTATATATATGTGATGTTTCATATGCGTGCAAGCCTAAAAAAAGGAATATTTGAGTTGTCATCATCAAAAGTAGCACCCCTTGAGGTTGAGGTAAGTTCCCTCTGCCTAATTCTTTAATTTGAATTATATAATTGCTTGAGTATTTTAACAATTTGTTTTGATTATTATATAATGTGTATATGCTATGCAAATTGGTTGTGGATCTTTGAAATGAAATTTTCACCTGTTTTACATGATTTTCCTAAGCCTTCAATATGGACTAGTAGAATGTTTCATCCAACTTTATAGTAGAAAATGAAATTTACTTCACTTTAGAGATGAAAGTGCCCTCATTTTGAGAAAACATGAACTGAGGTAGGGTAGGGTGCAGGGGGGTATAAGGGGTGTGTAGGGATGGGGTGTGGGTTTTTTTTTCAGGGGGTAGGTAGGGTGACGGGGGTGATCATGGGGATTTTATTGGGGGGGTGTGCAGTGTGCAGGGGGTGTGCTGGGGAAGGGGGCAAGGGGGGGGGGTGTAGTGTGCAGGGGGTGGAAAGGGGGTGTGTGCAGGGGGGTGGGGTGGGTAGGGGGGTGTGATAAGGAAGGGGGAAGGGGGTGTGCAGGGTGAGGGGGGGGGGTGTTGGGTTTTTAGCAAGGGGTAGGGTAGGGTGTAGGGAGTGGGCATGGGGGGTTTTCTTGGGGGGGGGGTGTGCAGTGTGCAGGGGTGTGTGTGCAAGGGGGGTGGGGTGGGTAGGGGGTGTGCTGGGGAAGGGGGCAGGGGGTGTGCAGGGTGGGGGTGGGGGGGGGGGGTCCAAGGGGTGTGCAGGGGGGGGGGGTGATGGGTTTTTTGCAAGGGGTAGGGTAGGGTGAATGGGGTGGGCATGGGAGGTTTTCTTGGGGGGTGAAGTGTGCAGGGGGGTGGGCAGGGGGTGTGTGTAGGGGAGTGGGGTGGGGAAGGGGGCAGGGGGTGTGCAGGGTGAGGGGGAAGGGGGGTGTGCTAGGGGTAGGGGTGAAAGGGGTAGGGGGAGGGGTAGAGGGGAGGTCCAAGGGGTGTGCAAGGGGGTGTGCAGGGGGGCGTGCTAGTTTATTTTGTAAGGGGAAGGGGTAAGGTGCATGAGGTGTGCTGGGGGAGGGGGAAAGGGGGGTGTAAGGGTCAGGGGGGTGAAGGGGGGAGGGGGCAAGGGGTAGGGGCTGTCCAGGAGGGGGAGGGGGGGTGAAAGGGGGCATGGGTGTGTGTGTGTGTGTGGGGGGGGGGGGTGTTCAAGGGGGCTGTCTAGTGGGGTTCAAGGTTAACTTAATGAATTGAATGAGTTAAATGGAACCAAACATGGTTTACTTGGTACATTAGAGGTAATGCCTCATTTAGTGAATTATGTTACGGTTATGCCTCCTTTCTAAAGTTTAATTGGATTTCATGTCACTAGATATCAACCCAAGATCCACACAATTGCGCCAAACGGTTTGGTAAGTCTTCCACCCTATTGGATTCATGAATAGGTATTAAGTGAGATGACTTTGAGATCCAATCCACAATCCCCCATAAGGAATACTATTTTCAAACAATTCTTAGTAAACCTATGAAAAAATTGATAGTTATTTTCTCCAATTTCCACATAGATATAGGTTAGGTTTGCAATATGCATGGGGTGTTCAAGGGGGCTGCGCAGGGGGGTGCAGGGGGGGTTGTCTAGGTGGGGGGGGGGTGTCCAGGAGGGGGGTGTTCAGGTGGGAGGGGGGAGGGTGTCTAGGAAGGGGGGGGGGTTGCGGGCTTTGTAGGGGGGTGGGGTGGGTGGGGGGGGGGTGAAAGGGAGCTGTCCAGGGGGGGTGCAAGGGGGGGGGGGTGTAAGGGGGCATGGGTGTGCATTGGGGTGTCTAAGAGGGGGGAGGGTGTCCAGGTGGGAGGGGGTGTCTAGGAGGGGGGGGGGGGGTCAGGGGCATGGGGTGCAGGGGGGGTGCAAGGGGGCTGTTCAGGGCGGTGCAAGGGGCTGTCCATGGGGGGAATGTGGGTGTAGGGGGTGTTCAGGGGGGGTGCAAGGGGGATGCCCAGGGGGAATGGGAGTGCAGGGGGGTGTTCAAGGGGGTGTTAGGGGGCTGTCCTGGGGGGAATTGGTGTGTGTGTGTGTGTGGGGGTGGGGGGGTGGGGGGGGGGGTCCAAGGGGGTGCAAGGGGGCTATCTAGGAGGTGAAAGGGTCTATCCAGGGGGGAATGGGGGTGCATGGGGTGTTTAAGGGGGGTGCAAGTGGGCTATCCAGTGGGGTGCAAAGGGGCTATCTAGGGGGGCATGGGGGGTGCAGGGTGCTGTCCAGGGGGTGTAAGGGGGCTGTCTAGGGGGTGCAAGGGGGCTGTCCCAGGGGGGCATGGGGGTGTGGGGGGGGGGGGGGTTGTCCAGGGGGGCATGGGGGTGTGGGTGGGTGGGGGGTGTTCAAGGGGGATGTGGGGGTATTTTTTTTATGAAATGGGAAGGCCTATAACCATGGGTTTAAACTATGGTTGTAGCCATATTTCCATGATTTTAAACCATAGCTAAATCTATATAGCCACAGTTTTGAACCGTGGCAATAGGAGTTGTGTGGATTAATGTTCTACGATGGTTTCAAACCATGTCTAAAGGGATATAGCCACAGTTTCAAACCATGGCTATAACCCTTTAGCCACGGTTTGAACCATGGTTATGGCCCTTTAGCCATAGTTTAAAACCATGACTATAGGTCTTTCCCTATAGCCATTCCAATACTAGCCACGATCCATTAAATCGTCGCTATAACCTATAGCTATGATTTTTGGGATTATAGCCATGGTTTCAAACTGTGGCTATAGACTAAATTTCCAGTAGTGTGTTAACTCTACCATATGAAACAACATGTACATGCAAGATACATTCCATGCATCTTATTTCCATGTGCCAGATTGGCCCAATCAACACACGGTGTGCAATAAATGCACAAAATGTAATTAATTGCTCAGTGCATCCATGTACAATGTGCATGGGTACACTGAGAGTGATCTGGATACACGCCATGTAACCCAGTTTTATCGGCAAAAAATTTGGCAGTTCTTGATGGAATCTTAGATCATTCTTCATTTTTTCTTAAACCTTTAAGAAGATGAAACACTTGACATACATGATTAATATGTCGATAACATGTTAATTCAAATCTGATTAAAGAATGAAGAAAATGAAATGAAAATCTAACCACAATTTTTCATACATAAATAATCAAATAAATAATTATAAATTTAAATGTGACCATTTTGATACCACTTTTTGGTTTTGGGCATAGTGGAAACATGCGGTGCTGGGTGATGTATTAAAATTTCTTTTAATAATCATTACTTGAAACCATGTGAAAGGATCATACACATCAAATTTTTAAATAATTTATTTAATATCAGAAGAAATAAATACACAGGATTAGGAACTTTCTTTATTGATGAATACTGATCATCCAAAAAACCCTTTTGGAATACCTTCATTGCACTGTAAGGATCAAATAACAGAATCCCTCTAGTGGAGATCCACACGTTCTCAAATAATATTTGAGAAATAACACTTTATATCTAGGTGCTAGCATGATGAATCAAATATCTTGCGTTGTTTGTTCTTGATCATCCATTCTTCAGTCTTGAAGAAATTGCTCTTATAATTCTCATTCTTGAGAGGGGTAGGGAAGGAGGAGTCTGGAGAGATTTTTTTATGCACAATAATTCTCTATTCTCAATTTTTGGATGCAATACAAAATAGGCATAGTCATATAGTTATAGAGTTAGGATTTAGGTGAAAATATTATTTAATTTTATGCCACCCATTAAATAACATTTATTACCTTTAATAAACCCCATTCCACATAATAATAATAATATTATTTTGTGGTGCACCAACTTGTAAAAATTGATAAATAATATTTACCATATTATAAATAATAATTTTATCACAGGATGAAGTCTTGGTTCATT
This sequence comes from Viscum album, assembly GCA_963277665.1. Taxonomy (NCBI): domain Eukaryota; kingdom Viridiplantae; phylum Streptophyta; class Magnoliopsida; order Santalales; family Viscaceae; genus Viscum; species Viscum album. The sequence continues at coordinate 989,744,699 of OY728131.1, read as the reverse complement.
CGAACTCCTCAGTATTTATGGATTATATGAATAAATATTTTATTCATAAATAAATATTTAATTTACATACTGACGAATTTTTTTTAAATATTCAATAAAATAAACAAATATATCTTTATTCACATGCCTGTGAATATATATTTATTTAATTTATGAAATCAATATGACTTGAATAAAATTATTCCTCAATCTTGAGAATAATATTTATTTCATTAATTAAATTCAAATTGAATTTAATCAATATCAAAATAAACACTTAGTGTGTGACCCTCTATGATTCTTTCTCATTGACATTAGGTGGGGTGTCATAAAGTATATGATTACTAACTAGTAATAAGGCAAGGTACCCAAGAGAAAGAACTTAATGTTAAAATGAAAAAAAACCATAGATGAATACTCACCATCTAATATAATCCATTTGTCACAATATCTCATCATTCATGTTGTACAATGATGCTATCAACCTATTTGATCAACACGTCTTTCTTTGACTATTTGAAATAAACACATCGTTACACCATGGACATGGAATTTAGGTGACATTAATATTCAAATAAAAGGGTTGAGATAGAAATACCATAAATATGTAAAGGAAAAACACTTCCTCAAATTATCCATGAATGGAATTTCAATTTTAATGTGGATAACGTACCCTACTTCACACCAACATATGGCATGCTGGTTTTCATCAGTAAATCTAAGTTAACAAGCCATGACATGTAACAGACCAAAATTTTATCAATGGAAATTACCTTCTTATAATTATTTAATATAGTATAAATCACATAAATTCACTTATAGAACACAATAAAAACTTTATAAATATATAATGAATGAAATAATAGGTATTTCTAGAAATTAAAGAACCTATCCCAATGAAATAGTAACATGACCTTTGGAATAGTATTTTGATCATTAAAAATAAAAAATTGGCCAATAGAATATTAACCTCACCTATGAAAGTATAGATAACATTTAGGTATCTTATAAATTATAATATGGTATAATTATATCATAGTATAAGTACATAAATGTTTTAAAAATTATTAATTAAGTGTTGATATTTTTGTAAGTCATAAATATTTAATTAAAATTATGTAATTAATATAATGATTTAAAAGAAAATTTATTTTCATAAAATATATTCATAAATTAACATTTTTTATTATGACTATAAGATAATTTTATGAGACCTTACATAATTTTTCAAAAGTGTTATAAAATCAATTATAATTTTAAAATCAGAATTTTCCAAGTAAATGATGATTTTAATTAAAAATTAAATTTATCACATTTATAAAATCATTTTCTTAAAATGAAGTTCATTTTTTAATTCTACACGTCAAAAAATGGTTAGGATTAATTTTGGGTATTTTTCTAAAATACTTGAATATTTGGTGAATAGTGAAATATGATAATTTACAGTATATATACATTATAAGTTAAATACACTATTTCTTGAGTCATTGATGATATAAGAACTATAATATCAAACTCCCATTTTAATATATTTTGTTATAATGATCAAATTATTCATAGTCTTGAGCTAAAATAATAAACTAATGAATAAAATAATGAGAAAACACCCCTCTCCTCCCCTATAAATACCACCCCTCACCACCTCTTCTCCTCACAACTTTCAAGATTTTAGTCTTGTAAAAGTTATACCCAATACTATTCCCAATACCCTCCCAAAAGTCTAGGAACTCTTGGCCTCATCAAAATACCAAACCCTTTTCCCTAAGGATGTTCTCAAGGAGAAGAAATTCAAGAGGTAAAACCCCCTTTCTTTTCCTTTTAATTTCTTTTCAATTTCATTTATTTTATTTTCCCATAATCACCTCCACCTATCAAAGAGGCATGATAACTCTAGTATATTTTATATATTATTATTTTATTATGTTAATGGAATAATTCAACTTTTAATATCTTCCCTTTTCCTTTTATTTTAAAAATAAAAATATTGCCTGTGGTGTGTCGATTTACCGCCACCGTGTAGGATGTGTTTTCATTTTTTCGTACCTCCTTAAAGGATGGTTATAAAACCATAATTATGGTTATATAATATTTTATTATACATATTATAATTTATATAATGTTCTGGAACCAATATAGAATCATGATGTCAAATAAAATGATACAAGCTCATAATGGTCTTAAAATCTGCCAAATAAATTAAATCATTTTAATTAACTATTTATCTAATGATTAATCCTAATACAATATAAAAAAATGGAATATAATACCAAATAAAATTCTGTATGTTCATTAATAACATATAATTTCAATTCTAGAGAATCATTCCGATTTTACATGAACTTCCATACTCATATACAAGCAAACCAATCATGAAAACCAAGAAAACGAACAATTCTAAATGATGAAATTAAACTCTATAAATCATAGAAAAGACCATAAATTAACTTAATAAAACTATAATGAATCAAATTCATGTATAAAAGGTTCTGTATTTGTAAATTAATGAATTTAATTTGATTATTCAGGATATTAAAGTGAATAAAGAATTCAGACATAAGGTAAGGGGATTCTCAAACCCAACTCTCTTTCTTTAGATTTTCTCTCTTTCACTCCATTTTCAGTATAGATGTTCCTTTATTTTTATATAAATATTATTTATTTTTTCTTAAATTTTCTTTTCTTGGATATAAATGTTTCAAATCTTTTTTTTATGAAAAATGAAAAGTTTTTTCCAAAAGAACCATTCTTTCTAAAAAAACACATCTTTTACTTCTCATGAGATTGTTTCTCCTTCAATAAAGATTGATACCAAGAATATTATTCCCTTTTTATCTCAAGAACTCCAAATTTTATGAATTTATGCTTTATTAAATGAAACCCACTCTTTTCCATGGGTTATTTTATGTCCAGGATTGATATACATTCTATTTGGCATTCTTGATAATGTAAATGTTATGATGTGACAGGTGCACCCGAAATTATATAGTGCATGTAAATGTTATGATGTGACGGGTGAAACCAGAATTATATATATCTCCAAATAATTGGGTAATGTTATGAATCTAATGAGATAAATTAAAATATGTGTGGACATAATTCTAGTTTTTTTCACAACTATGTGTGATATTTCACCAATAAGACATGATGTTTCATTTTTTTTCATTGCCACATTCTATGACTTTATCTAATGTTTCCTCTAATGATTATAGTTATGATATTTTTATTATATTATGATGATTATGATTATTCTCACCCATTATTCATGTCTCTTATTCATCATCTTGATGGGATTTTATCTCACCCTTACTTTTGATATAGATCCTCAAGTGAATACTTGTACTAAGGAGAACACGAGGAACAATAAGAAGTTATAGAAGAATGAATTGAATAAATTTTTATGTTTTATTATGTAAAAGTTATATATGGTTATAATTTTCAAAATCCACTAAACCTTTAGATCCTGGTTGTGTAACACTTTTATGTTTTTTATCTTTAAAATGATGTAATAGTTTTATAAGAAAAATAAGGTCTCTATAGTTGGTATCAAATCATAGTTTAGTTAATTTGGGATTTAGGATTAAATAACCTTGGATAAAACACTTAGTATGAGATTATGTATAAGTAAGAACACAAGAATCATTGTTTTAGAAAAATTGTAAACATAAGGATCCCATAAGGAGTTCCTTTAGAGTTAATTTCACAAATGAATAAATTATTTATTCATGACTTATTGAATTATGTTTTGTTATAACCTTTTCTATTTTATAAAATGGTTGGAACTAGGAGAAACTAGGCCAAAAACCCATGCGAGGGACAATGAAACAATTGCTCGAATGACATCCCCAATGACTTAGGAGTTGGAGTTCAAAATTTCATGGTGATGCTTACCTAGATGTCCCAGGATATGAACAATAACTTGAATAATGTAGAACATTATCCTCCACCAAAGAGGGAGAAACTGGATATCGATACTTTTATAGGGAAACAACCACTGAAATTTAGTGGATATACCGATCCAATCATCATAGAACAATGTGCCAACTCAATGTATAATATATTTTCTATAATTCATTGTTTTGAGATAGATAAGGTGACTCTATTTGTTTATTATTTAGATGGATATAATGACCAATGATGGGCATTGATTAATAACACAAAGCTGAAGGACGAAATTGAAGATATGGAGTGGGAAGATTTAAGATAATGTTTCTTAACAAGTATTTTCCTAAAAATATTCATATAAAGATAGAGAGAGAATTAATATAAATGAATAAAAAGGAAGGATAATTTGTCCCGGCCTATGAAGAAAATTTCACAAGGCTTGCAAGGTATGCTTTGGGTTTTGTTATAAAAAATAATAGAAAAATTGATAGATTCTTTAGTGGTTTAAAACCAAAACTTTGAAAGTCTCTAGAAATTCAATACTTTGGGAGTTATAAAGAATTTTTTTTGATGTGATATCAAAGTGGATATGGAGTTTGGTGAATGGTCCCACTTCTATGGTGATAAGAAACAAAATATGGAGTTTCAAGCTGGAGGATGTAATAAAAAAGGTGGAAAGAAAACTCAACCACCCACATTTAAAAAATATGGTAAGAAACATAATGGGAATTTACTCAAAGGGATGGGGAAATGATATAAGTGTGGTAGATAAGTCCACTAAGCTCATGAATGTAGAAGATACATGAGGAAGATGGAAAATGTAGTGAAATAAAGAGAACAATGCCCATGGTTCAATGATTAAACTATAGTGAGTAAGGGCACTATGCAAGCCAATGCACTAAACCTCGAGTCCTCGAGGGTAATCAATGTCATCAACCACTAAATCCAAAGGAGAAAGGGAAGGCTTATTCCATCACAACTGCTGAGGTGGATCTCGAAAATTATGTGATGATAGGCATGATGGTTATTCATTCAAAAATAGAGAATGCACTATTTGATTCTAGTTCTATGCATTCTTTAATAACTTTCAAGTTTAGTAGAATTATTCAAACACCACCTCAAAATATGGAGGTTGAGTTATATATGATAACATAAAATGAAGAAATTATTGCATCCAAAGTATATAACTCCTCCTTGGTTAATGTTTGTGGACCGAACCCCCCAAAAAATATTGTCTTACTTCATTTGGTAGAGTTTGATGCTATTTTGGGCATGTATTGTCTATCTTTATACAAATCCAACATCAACTATCAAGAAAGGGAGATCACTATTCACATCCTAAAGTATCCTCTAATTCTATACAAGTATAAGGAGGAGGATGAATATTCTTCAGATCCATTACCTCAAGTGTGGATATTATTTCCTTATGAGCAAGAATATATATCTCAAATGATTAATATAAATGAGAGAATCATGATTGACAACATGCCCATTGTGAGGGACTATACTAATGTGTTCCCTAAATAATTTCCTGGTATTTCTCTTGACCAAGAGGTTGAGTTCTCAATTTAACTTATTCCTGGATCTATGCCTATATCAAATACACCTTATATAATGGACACCATTGATTTGTAAGAAAAGAAGAAGAAGCTAAAAGAGAATATGGATAAGGGTTTTATACGCTTAAGTGATTCACCAAGAGATTCACCAGTCCACTTAATCAAGAATAAGGATGTATCAATGTGTCTCTGCCTTGATTATCATGAGATAAAAAAAATCATGATAAAGAACAAGTATCCCCTTCCATGGATAGATTACTTGTTTCATCAATTTCATAAGGACAATTATTTCTCTAAGGTGGAAATTCGGTTGGGATATCACCAATTAAAGGTAAGGAATGGATATATTTCCAATAATTTATTTCGAATGAGGTATGGACACTATGAGTTCATAATGATGCCTTTTAGACTCACTAATTCTCCATAAATATTCATGGAATTAATGAATATAGTCTTTAGAGATCACATCATCAAATTTGTGTTAGTCTTTATTGATGATATTCTAATATACTCCAAGAGTAATGAGGAATATGAGGAGAATTTGAATAACAAGCTAAAGACTTTGCGAAGGGTGAAACTTTGTGCAAATTATAGTAAATGTGAGTTATGGATAGAGGAAGTATCATTCTTGGGGAATGTCATCACCAGCAAAGGAATATCTATGGATCCTTCCAAGATAAAGGCAATTGAAGAGTGGCCTAGGAAAACATCTGTAATAGAGATTCATAATTTCCTTGGTTTATCTGGGTATTACCAGTGATTTGTGAATAAATTATCATTATTGTAAAACTCACTAACCAAGATGACTTGGAAGGGAGAAAGGTTTGTATGGAATGGTTAATGTGAATACTACTTTAAAAAGTTAAAAAAGAGCATTATCACCACGCTGGTACTCACACTTATAATAAGTGGGGAACTCTTTGTAGTATAAAACAATGCTTCAAATATGGTATTAGGATATTTACTGATGCAAAATGATAAAATGATAGCCTACACATTAGGGTAGTTGAAAATTCATGAGAAAAACTATCCTATTCATGATCTGGAGTTGTCAACTATGATATTTGTGTTGAAAATTTGGTGGTATTATCTCTATAGAGAGAAGTGTGAAATATATACTGATCATAATATCCTAAAATATATATTAAAAAAAGGAACTTAATATGCACCAGAAAATATGGTTAGAGATTATCAAGGATTATAAATGCTTAATCCACTACCATCATGTAAAAGTGAATAAAGTGGAGGATTCTCTAAGTATAAAGGATCCTGCAACATTATCAATGATGAGAATTTAGAAGGATTCAATCTTCTTATATTTTCAAAGGATAGACTTGGGAATCGTTAAGGAAGGAACAACATAAATCCTTTCTCAAATGATTTCTCAACCACCCTTCATGGAAAAAATAAAGGATGATCAAATAAATGATGTGGAAATTCAGAAGAAGGTGGAAGTTATGAGAAAGGGGAAATCATCAGAGTTTAAAATTGACGAGGAAGGAGTTGTAAGATTTGGGTCATGATTATTTATACCATCCAATCTAGAGATAAATAATGAGCTTCTGAATAACACACATTGTTCAACCTTCTCTATTCACCCATGGAGCACAAAGATGTATTGAGATCTCCAAGAGAACTTTTGGTGGGACAATATGAATAAGGAGATCACTAAATATGAATCAAAGTTCCTGGTATGTTAAAAAGTGAAGGTTTAAAGAAAAAATTATAAGGGGTTGATTCAACCATTAACCATATAAATATGGAAATGAGAAAATATAACCATGGACTTTGTCACCATACTTTCGAAAGCATCCATAGGAAACAATGATATATGGGTTTTTGTGGATTGTCTTACAAAGATAGCTCAGTTTATCACAATTCAAGAGGAATTATCACTAGATAAACTCGTACAAATATACATCAGATAAGTGTCAAGGTTGCATGGAGTACCACTATCGATTGTATCTGATCGAGATCCAGGATTCTCCTTCAAGTTCTAGAAAAGTCTCCAATATGATCTAAACACTAAAGTAAACTTCAGTACAATTTATCATCCTCAAACTGATAGAAAATCTGAAATAACTATTCAAAAACTTGAAGACATGTTGAGGGCATGTTGAAGACATGTTTAATCCCTTTATGGGAAAAGTTATAGAACACTAGTGTGATGGGATGAAGTTGGTGAACGTAAGATGCTAGGACCTAAAATGAATGAAGAAATGGTAGAGAAGGTAAAAACCATTCAACAACACATCAAGGTAGCTCAAATTTTATAGAAGAGATACATAGACAATCATTGATGAGATCTTTAGTTTAAGGTTGGTGACATGGTATTCCTCCACATATCTCCATGGAAGAGGGTCATGAGATTTGGGAAGAAAGTAAAGCTGATTCCCAAGTACATAGACCCCTTAGAGATTATCGATTGATTCAGAGCTATGGATTATCAAATAGAACTTCCACCAACCATGTATCAAGTAAATTATATATTCCATGTATCCCTCTTGAGGAAGTACATATCAGATCCCTCACATGTACTGAATACAAAGGTGGTATAGGTGGAAAATGATCTCTCTTACGATGAGAATCCAGTGAAGATCTTGGAATATAGAGATAAAGTTCTATGCAACAAGACTACTCACCTATTCAAAGTATTATGGAAGAAATATAAGTATGAAGAGGAAATATGGGAACTGGAGAAAGTGATGAAGTAGAAGTACCCTCACTTGTTTTCACCATAGTATGTAATATGAAATTTTGAGGACGAAATTTCATAATGGGGGAAGGATGTAACGACCCAAAATTTTATCAAAGGATATTCCCTTCTTATAATTATGTCATATAGTATAAATCACATAAAATAACTTATATAACACAATAAAAACTTTATAATTGGAGAATGAATGAAATAAGAGGTATTTCTAGAAATTAAAGAACATATCCTGATGAAATAGTAACATAACATTTGGAATAGTATTATGACCATTAAGAATAGTAAATTGTTCAATAGAACAGTAACCTAACCTATAAAAGTATGAATAAAATTTAGGCATATTATAAATGATAATATGGTATAATTATATCATAGTATAAGTAAATAAATGTTTTAGAAATTATTAATTAAGTGTTGGTATTTTTGTAAGTCATAAATATTTAATTACAATTTTATAATTAATATAATGATTTAGAAAACAATTTATTCTCATAAAATATATTCATAAATTAAAATTTTATTTTCATATGATTATAAAATAATTTTATGAGACCTTACTTAAATTTTCAAAGTGTTATGAAATTAGTTATAATTTTAAAATCGGTATTTTCCAAGTAAATGATGATTTAAATTTAAAATTAAATTTCTCATATATAGAAAATTATTTTTATAAAATAGAGCTCATTTTTTCATTCTATATGTCTAAAAATGGTTAGGATGATTTTTTTGGTTTTTTCTAAAATACTTGAATTTTTGGTGAATAGTGAAATACGATAATTTACAGTATATATACATTATAAGTTAAATACAATATTCCTTGAGTCATCGCTGATTTAAGAAAAATAATCTCAAACACCCTTCATTATTTTAATATATTTAGTGATAATTATCAAACTATTCATATTCTTGATCCAAAATAATAAACTAATAAATAAAATAATGCGAAAACACCCCCTCATCTATAAATACCACCCCTCATCACCTCTTCTCTTCACACCTTTCAAGATTTGAGAATTATCCACGTTCTATCCAATAATATTCCCAAGCCCCTCCCCCAAATCCAGGATCTCTTTATCTCATCAAAAGACCAAACCCTTTTCTCTAAGGAGGTTCTCAAGGAGGAGAAATTCAAGAGGTAAAATCCCCTTTCTTTTCCTTTTAATTTCTTTTCAATTTCATTTCTTTTTTTATCCTATACTCACCTCCACCAATACAAGAGGAATTATAACTCTAGTAAATTTTATATACTGTAATTTTATTATTTTAATTTAATAATTCATCTTTTAATCTATTACCTTTTCCTTTTATTCTAAAAATGAAAATATCATTTGTGGTGTGTCGATTTATAGCCACTGTGGAGGATGCATTTTAATTTTTCACTATCACATTCAAGGATGGTTATAAAACCATAATTACTAAGATTTTATTATACATATTATAAGTTATATAATATTTGAACCAATATATAATCATTATTTTAAATAAAATGATATAATCTCATAATGGTCTTAAAATCCACCAAATAAATTAAATCATTTTAATTAATAATTTATCTAACAATTAATCCTCATAACATATCAAAAATTGAAATATAATACAAAATAAAATTATTTATGTTCATTAATATCATATAATTTTAATTCTATATAATCATCCTCATTTTACATGAACTTCCATACTCATATACAAGTGAACCGATCATGAAAACGAAGAAAATGAACACTCCTAAATGATGAAATTAAACACTATAACTCATTGAAAATCACATAAATTAACTTAATAAAACTATAATGAATCAAATTCATGTATAAAAAGTTCTATATTTGTAAATTAATGAATTTAATTTGATTATCCACTATATTAAAGTGAATAAATCATTCAGACATAAGGTTAGGGGATTCTCGAACCCAACTCTCTTTCTTTAGATTTTCTCTCTTTCACTCCATTTTCAGTATGGATGTTCCATTATTTTTATATAAATATAATTTATTTTTCATTAAATTTTATTTTCTAGTATATTAAAGTTTCCAATCTAGTTTTATGACAAATGAAAAGATTTTTCCAAAATAACTCTTCTTTCTAAAAAAACACATTTTTCACTTCTCATGTGATTGTTTCTTATTCAATCAAGATTGATACCAAGAATATTATTCCCTTTTTATCTTTAAAACTCAAAAAGTTTATTAATGTATTCCTTTTTAAATGAAACCCGTTCCTTTACATGAGTTATTTTATGTCTAAGATTGATATATGTTCTACATGGCATGCATGATAATGTAAATGTTATGATGTGACCAGTGCACCCAAAATTATATAATGCATATAAATGTTATGATGTGATGGGTGCACATGGAATTTTATAGATCTCTAATGCATTGGTTAATGTGATGAATCTCATGAGATAAAGTGAAATATTAATGAACATGATGCTATCTTTGTACACAACTATGTGTGGTATTTGACCACTAAGACATGATGTTTCATTTTTATTCATTACCACATTCCATGAATTTATCTAATGTTTCCTATCATTATTATGGTTATAATCCTTTTATTATATTATTATGATGATGATTATACTCACCCATGATTCATTTCTATTATTCATCATATTATTGGGATTTTATCTCACCCCTACTTTTGATGAATATACTCAGCTGAATACTTATATTAAGGAGAACATGAGGGAAAATAAAAATCTAGAGAAGAAGAAATTAAATAAATGTTTATGTTTTATTATGTAAAATTTATGTATGATCCGAATTTTCCCAATACACTAAAACTTTGGATCCTAGTTTTGTAATGATTTTATTTTATTTATATTTAAAATGATATAATAGTTTTGTAAGGAAAAGAACGGTCACTATATGACATGTATCAATAATAATCTTAAAGTATAAGGATCATTACAAATGATCAAAGATTGGAATATCTGATGACACCAAAACATTTGGAATTATTAATGGTGGGTATGTTCTCATAATATCTAATCTTGGAGATTACCAAGTGTGATCGTCATGAGAATAAGCCTCATCCACTTATGATTACTCTCACCTAATGGTCTAAATACTATGTGTCCCATCATAGTACGTTATCCAACCACATAACTATACTAAGAATATTTTCATATCACTTCAAGGTTCTCATAATAGTGGGGATCTTCTATGACTTTATTAATGCAACAAATACTCTTAGACATTATTACTTTAAAACCATTCCAAATAATGAACATTATGTAATAAGTTTAATTAATATTCAATTAATAAATTATACATGAAATCAAAGTAAAATTAGTTATTCCTAGGATACAAACTCTAAAAAAACCCAAGTTGGTTTATGAAAAAATAGCATCAAATCCTCATTTATAATTATGTTATTTAGGAAGTTAGGTAGATTAGAGATAATACTATCGATACTCAATTGAGGGGCGTGAAGAAGTATATAGACAAAACTATTAGTAATTAACCTTTATTTTATAGGGGATTTTAGGAATGAGGAAATGATTTGGGATTTATATTTACCTATACTTTTAGGAAGGGTTCATGGGACACATACCATGCACATGGACCATGTTTTATGGAATTTTTTGGGTTGTTTTGTTCCATTATTTGTGATTTATTTGGTTATTTTATGGTTATTTATGATTATGATTGATAAATTGATTATATTTTTATTAGTTTTAATTTTCATTATTAATTTTATATAGTACCATGTCTCCTTGAAGGACACCAATGAACCCTCCAGAGGTACTTGTAGACATTTTTCTATGGGACAACCCTCCTGTTGATTGACATATGATTCAAACAGTAGATATAATATTATGAGCAATGGAGAAAGGAATGATCACAAGTTCATACCAACTTTAAGAGGTAGGTCTAGGTCCAAGTTAGGATAAGGATCAAGTTCTAGGGTTTCTCATGCATAAGTTTCTAGATTTAAAAGGTAGTTTTCCCCATAAGTTAGAAGATTGGTTTTAGAAAATAAAGAGGATTTTTTAATTTCCCAAGACTCTCGAGGTAGTTATAGTGAAATGTGATTAATTCATTCTTGAGGGCCCAAATATGAATTAGTTGGAATTAGTGGCATATGATAAAATAAATCAAAACCTAAAATTTTAGGTCCTTAAAGTGATGTTATCTTAGAATTTTTTCTTGGATGTTATATAAATTTAAAACCACCAAGAGTTTCTAACCCTTTATCTGGGTAACCAAACCATCTCCGAGTATACAAATTAGTTTGAAGAGATTGTTTTTTTCTATAGATTTGGTGTATCATGATGAATTAAAGAATATATAGTTCAAAATGGATCATTCAACATAGATTCATTCTCAAGTATTCCACTTGAAGCATAAATCTTATGTGGAGGTGGTGGATCAAGATTTTATGTTGGATATTTATTAGGCTGGGATGTATGGAATTTTTGACACTTCTACTATTCCTACAGGTTGTGAGGGTTTTTTCTAAACAAATGAGGATTATTGAAAATCCTATAATAGGTAGTATTAATATCCCTATTACTTATTATCATCTATAAAATTCTATCCCTATGTAAAGTAGGACTCCCATATGCCCCCCATGTGGAAATCCAGGTCACACAAAGAAATATTTCCTAGAGTCTCTAAATACCATCCATTTATATAAGTCCCTAGCCTTAAACATTATATAATCTTTATTTTTAATCAAGAATTCACATTGAGGATCTTTTCAAGTTTATAGTTTTAGAGAAAGAAGCCCTAACTATTACATAACATCTCAAACATTACAAAGTAGGAAAGTCTACAAGATATCCATTTTTTCATAGTCTAAAACATTTTAAAAATAAAACATGAATTATTTTTCTTGATAAAATCTTTATAACATTCATCTTAATTTTATCCTTCCTCTTACCCATCCTTATACCTTGTGGAAAAAATTTCAAAAACATGGGATGAGCACAAAAAGCTCAGAAGGGATATAAAATAAGGAAAGAAAATGTTAGTACATGAATATTTATAAACCCATGAAATCATAATAATACTGAAATTTTTTTATAGAAATCATAAATCATAAAGGTAACTTGTAGAATCTATATCATACTTACATTATAGCTTACATAGTTACATATGGAGTAACCTTCATTGTTACGTTTGGAATACCCATCACAATATATCCTAAAAATCTCTTAAGATAGACCTTATTATTTAACTCTATCTCATTAACCAATGCATTGAAGAGCTATCACGAGCTCACCCTCCCTCAGTTTATCATGGAACCACCCATATACATAAGTAATTCCTAAGAACCATAACATAATCATAACACATGAAACAAGCATAACAGAAAAATAAAATTTTCACATTGCAATCACAAGAGATCATTTAAAGATATCGACATAATCAATACTTTTTCAAAACCATTTTCAATACCAAAATACATGAAAAGGCTATATGGTATTTATTTTTCTTTTCAAAACATTACAGATGGTAGAGGAATCCAAATACCCAATAATGGTTACGGTTGTGGAAAAAGTCATTATCACAGCATATGTTAAAAAACATTCATTTTTTTTCATTTAGTAAAATGATCTGTAGAAAAATATTAATTTTTAAATAAGTCAAATGAAATTAAAATTCAAAGGGGTTTATTATACATCGTATAAAATAAAGTGGTGTATAATATCAAATTATGCCTCAATGAAAGGAGATTGAGACAAAGTCCCTTACAAAGATCATATCATTAGATTAAGGATAAATCAATGACATAAATATGTGTGAAAAATATAAATACACCGAATATAAGTGTATATTAATTGTAAAATAATCATAGTTTATTCACACATATTCTTGAAAAAACAAAACCAATGACATGGATATTTAACTCAATGAATGGAAATTGAGTTAAGATTTCCCTTACCTTGAGTTTGACTCGTTACGTACAATTGTTATATTCCTGAATAATAAAATTATGTTAATTTTTAATTACTTGAGAAACTTTTTCAATTTTATTATTAATTTTACATCACTTATTACCATGTTATAAAAATTATGTAATTATTTAAGTTCATATCAGATGTTTTGTCAATATTCGGTACTTGAGTCAGAAATGAATATGGTTTTGATGTCACTAGTCCATGTGGTCATAAGTCCATCATATCTAGAATAGTATTCATGAAATAATAATCACTTTTATACATTAATCATACTTTTAAAATCAAACCATAACTTATGGTTATGAAAAATGAATAACTTTATATTCATGGAGACGAAAGGTCGTACGTACACATGAGTGAGATTTTCATTTTTCATTGATCATTTTGAAAATAAGGTAATTATTATTTTATCTTTATATAATTATCATAATATTATTAACATAATAATAATAATTTAAATATACTTATATATACCATACAAGTGATGTGGTGAATAAAAACAATTCACATCGCTTCGTGGAGATGATAGTTCACACGTACGCACGAACGGCGTTATTGTTTTTATGTGCATGGATGGTAAGAACATAATTGAGATATTATTATTTTAAAATGATAAACATGTCATGAATAAAAAATATGAATATTAATTCCATAATTATAAACAATATTTATATATGATAATGGTAAACCAACTAAATCAGTTCGTGGAGGTGATAATTCAAATGCATGCACGAACGATTAATTCCTTTCCCATTTGATAGATGTAGAGATAGATTTAGGGGATGATATTAACATTAAACATATCAGTATATTGAGGATACTAGATTTATTATTTCATATTATAATGATAATATTTAAAGGATTATTTCATATTAAAAGAATAAGATTTAAATTAAGTGGAAGAAGAAATAAAATAGAAACTCTTAAAAAAACGATACCTCTTCTTCGATTGATCACCTTTGAAGAACATCTTAACACCTCTAAGAAGGGTTTTATGACTAAAATAAGACATCAATAATGTGGGGATGGATTATAGGAAGATTTTTTGGTATATATTGGATGAACCAAAAGGATTTGGAAGTGTGAGTTTTAGAGAATAGATGGTACTTTTTTATAGGAGAGGGGAGGGGCACCCTTGGAAATTATTCAAATATTAAACTAATATAAATTAATTTTTTAATATAAATTATTTCAAATTGAAATATGTCAAATATAATATGATTATAGTTTTAAATCCACTCATCCAATAATTTTTAGACATGTGTTGATTTTATTTTAAACCTTATCTTTTCATTTTACCCTTAATTATTATCTTTTAATTTTAATTTTGGTAACAACATTTTAATTATTAAGAGGATATTAATTTTACTTATAAGGGGTAAATTTCCCATAATTTTATACTTAATGAAAATTTATAACTTATAAGAGTCACTTTGTGATTTTAAAATATTTTTGTGATTTTAAAATAATTTAATAAATTACCATTTTTATAAAACATCAGTTATATCAATTACACTATTCATTTTATTGAATTTAAATAAAATCTAAACAGAGTGATAAATTCAAAAAAAAAAAACTACTTAATAGTATTATAAAATGTTATATTAACTAAAAAATATATTTTATGTCATAAATTATGTCATATAATATTTATTTTAATATTTATAATATCATTTATTTGATTCCTTCATTAATAAGTCTATTATTCCATCATCATTGTGTCATAATTAAATTTAATTATTTAATGTATAAAAATTATAAATAAAATACCATGATGTAGGAAATATTTTTATATTTATATTTACTATTTATAGTTGAAGATATCACTTATATAAATCCATATTAAAATTGTTTTAGTAAGAAGATATATTTTTATTACATATTTTCCTTTACTTTAAATTAAAAGTTATAAGTGTCATAATCACACCCATGTGGCTTCAAAAGGAAAAATTTTCTCTCAAAGGGTTTTATAGGTCAGATATATCTCATCCAATAATATTAGGACAAGTGTTAGGGTAGTTTTATATTATTATAATATTATTTTTACCCATATTTACTTGATTTACCCTTTAATCATGGTAAATAAAAATAATTACTAAAATTACTATTCATCAGGTCCAAATATAAAAAAGACCTATTTAAATAATTTAGAACTTATGATTACAAATAGGGAATCAATTTTACAAAATTAAAAACAAATAATTTGTAGTAATTAATTTAAAATTAATTCCTGTTGTCAAAATAAGAAAATGAGTGTTTTAAAAGTAAAAACCATCAAAAGATTGACATGCATTTATATCAAATTTCAATGTGAAATTACTTCCAATGACCAAAATTGGATTAAATTATAAAAAATTAATCCAATTACACTTTAAAACTAATTAAAAGGACAATATAATTATATAAAAAAATTATTTGAAAAGACAATTTTGAATTAAAATGCATTATTTTTTCACTATTTATTAAAAAATGATTTTTATAAAAAATATTCAAAATTAAAAAAAAATAATTTTTATTTCAAAATTCTAAATAAGAAGTATATTTTTTCAAATAGAACATATAAAATATTCAAAAAATATATTTAAAAAGGGTTCACCATCAAAAGGCAGTAAAAATGCATTTTTTGAAAAATACTTCTTTTATGCTTAAAATTGATTTTGTTCTTATATATTGTATAGAAAACATATAATATGAATTTTAAAAATCACATTGAGTTTATATTTCATTAATATAATCCAAAAATAGTGATATGATTTGATAAACACAATTATTCTTATTTAAATAAGTTTTCATAAAAACACATCCTTTATATTCAATTGGTTTTTATTTCCATTTCTAATAAATTTGGTAACCAATGAATCATTATATAAATATGTGTAAAACATATTTTCATAATTCAGTTAATAATTTTCATTCCCTTCATTATAATTTCCATATTATAGTGGTAAAATTTAAATAATAATATTTAGTTGTTTGTTTAAGCTCGATGTAGCGTATCATGTACAATATTGAACATAGTGTTTCTTTATTAAAACTCAGGATGTTACATCCTACCCCCCTTTAAAAAATTTCATCCTCGTAATTTGATTTTGGGGTTGGTAACTAGGGTATGACTTTTCAAAATACCTTTATTTCAATCCCACATTGAAAAAAGGGTTAATAAAACCACCACTTTAAAATAAAGAAAGAGAAGTACAAAGGTCACCCGATATAACACATACTAAGATTCCATATAGGAAAACATGGATATGGAAGAAAAAATAATTGTCATGTTCTGATGGAGAGTGATAGAAAACATGATCAAGAGAAATTTAACAATTAAAAAACTACAAACTTGCGATGGGTTAAACAATATTTGATTTCACAGTAGGAAAATTAAATGTAAAACATTTTTATTTTAAGATCCTTTTCATGAAGTTGAGGAATTTATTTACTAACTTGACTAAGAATATAAGGAAACATATTTACTTTTAAATTATAGTTTTATCCTTTAATAAATTTCTACCAGAAACTAATATTTTCTCCAAATGATGAGTATTCAAGATGACTAGGTCACACCTAAAGTACTAGAATCAACTTATAGAGAATCAGATAATTCACAAAATATTAACTATATATTAATCCTCTCTTTAAATATTAACCAAAACCAAAAAGGTTAGGATAAAATTAGATAATTCCCCCAAAATAATAGACCATTTTATGAAGAAAAACTACTTTTAATCTCCAAAATTCAATAATAATATCCAAAGTTCAACAAATACCATTTGATAAATAATTGTCCTTAAAATTCTTCAAAATAATCCAAACTAAGATTAAAACCCAAAAATTAGAAGTATTTGATAACATAGTCTTCCAAGATAAATTTTAACATTTATATCCAAATAACATAAAAAACTATTAATATCTCATACCAAAAATTAATTACCCTAATCACATATTCTTCAAGTTAGGTTAATCATTTCCATAAATAATCTGAATTACCATAACTCCACAATAAAAACATAAATTCTTCCAAAATAAAATTCAACCATTAATCCTAAAATAAAATCCCATTGTATTCTATTTTACTTAGGCATATAGGGTGCCCAAAATAGTGAACATATTCCAAAATAACATTTATCACTCAATCCCCAAATCATTTTCCAATACCAAGGATATCATTTTGATAAAACGTAAGTTCCCAAAATTGACTTCATCTTATTCCATAAACAAGTTTAACTAAAAATAAAAATTCTTAATAACCAGAGACTTAACTTAGGACTGTGGTAGGAGATACACCCTTTCCTCCCTTTAGTTATGGGTTTAATCCCTATGGCCTTGCCTAACATGGCATATTGTCACCCATCCCACGAGTTTTCCTTTTTCTAAAAAAATATAATTATTATAATATTCTAAAAATATTATAAATAACTCACAAAAAACTATAACATGTTTCAAACCTCAAAGGTTATTTCATACCTCTCATTTTGAATCCCAGAAACTAATAACCCATAATTTCTTCAAAGGTGAATGTCTCCAAAAATACCATTAGTCACGTTAATATTTCAGATCATAAATCCTCAAAAGGGGTTTCTAAGACATTGAACTTATGATCAACCTAAAAATTATAAACCCATGATGGTATCCCTAACTCTTAAGAAAACATCCTAATCTACAAAGTTGTCTAAACCATCCTATGATACCAACTATAAGGCCCCATACTTAAACATTACATAATATTGAGTTTTAATAAAGAATTCACATTGATGATATTTTTAGGTTTAGAGTTTTAGAGAATTAGATCATAACTATTACATAACATATCAAACATTAACAAGTAGGAAATTCTACATGCTATCCATTTTTTCATAATCTAAAACATTTTAAAATAAAACATGAATTCTTTTTCTTGATAAAATATTCATAAAATTCATATTGATTTCATCCTTCCTTTTACCCATCCTTATAACCTATGGAAAAAATTTCAAAAACTTGAGATGAGTACAAAATCTCAGTAAGTAATATAAAATAAGGAAATAAAACATTAGTCCATAAATATTTATAAACCCATAAAATCATAAGAATACTGAAAAAATTCATAAAAATCATAAATCATAAAGGTAAATTGTGGAATCCATATCATACTTACATTGTAGCTTACACAGTTACATATGGAGTAACCTTCATGGTTCCGTTTGGAATACCCATCATAGTATATTCCCAAAATTTCTTAGGAGAAAACTTATTGTTTAACTCCATCTAATTAACCAATGCATTGGAGAGATATCACGGGCTCAACCACCCTCATTTTATCATGGAACTACCCATATACATAAATAATTCCCAATACCCTTAATATAATCACAACACATAAAAAAATCATAACGAAAAAATAACATTTCCAAATTGTAATAACAAGAGATAATTTCAAGATATTGATATAATGAATCCTTTATAAAAATAATTTTCAATACCAAAATACATGAAAAGGGTATATGGTATTTATTTTTCTTTTGAAAACATTACATCTTGTAGAGGAATCCAAATATCAAATAATGGTTGTGGTGGTAGAAAAAGTCATTGTCATCGCGTATGTTAAAAAAACATTAATTTTTGTCATTTAGTAAAAAGATTTGTAGAAAAAGATTCCTTTTGAAAACCATTGATTGAAATTAAAATTCAAAGGGGTTTATTATACACCGTATAAAGTAAAATGGTGTATAATATCAAATTATCCCTCAATGAAAGGATATTGAGACAAATTCCATTACAAATATCATATCACTAGATTAAGGACAAATCAATGAAATAAATATGTGTGAAAAATATAAATACACCCAATATAATTGGATATTAATTGTAAAAAACTCATAGGTCATTAACACATATTCTTGGAAAAACAAAACCAATGACATGAATATTTAACTTAATGAATGGAAATTGAGTTACGATTTCCATTACCTTGGGTCTGAATCGTCACGTAAAATAGTTACATTAATAAATAATAAAATTATTTTAATTTATACTTAATTGAGAAAAAATTTCAAGTTTATTATTCCTTTTATATCACTTATTACCATTTTATAAAAATTACATAATTATTTATGTTTATATTGGATGTTTTGTCGATATTCAGTACTTGAGTCGAAAATGAACATGGTTTTGATGTCACTAGTCCATGTGGTCATAAGTCCATTATATACAGAATAATATTCATGAAATAATCATAAATTTTACAAATTAATAATACTTTTTAAATAAAACCATTAATTATGGTTATGAAAAATGAACGACGTTATATTCATGGAGATGGTAGGCCGTACGTACACATGAGTAACATTTTCATTTTTCATTGATCATTATGGAAATAAGGTAATTATTATTTTATCTTTCCACAATGATCAAACTATTATTTAAATCATAATAATAATTTAAATATACTTATATATACCATAAAAGTAATTTGGTGAATAAAAACGATTCACATCGCTTTGTGAAGGTGATAGTTCACACGTACGCACGAACGACGTTATTGTTTTTATGTGCATGGAAGGTAAGAACCTGATTGAAATACAATTATTTTAAAATTATAAATATGTCATGAATATCACATTTTAATATTAATTCCATAATTATAACCAATATTGATATACGGTAATGGAAAACAAACTAAATTGGTTCGTGGAGGTGATAATTCACACGTACGCACGAACGATTAATTCCTTTCCTATTTGATAGAAGTAGAGATGGATTTAGGGGATGATATTAACATAATAAAAGCTTAGTATATTGATGATACTGGATTTATTATTTGATCTTGGAAGAATATGATTTAAAGGATTATTTCATCTTGTAAGAAGAATATTTAAAGGAATTGGAAGAAGAAATAAAATAGAAACTCTTAAAAAAACAATATCGCTTCTTCGGTTGATCACCTTTGAAGAACACCTTAATACCTCTAAGAAGGTTATTATGCCTAAAATTAGGACTCAATAATGTGGGAAGGGATTATATGAAGAGTTTTTGGGCATATATTTTCTGAACCAAAAGGATTTGTAAGTGCGATTATTAGATAAGAGAGGGTACCTTTTTATAGGATACGGGAGGGGCACCCTTGGAAATTCTTAAAATATTAAAATTTTTAATTGTGGTAACAACATTTTAATTATTAATAGGATATTAATTTTACTCACATGAGGTTATTTTCCCATAATTGTATAATTAATTAACTTTTATACTTTATAATAGTCACTTTGTGATTTTAAAAGTTTTTTATGATTTTTAAATAATTTAGTAAGTTACTATTTTTATAAAATATCAATTATGTCAAATTTTACACTATTCATTTTATTGAATTTAAATAAAATCCAAACAAAGAGATAAGTTAAAAAAAACCAATTAATAGTCTTATAAAATGTCATATTCACCTATAAAAATATTTCATGACTTAAATTATGTCATATAATATTTATTTTAACATTTATAATATCATTTATTTGATTCCTTCATTAATAAGCCTATTATTCCATCATCATTATGTCATAATTAAATTTTATTATTTTATATCTAAAAATTGTAAATAAAATACCATGATATAGTAAATATTTTCATTATTCTAATTACTATTTATAGTCTATGATATCACTTATATAAACCCATATAAAAATTGTTTTATTAAGAAGATATACGTTTATAACATATTTTTCTTTACTTTAAATTAAAAGTTATAAGTGTCATAATCATACCCAAGTGGCTTCCAAAGGCCAAATTTTCATCCCAATGGTTTTATTGGTCGGTAATATCTCATACAATAGGATTATTACAAGTGTTAGTGTAGTTTTATATGATTATAATATTATTTTTACCCTTATTTACCTGATTTACCCTTTAACCGCGGTAAATAAAAATAATTACTAAAGATACTATTAATAATGTAAAAAAATAAAAGGGAAATATTTACATAATTTGTAACTTCTGATTCCAAATATGGAATCCATTTTATCATATTAAAAACATATATGTTTTAGTAATTAATTTAAAAATAATTATTGTTGTCAAAATAAGAAAACAAGTTTTTAAAAGTAAAATCCATCAAAATATTGACATGTGTTCATATCAAATTTCAATGTGAAATTACCTCCAATGATAAAAATTGGATTAAATTATAAAAACTTAATCTAATTACACTTTAAAACCAATTAAAATTACAATCTAACTATATAAAAAAATTAGATGAAAATGTATTTTTGAATTAAAATGTAGTATTTTTCACTATTCATTAAAAGATGAATTTTATTAGAAATATACCAAAATTAAACCAAATTAAAACTTTATGTCCCTATTATTAATAAAAAGTTTTTTTAAATAAAATATATAAAATTTTCAAAAACTATATTTAAAAAGGGTTCACCCTCAAAAAGCGGTAAAAATGCCTTTTTTGAAAAATACTTCTTTTATGCTTAACATTGATTTTGTTCTTATATATTGTCTAGAAAAAATATTATATGAATTTAAAATATCACATTGATTTTATATTTAATTAATATAATCCAAAAAGAGTGATATGATTTTATAAACACAATTATTCTTATTTAAATAGGTTTTCATAAAAACACATCCTTTATATTCAATTGGTTTTTATTTCCATTTCTAATAAATTTAGTAACCAATGAATCATTATATAAATATGTTTAAACTGAATTTTAATAATTCAGTTAATAATGTTCATTCCCGACATTCCAATGACTATGTTAAAACAGTAAAATTTAAATAATAATATTTAGTTGTTCGGTTAAGCTCGAAGTAGGGTATCATGTAGGCTATTGAAAACATTGTTTCTTTCTTAAAACTCGAGATGTTACTATTTATGTGGATATATGGGTAATTTTCACATATTATTTAGGATTAATCTTCTATAATGTGTTAGTGTAGGATCCCAAATCCTAGGAGGTCCTAAGTGAAATCAAATTCTTCCAGAGTAGTTGGGTCTCATTTCTAGGGATGAAGATGTAGAGGCAAATCATTTTATGGGAAGAGTCAAATGAAAACTGAGACAATGATTAGTGGTAGGTCAAAGATTTAGGAAAATATTAGGTAACATCACATAGTAGATCAAACCGTATGAAATCATAGGTGGGACCAAAAATGGTGAGTAGTATAATTCTTATTGCATCATATGCGGTGTTTCTCAATAATTTATTTATACTTATGCTATGTAATATTTGAATCTTCCTACTATGAATATTCCATATTTCATTAAAATATCAACTCCTATTAGGAAGAATAATCATGGATTTTGGTTTCCCTCTTTCATTTCCTCAATGTTCAAAGTATAGTTCTTTTGGGATTTTATCATCCTTGAGATGGACCTTTATAAAATCATTTTTAAAATAGATTGTTTGATGACCTATATATATCACATTGATTGATACCATTGAAGGGTGTTATTCACTACCCAAGATGTGAGAATTAATCTATTTCAATTGTATTAAGATCCTCTATTTAGTTGGACATGAATTTTATTTCCCAAGGTTAGAAAGTTTATATATCACGTTTCATCCATGTTTCTAGAGGTCGATGAGGGGAATTATGGGAGTTTATTACCTTATATGGTCAAATATTTCTTTGATATATTTTCAGATGATTTCTCAGGGTTACACCAAAACAAGAGGTTGAATTATATATCAATTTATTTTAAGGGTTTCAATCCATATCCTTTATATGCTACCTTATGTCTCCAATAGAATTATGGTAATTGAAAATTTAGTTGGATGACTTGGAGGCCAAGGTGTTTATCCACCATATTTTGTCTCCATGGGCTACCTCAATTATTTTTTCCTATAAGGTAGATAGTTCTATCCAAATATTTTTTGATTATAGGAAGATGAAATTGGTCACTATCAAGAATAAATACCCCTTTCCCATATTGATGATTTTTTTATCACTTTAAGGGAGTAAAATCATTCTCTAAGATTGAACTTCGGTCAAGATATAACTAGATTATGGTGAGAGAGTCAAAAATTAAAAAGATTAAATTATAAAGAAGGTATGTCTACTATAATTATCTTATTATTCCATTTGGTTTTACTGATGCACCTATAATGTTTATGGAACTAATAAACTAAATGTTTCATTGAAATCTTGATTCTTTTATTTTAGTATTCACTGATGACATTATTGTTTATTCTAATACAAATAAGGAGCATGAACTATATTTAAGGATTGGATTAGGACATCTTTAGGATCATTTAATCTATTCCAAGATATATAAATATAGATTTGGGATCTAATTGGTTAATTTCTTAGGTAATTTGGTGTTTGAACAAGGCATTTTGGTTGACCCTTGGAAGGTGAAGGCCATTATGTCTTGGGAAAAATCCTAAAAATGACTTTGAGATATGAATATTATTAGGAATAGTAGGATATTATTAGTATTTCCTCAAATAATTCTCTAATTTAGTGTCACAAACTCAAAAAGGAGTGAAAATTTAATGGAATCCTAAATTTCAAGCCTTATTCATTAAGCAGAAGCAACATTTATAATCAACTCCCATTTTAATATTTCTTGAATATGATTAGGGTTATGTGGTATTTTGTGATTCCTCAGGTTTTCATTTATAATTTTTCCTAATACAAGTTTATCATGTAGTGAAATATAGATCTCAACAACTCTGGTCACATGAAAGAAACTATCGTACCCATGACTTGGAGCAGACTGTTGTCATGAATTTACTTAAATATTATAGGCACTACCTTTCTTTAAAAACCTTTTAGTGTTCATTGATCATAAAGTGTTTAGGATATATTATATATTAGTGAGGCCCGAGCCTTAGGTAAATGAAATGGGTTAAATACATCTATAATTTTAATTTTGATCTAACTTGTATTCTAGTTAAGGTTAATGTCATTGTTTATGACCTAAATAAGAAATTTCCATCTCAGGTCATGAGGAAATCTAGGGATGTGTAGTATATCATGAGTATCATGGCTAAGTTACAACTTGAGGTGATATAGAAGAATGATTCATTTTTTTCTAGAATTACCTTGTTAACTCCTTCTCTCATCGATCATATTGCTTGAAAATAGTTAGATGATAGAGAGTGCCAATGTATCTAGAGAACTATATATAGCGGGGACACCGCCAGTGAGTGTTCTTTGTCTCTAGGAGGATATCATTGTTTCAATAGTTGAAATGGGGTTCATTTTTCTATAAAAATTTAGTATTGGAAGAATTTCATTAGTCTTAGTGGGTTTTCCATCATTATGTGAACATGATTTATTATAATATGAAATGTCAATACCGATGGCTGGGGATGAAACAAGAATAAAAATTTTTGTGTCACAGTGCTATACCTATAAACATGTAAATGATTAACACCAATTAATGTAATATATCATGTATGTATTATTTTTGAAATTTAGGATGAATTTTAATTTTTTTACTGGGTGAGATGAACTTTGATCAGGGATTCAGAATAGAACTATGATAGTTAAAAAACCTAAAAGTATTATTTTTAGACAAGGAATGAGATAAAAAAGTTAGATTAGGTTATTGGGTGAGTCTTAGGAGGTTTAGGTTATGTTTTAGTAGTTTTATAGATTTCTAGTCAGGTTGCATAGTTTTGTGTGCATGGTTTTGGAGAAACTATAGTACACCTTATGAATGGGGCACTTTTTAGTTCAATTTTTATGGGTCATAGTTGAGTTTCATGGTTAAAACATGATTTAAATTATATAATGTGACTCTAAGTGAAAACCATATGATGTTATAGGACCCCAATACATAGAACACAATCTATTCATGGTTTTATACAAAGCCTGAATCTTGTTAGAGAGAGTTCCAGTGTGTTCATGCACAGTTGGTGCACAATTTTTCAAACAATGTGGATAAACTATATAGGGAGGCCTTGTGTAGGTAGTTCCTTGTGCATGGTTTGAAAAAAATTTAGCTATCTAAAATTTCATTAAAATTGGGATTTTATGAAAATTTTCCCATAGCTAATTGATTTTACTCTCTCCTTCTTCTTCTTTTGGGGACACAACCCGATGTGGATCCCTCCTTTTCCCACCTCCAACCACCTTTGATTTTGGGTGGTTTTAGCTTTTTTATTTGGTGTTTTAGGTGAGTATTTATCCACTAGCGGTTCCCTTTCCTCTCCTACTTCATTATATATAATTTATAATTTCACCGGTTTAGTTTTTGTTGGAGATTATATTAGAGAATAACAAAATCACCTGTCTCTCATAGGGATTTTAGTTGGTTTGCATAGAGGATATCTTGAGATAGTTCTTGTACATTTCCACACATTGTTTCATTGGAGGTATATTGTGACATTAATTTTATTAAGTTTCCCCTTAATTTTTATATTAATAGTTTTTGGCATTTTTTCTTAGGGATTTGTCCCAAAATGTGGTTGGGGGTATGCCATGAGAAATTTGTTATAAATTTTCCTTGATTTTGGTGTGATGGGAGATTTCAGCAGGGTTTCTTAATTTTTACTATTTGATTTATTTTTTAAATTAATTATAAAAGTTTTTTATAGTTAATTGTTCTAGTTATAGTGTCTTGAGTTTGGTACTTAGTTGGTGATGCGAGTCTTAGTGGGCCTTGGAAATTTTCTGACCCTTGGCATTAAAGTGTAAAAGAATCCAAAGAGGTAGGTGGTCTAAGATCTATTTCCCATAGTCTTGATAATTTATTTTCTTGTGCATGTGGTATGTGTGATATCGCCAATGTGTGGTGTGTTAGATTCCTTAGTTTATGAAATTAGTTTGGGGATTTAATATAAGGCCCCATCCTTAAACATTACTTAATCTTGAGTTATTACAAGAATACACATTGAGGATCTTTTCAGGTTTAGAGTTTTAGAGAATTAGATCATAAATCATGCATTGCATTCCACATTTAAACAAGGTGGTTATATAAAAGACAATATTAATTTTCTCACATCAAGGAAACATATTTAAAATAAAACATGGATTCTTTCTTGAAACTTCCTCGACACTATCATCACATCATGTACCTTTCCCTTGACCTGTGGAAAACATTTCAAAAACTTGGGATGAGCATAAAAAGCTCAGTAAGGGATATAAAAATACGGAATGAAAACATTAGTCCATGTATACATAAGAATAAATGAAATCATACTTTATTCATATAATATAAGAACTTTAACATACCTCATGAAATCATAAGGTTTATGAATAACTCTTAGAAATCATAATACATAAAGGTAACTTGAGGCATTCATAACAATATTACGTAGGGAGTAACCCTCATGGTTACGTTTGGAATACCAATTATAGTATATTACCTAAATCTCTTCATAGAAACCTTAGTGTTTAACTCCTTCGCATTACCCAATGCGTTGGAGAGCTATATCGGGCTCACCCACCCTTAATTTATCATGGAACCACCCGTCTTCATATAGAATGCCCAAGAACCATAACATAATTGTATCACATAAAACATGCATAAAGGAAACATAATATTTCCACATTTCAATCACAAGATATAAAAAAAAATTGATATAATCAAAACATTATTAAAACCATTTTCAATACCAAAATAAAAGAAAAGTAAAACATGGTATTTATTTTTCATAAAAAAAAGTTATGGCTTATAGAGGAAGTCGAAACTCAAATAATGGTCACGGCGGCAGAGAAGTCATTGTCGCCGCATACGTAAGACAAAAAAATTCTCTTTTGTCGTTTAGTAAAATGATTTGTATAAAAATATTACTTTTTAATAAAAGTAAAAGTCAAAGGGGTTTATACACCGTATAAAATAAAGTTGTGTATAAAACAAAATATGCCTCAATGAAAGGAGATTGAGACGAAGTCCCTTACCCCGTGTCCGACTTGACTCGATCGTTCTTTAATATCCTGAATAATAAACTAGATTTAATTTCTACTTGATTAATAACCCTTTTCAAGTTCATTATTCCTTTTATATCACTTATTACCATGTTACAAACATTATGTAATTATTTAAGTTAATAACAGCCGTTTTGTCGGTCTTTGGTACTTAAGTCAAAAATAGACTTCTTATAATTACAAGTTGTTCATGTGGTAAAATATCCATTATATCTAGAATTATATTCATGATTTAGATATAATATATATCATATATATCCAATATATACATGCATTTATAATATTACATAACATTTAGAGGTAAGAAATGAAATGCACCGTTCATGGAGACGGTAAGCCGTACGTACGCATGAACGCTACTTTAATTTCTATTTCGTATTTAATGGAATGAAATCATAATTATATAAAGGTATATTATAATTCAAGTATAATATCATATATAATATCATTAAATATATTCTTTATACATCCCACACATGGCATTGATGATTCAAATCACTTTGAGGGGGCGGTAGTCCACACTTCCTAAAATGAAATTATCACGTTTACCCATAATGGAAACCATAAAGGTATGCCATAAATGAAAAATAAAGAATCATAAGGAAAACATAAACATAATATATATCATATATAAATAGAGTGACATCTTAATGGCCACCATGAAAGGTGTTAAAAGAATATTGAACAATCATCATTTCGTGAGGCAGTAATTCGCCACTCACAGAAACATTATGTTCTTTAACCATTAGACGAAGGTGTGTGTAAGTGTAAATCAAATACTTCTCATAAAAATATCCTAGTATATTTAATATACTTTTGTTGTTATAAAATAGATGAATAAAAATAGTTTAGGGGGTTTGAGAAGCAAAATAAAACAAAAGAACATAAGAGAAGACATTACCTTTAAATCGGGTAACTCCCCGGGGTTTGAACCAAAAGAGTTTCTTGAAGAGATTTCTGCCTAAGGTAAGGCTTCTAGGATGGAGAGAGGGATGTGGAGAGATAAAATGAGTAGATTTTGGGTGAACCAATGGCTTGAGAGGTGTGGGTAAGGGGGTAGAGGTGAGGGCCTTTTATAAGAGTGAGGAGGGGCACTCTTGGAAAGTTTTGAAATGCTACTTTATTATAAAATGATTTTTGGATTTTAAAGGTCCCACAATGATATATTTCTAGGATAAGGTGATAAGGGTTAGAAATAAACCCATCGAATAGATTTTTGAGAAGTTTAATTCTTAGATGTTATATTATCTTTTCATTTTATTTAAATCGTTCATTAATGAGGTAATCACTACATCATCATGGTGTCATAAATAAATTTATTTATTTAATGTCTAAAAATTATAAAAAAGTACCATGATTTAGGAAATATATTTATCTTTATAATGACTATTTATATTCTAAGATATCATTTATTTACACAAAATTAAAATTGTTTTACTTAGGTGTTACATACTTTTGTTATATTTTCCTTTCTTTAAAAAATAATATGATAAAATATCACTATCACACAAAAGTGATTCTATGAGGTCACTAAGTTGGTAAAAGGCATCCCATGGTCGTCCATGACATAACCAGTAGTATTAGGACACATTTTGGGGTCATTTTATATTATTATGATATTATTTTATTACCCTTAACTACCCAATTACTAATTAATCACGATAATTAAAGATAATTACCGTTGTTACTATTCATAATTTCCAAAAACAAGAGTCTTAATTACATAATTTGGACCTTCTGATTCCAAATATGGAATCCATTTCACCAAATTACAAACACATAAATATCAGTAATTAATTTAAAAATAATTCCCGTTGTCAAAACAAATAGCAGGTTTTTTAGAAACAATATCTATCAAAAGTTTGACACTTGTTTATGCCCAATTCCAATGTGAAATTAATTACAATGACAAAAATTGGATTAAATGGTAAATATATTTATAATTAAACTTTAAAACCAACTAAAAATATAATCTATCCATATAATTAAATTAGATGAAAAAGCAGTTTTGAAGTAAAATACAGTATTTTTCACTATTCATTAAAAAATGAACATTGTCAGAAAAATACCAAAAATTTATCCAAAGTAAATTTCAATGTCCCAAATCTAAAGAATAAGTTTATTTTGACAAATAGATCTTATAAAATTATCAAAAGATATATTTAAAAATGGTTCGCCATCAAAAGGCAGTAAAACAATCTTTTAAAAAATATTAGAGTATTCTATGCTTAAGATTGGATTTATTCTCATTTTAAGCCTCTAAAACACTATCTAATTCATAAATAGAAATAGATATGAAAATATATTATTCTTTACTTACTTGGGATGTTACATCCTTCCCCCCTTTAGAAAATTGCGTCCCCACAATTTATTTACTTATTGAATAAGTGGGGGTATTTATCCCTCATTGCATTTTCAGATTCCCATGTTGCCTCTTCAATCATGTGGTTTTCCACAAAACCTTTACTTGATAAATCACCTTATTCCACAATAATTGCTCCCTGTGGTCAAGAATCTGGACCAGTTGTTCCTCATCAGATAGATTCTCTTCCAGCTGAACTACCTCTGGACTCAAAACATGAGATGGATCTGACATGTACTTCCTTAACATTGAAACATGAAAAACATTACGTACCTGAGATAAACTCAGAGGTAAAGCCACTCGGTATACAACTGATCCAACTCTCTCCAGAATTTCATATGGTCCAATGAACCTTTGACTAAGCTTTCTTTTCTTACCAAATCGCATCACACTTTTCCATGGTGAAACTTTGAGGAAGACATGATCACCTACCTCAAAAGAGAGATCCTTCCTCCTATTGTCCACATAACTTTTCTGCCTGCTCTAAGCTGTTCTCATGTGTTTCTATATCAGCTAAACTTTTTCTGCCAACTCTTCTACCAATTCTGGTCCCATCAACTTCTTTTCACCTACTTCATCCAAAAAATATGGAGTTCAACACCGCTTCCCATATAATACCTCAAATGGCGCCATCTGTATACTGGAATGAAAACCGTTATTATAAGAAAACTAAACCAAAGAAAGATGTAGGTCCCAACTTCCTTGATAATCCATCGAACAAGCACGTAACATATCCTCCAAAGTCTGAATTGTTCGTTCTGAATGCCCATCTGATTGAGTATGAAAAGATGTACTAAAATTTAATTCTATACCCAATGACTTCTGAAGGTCTTTCCAAAAGTTAGAAGTAAACCTGGGATCACGATCAGATACAATGGAGAGGGGAACTCCATGTAACCTGACTATCTCTTTAATATACAAATAAGAAAGTTGATCTAGGGAGAAAGTATCTCATATAGCAAGGAAATGAGAAGATTTATTCAAGCGATCAATAATAACCCAGATTTCATTATTACCTCGAGGTGTCTTCAGCAATCCCACATCAAAGTCCATGGATACATTCTCCCATTTCCACTCTGGCACAGGTAAAGGCTGAAGCATCCCTTTCGGTAACTGCTTCTTTGCTTTAACCTATTGAAAATTCAAACACTTCATAGTAAAATCAGAAATTTCTCTTTTCATTCAATCCCACCAATAATATTCTCGAAGATCTCTATACATCTTAGTACTTCCTAGATAAAATGAAAATGGAGAACTATGAGCTTCACATAACAACTCTCTCTTCAATTGTGAATCACAAGGCACACACAATGTCTTCATAAATCTCAAAAAACAATCATTATCAATGTTGAATTTAGGTAACATACCCTTCTGAACTAGCTCTACCTTTTTCTGCAACTCAGTGTCTTGCTTCTGTGCTTGCTTAATTCTGTCTGATAGAGAAGATTTCACTGATACCTGAAACAAAATAGAAGAACATCCTACACCAACAACTTCTATGCCAAAGTTCATCAAATCATTAACCAAAGGATCACGTTCCAAACGTAACATGGTTAATGAAGCATTACTTTTTCAACTCAAAGAATCAGCCACTTTATTTTCTTTTCCCAGATGGTAATGAATTGTACAATCATAATCCTTGATTAATTCTATCCATCTCCTCTGTCTCATGTTCAATTATTTCTGAGTGAATATATACTTTAAACTTTTGTGATCAATATATATTTCACACTTTACACCATACAAATGATGCCTCCAAATTTTTAAAACGAAAACAACAGAAGCTAATTCCAAATCATGTGTAGGGTAATTTACCTCATGAGTTTTCAATTGACGTGAAGCATAATAAATTACCTGATCATTCTGCACTAGGAAGCAACCAAGTCCTTTCAATGAAGCATCACTATAGATAACAAACTAACCATTCCTGGAAGGTAGTGCCAAAACTGTAGCATTCACCAATCTTCTTTTCAATTCCTGAAAACAATCATCACATTCTTTTGTCCAGATGAACTTAACACCTTTTCGAGTTAACTTAGTCATTGGACTAGATAACCGTGAAAGTTTTTTAACAAACCTTCGGTAATAGCCTGCCAAACCAAGAAAACTACGAATCTCGGTTACATTTGTGGGTCTTGGCCATTCTTCAACAACCTTTGTTTTTATAGGATCAAAAATATTCCATCTTTAGAAACAATGTGACCAAGGAAAGAAATTTTTTGCAACCAAAATTCACACTTGCTGAATTTCCCATACAATTTATTTTCTTTTAAGGTTTTCAAAATAACCCTTAAATGACTTTCATACTCCTCTTTAATTTTAGAAAACACCAAGATATCATCAATGAAAACAACCACAAACTTATCCAAGAACTCATGGAAAATTCTATTTATAAGGTCCATGAATACAATGGGTGAATTGGTTAACCCAAAAGGCATTATTAAAAATTCATAATAGACATATCTTGTACGAAACACAGTCTTCAGAATATCTGCTTCCTTTACCTTCAACTGATGGTACCCTGATCTCAGGTCAATCTTTGAAAAATACTGAGCTCCCTAGAGATGATCAAACAAATCATCGATATGAGGCAAAGGATATTTATTCTTAACAGTGATATTATTCAAGGCTCTATAATCAATGAAAAGTCTCATTAAACCATCTTTTTTTAACAAATAAGACAGAAGCACCCCATGGTGATGTGATAGGTCAAATGAAACCTTTCTCTAATAAATCTTGTAATTGCTCCTTCAACTCTAAAAGTTCAATTTGAGCCATTCGATAAGGGGGTTTTGAAATTGTCTTAGTATCAGGAACCAAGTCAACATTAAATTCAACCTCCCAATCTGGTATTATTCCAGGCAAATCATCAGGAAAAACATTAGAATACTCATTTACCACTGACACATCATTAATCTGAACGGTTCCTTTGTTTTCAACAATATGTGCAAGGTAACATTCATTTCCATCTTTTACAAGTTTATCAGCCTCTTGATATGTTATCAACAGTGAGGGTTCATTATTGTACACAAACTGAAAGTCTTTCTGAAAAGAAACTTCTTTAGCTCTACAATCAACCTTAGCATGGTAAACAGAGAGCCAATCCATACCCAGGATAACATCAAACTCTACTAGAGGTAAAACAATAAGGTTTGCAAGTAGGTTCTTTCCATGGATAAGGATAGGAAGATTCTTATAAATTCTTTTTGCCTCAACATTTCCCCCAGGTGTTTTTACCAAAAGTTCAGGAGTCATTTCTTGAGATGGAATTCCTAATTTACTAGAAAATTTTTCAGAGATGAAAGAATGTGTAGACCCTGAATCAAACAACACATTGGCATAATCTGAGAAAACAAACAAAGTAACTGATACCACTTCATTTGATGACCCAACATCTGATAAAGTATTTGTAAAGGATTTCACCACACCCTTCTGCTTGTATTATGACTGATTCCCATCATTTGAGCTCTTTGTCGGACACTTGTTTCCATAATGACCCATCTCATTGCACTTGAAACATTTCACTAACTGTAAATAAAATCTGGTCTTACCATCACCCTAATCTTTTTCAGTGCAATGATGAGACTTATGTCCCATCTTACCACATTGGTAGCACTATCCAGAATTCAAAAGACATTCCCCATCATGATTTTTACCACATTTATCCCAAACTGAAAACTTAGTTTTCTTACCATCATACATTTTTGAAGGATTCGTCCCTTTCTCCTACCACCTCGGTCTCTTCTTTTGTTGGTTGTTATAGAACACTTTATCATCATAAAACTCCATTTACACCTTCTCAGTACATCGAAAAATCTTTTCATAACTTTTGAACTCATGAGAAGCTAATGCCCTTCGATATTTTGGCTTTAATCCTGAGTAAAAACGATTGATTTTACTATCAAGATTTCAGATAAAATTTAGAGCATACCTTTCCAATCAGGTGAAATTTTATTCATAATCAGCCACTGAGTCGTCCTCTTTCCTCAATTCCAAGATTTTTTTTCCATCCTAAGTCAAACATCCTTAGGAAAATATTTCTCAAGAAACATACCTTTGAATTCATCTCAGTAAAGAGAATCAATCTCATCAGCGTCCCTGATATTTTAAACCATCGACCGCCATTGATATGCTTCACCCTCAAAACAGTAAACAACAAGACTAACCTTTTGATTGTCTGAACACCCCATGACATCGAAAATATTCTCTAGTGCTTTAATCCACCCTTCAGCTAGCACATGGTCAGATGATCCTATGAATTATGGGGGATGTTTCCTCATGAAATGTTCCACCACTGACATGTTCCTCTGCGGTTGATCTGGATGATCTCGTGCATGTATACCACCAATATTTATCGCTTGAGTCAACTATGTCATTACTGCAACAAACTGTTCTGTTCCAATTCTGACCATCTCAGGATGTTGATTCGGAAGGTCATTTCCTTCTGTATGCCTTCCTAACACTGCTTCCCTGTTTCCTTTGTGGAAAACCATTCTGAAAAAACATGTCTTAGATTAATAAATATGGTAATATTTAAATTCTATATCATTTCAATTTGACCATAAAAAAATATTTTTGGATAATCATTTAATAGAATTACAACTTCTAAAGTTATCTAAACCAACCTCTGATACCAACTATAAGTCCCCAGCCTTAAACATTATTTAATCTTGAGTTATTAAAAGAATATACAATGAGGATCTTTTCAGGTTTAGAGTTTTAGAGAATTAGATTATAAATCAAGCATTGAATTCCACATTTAAACAAGGTGGTTACATAAAAGATAGTATTAATTTTCTACCATTAAGGAAACATATTTAAAATAAAACATGGATTATTTCTTGACACTTGCTCGACACTATCATCACATCATGTACCCTTCCCTTGACTTGTGTAAAACATTTCAAAAACTTGGGATGAGCATAAAAAGGTCAGTAAGGAATATAAAAATACAGAATGAAAACATTAGTCCATATATACATAAGAATCAATGAAATCATACTTTATTCATAGAATATAATCACTTTAACATACCTCATGAAATCATATGGTTTATGAATAACTCATAGAAATCATAAGACATAAAGGTAACTTGAGGCATTCATAACATTCTTACATAGGGAGTAACCATCATGGTTACATTTGGAATACCCATTACAGTATATTCCCTAAATCTCTTAAGAGAAACCTTTGCGTTTAACTCCTTCGCATTACGCAATGCATTGGAGAGCTATATTGGGCTCACCCACCCTTAGTTTATCATGGAACCACCCATCTTCATATATAATGCCCAAGAACCATAACATAATCATATCACATAAAACATGCATAAAGGAAACATAAAATTTCCACATTTCAATCACAAGATATCAAAAACACATTGATATAATCAAAAAATTATCAAAACCATTTTCAATACCAAAATAAAAGAAAAGTAAAACATGGTATTTATTTTTCATAAAAAAAGTTATGGCTTGTAGAGGAATCCGAAACTCAAATAATGGTCACGGCGGCGGAGAAGTCGTTGTCGCTGCATACGTAAGACAAAAACATTACCTTTTTTCGTTTAGTAAAACGCTTCGTATAAAAAGATTCATTTTGAATAAAAGTAAAATTCAAAGGGGTTTATACACCATATAAAATAAATTTGTGTATAAAATAAAATATGCCTCAATGAAAGGAGATTGCGACGAAGTCCCTTACCTCATATCCGACTTGACTCGATCGTTCTTTAATCTCCTGAATAATAAACTAGAGTTAATTTATAATTTCTTAATAACCATTTTCAAGTTCATTATTCTTTTTATATCACTTATTACCATGTTACAAACATTATGTAATTATTTAAGTTAATAACGGTTGTTTTGTCGATCTTTGGTACTTGAGTCAAAAATAAACTCCTTATAATTACAAGTTGTTCATGTGGTAAAATATCTATTATATCCAGAATTATATTCATGATGTAGATATCATATATATCATATATATCCATTATATACATGCATTTATAATATTACATAACATTTAGAGGTAAGAAATGAAATGCACCGTTCATGGAGACGGTAAGCCGTACGTACGCATGAACGCTAATTTCATTTCTATTTCATATTTAATGGAATGAAATTATAATGATATAAAGATATATTATAATTAAAGTATAATATCATATATAATACCATTAACTCCATCCTTTATACGTCCCACATATGGCATTAACGATTCAAATCACTTTGAGGGGGCGGTAGTCCGTACTTCCTAAAATGAAATTATCGCCTTTACCCATAATGGAAACCATAAAGGTATGCCATAAATGAAAAATAAAGAATCATAAGGAAAAAATAAACATAATATATATCATATATAAATAGAGTGACATATTAATTTCCACCATGAAATGTGTTAAAAGAAGATTGAACAATCATCATTTCGTGAGGCAGTAATTTTCCACTCACAGAAACAGTATGTTCTTTAACCATTAGACGAAGGTGTGTGTAAGTGTAAATCAAATAATTCTCATAAAAAAATCCTCGTATATTGAATATACTGGTGTTGTTACAAAATAGAGGAATAAAAAGAGTTTAGGGGGTTTGGGAAGCAAAATAAAACAAAATAACATAAGAGAAGACATTACCTTTAAATCGGGTAACTCCCCTTGGTTTGAACAAAAAGGGTTTCTTGAAGAGCTTTCTGCCTAAAGTAGGGATTCTAAAATTAAGATAGGGATTTGGAGAGATAAAATGAGCAGATTTTTTCTTATCCAATGGCTTGAGAGGTGTGGGTAAGGGGGTAGAGGTGGGGGCCTTTTATAAGAGGGAGGATGGGCACTCTTGGAATGTCTTAAAATGTTACCTTGTTATAAAATTATTTTCGGATTTTAAAGGTCCCAAAATGATATATTTTGAGGATAAGGTGATAAGGGTTCTAAATAAATCCATCCAATAGGTTTTTGACAAGTTTAAGTCTTAGATTTTACATTATCTTTTCATTTTATTTTAATCGTTCATTAATGAGGTAATCACTACATCATCATGGTGTCATAAACAAATTTATTTATTTAATGTCTAAAAATTATAAAAAAATACCATGATGTAGGAAATATTTTTATCTTTCCAATGACTATTTATAGTCTAAGAGATCATTTATTTACATAAAATTAATTTTTTTTACTTAGGTGTTACATACTTTTGTTATATTTTCCTTTAAAAAATAAAATGATAAAATGTCACTATCACACAAAAGTGATTCCATGGGGTCCATAAGTTGGAACAAGGCATACCATGGTCGTCCATGACACATAAAGTAGAATTAAGACACATTTTGGGGTCATTTTATATTATTATGAAATTATTTTATTACCCTTAACTACCCGATTACTAATTAATCATGATAATTAAAGATAATTATTATTGTTACTATTTATAATTTCCAAAAACAAAATATTCTTAATTACATAATTTGGACCTTCTGATTCCAAATATGGAATACATTTAACCAAATTCCAAACACATAAATTTAATTAATTAATTTAAAAATAATTCCCGTTGTCAAAACAAATAGTGGGTTTTTTAGAAATAATATCTATCAAAAGTTTGACACTTGTTTATGCCCAATTCCGAAGTGAAATTAATTACAATGACCAAAATTTGATTAAATGATAAAAATATATTCTAATTAAAATTTAAAACCCATTATAAAGATAATATAACCATATAATTAAATTAGATGAAGAAACAGTTTTGAAGTAAAATGCATTATTTTTCACTATTCATTAAAAAATAAACATTGTCAGAAAAATACCAAAAATTTATCCAAAGTAAATTTCAATGTACCGACTCTAAAGAATAAGTTTGTTTTGACAAATAGAGCTTACAAAATTTTTAAAAGATATATTTAAAAATGGTTCACCATCAAATGGTGGTAAAATAATCTTTTAAAAAATATTTGAGTATTCTATGCTTAAGATTGAATTTATTCTCATTTTAAGCCTCTAAAACACTCTATAATTCATAAATAGACATAGATATGAAAATATATTATTATTTAATTACTTGTTATGTTACATTTAAATTGATACCTCATACCTTATAAGTATCCTTTCAGGTCCATTGGTGATTATGAGACTAAACCAATAGACTCCCATGGGGTGTAATAATTCATAAAAATAATAAGTTGGGGATTTAAATGGTAAAATAGGTGGGTTATGTTCTTAAATCGATTAAAAAAATGGTTGGATTAATAACACGGCTAAAGGTTTACTTGGTATGGATTGATAATAAATTTTTTATGACATGTTTAGATGATAAGATGTAATGTTATTATGTGTTAAGATTTTATGAAAATCCTATGAGGATTTTGAAATAGTTATAATTATATACAATTAATTTTTATCTAGTTTTAGATTTTAATGGGTGAAAATTAAGTTTTGAAGTGTATAATGTTTTGAATATGAGGTGTTGACCACAAGGTTATTTAAAAGTGGGTTTTAAATGAATTTCAAATGTTGATTTTAAATGACTGTGTGGTTTCTACTTAGGCGAAGATTAATTAATAGATCTATAAGAGGTTTTGATGTAAATGAAGTTATTTGGAATTATTTTGGATTCCAAATAGGAATAACCATGTTTAAGGGGCGACTTCAAGTTTTTTCAATGTATATTTGATTTCCATTGATTTCCAAAGAGTGTTTGGAATAGTGTTTCTTGATATATAAAGGGGATCAGTATCCCGATCAATGTAGTAGTGTTAAAGGCCTATTTAGACCTTGGTAAATGATAAAGGATGGAATGGTTCATTATGGTTTCTATTTTTTTGAAAGTATAATGTGTTGGACCTTGAGATTTGGTAAATAGTGAAATTATTTTAGGTTTGGAATGGAAATTTGGGAATTGATAGCATACTGTATGGTTTTAATGATAGATTAATGCTCTGGGTATTGATATTATACTATATGGTTTGTGTAATGACTCAAATTTTCCATGTATTATTTTTCGATATTATATGGATAATTTTCTAGACCAGGTGCTAAGTTAGCGTACGATTCTGAGGCCTGGTGCTCCTGGAATAAATGTTTAAAATATATTAAATATATTAAAAAGAATGCATGCACAATTTTCCTGAAAAAGTGGAACAAATTCTTAACAGGGCCCCGGATTAGAAATACGAGGGAACTGTTGAGTTCAGAATGTTGGTTTTACCCTAGTTGTGACTTAAACTTAGTTGGCATGGGTTGTTTGAAAAAAATTCATTGTGGGCCCAGAATGAATGAAATAAATAATTAAATTATTTTATTTCAATTCCATTGATACATCGACCTAAAAATTTCTTTAAATACATTCTTTTGGCTAATTTTTAGGGTTAGATTCATAAACTTTCAAATCATTAGATTGCCATTGCAAGAGTGTGGGATGATACTCCATTGATGAATGATGACCGAATCATGGATCAACTATTTACTCACAATGGAATCAAAGGATCTAACCAACAATCATGAAAAAATTACGTTCTTCATAAATGATCTATCCAAATCAAGGTATGAAATTTGTTTAATTGTATTTTCTTCCCTGTTTTTAATTTTTACGATGAATGAAAATCAATCAATGAATAGATTGGTTCGAGGTTCGATTGTCTTGCATGATGGGTTTATTTGTGGGGTCATTTTAGGAGAATTATATTTTCAATACTTGATTATTCAATTGTTGTTCTAATAAAAACAAACTGAAATCAACATTAACATCGATTGAGGTCCGTTCCTCTTGATTGTTCTTCTGTTTTTATCACCTAATTCTTCATTCATCATATGTGTTCTTTTCTTGGACCACATTTCGACATATCCCAATGGATTTATTGTTGAACACCTTTTCTTAGAGAAA
The DNA here is from genome assembly GCA_963277665.1 of Viscum album. NCBI lineage: Eukaryota > Viridiplantae > Streptophyta > Magnoliopsida > Santalales > Viscaceae > Viscum > Viscum album. The sequence continues at coordinate 989,704,573 of OY728131.1, read as the reverse complement.
CAATCCATAATTGTAGATATGGGATCAACATGACATAATAGTGGTGTGAAGATGTGAGTGGAGAAGGATCAGTTGACTTTGGATACCAGATTTCATGTTCTTCAGTATGCAATGAATAATGATTTATAAATTAATTTTTCAAGAATATTGAGGGAAAAAGTTGTTTTTTATTGATAGAGAGGCTTGGATGAGGCTTATCGTTGATTTTATGAGTGATTCACGACTAGATTTGTGGCTAGAGTACTGGAGAAGACACACAAAAATAGATATGAGAATCTAGAAAATTCTGTGTAACACAATGTGTAAGTCAGAGCTACACACCATGCGGGATCCCCTTTGTAGAGGATAGGGTTTTGAGACATATTTAAGTATCACACAACGTGCGATATTGTCAGATGGAGTGTGACCTATACCTAGTGACTTGAAGTGTACCTTCGAGGGTACATAGACACTGGTTGGAGTACACAAGTTGGAGCATGTCGTGTACTCCCCCACACGGACATGAACTAGATCTAAGTACATGGGATAATCCATGTAATGGTACATGGGTTGATTATACAAGAAACTGACATGCCATGCAATTCTACACAGACACAGACTCGACATGAGACATAGGTCATTTACACAAGCAGGACCCAGGGTCACGGGACACGACGTGTAACCCTTCTACAGGCCATGTTTAAACATGGATTGGATCCCTTGTCCTCTGTATATTGGAAAAGTTTTATTAGTATGTTTTCCCCTTATCCTTTCCTTTAGGGTTCGTATGGAATCATCTCCTACTCCTAGGACAACGATCCCTTCAGTAGGAATTCTTGGATAGAGTCATTAGAATCCCTCTATAAGGCCTGGAGTGAGATCCTCTATTCATCTTCATTTTCTAGGTGGAGTTCTTGGTATCATCATGACCAAAACTATACATTATTTGATCCTCTACTTAGAGGGTTAATCCATATTGAGTTTTTGGTATACCCCATGGCCTTGGGAGCGATCCTCATTTGTGTATCATATCTCTTCATACCTTCAACATGTACTTCTAATAGTGAGACCTAAAAATCATTACCTCTAGGATGAACTTCATCAGTGCTATCAGAATCATAAGTGTGTTCTTATAGATGAGTTCTATGTGGAACCTTCGAGCTATAATCCTAGGTTGGCATAATATGGTTGTGAATTACCTTTAGACTATGTGTAATTGTTGAGTATATTTGGATATTCTTATTATATGTGATGTAGAGATTTAACTATGTAGAGTTGACTGTATTTCCTTTATTGTATTGTTTTTGGTTTTGGGGTGTCATACTAGGTATTATTATACTCACCCCTACACGGTATTTTACCACACATGTTGTTCTTATGTAGATGACCAACCTTTTGACAGAGTCATGGAAGGACGAGGACCATACGGTGCTTAGTGAGGCTGGATAGACTGAGGTGTGTTCCTGTGGAATTTTAATCGCAATCCCAGTTTTACTTTCAAGTTGGATTTTTTTTTATAATCTTTGTGGTGTGATTTTATTTGTCCCTATTTTCTTTCATTTATTTACTGTCATATTTTGGTTGTGGTATTTAGATATATGCATGCATGGTTGTTCAAGTGTTTTTACATTTCAGCATTATATAGGCTTGGAGATGTGTGTGTGTACCGGTACTTAGGCTAAGGCCTCCCATGTTAGTGATATGCCTACTCAGTTCTAGTCACCAGCCCTTGGCCTATTGAAGGTAGGCTTGGGGAGTTGTGGAATGGGCCCCTTTGGGACTTGTTATGATAGAGTGGCATCAGAGAAGTCATTTCTACTTTAGGAACAAAGCATGTGAGATTGGTTTTGGGAAATAGTGTTAAGTGTTTTGGGTTTGGATTTTAGGTTAGGGACTACGATGTTGTTGCGGTGGATGATATATACATACACTAAGTCTCTGGTCACCTGCTTTTTGACTTGATACATGAGAAAATTTGTTGCATGGAAAATAATGGTACATGCATCATATAGAAATGGGTTGTGGTTTCCATGTCCTTCTTGAGTCATCTATCCATATATACTCATTAACCATGGTAAATATTTTTTTATTTTAGGATTCCTTCATGATGTATACCAACTAGGATTCAACATCATGATCATAAGGATGATCCCCTCAGTGATGAGGAGTCGATACAAGGACTAGTTCTAGATATTATACCTCCAAGTGGTGCACTATCTATACCACCACCTTTTGAGTAGTTGATGGTACCTACAGTACCAGTTTATGAGGTATGAAGTCTGAGCGCACTTCATGAGTTTCAATGATAGATACTCCTCAGGTTCTAAGGTGATCCTGACCTACAAGAAGAAGAGGACTCACTTGAGGTGGTGACCTGAGTTTTCCATCTGGTCAAAACACTAGCAGATCAGATGGTGGTCCTAGTGGAAAGCCTTTTTCATAGCTCAACAGGGCGATAGTGGGGGTTAGTGATCCATTATTACAAAGAGGCGAATCTACCATGGTCAAAGTTTGAGTGTCTCATTAGATAGGATTTCTCTCTAACTATGTTGAGGGATGTACATATCCATGAGCTTCTATAGCTCCAACATGGCAACATGACAATAACTGAGTATTAATCAAGGTTTACCAACCCCTCTAGGTACTCAATGGATATGGTTCAGGATAAGTTATTTAGGGATCAAACCTTAGAGTGAGGTCTATGTAGAGAAATCTAATCCAGTTTTAACCCTCTATGAATTTCTACTTATGCTGGGGTGCTAGAAAGAGCTTTGGTGGTTGAGAGTTTCTTGGATGATTAGATACAACCAATGGTTTCCTATAGTGGGAATACATGAGAAGATACTTTGAAAATAGGGATTCGACATCAGTTTTAGGGACTTGGACATGCAAGATGTTTCAGGAGGAGGTCCCAAGATAAAGGTTCTATGGTTTATGCCTCTCAAGATGGGTCCAATCATCCCAGGGAGAGGCAGTTCTACTCATGTGATAGAAGGGGGAATCTTACACGAGATTGTCTAACCTACCATATAGCTGACAGAGAGATCATGTATGGGTCACTGAGGTAGATGCACTGGCATGAGTAGGAAGGTTCTCAAGGTGGAAAATGGGGAAGTGGATCATGGAGAGTAGTAGGAGGTGTTAGATGCTTTGAATTATTTCTACCACCACCCCCAGGTGGTCCACGCTAAGCTCAAGGAGCTGGAAGATAGGGGAGGGGATAACTGTAGGTGGTTGAAGTTTATGACCCAGAGGATCTAGGAATGATACGAGGTATGATCAGTGTTTTTATACCTTATCTACATTACTAATAGACATAGTTTCTAGTCATTACTTTCTTTACACATATCTTGTTTGAGACTTATAGATTCTGGTTGAACCCTTGGCTCGACCCTTACGTTTGGAGACTCATACTGGAGAAGACTTAGTGACCACACACTTGTACCGATGGTGTGGCCTAAATCTTGGAGGAAAGGGTTTCTATTGGGATCTATTTTTAGTAGCAATGAGGACTTATGTTATCTTATTAGGTGTAGACTGGTTATCCACCATTCATGTCTAGATTGACTGCTTCAGGTGGAGGATTTGATTTGTCTACAGTGGTGGAACTAGGTTCTCTTTTTTTGGTGAAAAGAAAACCCTATAAGTTTAGGATGAACTCATACATAGGAGGGTGCAGCTGATTACTCATCATTTGTATATCATAACTCTTGGTGAAATGGATGTTATGAGTTCCTAATTTCCTATAGTGGTGGCGGAGTATGAGTATGTCTTCCCTAAGGATGTTCCAGAATTACCTCCCCACTATAAGATAGACTTATACATTGATCTACACCATGGTAAGACACTGATATCTATTCCAACATATCTGATGTCTCCCATAAAGCTTCATGAGCTGAGGATGCATTTGGAGGACTTTCATAGGAGGGGATTTGTTAAAAATAGTATTTCACCTTGAGAAGCCCTAGTTTTGTTCACCAAGAAGGAATATGAGAGATTGAGGTTATGTGTGTACTACTAAAACTTGAACTAGGTGATCGTAAAGAACAAGTATCCACTATAGAGTATTGATGAACTCTTTGATTAGTTTAGAAGGGATCAATGTTTCTTGATGGTTGAACTCAAGTTAGGCTATCACCAGTTGAGAGTATAGGATGAGGATATACTAAAGATGGCATTCATATGTCGCTAGAGGCACTATGAGTACTTAATGATTCCATTTGGTGTGAATAACTCCCTAGTAGCATTCATGGGAATCATAAACCATATATTTTAGTCTTTCTTAAACAAATTCATGGTAGTTTTCATCGATAATATCCTTGTGTACTCAGTATTTGAGGTGGAGAATGTGAGACACTTAAGGATAGTTGTAGACATACTCGGAGAGAACCATGTTTATAGAAATCTCTTGAAGTTCTAGTTTTGGATTTAGGAGGTCCAGTTTCTGGGACACATTATCTTAGCAGATGGAGTTCCAGTGGTCCCGGCCAAGGTTGAGGCAGTGTTAGCTTGAGAGCCACCCAAGAGCATGGTGGAGGTGCAGAGCTTCCTTGGGTTGGAAGGATATTACCAGAGATTCAAATATAATTTCTATAGGGTATTAAGACCCATAAAATCTTTGACCCTAAAGGGGAAACCTTTCTTGTGAATAGAAAGGTATTAACCATATTTTCAGCAGTTGAGGTATAAATTGATGAGCACTCTCATATTGAGATTGACTGAGGAGGGTGTTGAGTATGTAGTGATTTGAGATGCATCAATAACTAGTCTTGTTTGTGTTTTTATGTAGAGAGAGGTGGTGATTTTCTATGGTTCATGATAGTTGAGACCACATAAGTATAACTATGCAACCCATGATCTTGAGTTAGCAGTGGTAGTTTTATCACTAAATATGCGACAAAACTACTTGATGGGTGAGAAGTTTATCATATATTCTGATCAAAAGAGTCTCAAGTACATATTATATTTGAAGGATCTTAACTTGAGATAGAGGAAATGGTTAATGTTCCTCTAGGATTATGACTTCTAAATTTTCTATACTCCTGGGAAGGGAAACATGGTAGAAAATTCTCTCAGTAGGAGATCTTATTTATAGTTACTGAGTGAGGAATTAGAGAAGTTTTCATCATTGTAGTTATAATTTTTGGATGAATATGGAGAAAATTACCTTTAGTTGATGGTTCTCACCCCTCCTCTCTTGTAGTGATTCATAGAGGAACAAATTGGGGATGCTGATTATGAGACCCTATGTACTCATATATCCACTGGACATGCTCCTAATGGATTTTCTGAAGGTTGAGAGCATGCCCTTCATTTTTGAGGACACAAGATGGTGCCAGTGATGTTGCAGGAGGAGGTTCTAAGAGTGTTTCATAAATATCCTTTGGAGGTATATCTAGGTGTGGAAAATATGTATCAGGACCTTTTAGGTATGTTTTAGTGGCCAAGGATGAAGAAAGGAGTTACATAGTTTGTTTCTCGATTCATAACTTTCCAACAAGTGAAGGTTGAGAACCAAGTTCCATCAGGTTTGGCTCAACCCCTTGATGTTACATAATGTAAGTGGGATGAGATATCAATGGAAATCATGATGAGATTACCACATATGTATAGGGGACATGATTCCATCCGAGTGATCATAGACTAAATCACCAAGTCAGCCCACTTCCTGGATATTCAGGAGCATAGTTCGGTAGAGAACTTGGAGCACCTCTACATTCATGATATAGTCCAAATATATGGAGTTCCCTTGAAGATAGTTTCTAATCGTGATTCTCACTTTACATCCTGATTTTAGAAGGGATTGCAGGAGGCTTTTGGGACTCAGTTATGCTTGAGCATAATGTTTCACCTGCAGAATGATGACCAGACTAAGCAGACCATTCCGGTTTTGGAGGACATAGTGAATTCTTTAATGTTGGACTTTGGACATAGTTGGGAGGATCACCTACCATTGGTGGAGTTTTCATACAACAACAACTACCATTCCACCATCGATATTACACCATTTGAGACTTTGTATGGGTGACCATACATGTCACCACCTTACTGGACTGACCTAGGAGAGTCAGAACTCATGGGGCTAGAGTTGGTGTGAGAAACTAATAAGGATTTGGAGATCATCCAGGAGCAGATGAAGACTATATAAATCCATCTGATGTCTTATGCGAACAGACGATGAAGTCCTTTGGAGTTTGAGGAAGGGGACTACGTGTTCTTATGGGTTTCACCTCGATGTGGATTAAAAATATTTGTATGTGGTGAAAACATATATTCTATATTCATTGGTCCTTTCTAGATACTACATATATTTTGTGAGGTGGCATACCACTTAAATCTACCACCACAATTAAACCAAGAATACAACATCTTCCACGTGTCGTAGCTAAGGAGGTATGTGCATGACCCATAACACATTATCAATTTGGGAGAGATTGAAATCTAGGACAAAGATACCTTTTCTAATTACCTAATAGATATCGAGGATTGGTAGGAGATGATCCTTTTTGGGAAAGAGATTCCTTTAGTGCATGTCTGGTGGTAGCACAAGAATCTTTAGGAGAGCACATGAGAGCGAGAGACTCAAATTCGTGCTCAATACCCACATATATTTGTGTATCCATTATTTTGAATTTTTGGGACATAATTCCCCAAGGTGGGGAAAATTTAATGAGTTTGATTTTCCATGTATTATTTTTGGATATTTAATGGATTATTTTTGAGACCATGCACTGAGACGACGTGCGATTCTGAGGCCCGGTGTGCTCGGAATAAATGTTTAAAATATATTAAATATATTAAATAGCACACACACAAAATTTTACTAAAAAAGTTGAATAACTTCTAAATAGGGGATTGGATTAGAAATATGAGGGAATCATTGAGTTCAGAAGGTGGGTTTTACCCTAGGAGAGACCTTGCCTTAGTCGGCGTGGGTCATTTGAGGAAAAGCCATCGTGAGCGTGGAATGAATAAAATAATTAAATAAATTATTTTTATTTCAATTCTATTGATGTAGTGACCTAAAAATTTCTTAAAATACACACTTATAGATAATTAGAAGTATTATCTATATAACCCTTCAAATAATTAAAGATCCATTGGAAGAGTGTGGGACAAGACTCCATTAACAGACGATGACCAGATCATGGATCAACGATCAAATCGCAAAAAAATCAAAGGATCTCACCAATGATCATAAAGAAACTATGTTATTCATCATAGATCAATCCAAATTTTTGGTAGGATTTTTTTTTGATTGGATTTTATTCCTGTTCTTAATTGCCATGACAAAAAGTGAATCAAACAACGAACATATCGATTTGTGGTTTGATCGTCTTGCAGGATGTGTTTATTTTTAGGGTCATTTTGAGAGAACTATATTTGTGATATTTGATTCTTCTATTTTAATTATAATGGAAAAAACTGAGATTGAAATGAACATTAATTGATGTTCATTCATCTTGATTTTTCTTGTGCTTTTCTCTCCCGATTCTTCGTTCATTGCGAGTGTTCTTTGGTTGTCCCACGGTTCGACATATCCTGATGGATTGATAGTTTCTCACACATTTCTTGGTGAAAAAATCCAAAATTATATATCTAGAATTGGCATAACATGATGGTGGTGTGACTATGTGAGTGGTGGCAGATCAGACGACTTTGGATACCCGATTTTTTGTTCTTTGGTGCGTAACAAAGAATGATGTATAAATCCGTTTTCCAAGAAGATAGAGGGCCGAAAGTTGTTATTTATTTATGGAGAGGATTAGAAGAGGATTTAAATTGATTTTATGAGTAAGTTTAGGCATAATTGGTGGTCGTATCACCAAATAAGACACAAAAAACTAGATATGAGAATCTGGAAAATTCTACATTACACAGCGTGTAATTCAAAGCTACACACCGTGTGGGGTCCCCTTTGTAGTGGATAGGATTTAAGAAATAGTTAAGCATCAAAATACATTTTATAAGGTCACATGATGTGTGACCTATTCCCAGTGACTCAACATGTACCTTCAAAGGTACACAGACATGAGTTGGAGTACACAGGTTGGAGCACAACATGTACTACCCCACACAAACATGGTCTGGACCCAAGTACATGGGTTAAGAATTATAATGGCACATGGGTAGAGTATAGAGGAATTCGACACACTGTTTACTTCTACACAGACATGTACATGACATAAGACATGGGTTGTTTACACAGTTAGGACTCAGGGTCAAGGGACACAACATGTAACCCTTCTATACATTGTGTACTTTCTTAAAAATAGATCAGAGCCCCTTTCCTCTATATCTTGGACATGTTTTGTTAAGGTGTGTTCCACTTATCCTTTACTTAAGGTTTAGTATAGAATAATATCCTACTCCAAGGATAGTGATCCCTTCATCATTAATTCTTGTGTAGAGTCGTTGGAATCCCATGGTGTGGCCCAGAGTGAGATCCTCTATTAATATTCATTACCTAGGTGGAGTTCTTGGTATCATTGTGACAAAATCTATGAAGGATCTGATCCTATAATTAGTAGTTTAATCTAGATTGAGTTTTTGGTATACCCCATGGCCTTGGGAGTGATCCTTATATGTCTATAATATCTCTTCAAGCCTTTTAGAATGTACTTCTAATGGTGAGACCTGACAGGAATTACCTCTCATATTGACATCATCAGTGCTATCATACTCAAGAGTGTGTTCTACCAGATGAGTTCTATGTGGAACCTTTGAGTTGGATTCCTAGTTTGGAATACTATGGTTGTGACTTACCTTTAAACTATGTGTCTTTTTTGAGTATATCTGGATATTCTTGTTATATATTCTGTAGACATATACCTATATAGAGCTAACTATATTTCCTTTGTTGTATTATTTGTGGTTTCAAGGTTTCCTACTGGGTATTTTTATACTCACCCCTTCATGGTATTTTCCTGCACACATTGTGTCTTGTAAAGATGACTGGCCTTTTGATGGAGTCATAGACATACTGGGACCAAACAATTCATAGTGAGGTTGGATAGAATGAGGTGTGTTCCTGAGGTATTTTTACAGAAGTCTCAATTTTACTTTTAGGTTGGACTTGTTTTTGGACTCTTTGTGGTGGTCTTGTATTTGGACTCATTTACTTTTCTTTACTTCATGTCATGCTTTGGTTGTGGGATTTAGATGTATACATGCATGGTTTTTGAGTTGTTTTTACATTTTATTATTGTATAGGCTTGGATATATGTGTGTGTGTGTGTATACATGTAATTAGGATAATTCCTCCCATGTTAGTGATATGCCTACTCAAAACTAGTCGCTAGCCCCTGCCTATTGGAGGCCAACTTGGGGAGTTGTGAAACAGGCCCCTTTGGGATGGGTTGTGATAGTTTAGGTGCTAGATAGATTCTATGGGCACTGATAATATAATATATGGTTTAGGGCCATACTGTTGTTATGGTAACTGACAGTATCCTATATGGATCAAGATGTTTCACTGAAAATCTATACCCATAACTTAGGTTCTAGACTGATGCTCTAGGAATCAATGATATTTATACCTAGTTAAGGTGTTAGACTAATGCTCTAGGAACATATGGTATCCTGTGTTAGTTAGGATATTGGAAACACCTTATTTTAATTAAAGTATATATCACACTATGATCTATGACTTAGATGATATGCTTTAGAAAAAGTAGCATTGGTTGGCCTGAGTTTCACTCTAGAACCTAAGGGCCAACAGGTTAATTAATAAATGATTGTTTTCAAAAATATTTTCTTTTATGTATTATTTATTATTCCATTGTATATCTGTATAAATTACTTCCCAAGATGGTTATTACTTTAGAAAAAATTAGTGGTGGGATTCTAATTTGTACTCACACCTTCTTGGGAACTCACTACAAACAGTTACATGAGAATCTCTCATTTGTTTATTATAGGCATAGGTTTGTGTTGAGGCATGGGTTGAGTTTTACATGATTGATCATGATACCTGAGATAGTATCAAGATGCTAGATTATGTTCAGTTCATAGATACAATGGATCTCTTTTTATTGGTTTATTTTATTTTGCGATGTTTATGTAACTGACCTATTGGGTGGTTAATTGTATATATGGAATGGTTTTTCAGGCCTTTACTACATTTCATTTTTTGTTCAGCCTTGTTTATATTTATCTTCTTCTACTTATAGTTTATTTTGTTATGTTTGAAATTTAGTTATTCATCTATTATTTCACACTCTGATATAGGGGGTATAATATCCCCACTATACCACCCTATACCCCCACTGCAAGTCGGTAGCCTCTAGTTTATAGAGAGGTGTACCTGAGGTCATGTGATGAACCCATTTGGTTACTATTAATAAAGTGAATTTGTTTAGGATGTTATAATGACACTCTAGTTTTCTCTTTCCTCTCTCTATTCCTACATGGAAGTGGGATGATCTTTCCATGTATTTCATTATAGATATGCCCCATACCCCTTGTGGAAGGAATTCTATTTGGGTATTAATTGATTAGTTGACCAAGTCTACCCATTTTAAATCAATAAATAAAAGTATAAAGTTAGAGGACCTTAGAGAGTTGTACATACAAGAGGTAGTGGGACTGCATGGTGTTTCTTTATCCATTATCTCTAACAAGGGAACCTATTTCACATATCAGTTCTATAAAGTCCTCTAGGAGGTGATATGATCCTATGTGTAGCTAAGTATAATATACCATCCCCTAATAGACAAGAAAATAGTGTGGGATAATCATATTTTTTAAGAATTCTACAAGAAAATATCATATAATTTAGAAGTTCATGTGATACCCATATATGATGAGTCAAGTTTTCCTATAATAATAGTTACTTAACCTCTACTAGGATGAACCTATTTAAGGATATCTATGGTTGGCCATTCCTCTCCCCCTTATGTTGGATTGAAGTGGGTGAAACCTCTCTAGTGGGACCTAGCCTAGTCTATGTGATGATCAAAAAGTTTTTGGCTATTCTAAAGAATCTAGAGACTATTCAGAGTGTCTATAAATCTTATGTTTATTGCAACTATTTTCTCTTGTAGTTTTAAGCAGATGAATAGAATTTTTTGAAGGGTGTTTCCTTATTTGGGACACCATAGGTTAGGGAAGTAAGGGACACTTTACCTAAGGGTTATGAACCCCTTATTCTAGAATGATTTGGAGAAGTTTCTTACCATATATATTTTCTACCTTAGTTTATGATCATTTATAACATTTTTCATCTCTCTCAACTAATGAGGTATCAATCAGATCCTTCCCATGTGCTGAATTTAGAAGAAATCAATTTGGATCCATATGTATCAATCAATGTGTATATAATTCATATCACTGAATCATGGGTAAAAATTATTTACAGAAATTCCATTCAGTCAGTTTTTGTATTTTGGAATCACGTGTCTAACTCTCATGAGACATTAGAGTGGGAGGATCATATGAGGGAGCGATGTACTCCTTTATTTCTAAATAATGTTTTGGGTTTACATTATGGGGGAAAGAAAGTGATATTTTTTGGATAATTATTATTCCAAAATTATCATGTTTAGCAAATTTTTTATTTTTTATTCATTTTTATTGGTTCCCTTATTTTTTGGGTGTTTTTCTTCCAAAATTTTATGAAAAATGGGAAATAATCACTAGCATACGGTTGGAACACAGTTAGTTATAACTATTTGACAATAATTTAAAGTCTAAAATATTATCTCATAGGTGATTTACATAGTTGGAATAATATTTAGCTAACCATGAAGCTAAAAAATGTGACTGGATAGGGGAATCTAGTTCCACCCTCATGGTTGATGCATAGTTTGGTAAACCATGCATCCAAATCTATTGGTTTACCAAGATTAAAAAATATTGAGATTAATGATTTGAACCTACTAGAAATTAAAACCCATAAACCTAATTTATCATTATCTTTAATCAACTCCTAGATCCATATCACACATTAATTCCCTATTCCCCTCCTCTTAGGGTGTGGTTTTTTAGATTTTCTCTTAACATCATAAAATAAACCATCAAGTAAGTTACTCATTTCCTCTCCATTATTTCTATTGTTATACTTTTATGGGTTTTTATTTCTACTCCAAGTCCATGGATACCTAGGGTTATCATTTCTTTATTTTTTTAAGTGTGATTTCTTAATTTTTTTGTCTTCCTCTTACCATTTAGGGATCCTAAATTCCCTTTTTGGGAGGATTTATCAGAATTTCTTTTTATTTCATTAGTAAAGGTAAGTGGTTCCATATTCTAATCAAGTTATTTGAATCCTTGACTCTTATAATTTAAAATTATATTTATAAAAAAATATTAATGGTTTTCTAAAGGTTTTTTAGACTGAATGATGTATGATTGAAAGATATTAATTATTTCCTTTGTTTTAAAATCATAAACTAATTTAAAAGCATATTTTAAGTGGATTTACTTTGGATTGATTGATGAAATGTTTATGTTAAAAATGGTTTCTTACATACTTAAACCTCACGGGAACCTCTTTGTACTTGGGTAAAAAAATTTAAATCGAGAAAAGGCCCCCACTAGTTATCTATGACATCCTAACTAGGGGAAGTAATTTCATACTCATTTCCACTAGAAAATGAAGCTATTTTATCCATTCTACTAAATGGATAGGGAAGTTATTAATTAGGTGATCCTACACTTAGTAACCAAAAGGTTCATTCCCATGTTGTATTTTTTAAAAATTCACATTTTATTTATAAATTATTCATTGGTTTCATTTGATAAATGATATTTATGATTCCATTTTATTTGATTCTTAAAATAGATTAAAAACTACTTTCGTGTAATTATTTCCAAATTGGCATGATTTGGTTTACTAAAAAATGTGATATATGGAACACTTGGTGGGATCCTACTGGACTTGTTATGCTCACACCTTTCAAGCACAAATGTTTGTATAAAGAACTTATTTTATCTGATTCATGAAAAGGTAATAAATCACTTTGAGTCAGCGGGTATTTATAATCATATTCTATTGGGTTATAGAGGAGACATGGTGGATAATTCCCTCACATCACATAGTGTTGGGTATTAGTTTTTTTTTTCAACATGAGAATACTAGATATTTTATCACCTATTTTGCCTCCCATTTCACCCCTTTATTTTTTGGACATTTGATGTACATTATACATTTCAATCTTATATAAAATTTATTATTATGTATCTTTATTTATGTTATGATATGCAATTGAGATGTTTATTCATGATATGTTAGTTGGTTTCATGATCCGCCTATGTATGGTGAGGTCATGTTGGGATCTTGGTCAAGGTTGTAACACGCTAAAAAGTTAAAGGTTTAAAGAATAAATGTTATAACCCATGTAAACAAGGCGAAACTTTGTTTTTGGGAACCTAAATAATTATAAGTCCATAGTTAATTATGCTTGGATTGGAGTAGTGATTAGGATGGATGACCTCCTGTGACGTTTCTTGAGGTTTTTGTGAGTGATGAAAAAACACATTAAAAGAACAATTTTTGGTCTTTGGGGCCAGTCACTAGTTTGATGAACCATTTTGGAATGTGGGTGAGACCTAGGGAGAGGAAAAGATGTGTATGTGGAAAAAATGCGGTGGCAATAGGGCCTAGTTGTTACATTGGTATCAGAGTAGGATCCTATCTGGAAGTGTAGTGGCACCACCTGGGTTAAGATATAGGGTACATAATGAGGATTCTGTGCTCTGGGGGGGGGGGGGTGAATGTAATACCCCAAAAAGTTAAAGGGTTAAAATAAATAAATGTTACTACCTATTTCAACAAGGTGAAACTTTCCTTCAAGATCCTACCTGAATAGAACTCAATAGTTAATCAAGCTTGACATAAAGTAGTGTTCAGGATGGGTGACCTCCTGGGATGTTTCCCAGGATGTGTGTGAGTGAGGAAAAAAACACTAAAATAACATTTGTTGGAATATGGGGATAATAATTAGTTTGATGGACCATTTAGGCATGTGGGTGGTTCCCAGGCAGGGGACCATGTGTGGGGTAATTTGTAGTGCCTGGCAGGCTAGGACCCAATGGCCCAGTTGTTATAAGGACCCTTGTGATATTTTTATTCTCTAGATGAAATCATTTCCAAAGACTTATTCATTTATTCTTAGGAACTAGTTTTTATCTCAAGGGGATCGAGAATTCCCATCAAGACATGCCATAGAGCGATCCATGTGCATTGGTTAGGGGAAAACTAAGTTAGTTTCTGATAGGTGTAAATTTTAATAATTTTTATTTAGAAATAGAAAAACTTATTTGTGTTAATGAAACACATTCCTAAGTAAAAATCTATTGAAGTTGTTCAAAAATGGAATCTAGATACTTATGAGAATAATAAAATGATTCAATCATGGTTTCAAAAGAATTAGATTCTTGATAACTAAATAAAAATTAGTCTTCACTCATGTACTCAATATGATTGTGTGTTAATGAATTGGAGAGAATAAATATTATTTTTAAGGCTTATTATGATTTAATAATTCATTCTGTAATCATCAGTGAAAATGATTTGACAATATGAATTAATTCTAGATAAGTTTACCCCATTTTCTCAAATTTTCTATAATATCTGAACTAAGGCATGACATGTCTAGGTTCTAGTGGTGTATCGATAGTTCAAGTTCATAACAGTTTAAAATTATTGAAGAAATGTTAGTTAGAGAGTCCAAAAATTGATTCTTAAAATAGTTTTTCAATGTTATCGAAACCAAAAGGTAAATTATAGACAGAAAGAAAATTTTTATATATGATATAATTTCCTAGGATATCTTAAGGACTTTGGGAAATTCCATGGAATATCCATGTTAAATATTAATATTATAGAAAAAAATCCTTTAATTTTGAAAGGCATATGATAAAAAATTTATACATTACAAATGTTTTAAGTATAAAAGTTTTCAAAATAAATGAAAGGATTGGTAGATCTTGTAGTATCATTCAAATAATTAAGTAAAGTGTTGTTTAATCTTGGATTTGAATGCAAAGGAATATGTCAAGCTTATTTGGATCTAAGTAAAGGATGCATATCTTTTTCTCATTTCTCTTATTCGATAAGATAAGGTATTTATAAACAATTATTTATTTTAAATAACATGTGATGATAGATTCAATACATATGGTTTATGATTCATTAGATTCTATAACATGTTTTAAAAAAAAGATAAGGATATTTTTTTTATCAAGGACGAACAATTTTACCCATACATTTGTTAAAATTTTATGATTTTGATCCCAAAAGCAGTTATATATTTTAATTAATAAAGTATTATTTTAATAATAATTACCCAAACACATAGAACACCATATAATCTTTCTACATTAATTGTTTATTTTTTAAATATTACCACTAAAATGAAATAATAGTTATTTTCTAACAAAAATGAGTTTGTGTATTATAGAATCATATTATAATAATAATATGCTATCTCTAAGGATAATTTAGGTATATTTGGACTCATTAATGTTTAAAATCTAATAAATAATTGATTTTTACAATCCAAGTTCAATACAAATTCCATTTTATATCTTGAATAAGTTTAGGATGTATTGGTAAAAGATTAATGTACATATTTAGACTAGTTTTCAAAATATTTCATGGAAATGTTTTGATGTAAAAATTAAAATAATGGTGATGATGTTGATCATAGAATGGTTATAAGAACATAACATAAGTCATTAAAATCATAATTTTTTTTTAAATTATGGAATTTGAATACTATCTTTAAAAATTTGAACATTAGGAAAATATTTCCTAATTATAAAAACTATTCAACCCATCTTACTCTATAGATGTTACTCACTATAAAGAGTTTAACGAGAGAGTTTTTATTATATATTTAAAAATAGGTGTGTTAGGAATTACATATATATGTAATGATTCGAACAAAACTCATAAGTGTACAAAACACATAATGATGATCTAATAGTATATCATATGTGATATGATAATATGGTCACTTATGTATGGTTTTTTTAATATTTTTAAAAACTATAATAATATAAAATGTATTATGTTATGCAAAATAAAATCTCCACTTCATCATCATTTCATGTTTTTAAAGTATACTCATGAAGTGAAATGATAATTGAACTCTAAAATTATGAATTTTAGTTATAACAAATTGTGTTTATCATGGAGTATTATAGGATATGATGAAATGTCAAGGCTATCATGTGTAAATACCCTAACCCTAGTAGCCTAGAGTTGGTGGTTACTTTATTACATTGGTTCCAGATATAAGTGATCTCATACCAAGGGATCAAATAGTTTAGTAGTCTTGGAAAACTATATACATACTTGAAACTAACATTACATTTGAAAAAATAAAATAAAATATATTATTTTTTTTGATAACACCACAATTACCTTTATCATATCCTAATATTAAATCATAATATATTTCTTGGAATCCCAGGGAAAGGAAACATAAGAAAGGGGTGAACTCAGTTTTTCAGTAAGGGTATAAATAAAGTTTAAGATATCATGAATAAATAATGCATAATAAATATGGGAAAGTAAATAAGCAAAAAAAATTCCATTTAATCAGTAACTTGAGCATGAAAAATAATATGGTGAGAAAAATGCTGATAAAATAATGCTATATAACTAATCGCATATGCTTGGAACTTATCCATGGATATCATAAATAATAAAATAATCACATAAAAATCAATAAATAATCTCATAATGAGGGAATTCATAATTTTGGACATCATAAATATACCATTAAGGTATCTTGCTAAGACATATTATATAAATGGGTAAGGCCTCGACCAAATACCCAAGCCAGTTTGTCTCATGAGACCTACCAATGTATCGAGGGGATATAGAAAGACCATACCATCACTTAATATGTCCAATTAATTCATCATATGAAAGGGGAGAAATATAATCAATTTAAATATTCATATTGAAAATCTAGTTTAGATAATGCTAATAATTTCCTCAATTAATAAACAAAATCATAAACCATCCAAAGTAATATGGGGAATGGTATCAAAATAGTACATCCCTAATAAAACTTATCATAAAACATCTAGAGAAATAGTAAGTATGGTATCATTACAATATATCCTCAGTAGATAATAAGTAAAATAGGTATTTTTTTTGTTTATGAATAGAAATACCATAAAAATGTCATTAAAAAATTCTGGAGGAAAATACCCTTTTCACTTTAAAAATCAATTTTGAAAACAAAAAATTTCAAGAATATTAGTAAAAAATTTCATTTGAAAATAATCATGTAAACTTTTAAATGAATCTTCAAATCAATGAGAGTTCATGATGGTGGAAAATCCAGTTCTTGGAAAATACATTAAAAACAAAGAATCCTTTCACATTTTCAGTAAAAAGTCAAAAAGTACCTCATTCAAAAAACAACATGAATATTACTATTAAATAATTTTTTAAACTTAAAACATGGTTAAAATTTACTTTCAATAATCATAGTATAATACTAAAAAAAATTGAGAATATTTTTATAAAACATGGACATGGAAGAGAAAGGTTTTTTGACCGAAGATAGAAATGAAGTCACTTTTCTTTAAAAACATTCTTTTGGTATCTTGTGTTATTAAAGGGGGGAGATTAAAAAAAAAAATTTAATTTACAGTAATAATAAAATGATAATTCCTCATTTTCTTGATAAATATATCATAATATTTCATCATTTTAATCATAATCATAGATAATATTGATAAACAATGAGATTGTATCATAAAACCCTTACCACATTGGTAACTTTTAAATCATAATCCCCATGAAAGAAATAAGTTTATATAGATATTTATATCCCATGATTTTAATTATAACAATCATAAAATACATTCATGGGAAGTCTATAAACCACAAAAAATAAAGAAGTAATGAATATGGTAGAGGTCCTACTGAAATAAAAGTGAGATGCAAATCTCTTACCTCAGGTTCAACTTCCTTTGTATATGTTTGAAAATAATACATAATAAATATAGATTTATTATATATATATATATATATTACATAACCATACTCATATATATCACACCATATATTATTTAATTATAGTCTTTTATTATAGTTTATTAACAATTCTTTGTTAAAATCATTATTTTGGGTAATAATTGCTTCATTTTTCATGTATGTTTTTGTTTGTTAGTTTTGGTACTTAAACTTTGATGGTGGTTAAATAATCTAAATAATGTTAAAAATTATTTTAAGATAATATATATTTATTATATAAGTATTTATAATGGTCCATACAAATTATAGGTAGAAAAATGAGTTACATCGTTCATGGAGATGGTAGGTCATACATATGCATGAATATTGTTTTAATTTTTTTATCCAGTAGAAAGAAAGAAAGGTAAATAATAATTAAAATTTATAGAATAATTATTATAATATATATATATATATATTATTTATTAAATATATCCTTATTACCATCCATGTCTAAATAAAATGAAAAACGTATCACATCGCTATATAGAGCGTGATAGTCCACCTGTATGCCATGCAACATTATCGTTTTACAAAGGATTGGATGGTAAGAAGGTTGTTATGATTTTATAATTTAAGAACTATAATTGTGTAATAAATAATATATATATACATTATATCCATCATTATATCCATCCATGAGAGGTAGTGATGGAAAACAAATTACATCGGTTCACAAGGCAGTAGTCCTCCGTACACATGATTGGCAGTATTGTTTCCTATTTGATGGAAAAAAAGGATATAGGTTGTGAAATTAAAATAATAAAATACCAGTATATTATAGATATTTTTTTTCATATTTTATGAATATTTTAAGTATTTTTAAGAAGAAATAAAATGAAAATTCAAGGTTAATAACTATACCTCTTCTTTGGACAACCTTTTTAGGTTTATAACTAAAATCCTTACTAAATGGTTTTATGATAAAAACTGACTATAAGTAATAATTAGAAATGTAAGGAATGGTTTTGGGTAGGTATTTACCTAACTAATGGTCACTTTAAGTGTGGAGAGAAGAAAAAAGGGGGTGTCCTTCTATATATGGGGGAGGACACACGTGGAATTTTTAAAAATAATAAATTATACCCACCTTTCTAGCATATAAAATAGCTCTATAATGGAATATTAATGAACCATAGATGATATAATGTTGAAAAATTTATATCCAATATAAATTATTTAATCTATTAGGTCATTTTAACCCTTATCTTTTTAGTTTAACACCCATATAAACTCGTTCTAAGCTTAACCGTGATAATTATTTTTTTGTTTTTACTATTCATTATGATAAAAAATTAAGTTGACCTTATTAACTAAAATTAATTATTCTTATTTAAAATATTCAATCAATTTTTTCAAATTCTAATATCATAATTGGTATAATTTAATTTAAAATTAAACCATCAAGTGTGATGAAAAAATGGGTTTCCAAAGAAACTTTTCTTACGTATAAAATGTTTTTATATCAATAATAAACTTGAAATTGATTAAAATTACCTAAATTGGATTAAAAATAACATATATTAACTAAATTTAATTTTAAAATATTTTTAAAAAATGTAACTTTTTAAATGCTTTAAATGAAATGTAATTTTTCAATAAAAATCAGTAATTTTCACTATTCATAAAAAAATTAATCTTTTCAGAAAATTATCAAAAATTAACTCTAAGATAGTTTTGAAATTATTATTTAAAAAATGAATTTAATTATTTCAAATAAATTTTATGAAACTGTTATAAATTAATTTTAAAATAAGCGTGAAAAATGTGATGACACCAGTTTTTAAAAAAATATAGATTTTAAGCATAAAACTAGGCTTATTCTTATATCATGCCTAGAAATTTTTTAAATGAATGATAATTTTTTTTATAGAATTTATTATATATAAATTTAATTAAAATAATTCTCTAATAGTGATTAATTTAATTTATTTAGATAAAAGCACATTGCGAGAATAAAAAGAGTTTTTTTTAGAAAAACATTTCTTTTACTTTAAAATGATTTTTATTTTTACTCCTAATCAATTGATAACCAATGAATTTATTTTATACATGTGTAAACCATATAATTTTTATAATTTAGTTAGTCATATTCATACCCACCAATTTAATATCTAGTTTATAATGGCATACGATTCATTTAGACTCAGGGTTGCATGTATCACAAGTTATCAAAGAGATTAAATTTAAAGAAATTTAACATAAAATATTAGGGTGTTACACTCTACCCCCTTAAATAAATTATTCGATAAAAATTCTATTTTGGTAATCAAAGGTCTAAACTTTGTTGAAACACCACATTATAAAAAGGGTTAATAAAACTTCATTTTGATAATATTGAAAGAAAATTACATAGGTCATCTAAAATAAAACATAACTAGGTAATCAATTAGGAAAACATTAGTGGAAGTGAAAATATAGATAAAGAAGATAAAAATAACACACAAGAAAAAATATAAAGTGATAAAAACACGGTTAGGTGAAATTTAAGAACCATAAGACCATAAATCTATAATGGATGAAGAGACTATCAATTTATAAGAAATAAAGGTAAAAGGATAACATTTTTTATTTCAAGATCCTTTTTATAAAGATGAGGGATTATTTTAATATCAAGATAGTTAACATGAGAAAATATAATTAATTAATATATTTTTATTTCATAAGAACAATTTCATTATTTTTTATGCTTCAATAAACTTCCACTTCATTACTTACTCCATAAAATGAATATCCAAGATGTATTTTTTATGCTTGAAGTAATAAAAGTAACTTTTTATTGATTATATAATCCACAAAATAATAATAATATATTTCTCATGCCATTAATAAAACCAAAAATTTCACATCCATGACTTATTTTAAAGGTATTTTTCATTTAATTTCCATTATTTCTTTGTTTTTTGGGTTTCCCATTCATTTTGGTGGAAATGGTGGGTTTTCAAAATTTGGGCCAAACCGTGAGCCCATTTACAGATTTAAAAATAAATTTTACCCATTCCACTTCCCAATTGGCATTCCCTGGTATATTAAAATCACCATATCAATTTGGACCCCATAGGAATCCATAATAATGATGGATTTGGGTTTTTTATTAAGTTTTTGGGCTAGACCGAAAGACCATTTCCTACTTTAAAATATTTTTTTAATTATTTAATATCTCATTTAATTTTTATGGTTTTTTGGTGATTCTAACTCTCACCCGAGCCCACTTACCCAAGGATTTCTCCCATGCTCTCCTCCCCCTCTTTAGAGATTATATACCCCATGTATTAGGGAAATATTTATTAATCATTATCAAATATCCTAGATTTGAAGAGTTTCGGTTACTTAAATATTCAACAATTGGTGGATTTGGGCTGATTTCTTTAAGATTTCTTCAAGTTGGATTTCACTTCCTTGAGGTGTGGCGGTGGTGCAGTTGATTTTTCACACCAATATTTGGGGTTTTTGATTCAAAAGGTAGGTGATTCCATGTGTAATCATTTTTTTATGAGTTAGAATACTTGATTTAATTATTTTGAATGTTCCTAACGTGTTGTTCATTGTGTGAAAACCATTTTTATGGATTTTGTTAAGCGGTTAATTTTATAGTTTCACTTTGTTTCAAATTGGATGTTTTCCATGTGTTAACCTTGTGGTAATTTTTTGGTTAATGTTATAACATATGAAAGTGGTTTGTAAAATATTGTTTGGGATGCCAATTCTTCTTTGGTAGGGTATTGGTGTGATTTTGGGTTTAAAAGAGGGTTTTTGAATAGGTTTTATGTGTAAAACCATTTTCACTCCTTAAAAGTGTTTTATGAAAATGTGTGTTTTTCATGTGTATCTTCTGTGGTGTAATTTGAGGTGATTTTATAGTAATTGATAATGGTTTAATAAATGTTTCAAGGGATGCCAATTCTGCTTTAGTAGGGTCTTGGTGTGATTTTGGCCTTTAAAGGGGGTTTTGAAATGGATTTTGTGTGCAATACATAGTTATACCCTTTGGGATTGCTTTGTGAAAATTTTAAATGTTTTATTTGGTTAAAAAAAGCGGGAAAAGGGTGTATATGTACTATTTGGGTGAGTGTGTTCACCTAATATGGGTTTTTTAAAGATAAAGTTGTGATTTAAGATGTCAAACATTTTCAGAATTTTTTTATAAATTGTTGAAATGTTTTATCAAATGTAAAGAGAGGGGTGAAACATGTTTTTAGGCTGTTTTGTGTGAGTGTGATGTGAAAAGTGAATTTTGTTGATGAAGGAAGTATTATGTGATGTGTGTGTGGGATTTTATGTGAGTTTTACTATCTTGGAAAGGTTTTATAATTTTTTAAAGGATTTTTGGAAGTGTTAAAGAAATGTGAAAAGTGTTGTGGGCTATTCTGGTGTGAGTATAATTTCCAAATGCATTTGAATAAAAAAGTAGATTATGTGATTTTTTTTATATAAATTTGGAATGTTTGGTGAATTTGTGACGTGGAAGTGGTATTTTCATGTGAAAATTATATTTCTTGACTTGTTGAACTTGTTTGAGCATAAGAGGGAAACCCAAGTATCTTGGTGGGTGGACGTGTACTAGTATGCTAGTGATCTTGTGGGGTTTGGCCTCAGTTTCACATAGAAAGTTTTATTCTCACAAAACTAACTAAAATATTATGATGATGATTATGGGGGACAAATAGGTTATGGTTATGCTACCTACTAGTGGCTCGTGTGCATGAGAATGTATATTATGATGGTTACTCTCACTGAAATACGGGGTACCTGGGACCCACAACAAATTAGTGCCTAGAGGTCGCTTTCCCATTTCTTGTGCACATTAGTTACTTTGTGCTTACCATCATCATATGGTATGGTTGGATAAAAAATTTAGTAGCGTTGGAATTATTTTTAAAAGTGTTGATTCTTTAAAACAACCCACTTGAAAACTACTTTTATTTAAGTTGCATCTTTTAGAAAAATGTTACTATCATTTAATATATTGAAAAATTGCATGATTTTAATCTTTTAATGTTTATAACATGGAATATATTAGTGGTGGTATCCTAATAGTCTTTGGATTGCAGCCTACTTACACCTTTGGGTGTAAGTATACTTGGTTATTTTTGCCATAGCTTTAGGTACAACTTTTGTGCCAACGGTTAGAGTTTTTAGCGGTCCACCGTGATGCGATGTTGTGGAGATGGATTGAGGGAGGTTCCTCTCACCATGTAGAGGTTATTGGGATGTCCTTTTTGGTTTTATCAATTTTTTATATTCTTTGAGAGTTGTTTAAAACCATGTAATTCAGTTCTGAAATTTTGTAAAATATTGTCTTGTTTGAAAAATCCAGATTGGTTTTATTGGACTTGTTTGTCGTTGTATGTTTATAAACTTAGGTAAATCATTCCC
The DNA here is from genome assembly GCA_963277665.1 of Viscum album. Lineage (NCBI taxonomy): Eukaryota > Viridiplantae > Streptophyta > Magnoliopsida > Santalales > Viscaceae > Viscum > Viscum album. The sequence goes on along the minus strand of OY728131.1, from coordinate 989,681,235 downwards.
AATTTTCTTTTTATGATACCCGGGAAATTGTGAAAGCCCATGGGGATTGGGAATTACCTTTGGGCCTTGTCAGGGGCTAGGTTTGGTGTTGGTTTTAATGGGGACCAGATTCGGTTCGTGACAAAATGATATCAAAGGGGGTTCACTCTTTTGGGTCATGTTATTTGGGGAACAGTTAGGATATTCTGGAGTTAGGAATGTTGGGACTTGAATTTATAGTTATGGGTAGTGTTCCTAGCTATCATACCCCATGAGGGGATTCTATTTGCAAGGGGAATTCGAGATTTTTCTGAGTCCTTTGGTTTTCTTAGTTTGATGATAATTATGGGAAATGAAAAGAGAGTTGGGTTAATGGTCTCAGTGAGCTCACAGGGCATGGAAATCCATGTGGAGATGAGGATATTTCCCTAGAGAACTCTTCTTGATGTTGAAGTTATTGTCATATGGACACCAACCATAGATCCAAGTCATCCCCTGAAACTAGTTTCCTCTCACATTGTCTTGTGTTCTTTAGTTTTGAAATCTTGTAATTTTGGTTTTAAAGCAAAAATGAATTGGTTTTAAGATGTGTAAAGTTTCCCTGAAATTATTTTTTAATAAATAGGTAATGTTTTGATTTTTTAAATGGTGGAAGTGAATTTTTAGAATTGTTTTGAAATGGAGAACGGTGTGTTTACACCTCTTTTGAAAGTAGGAAATTATGTTAAAGTTGGTTTTGAAAAAGTGTTCCCAATTGAGTTTTCTAAACTATTGAAAGGTGTTTTAATGGGATGAGATGTTTTGAAATTTATGTATATGACTTGAAAGTGAGTATTAATTAGAATTACTGGGATTTTTATTTCATGGTTAGCGATCTTGAGAAAAAAGAAGTATTGGTTGATTGTTTTGGTTTTGAAAATTGGATTTTTTTTTGTTTTAACCTTTTGTATTTTTGTGAGAGACCACATTCATGGGGTTATATGGGATAATGGATGGTTAATGTAATTAATAGATGACTTCTAGGATGGATATGAGGAGGGTTCCCAGTGTGGCACAAAAACATGCATGTGTGAGGCTCATGGGGTACCATTGGTGGATACGCTAACCAATGAACCGTTTGTTTTCAAAGAAATGTTTTTAAAGAAAAAATTGATGTCTTGATGACTGGTTTGTGATGGTGTATATTATGTGTTTTTAAAAATGTTTATGTTGTGGGATTTTTTGATTCCAAGAACCCCTCTTGTTTGAACAGTGTTTTGGGTTTGTGTTTGGTCGGTAAGCTGGGTTGAAGGGCCGGTAAGTGGTCTCTTCTGAGAAATGTTTCAGGATGAATTTATAGTAGTTCCTTTAATGTGTTTGGATGCAGTTTTTAGCATGTCTTAACCAATGGAATATCTTTTTTGGGTCCTTGGTATTTCTCATTGGATAAGGTATGCCCCCATTAAGGGTTAATGCATTACTGAAGTGCAACCCATATTGTTTCTCCATTAGAAAAACCTCGAGTTAATAAATATAAGGAATATTTTCTCAAGATTTGTAGAATGAGTCTACACCCTTTCCTTTTTGGTTTTGTGGATACTCTTGTAGTGGTAGAGTACTTTTGGAAGGTTTAAAGAGACCTTAGTTTCTAAAGTTAGCTGATTCGTCGAAGGTGGAAGTAGTCTGGGGTTGTTCGTGGGGATGATTATCTGGATGGTGTCTAAGAGGGCCTTTGGGCCCTTCATAGTCTCTTCCAAGTAGGGGTTTGAGTTAAACCACCAGTGTTGGAAATATAGTCATGATAGGATTTTATGGCCATTTTTTGGAATTGTGTGATGTTTGGGTATGTTTCATAATGTTCCCCCTAAGATTATTGTTTCTATTAGTTGCATTGGTCATGTTCGGTGATGTGTTGTGATGTCACGTGCTCGTTTTACTGTAATGGTGAAGTTGTACAATCTTTTTTCGGTCTTTGTTTTGTTAGAAGTTTGTTTCCATTTGAGAAATATCGAAATAATTTTTTTACAGGAAGGTGTTTCTATATATCCTTTCCTCTTTCTGTTTCTCATCCGAAGAAACAAGGGGTGATGTGTGTGCATCTTCTAAGCCCTTGTTTTAGTGAAATGTAAGGTTAAGGAAAGATTATTTTAGAGTGTATTATGTCTTGGTAAACTTATCTAGGATTTTGGTGTAGTTTTTTTGTGGCACATAAATAAGAAGTTCCATACAAGGGTTTTTAAAGCCTAACTACGAGGCTGAAGATGCTTCAATATTTTGGTCTCTAGCCATAGGTTTCAGAGTGATGTTGGTGCGTAGTCAGGGGAAGTCCGAGGGTCACTCAAACCCTTGTAAAAAGTCCTATCCTTAGTGTGAAATATGATAATAGTTTAAACCTATGGAGTCATCATATTTCCTCTATTATTACCATTCAGTGGAAAGAGGTAGAGGGCCTCATGCCCATGTTATCGCCCAATATCATTCTTTTACCCTTTGGTTTCCATTGAGTTTTTAGAGTATGGTTGGGAATTTGGATAGACAGGTTGAGCGCATGATTTTCTCATGGTTAGTAGTAACCATGCCCAAAAAAAACATGCAAGTATAAGGATCCACACGGTTAGCGCACAATTTCTCAAACTATTCGGATTAACTGTTCAGCCGTCCCATCTCTTTAAATTTGGGTTCTTCGTATTCTAGCCCATGCTGGTCAGTTAATATGGTTGGTTGTTATAGTGGGGAGACCCACTATGATTCTCATGTATGTTCCTTTGGAAATTTAGAATGGAGGTCTACCCCTTATATCGAGGATTCCGTTCAGGCCTCCCTTGTTAGTGCCCTGATCCTATCTTAGAAAAATTTGAGTTGTATCTTATGGTGGGGAGCCTATTTGTGTCTCCCCATACTAGTAACTTAGATTGTTCCTTGGTCTTGTCTTGGAGGTAGGTAGTTTTTTTTGGAGCTATCTAAATACCTACATATTCCTTGGGTAAATATTGGGAGTGGAGAATTCCCAATGGTCTTGTTAAATCAAGGTAAGTGTAACCTTGTTCGTTGTTGTTGTTCGTTTGGGTAAATTACTAGAATCTTGTTTGGATAGTGTTTAAATAGTTTTATTTTGGGATAAAATCTGAATATAATTGATCACTTCAGGAAGTGGTGTATATTTTTGTTGGTGAGAGTATTCCTTCTTTGATTGATCAATTGGAGGTGTTTTGGCCTTTTGGGGTGGGCAAAACATGCCAAAGGAGTCCATTTTGTTCTTTTGGTTGGGTTTGATTTTTTCCTTTCGCCTTGCTGTGGATTTATGAGGGCAGAAAGTTTTATGGTGGGGATAATTGTTACATCCATGACTTCTTATAATGGTATTATTCATTTAATTTCCATTCTTTCTTTGTTTTGAGGGTTTCCCATTCATTTTGGTGGAAATGGTGGGTTTTCAAAATTGGGGCCAAACCATGAGCCCATTTCCAGATTTAAAAATATTTTTTTTCTTTTATAACTCCTTCTTTTTCAACATTTTACACCCATTCCACTTCCCAATTGGTATCCCCTGGTATATTAAAACCACAATATCAATTTGGACCCCATAGGAATCCATAATAATGATAGATTTAGGTTTTTTATTAAAGTATTGGGCCATACCAAATTCCCATTTCCTACTTTAAAATATATTTTTAATTATTTAATATATCATTCAATTTTTATGATTTTTTAGTAATTCTAACTCTCACCTGAGCCCACTTACCCAAGGCACACTTCCATGCTCTCCTACCCCTCTTTGGATCTCATGTCCCCCACAGATTAGGGTGATATTTATTAATCATTCTCAAATATCCTAGATTTTAAGAGTTTTGGTTATTTCAAGATTCAACTATTGGTGGATTTGGGCCAATTTCTTCAAGATTTCTTCAATTTGGATTTCACTTCCTTGAGGTGTGGCAGTGGCGTGGTTGATTTTTCTCACCAAGATTTTGGGGTTTTAATTCAAAAGGTAGGTGATTCCATGTGTAATAATTTTTTGATGAGTTATAATGCTTGATTTAATTATTTTGAATGTTCCTCATATGCTGTGAATTGTGTGAAAACCATTTTTTATGGAGTTTGTTAAGCGATTAATTTTATAGTTTCACTTTGTTTCAAATTGGGTGTTTTCCATGTGTAAACCTTGTGGTAATTTTTGGGTTGATGTTATAACATACGAAAGTGGTTTGTTAAATATTGCTTGGGCTTAAAATTATACTTTGGTAGGGTATTGGTGTTATTTTGAGTTTAAAATAAAGTTTTTGAATAGGTTTTATGTGTAAAACCTTGTTTCACTCCTTGAAAGTGTTTTATGAAAATGTGTTTTTTTCATGTGTATGTTTTGTGTTATAATTTGAGGAGATTTTATAGTATTTGAGAATGGTTTAATAAATGTTTCAAGGGATGAAAATTCTTCTTTGGTAGGGTCTTGGTGTGATTTTGGCCTTTAAAAGGTGTTTTGAAATGGGTTTTGTGTGCAAGACATAGTTATACCCTTTGGGATTGTTTTGTAAAAATTGTAAATGTTCTATTTGGTTAAACAAAGTGGGAAAAGGGTGTATATGTACTGTTTGGGTGAGTGTGTTCAACTAATATGGGTTTTTGAAAGTTAAAGTGGTGATTTAAGATGTCAAAAATTTTTATAATGTTTTATAAATTTCTGAAATGTTTTATCAAATGGCAAGAGAGGGGTGAAACACGTTTGTGGGATGTTTTGTGTGAGTGTGATGTGAAAAATGAATTTTTTTGATGAATGAAGTATTATGTGATGTGTTTGTGAGCTGTTATGTGAGTTGGACCGTCTTGTAAAGGTTTTATAAAATTGTTTAAAGGATTTGTGAAAGTGTTAAGTAAATGTGAAAAGTGTTGTGAGCTATTTTGGTGTGAGTATGATTTCAAAATTCATTTGAATGAAAAAGTGAATTATGTGACTTGTGTGATATACATGTGAAATTTTTGGTGAATGGGTGATGTGTAAGTGTTATTTTCATGTGAAAATTATATTTCTTGACTTGTTGAACTTGTTTGAGCACAAGAGGGAGACCCGAGTATCTAGGTGGGTGGACATGTACTAGTATGCTAGTGATCTCGTGGGGTTTGGCCTCATTTTCACATAGAAAGTTTGACGCTTACAACACTAACTAAACTGTGATTATGATAATTATGGGGGACCACTAGGTTATTGTTATGATCCCTACTAGTGGATCATGTGTATGAGAATGGATATTATGATGGTTACTCTCATCGAGATATGAGGTACCTGGGAGCCACAGTGAGTTAGTGCCTAGGGGTTACTTTCCCATTGCTTATACTCATTAGCTAATTTGTTCTTACCATAGGTATACAAAATGGTTGGATATAAAAATCAGTATCATTGACATTATTTTTAAAAGTTTTGATTCTTTAAAATATCCCACTTGAAAACTGCTTTTATTTAAGTTTCATATTTTAGAAATTGTTACTAGCATTTCATGTCTTGAAAACTTGCATGATTTTCATCTTTGAATGTTTATCACATGGAATATCTTAGTGGTGGAATCCTACTGGGATTTTTATCACACCCTAATTACACCTTTGGGTGTAAGTATACTTGGTTATTTTTGCCGTTGGTTTGGGTATAAATTTTGTGCCAACGGTTTGGGTTTTTAGCAGTCCATCGTGATGCGGTGTTGTGGAGATGGATTGAAGGCGGTGCCTCTCACCATGTGGAGGTTATTGGGATGTACTTTTTTGTTTTATTAATTTTTTATAATCTTTTAGAGTTGTTTAAAACCATGTAATTTAGTTCTGAATTTTTTTAAAATATTTTCTTGTTTGAAAAATACAGATTGGTTTTATTAAACTTGTTTGTCATTGTATGATTATAAACTCAGATAAATCATTCCCAATTTTCGTTTTATGATCTCCGGGAACTTGTTACAGACCATGAGGATTGGGAACGCCCTTTGAGCCTTGTCACAGGCTAGGTTTGGTGCCAGTTTTTTTGGCTACCAGATTCAGTTCGTGAAAAAAATGGTTATCATAATGTAATATAATACCCAAAATGAATAAAACTTCATATATAGAATTAATACAGTAATATAAAAAATTCGCTAAAAAAACCAAAGTTTTGAGAGAGATAATTGAATAAATAACCCTAAATCCTAATTAAATTCAATAACATAAACATTAATGTATGTTTTAATGCCACATGTTATCTTATACCCTTCATCTTACACCTCCAAATACATAATAACATTCTTATTAAATAATCGTTTATATTAAACCTAATGGTTACGTATAACTAAAACTAATAAAAAATATCTTAAAATAGCAATAATCACCTCAAAATAAAAGATATTTTAACCTATAATATGTTTCCCAAAACCAACATAATATTTATTCATAAAACAATTTGAGTAAAAACAATGTTATATTAAAAAATGTATCATGTAGGCCAGTGGTAGGTGTTGGATCCATGTCTCTATTTGGAAATGGGCACAATACGCACGACCTTACTAGTTGTGATGTGTTGTATCCCTATAAAAAGGCTGTCCTTTTTATAAAACTATAATAATATACTTTATATGAAATTTCCAAAAATATTATGAACATCCTTAAGAATAACATTAGTCATCCGATCACTTTTTAACCAAAATGGTTTTCTATACAACTTATTTTTTCCAAGAAATCAAATAATATTAATTGAATGTTAGTACTTTAACACCAATGATCATATTAAACATTAATATTATCGACACCTTTATACCTATTAATAGATAATTATTCCTTAAATAAAACTTCATGTTGAACCTATGGGCTATATATACCTCAAATATCTATTAAAACTTAATAAATGTATCCAAGGTAATTCCATCCCATAAAACCTTAGAAGGGGTGTCTAAGACCTTGAACCTGATCAAACATAAACTTATAAACCCATGATGTAATCCATAAATATTATGTTAATAATATATGGATATATATATGATTTAAAAAATTAACACAATCCTTAGATGTTTCATGATTATTATAACCAAAAATACCATTGATAAAAATAATTATACAATAAAATTCTTGAATACAAATACATAAATACTTAAACCCTCTTACTTTAATGATTTTTATAACATATTTAATTCCTTAGTCTAGGTTTTAACATTTATAAGTGTTCATTAAATCAGATAATTCACAGTTTCCCCACATTTAATACAACAAACAAAAAATGGATCCATAGGTTGAAAATTATTTCCTTTTATCACACTCTTAATTTTTCATTATAAATTCATGGTTTATTGAATTATTTTCCACAAATAAAACATTTTACCATTCCTTTGATACATTCTACCATTTGTATATTTATATATTTTTCACATGAAGGAAATTGATCCATATTTTCTCCATGGTCTCCACCACTTGAGCTCTCAATGAACTCTATTATTCTCTTCTTTGGTGAGTATGAGAGTTATTTAAGGTATAGGTTGTTAATAATATATCATGATAACTAATAAGGAATAATCATGATATATTTCAATCCAGTCATCATCCCATTTGGTTTCTCATAGTCATTAAATTTTCCATAATATTCAATGTTAAAATGATTACATCATATTTCAACAATTGACTAAAACCCAAAAGCATAATATAAGAAATAATAATCATATTATAAAACCACATAATCATTTATATAGTGTCTAAATCATGACACATTATTTTCAATTGAAAAACCTTAGGTTTAACCTAGGCCATTAATTTTCATTATATATTTATATCCTTCATAATAGTTCATAAAGAAAATGTGAATTAACCTAAGCATATCCCCCAAGAGTGTCAAACCAGGTGTCCAGCAATGCCCATTTTTATGCACCAGGTGATGATTAAGTCAAATCAAAATATCCCTATTTCCAATTTATTACCCCTAGGTATAAATTTTACTGATCCACATCCTCTTGTAGTATTGAGACTAGAATGTATTGCTAGAAAATCCACATAGTATCTACTTTAACAAAACTTTAGGATTTTATCTTATACTTAGACTTATCCTCAAATTCATTCATAGGTTTATGTTCCATAATATATGTTTTTATAAATATAGTTCCCAAGTTTTCTACTAAATTTTATCTGATAACAACTATAAAGACCCTGACCCTAGTATCCTAGAGTCCGTGCTTACTTTTTAACATTGTTTATATATAAAAGTGATCCCGTCTCAAAGAACCAAATAGTTTTGTAGTATTGGAAAACTAAATACATACTTGAAAATCACATTAAATTTGAAAACATAAAATACCACATAGTATTTTATTTGAGAAAACCACTGTTCCCTTTAGAATATCCCTTTATATCAATTATAACACTCTTATTGGAATCCTGAGAAAATAAAACATAAGAAAGGGGTGAGATCAGATGATCAGTAGGGGAATAAGTACAATGGAAGATATCATGAATAAATAAGGAATAATAAATATGGAAAGGTAAATAACTAAAAACACATTCCATTTAATTAATAAAAAGAGAACAAAGAATAATATGGTATGAATAAATTATGATAAATAATACCATATAACTAATATCATAAGCATGAAACTTATCATTGGATATCATAACTAATTAAATAATCACATGGAATTTAATAAATAATATCATAATGAGTGAATTAATAATTAAGGAAATCATAAACTTACCGTTAAGGCCTTGTGACAAGAAATATTTCATAAATGGGTAAGGCCTCGACCAAATACCCACGCTAGTTTATCTCATGAGACGTACTAATGGATCGAGAGGCTATAATAGGCTCTGACTATAACTTACTAATTCTAATTTATTACTCGTATGAAATGGGATAAATATAATCAGCTTAAACATTCATATTGAAAATATATCATATGAAATGTTAATAATTCTCCCAATAAATAAACTTAATCATAAACCATCTAGAGTAATATAGAGAATGGTATCCAAATAGCACATCCCCAATCAAAATGATTATAAACCATTCATATAAATAATAAGGCTAGTATCATTACAATATATACTTAATGGATCAAAAGTAAAATAATTCTTTTTTTAATGAATAGTAATACAAAAAAATTCATTTAAAATATTATTGAGAAAAATACACTTTTCACTTTGAAAATAACATAAAAAATAAAAAAAATCCGGGATATTAAGGAAAAATATTTATTTGAAAATAATCATGGGAACTTGTAGAGGAATATTCAATGAAATGAGTGGTTATAATGTTTGTAAAATCCATTCATGTTGAGTATGTCAAAAATAAAGATTCCTTTCAAATTTTGAGTAAAAAGTCAAAAATCACATCATTTGTAAAACAACAAGAAGATTCTTATTAATTTAAAAAAACATAGGAAGAAATTGATTTTAAAAATAATAATATAAAATTAAAAAAAATTTAAAAACATTTTTAGAAAACATGGACCTGGAATAAAAAATATTTTTGACCGAAGAGAGAAATGAAGTCAATTTTCATTAAATACATTTTTTTGGTCTCTTGAGTTATTAAAGAGAGGAAATAGAAAGGAAAACATATAATTTATAGAAATAACCTAAGTAGAATAAAATTCACGAGTTTCTTAAGAGATATATCATAATATTTTATCATGAGAAGCATAATCATAAACAATATCAATAAACAATGAGATTATATCAAAAAACCTTACCAATTTGGTAACTTTTAAATCATAAGCCCCATTAAATAAAGAACCATATATTTATATTTATATCCCATAATTTTCATGTTAATAATCATAAAATACATTCATGTGAAGTATATACACCATACAAAAGAAACAAGTGGTGAATATAACATGTATCTCACAGAAATAAAAGTGAGATTAAAACCCCATACCTCGGGTTTGAATTCCTTCATATATGTATGAAATAGATGTATAATAAATATATATTCATTATATATATATATATAATATGGAAACATGGTCATATATATCAAACATTATATTATTTATATATCGTCTTTTATCATATGTTTATTAATAATTCCTTGTTTAAATCACTATTTTGGGTAATAACTGCTTTATTTTTCATGTATATTTTTGTTTGGTAGTTTCGATCATTAAACATTTTCATGGTTCCATAATATTTATAATTTTTAACATGATATAAACATCATATATATTCATTATATAATTATTCATAGTAGTCTATAAAAGTTTGAGATAGAAAAATGAGTTACACCATTCATTGAGATGGTAGGCCATACATATGCATGAATGTTGTTTTCATTTTTTTGTCAGATAGAACAAAAAAAGTTAAATAATAATTAACCTTTATAAAATAATTATTATATCATATAATATATATATATATATTCATTAAATATATTCTTATTATGATCAATTTCAAAATAAAATTTAAAATTCATCACATCGCTACGTGAAGGCGGTAATCTACACGCACGCACGAGTGACATTATCATTTTACAAAGGATTTAAAGGTAGTAAGGTAGATGTGAAATTATAATTTCATAAGAATATTTTTTCCATAAATATCATATATATAAATTAAATACATCAACATATCCATTTGTGGGAGGTGGTTATGGAAAATGAATTACACCGATTCGTGAGTTGGTAGTTTTCTGTACACATGATCGACAATTTTGTTTCCCATTTGATAGAAAAAGGAGATAGATATTGGTTATTAAATTAAAATAATAAAATATAAGTATATTTTAGATAATTATTTTATTATTTTATCATAGTTTATGAATATTTTAAGTAGTTAGAAGAATAAATAAAATGAAAATTTATGGTTAAGAACTATACATTTTCTTTGGACAACCTCTTTAGATTTATACCTAGGGCCTTCTTGAAATGGTTTTGTGATCAATAAAGGGACTCTAGGTAATGTTTAGATAAGTAAGGAAATAATTTTGGATATTATTGGATAAAAAATTTATCTTCAAGTTTGGATAGAAGAGGAGAAGGGTGTCCTTTTATATGTTGGGGAGAGGACACACTTGGAATATTTAAAAAGAATAAATTATACCTACATTTATCTCAAACAAAACAGATCCAAAATTTAAAATTACTAAAAAATTATATTATATAATGTCTAAATATAACCATAAAATATAAATTAGACAAGTTTTTCGGTCATTTTAACCCTTATATTTTTAGTTTAACCCCCGATAAACCCGTTTTAACCTTAAATACATTATTTTTTATTTCTATTTTTACAATTAAATATGACCAAAAATTAAGTTTAACTTATTAAATAATATGAATTATATAGATTATTTTTTCGTCTGGAAATGGGGATGACCTTGTTTGTTTAAGGTTCAAACTTTCCAATCGGTTTCTAACGGGTTTATTCGTAGAACCGGAAACACCCAATGATTCTATATCCATTTGGACATACTTTCCAAAGGTAGGTGCTCATTAGTTGTGGACCGATGAGGCTTAAGAATTTTCATTGGTTTAGAGGATGGGAGGTCAGGCTCATCACACCTTTTTGAGGGGAATTATTGCCTACTCTGGGACTCTCTTATATATTTAAGTTATATTCACGAATCCTTATTAATTCACCAAGAATGAAAAAGAGTTTTCCTTTAGATTTGGAAATCGATGATTGATATGTATGGGATTTAGATAATATTTTATATGTATTTGAGGTTCTTCATCGATAGAGAATCATCCGTATGTATTAGAGATTCTTATTCAATGGTATCCTTCAATATATTATATAGAAATATCTTGGTTATTATGATGACTATACTGGGTTTAATGCCACTCAGTAGGGAACTTGAAGTTTATTATCATTCAGAAAGATAGGGATTATTTCATAGTTGGGATCGTACCCGCAAATGGGCTACCTACGTATCCTCATAAAAAAGGAGTCAAAACCCACGTAGTTCGATAAGAAGGATATAGTTTAACATGATATGGGACAAAAATAATTAATTAATGATGGTATTGAAACTTAGAAAGGATTCCTATGTACTCTACTTTTAAGGAAGTGATCAAAGTCCATGTAGTTCGGGTGAAGAAATGTGGGGATTATGCATGGTTAATGGCCCAAAAAGAGATGTTGTGATTACTTTTACACTCTAAGATCACGCGAGTCATGCTCGGTGTGAGAAACAAGAGGTATCAATAAACTTGACGATGGTTCCATGAAATATGCAGTTATGAGAAATGATGTGGGGATTACGTATGAATGACTGTCCAAGTAGATGAAGACCGAGAATTACTTCAGGAAAGAAGCCCAGGAGAAGGGTCCATAAATGTATTTTTACTTTATATAGATTTGGAGTTTTAAACCAGGGATTACTCCTAAGAAGGAGGCCCAAATTAAAAGGGACTTATGATTGGGGCTTATTCCTGAGAAAGAGGCCCAAATTAGAAGAATTTAAGATTGGGGATTACTCCTGAGGAGGATGCCCAATGTTAAAGGAAACTATGACTGGGGCTTACTCCTGAGAAGAAGGCCCAGGTTAAGGGTACTTGTCACTTGGGGCTTACTCCTGAGAAGGAATCCCAAATTAAAGGAAATTATGACGGGGATTACTCTTGAGAAGGAGGCCCAGGTTAAGGGGAATTGTAACTTGGGGCTTATTCCTGAGAAAGAAGCCAAAATAAAAGGAAATTATGACTAGGGATTACTCTTGAGAAGGAGGTCCAGGTTAAGGGGACTTGTAACTTGGGGCTTACTCCTGAGAAGAAATCCAAAATTAAAGGAAATTATGATTGGGGATTACTCCTGAGAAGGAGGCCCAAACCAAGGGAACTTGGGGCTTACTTCTGAATAGGATGCCCTAAATCAAAATATATTCTCATCTTAATGGATGAGGTTATATAGAGAAAACCTCTAACTGTGGTGACATAAAGCTTGTAAGTCACGAGGTTTTGGGAGAGGTTCTCACAGAATTCCTTTCAGATAAGGAATCCAACAAAGAAACCATGCCATAAATGGATTTGAAAAGGGGTTCGAGGGCTAATATCAAGAAGAGGAGAGGTGAACGAGAGAGAGGAACACAAATTAAGTTGGCGCGCAAGTGTAGGTCGTGCAAATCATTTGGTGCACAAGTCTTGGCCGCACGAGTCTACTTGCGTGACATAGGTTCACCTGGGAGACAAAGGATCTGTAGGGTAATACTTGGGCGAGAATTAACTCAAGACTTTAGTAATATCCTAAGATATTTCCAAAAGGACGACACATAAGTTTCATCAAAAGGTTAGGGTGATGCACAAGTGTTTCCAATTTTAAGGAGGTCTGGACACTTAGGCGTGCAAATGTTTACGAATTCTAAACAATTAGGACTTATCCTACTCCTTCAAGTCTTCCATTCTAGGTAAAAAGATACCTTAGAATATTTTGGAAGAGTTGAGTTGAAGACTTGGGTGACTAGAGATTGAATTTGAGATTTGGAAAATCTGTCCTTGAAATGGGGGGCCCACAGGGGCTATTTATAGGCCACCGTGCACCTTGGGAGAAAAATCAGATAGGGCGCGCAAGTGAGTTGCACGACCCAAAAGTGGTGCACAAGTGACTTGCACGCCTCACTCTAAAAGAGGTCCTAGTCCATGCCTTCATCAATTTTTTGATGTTTCTTCAAAGGGTGACCCTCTTTGTGCTTAAGGTATTCCGTTTTCCATTCGTTTGGACTCTGTGATGGAAATGAGCGTTAAAAAAAGTCCCTCCTCAGAGTTGGATCTGAAAAGTAAAGAGGATCTAACTCTGAGGTAAAGCCGGAGAAATCAAGGGTCTATGGCGTGCAAGTTTGGCGCGCAAATGCTAGGGCGCGCAAGTATGGAGTGCAGGTGGTCTAGATCGCCTATATATACAGGCTCACTCCCACGTAAACTCATTAGAATTTCAGAAACTTGAGATCTCATAGCACAAGGTTCTTCTGTCTTCGGCGAATCGACCTTCTAGATTGTGTCGCGCTTCTGTAGAAGGTATTTTACTTGCGCGCCAAGACTAGGGAGACAAAACTTGCATGACCTATTTGACTTGCATGCCAAGTTTGGGACTTTCACGCCTTAATTCCTTTGCCATTTTTTTATTTCCATCATCAAAATTTCACAAAACAAACTTACTTAAAAGTTGATTGTTTGATCTTTGTGCAGATTCAATGCCTCTGAAAAGAATTTGATCAGCTGATGAGTTGGACAGTAAAAGAATATATGACATGATGAACGTCGTCGACCATGATTATTATGTTATCTATAAAAGAACTATCCTGGATTTGGATAAGTACTTGAAGAAATATCATGTCAATTTTCCATAGATCATCTACTTGCTCTTGTTTGGACATGGTCATCTTCGTGTAGTCAATGTTCCAGAGGAAAAGAATTATATCTCTCATTCTTGGTTTCAGACCTACACCAACTTTTCTTCAGCAAATGTCTCATTTGTAGGATCATTTGTCAATGCTGGGATAGTGGAGAAGATATACATAATGCATTATAGCCCATGTGCTCCAGATCTGAAGCCTCACACGCCTGAGCTGCAGCCGCATTGCTATCCCTCTATTTTATGAAATTCTCAGATGGACCAATCTAAGGGATGGAAGAAGAGTTTGGATTTCTGTCCTGGAGGAGGTGTGAAGCTGATTTGGATGTGGGCATATTGGGTGTGACAAACCTATGCAGATTTTTTTGATTATCTGAAGGAAGCTGCAATATATGAAGATTTCTGGGCTGGGCAGACATATGTCTATAGGAATGACGATTTTGTGCCGGAGTTAATCAGCCGCTAGAGCCCGAAAACGAATTCTTTCCATCTGACTCATGGAGAAGTAGACATCAGTTTGTGGGATGTCTACAAGATTTCAGGGGCTCCAATTTTGGGAGATATGTATGATGAATTTATCCCCCCCAAGGTGACCTGGAATGATTCTGAGAAGACTCTGGATTTGGCTCGAGAGTTAATGAAAATTTTATACAAGCTTAAGAATACCACCACCATGAAAACCCACTCCAGAAAATATATTCATCCAGAGGAGTGGATGGACATGTTTCCGATTAATAAGAGAGAGAAGGGACCTTCCTGCACTCATCCTACTAGTTTCCATAGAGCAGAAAAGAGGGGTGCTCCGGGCACATTTTGGCCAACTCTGGAAGTAGGAGAGTTTGATAAGTGTGGGTATGAAGTGAACCAGAAAATTCCAGCAAAGACCTGTCTGGCAGGATTTTTGGCCTTGTGGATCAGTGTTTACCTTTTACCAGTTTGAGATTTGAAAGGAGGTGTGAGGCCATGGACCTTTTTTGTTGCAGCCAAGATGGCTGAAAGGAAGATGATTAGGCTGGCCACCCCATTTTTGGAAAATATTCATAGGAGCTTACTTCATGTTTATGGGTAAGTATTCTCTAAGAATAGTGGGACCATTCCAAGTTTTATGGGGATGGATCACCACCCACTTTAGGAAATATGCTGTACAAAGTGGGGTACAGGTTCCTGGAAGTTCTTTCCGACCACCTGTTCAAGCCTTTTCTGGAATTTCTCCCTTATCCCTCAATGCTTATGACATCAAAATAAGGTTGAACATGTTCAAGGAGTTTCAATTTTTTTCTTATAAAAATCCGTCAACATGGAGATTTATTGATGATAGAACAGCCATCCTGGAGTTAAGGGCATATATGCTGGCATGTAGAGATGGTACATTGTCCACAAGGATTGACAGAGAGATTATATGTGAGGCCTATGCCCCATACATATTTGCACATCAATTCAAATGTTTGCAGAAAATTACCATATCCCCTTCGGTGCATGTCAGGTTAGAGCAACATCCGATGGTTGCTTGTCAACTATGGTCGTTGACATCTATGGAGATGACTGGGGCGGTATTTGATCTACCATCTGTTGAAGAAATAAGTCGATTGAATATATGGTATGATGAGAGATGGGTAGCATCATACCCTGAAGGGATACTAAATCAGCTGGTCTCTCAGGTGGGGATAAAGAAGAGAACCATTAGGAAGAAAGATCTTCATTTAGAAGGTGACTCTTCCTTACCCAGAGCTAATTCATCGGATTCCCTGGATGTGGATGATGAGGATCGAAATGCGTCAAAGCGGCCTCGTGCCATATATAATCCGCCTGCCAGAGTCAAGAGACCTACTCCATCGACTCCTGGTGAGTTACATCATTGAGGAAATTTAGTCGCCATTATTTTAAAGAGCAACAAGTTTCATTTTATTATCATTTATCTGTGATTGCAAGAGATGGGAAGAAGTTGAAGTCCCATATTGAAGGACCCTCTTTGCAGCCTTTTGGTGAACATTCCAAATATTTACAACCATAGGCTGTCTGGACATGGTGGAGTTTATATTGTGATGTTAAAACTGCCTAGATGGACTTATGCGAAGGGCTTCATATCCCTGGAGTAGGGAATCTCCAGGATTCCTCTGACACATGCTTTGAGGACAACCCCAATGAAGTGAGGGATTACATCAAAGAGCTGAAAATGATCATATATGCCACTGACGAGTTAGTTATTGTCACCAAGTGGGTGAAGGAAATGATGGACCGTGGTACCGCTAAGGGGATTGATCCTTCATTATATGAAGAGTGGTGTGATTATGTGGCTCCTGAAGATGCAAGTTTCCTCTCTCATATTTCTATTTTCTTTTCAATTTGAATTTAACCAAAGCATTATTATTCAAGGAAAGAATCTTCTTCATCCTGCAACTTGCAAAGGAAATAACCACTAATATCCCTTTACCGTGGTATAGCCCTGGTGGCACCACTCTTGGAGCCACTAAATCTCCTTGTGAGCTGGGAGAAGTATCTCCAGGCTAGCAATCCATGGATGAGGAGTTAGAAAGGGAGTTATTGTCTCCGATACCTATTTTCAAAGATGATGACGCTAGTCCGCCCAAAAAAGACAAGAAGAAAAGGCATCAAAGAAAGAAGACCACATCCAAACATTTCATCATTAGTGGTAAGTCTTTCTAGTAGTCATGAATCTTAACTTATGAAAAAGTCCTCAAACTTCTCAAGATTGTAGGGGCTTCTTAAATTTCCCCTTTAAGGGAAAGAACTGAACATCCTCCAAGTACAACGGAGGGTGCTGTAGAACGGACACAAGTTCCTACTCAAACAACTATTCCTGAAGAAATAATGAGACCAAATGATCTGGCATCTATTCCCAGCACTGCTCCTTTTTCTGATGCTAGGAGAGAAAAGATTTCTAGTAAATTAACAATACTTTATAGAACCTCAAATGGGACAGAAATTGACTTCCATTCTGTGATGTTTTTAGGTTCAACACATGCACCATATCATTTGGAAACCACCTAAGCTGACCCCACAACTGTCTCTGAAGAAGATATCTAGGGTCAGAGATTGCCAGATGAAAGTCACGAAGAAGACATGCTGAGTGCTCCCACTGGTGAGACTAACCTGGGATCTGGGACATCATTGGATAAAATGATGAAACTTGGCATTTATTTTGAAGAAATTTTAGAACATGTTAAATTACCATGTGATTTAGAATATTTTGAAGATCTAGTTATAGAATCAACTGGACGTGAGTTTCATCATTTGTCCTGTTGATATTTTCATGATTACACTTCTAACCATATTTGGATAAAAAAATGTGCAGTTCCATCTAAACAAGATGATGAACCAACAATGATTGAAAGGGGTGTAGATATTAATGTCAACCCTATTACTGCAGAAACACTGGCTTAGGTGGAACTTAACATGACCGAACCTCCTAAAACCCATCCGGAAAATCCTGTTGAAGCTAGGAAAGATGAGGAAGAGTCTTCACAAGTTTCTGATATACTGTTAGGTAAAAGATGATGATATTTGTAGCCTACTTAACCTACAATACAATCAATCAAATTTTACCATCCTTTGAAACTAACCATACTTTCAATTGACCAAACAGGGCTGCCAACTTCAATGTCTAGATCTGGAGGTGAAGCCTTAGCCTCAGCCTAAATAGTAGAAGAAGGTGAAGCAACCAGGTTTAGGGAAGGAGTAGAACATGGCACTTCCTTAAGTTCATTAATCCCAGACTATGTTCCTCCCTGTGATAGCGATGACAAATCAGACCCAGAGGTGCAAAAGGCACTCCAATTCTCACGTCGTAAGGCATGGAAAAATATATGGAAGATAATATCTGAGGTGCCTCTTGAAGAGATACCTTTGAAAATTCCAAGACTTTCATCACTATTTATTATTCTGGGACTTGGCGGTTTTGGATATCAAGAGATCCATATCGCATTGAAATAAGTCATTCGAAGGAGGGAGCAAGAGCAAAGGTGTCATCAAGACCTAATCAGAACTAGATTGTTGACCAATATCAGTGAATTTCAGGCTGTAGTGTCCCGAGCTGAGACTGATAATGTTGTAAAGCTGAAGGATTTGAAGCAAAAGATCAAGGAGAATATTGTCCAATAGTTGCACCTTCAGAAAGAGCTATATGCTGTTACTGGGGAGCTTGAACAACTTCATAATTCATTGGAAGAATTCCAAGCGGATGGTATAAAAGCCATCAAAGATGCCAAAAAGCACTTCATCGAGCTGAAGAGAGTGAAGCTGGTCGAGTAAATGAACTTCAAGTGGATTCTGATGAAGCTCGGGATGCTGTGAAACATATGAGAAGTCATGTTGAAAGTCTTCTGTAATTTATGATAAAAGAGAAGAGACTCTAGTCTGTGGATGTTCTTCTAATCTTGTTCATCAATGAAAAATAGTTCATCTTCAATCATCTGTACCTTTATTTTCTTGATAATTTCTCTTATTTTTTCCAAATCCAATGGTCCTAGTAAATGCAGTTTGATTTTTACTGGGTTTATATAAAAAACCCCACAAAATTTATCTTTTAATTGCTCAATATTTCCTAAATCATACAAAATGTATGTTTATCGAGCTGGGACTCGACTTTTGTTCAGAGTACCCTTTATAGGTTCTCAATTTAATGAGTACCATGTCTTTTGTTATTGGAAGTTTAAAGTCATGCATGTTGGACTATAAAAAGGCTAATATTTAAGTTCGAATAGCTTTGACCGAATGGATGAAATTGACTCAAATCTTGATAATATTTTTGGAAACATATTACAATATTCAAGTATGAAGGGGGAAAATTGTAAACTATGACTTGAGAAATTTTTAAATCTAAGGAATGACATGGGAAAAGAGATAAAAGGCATTAGAGGAAGTCTTTTCTAAGAATGAAGTTACCACTACTTGAAAAACAAGTTATGGGGGCTGAATTATGCAGGGCCAACTAGGGCATAAACTGCATAGTCAAATAGTAGCATCTTTTGGCTGACAGGTCTGTTATATAGACAACTTATGCAAGGCCACCTAAGGGAATGTGCTGCATAGTCAGGCAAAAGAACTCTCAGAAATTTGACTTTCTATTGCTAAAATCCAAAGAAAGTTTTATGGGGATTCAAATTTTCCAAAGCATAGTGTCTGCTTTATGGAGAAAGGTACTTGAATATGGAGAGGATATTTCCAATCAGAATTTTCAAAGAATTGGAGGAATGTGACTTCTACGAAGGTTTGACCCAAATGTAGGGAAAAAGGTATAAGTGGTTTTAAATCATATGACTAAAACCAGAGACAGAAACATTATATGACATAATACTTTCAGATCATGAAAAATAGTATGAAACAAATATGTTAAGGATGGTAGTTTTTTTTAGATCCCTACATATCTCCATTAAGACCAATAGGGACAAAAGAGGATTCTACTAAGAATGAAGTTACCAACACTTGAAAAAACCGTTATGGTGGTTGAATTATGCAGGGCCAACTGGGACATAAGCTGCATAGTCAAATAGTAGCATCTTTTGGGATGACAGGTCCGTTATGTAGACAACTTATGCAAGGACACCTAAGGGAATGTAACAGCCCAAGATTTTATAAAAAAATATTCTTTTTAATTTTATTAATGTCTTGTGTTGTACGCTACACCCAAAGGAGCTTGCACAACACACATCCTTGACTTGACTTGCATTACACGCAATCGCGACCTTCCTCGATAGCGTGTGTAGTACGCAATACCGAGTTTCACTAAACAACGATATGCTATAAAAATATTATTAAAACTAGCCGTTATGAATAGTAATAACCACTTTTTGAAATCCAGTAAATCTTATTTTTCAAAATGAACTTTATTTTTGGATTCGGAGTATCGAATTTAGCCTAAGGTGAAATTTTGGTACTTTTCGGATAACTTTCATATTCTGATGAATAGTGAAAATTACAAAATTATAATTAAAAACAACTTTTTTAATCGAAATAATTAATAGTGATAAATCATTAATTTGAGTGGTTTTAAAGTATATTTAGAATATATTTTTACAATTTAATACAATTTTGGTCATTGGATGTAATTTCACATTTAAACTAGACATAAACAAGTGTCAATCTTTTGATAGATATTGTTTCTTAAAAACACGCTATTTGTTTTAACAGCGGGATTTAATTATAAAATTAATTAATTCAACTTTTATGTTATGAATTTGGTAAAATAGACTTCATTTTTGAATTCGGAATATGAAATATAGCTTAGGATGAAATTTTGGCATTGTTCTGAAAAACATCAATTTTTGATGAATAGTGAAACTACTAAGTGGTAGTTAAAAAAACTGAATTTTTCATAAAACTTAATTTTGCCGCTTCTGTGAATGGAATTTCGAAAATCCGAGAGACACGGTTAATATCAAGGACTAAAATGTGGTTCAATGAGATGAAAATAATTTTTTGGTGAATAGTAACTTTTTACTTTTTTACCGCGGTTAATAGTAAATAGGGTAACTAAGGGTAAATATGATATTAATATTACCCTAACACATGTCATAATCCTATTGGACAAGTGTATTTCTACCAAAAACAAACTTAGGAATAAAATATGACCATTTAGGCCCACTTGGATTAGATTAGGACATTTATTATTAATTTATTTAAAGAAAGGTTAAAATAGTTAAAATCAAAGTTTAATAAGTAAATCATTTTTAATATGGGGTTATACATAAGATAAATTCGATTTTAAATATTCATTAGAAAGCTAAAAAAATTTCCTACATAATGGTATTTTATTTGTAATTTTTAAACATCAAATAAGTTAATTTATTTATGACACAAAGATGATGCAGTAATTATCTTATTAATAAAATATTGACATAATTGATGTTATAAACACCAAAATAAATATAATTTGAGACTTTTTATGAATTCCACTAATTTTCTAGGTTACTATGACATATTAGTGTGGATTTAATCAACTTGGTTCGAACATATAATTCTGTTATGACTTTCACAAAAATCATGTATCAAATAGTGTCAAAATTGACACAAAATAGTTTTTAAATCAAATATTATATTATTAATTGTTATTTTATTCCTAAAAATCTAAGGTTCGGCCAAATGACTTAGATAAGGATATATGTATTAATAATAAACAATTTGGGGTTCGTTTGGCATGTTATAGTAAGTTTATTAACCATATAGTGAAAGAAAACAAAAAGACACGGTAAAAGTTAAATTATTTAACTTAGAGTTAAATCTAATTGATAAGGTTTAAAATAATATCCAAACATGTCTAAATTTGATTGGTTGATGAGATTACAACCCTATATCATCTAATCTTCGAATATGAGTCATTTTTGGAGGTTTTTAAGTGGGGTTAGATTTATTATAAATTAATATTTTTAAGAATTCCTAAGGTGCCCCTCTCCTCCCCTATAAAAGGACACCTCCTCCCCCTCCTCCTCACACCAATTTGAGCACTCAAGCTCGGCCAACCCCTGCCAAAATCTCTTCTCCACTTCCCTAGAAACATCCTAGAGGTTCTGGTCTTCCTCAAAGACCAATTCTAGTGCCCTAAGAGGAGGTCTCAAAGAGGCACTTCAAAGAAGAGGTAATTACCGTTACCAATTCTTTCATCTTTATTTCTTCTTCCACTTCTTCTTCTTAGGTTGTTTCATTATGAAGTAATAAAATCAGTATCACTCATATACTGATATGTTATTATAAGTATGAAACAACCCTATTTCACCATCTATCCATCCTACGGAAAAAGAAATCACCGCGCGTGCGTACGTACGGAATACCGTCTCCACGCCGTGGTGTAATCTATTTTCCACCACCACCTTACATGGATGGGTATAATGGTGTAAAGAATAACTATACATAGTTATTACAACATCATATTGATTCTGATATATTGTATAATCCACTCCAATTCAATTCAATATTTATAGAAATGATATCATCGCTCGTGCGTACGTACGGAATACCGTCTCCACGACGCGATGAGATTCATTCTCCATGTTAACCATTTAAGAATGATTATAATGTATATACAAGAAATAATAATGAAATATATGACATTATAAAGCTACTGGATTTATGTATATATATACATATGTATGTCATCTACTTACTTCCATTTCAAGACAATAAGGAAAGAAAAACAGCGTTCATGCGTACGTACGGACTACCGTCTCCATGAACGGTGTTTTTCATTTTATTTATCTATCTATTATATATATATATATACTGAATATATATGATATATAAATCATATTTTATATTCTGGAAGTAAGTAAATCATGATATAAGTAATAATGATGTCAAGAACAACAAGTCAAAACACCTACGATAAATGGAACGATTTTACCCAAAACGCTTCTTTAACATGGAATTTACAAAAGAACGGGTAATATAATGTCATAAGTGAACCATATATGATATCATAACAATGAATATGATTCTGTAATAAGTCAATGACATTATTTAAATCATTATACAGGAGGTTCGGACACATACGAAGCAAATTGGACCTAAGGTAAGGGAAATATCACAATCTCATTTTTATCCGAGATTGTTTATTCGTAAGTATTTACTGGGGTGTATTTTATCATCCAAATCCATGTTTCATCAATATTTAATATTAATTCCATCCACCTAAAATTGTTTAAATCCATTTTTACCCTTAGGTGAGTTTTTGGTAAAGAATATGAAAGGAATCTTTTGTCGTTTTTTTCGTACGAGGTACTTTTTGACTTTTCCGACAAAAGTACGAAGAATGTTTTTTTTTAACTTATACGGCACGAACGGATTTCTACTGTTTTATAAAGCCTTATTTTAATGAAGCTTCCTCTAAAAGATTTCATGACTATTTTCAATAAAATATCTTTCTTTTAAAATTGCATGATGTTTTGTGAAAAGAAATTGATTTTGAAGAAGAAAGGATATTTTCCTCAAGAATTCAATTCAAGTGTTTTATCAAAATTATTTTCCATCTAAGATAATAAAGAGTTCTGTTTCTATCCATATTTTTTACATTGGTTTGAATATGTTGTGATGGAATTATGTTTATGAATACCTTTATCATATATGAATTGATTTATGATTTCATGATGTTTCAAGGATCCCATTTTTGTTACATGTGTTATGCGATGATGCATGTTTTATGATTATGTGGCACACATAAGAAAGGATTCATTATAAGATGGGTGGGACCTATATCTCCCTCCAATGCATTGGGTAATGATTTTATATCTCATGAGATAGACATGGCTGGAATGGAAGGTTATTTCGGTTCAGTGATACATGACTGAAACGAGGAGTGAACTCGGTTCAGAAAGGGACTTTGTCCACTAAGATAGTCTTGGAAATGAGTCATGACTAACAAGAAATGATTTTCCATGATTATGTGTGCATGCCACAAAGTTTCAAGTTTTATGTTATGATTATGGGGATCTCATTCTCACTTCTATGATTTATCCCATGTTATGATATTATGAGCTCTTTTGCAGGTTAAGATTTCCAAAAAAGCTATGTTCTTTTGTATATGATGTGATTGATATTTCTTTTGTTTACCCTTACTGAGCATTTGAGCTCACCCTTTTATGTTTTCTTTTCCCCAGGATATAAAGAAAGGTTTATAGGTAAAAAAAAAGGGAAGATCTTTATGGGAGATATTGAAGATCTTTCACCACGATTAGAAGATTACGTTCTGAGTTTCCAAAGACACTAAACTATTACGATCCTTGTGTGTGTGTTTTTGTTATGTACTAAGTATTCCGCAAAAGTAATGTAATGTCCATGTACGATAAGATACGGGTCTCTACAGTTGGTATCAGAGGAAAGGTTTAGTCAACCTTTGGAAACTAGGATGCGAAAACGTTAGTGAGATCCCTAGAGATATTTCTAAGGTATGTCTAGGGATGTCCCTAGGGATAAGTATATGTATAGGTTATAGTAATATAATTACGCTAACGATCATAGAATTAAACCTAAGATGTTGGATATTGAAGGTACTCCCCCTTTATTATGTTGTTTTCCCTAGCATGATTTTTGCCTCTCACACTATTCTTTTGGGGTTTTAGACGATGGCTGGAACCCGAAGGAACCGTGTTAATGCAGAATGTGATGGGCAATGCAATGATTGTCCCCCTGAGCAACCAAACGATATAGGAGCTGGAATGCAAAATCTTGTAGCCATGCTCACACAACTTTCTCAAGCTATGAATCATGCAGGACTTCCAAACGAGCAAAGGAAGGAGCAACATTCTGTTGAATCCTTCATGAGGTAGCGTCCACCTTCTTTCAGTGGGTCTACTGATCCATTAGTTGCTGAACAATGGATTAGTACTGCTGAAAATATATTTTCAGTTCTTCAATGTTCTTTACATGATAAAGTCATCCTAGCAGTGTATCGTTTGGAAGGTGAAGCTGATCAATGGTGGAATCTTATCAAGAATACGAGGCCAAGAGATGAAATTGAGTCCATGGAATGGG
This sequence comes from Viscum album, assembly GCA_963277665.1. NCBI lineage: Eukaryota > Viridiplantae > Streptophyta > Magnoliopsida > Santalales > Viscaceae > Viscum > Viscum album. Next base: position 989,656,524 of record OY728131.1, on the reverse strand, counting down.
ACGAGTTCAAGAACTTGTTTTTCAGTAAGTACTTCCCTCGTATTCTTCGAACGAAGATGGAAAAGGAGTTTCTTGAGCTGAAACAGAAGGATGATGAATCTGTTGGTATATACGAAGCGAATTTTACAAGACTTGCAAGGTATGCATCTGGCATTATCATCCAACCTGAAAGTAAAGTTGATCGATTTTTCAGTGGCTTAAAACCAAGTCTTCGAAGGGCATTAGCTATAAGAGACTTCAGTAGCTATGAAGAAATTGTGCGTTGTGCTATCAAGGTAGAAATGGAAGTTGGTGTTAAATATCCATCTCATGGTTTTGACAAGAAACGAAAGATGGAGTTCAAGGAGAGATCTCAGAATAATGGTGAAAAAAAGATGAATGTTTCCTTATGCACAAAGTGTGGAAAGAAGCATGGTGGAGATTGTCTTAAAGGGACTAGAAAATGTTTTAAGTGTGGAAAAGAAGGTCATCGAGCAGCTGAGTGTCGAAGTAATGGAAAAAGGGTTTCTAATGATGTGAATAAAGCAAACACTGCAGAGAACGCACCGCCAACACTTCAATGCTTCAAGTGCAAGGAAATGGGGCATTATGCTAATAATTGCCCTAATCCAAGGGTTAGTGATGATCGACATGAGCAACCGCTTAAGGCAAAGGACAAAGGGAAGTCACATGCGATCACTATTGGCAATGTTGAATATGACAACGATGTGGTGGAATGATTAAGTTTTTATGTAATGGGATTCCAAAATAATGTTGTATCATGGAATATTGGAATACTTATGTATTGGTCTAATGTGGTATTCAAAGTGATTGAGATATTATGCAACGAAAACGAGAAAATGAAATGTTTAACAGTATTCATGAGCTCATGATTGATATAAGGACTAAGTGATATCATGGTTTGAGTATATAGAATTTTGAGGATTTTGGTATGTGAAAAGTGTTAACTTTTAACTGCATTCAAGTTTTCACTAAGGTTCAATGGGTATTCAAGAGAGTACAAGATTAAGGCCTTTGAATGTTTGGAATGTGACCAACAAGATATATCTTATGATATATGGGGATCAACGATGGTATTAAATCTCTGGTAATCGTTTTCACTATGTTATGAGAATGGACTGTAGTATTATGGATAAGCCTAAAGATTGGAATGGATTATGTTGGACATAAGTTAGTATTGTTTAAGGATAGAAGTTTTTTAGATATTATGAGATGTTATAGTAATATAGTTTTAGAAAAAGGACAACCTGCAGGACGGGCGACATCCCATCGCTTCGGACAAGGCTGTGGGAATCGAACCCACAACCGAAGTGCGACTGGCCTTTATCGCCTACCACTGACCTACAGGAAGTCCCTGTTTAGTAGAAACTAGTTTTATTATATTAAGGAGTATGATATATGAAGTATAAGTCCATTTTAGGAACCATATATGATTAATCTCACTATAGATCGATTTATGAATATAATTTTTGCTAACCTTTTGTTTGAGACAGATGGAATGACCCGTCATTCTATCACATGATCTGCTAACACTTCACGAATAACAAATTCAACTTCATTTATTTAAGAGATGAAGTGGAAATTGTTCAAGGCACGAACAACAGTGATATTGTACCAAAATAAAGTAAGTATTTATTCTAAGCAAATTTTCAACTTTAGGGAAATGATCTTGAAAACCAAAAAAATGTTGTCCTAGTGATCTTATACCTGATGAATTAGATGGTACCTTAGATCGTCACAAATCTATGGATTTGTGATTACTGGATTTTCCATAGCCATGTTCTCTACCACTCTCCATCAGAACATGATGGTTAGATTTCTCTTCCATATCCATATTTTCACCTATGTGGAAACCCAGTGATTAGTTTATTTGGGTAATCGTTACATTTCATACTTTAGTTTTTAAAGCCAAGTTTTGGTATTCCCTTTTACGATGTGGGTTTATATTAAAGAAACTTTGAAATAGTAAACCATTTATAACCCCGACGAATTTCGAGGGCGAAATTCATTTTAAGGGGGGTAGAATGTAACAGCCCAAGATTTTATAAAAAAATATTCTTTTTAATTTTATTAATGTCTTGTGTTGTACGCTACACCCAAAGGAGCTTGCACAACACACATCCTTGACTTGACTTGCATTACACGCAATCGCGACCTTCCTCGATAGCGTGTGTAGTACGCAATACCGAGTTTCACTAAACAACGATATGCTATAAAAATATTATTAAAACTAGCCGTTATGAATAGTAATAACCACTTTTTGAAATCCAGTAAATCTTATTTTTCAAAATGAACTTTATTTTTGGATTCGGAGTATCGAATTTAGCCTAAGGTGAAATTTTGGTACTTTTCGGATAACTTTCATATTCTGATGAATAGTGAAAATTACTAAATTATAATTAAAAACAACTTTTTTAATCGAAATAATTAATAGTGATAAATCATTAATTTGAGTGGTTTTAAAGTATATTTAGAATATATTTTTACAATTTAATACAATTTTGGTCATTGGATGTAATTTCACATTTAAACTAGACATAAACAAGTGTCAATCTTTTGATAGATATTGTTTCTTAAAAACACGCTATTTGTTTTAACAGCGGGATTTAATTATAAAATTAATTAATTCAACTTTTATGTTATGAATTTGGTAAAATAGACTTCATTTTTGAATTCGGAATATGAAATATAGCTTAGGATGAAATTTTGGCATTGTTCTGAAAAACATCAATTTTTGATGAATAGTGAAACTACTAAGTGGTAGTTAAAAAAACTGAATTTTTCATAAAACTTAATTTTGCCGCTTCTGTGAATGGAATTTCGAAAATCCGAGAGACACGGTTAATATCAAGGACTAAAATGTGGTTCAATGAGATGAAAATAATTTTTTGGTGAATAGTAACTTTTTACTTTTTTACCGCGGTTAATAGTAAATAGGGTAACTAAGGGTAAATATGATATTAATATTACCCTAACACATGTCATAATCCTATTGGACAAGTGTATTTCGACCAAAAACAAACTTAGGAATAAAATATGACCATTTAGGCCCACTTGGATTAGATTAGGACATTTATTATTAATTTATTTAAAGAAAGGTTAAAATAGTTAAAATCAAAGTTTAATAAGTAAATCATTTTTAATATGGGGTTATACATAAGATAAATTCGATTGTAAATATTCATTAGAAAGCTAAAAAAATTTCCTACATAATGGTATTTTATTTGTAATTTTTAAACATCAAATAAGTTAATTTATTTATGACACAAAGATGATGCAGTAATTATCTTATTAATGAAATATTGACATAATTGATGTTATAAACACCAAACTAAATATAATTTGAGACTTTTTATGAATTCCACTAATTTTATAGGTTACTATGACATATTAGTGTGGATTTAATCAACTTGGTTCGAACATATAATTCTGTTATGACTTTCACAAAAATCATGTATCAAATAGTGTCAAAATTGACACAAAATAGTTTTTAAATCAAATATTATATTATTAATTGTTATTTTATTCCTAAAAATCTAAGGTTCGGCCAAATGACTTAGATAGGGATATATGTATTAATAATAAACAATTTGGGGTTCGTTTGGCATGTTATAGTAAGTTTATTAACCATATAGTGAAAGAAAACAAAAAGACACGGTAAAAGTTAAATTATTTAACTTAGAGTTAAATCTAATTGATAAGGTTTAAAATAATATCCAAACATGTCTAAATTTGATTGGTTGATGAGATTACAACCCTATCTCATCTAATCTTCGAATATGAGTCATTTTTGGAGGTTTTTAAGTGGGGTTAGATTTATTATAAATTAATATTTTTAAGAATTCCTAAGGTGCCCCTCTCCTCCCCTATAAAAGGACACCTCCTCCCCCTCCTCCTCACACCAATTTGAGCACTCAAGCTCGGCCAACCCCTGCCAAAATCTCTTCTACACTTCCCTAGAAACATCCTAGAGGTTCTGGTCTTCCTCAAAGACCAATTCTAGTGCCCTAAGAGGAGGTCTCAAAGAGGCACTTCAAAGAAGAGGTAATTACCGTTACCAATTCTTTCATCTTTATTTCTTCTTCCACTTCTTCTTCTTAGGTTGTTTCATTATGAAGTAATAACATCAGTATCACTCATATACTGATATGTTATTATAAGTATGAAACAACCCTATTTCACCATCTATCCATCCTACGGAAAAAGAAATCACCGCGCGTGCGTACGTACGGAATACCGTCTCCACGCCGTGGTGTAATCTATTTTCCACCACCACCTTACATGGATGGGTATAATGGTGTAAAGAATAACTATACATAGTTATTACAACATCATATTGATTCTGATATATTGTATAATCCACTCCAATTCAATTCAATATTTATAGAAATGATATCATCGCTCGTGCGTACGTACGGAATACCGTCTCCACGACGCGATGAGATTCATTCTCCATGTTAACCATTTAAGAATGATTATAATGTATATACAAGAAATAATAATGAAATATATGACATTATAAAGCTACTGGATTTATGTATATATATACATATGTATGTCATCTACTTACTTCCATTTCAAGACAATAAGGAAAGAAAAACAGCGTTCATGCGTACGTACGGACTACCGTCTCCATGAACGGTGTTTTTCATTTTATTTATCTATCTATTATATATATATATATACTGAATATATATGATATATAAATCATATTTTATATTCTTGAAGTAAGTAAATCATGATATAAGTAATAATGATGTCAAGAACAACAAGTCAAAACACCTACGATAAATGGAACGATTTTACCCAAAACGCTTCTTTAACATGGAATTTACAAAAGAACGGGTAATATAATGTCATAAGTGAACCATATATGATATCATAACAATGAATATGATTCTGTAATAAGTCAATGACATTATTTAAATCATTATACAGGAGGTTCGGACACATACGAAGCAAATTGGACCTAAGGTAAGGGAAATATCACAATCTCATTTTTATCCGAGATTGTTTATTCGTAAGTATTTACTGGGGTGTATTTTATCATCCAAATCCATGTTTCATCAATATTTAATATTACTTCCATCCACCTAAAATTGTTTAAATCCATTTTTACCCTTCGGTGAGTTTTTGGTAAAGAATATGAAAAGAATCTTTTGTCGTTTTTTTCGTACGAGGTACTTTTTGACTTTTCCGACAAAAGTACGAAGAATGTTTTTTTTAACTTATACGGCACGAACGGATTTCTACTGTTTTATAAAGCCTTATTTTAATGAAGCTTCCTCTAAAAGATTTCATGACTATTTTCAATAAAATCTCTTTCTTTTAAAATTGCATGATGTTTTGTGAAAAGAAATTGATTTTGAAGAAGAAAGGATATTTTCCTCAAGAATTCAATTCAAGTGTTTTATCAAAATTATTTTCCATCTAAGATAATAAAGAGTTCTGTTTCTATCCATATTTTTTACATTGGTTTGACTATGTTGTGATGGAATTATGTTTATGAATTCCTTTATCATATATGAATTGATTTATGATTTCATGATGTTTCAAGGATCCCATTTTTGTTACATGTGTTATGCGATGATGCATGTTTTATGATTATGTGGCACACATAAGAAAGGATTCATTATAAGATGGGTGGGACCTATATCTCCCTCCAATGCATTGGGTAATGATTTTATATCTCATGAGATAGACATGGCTGGAACAGAAGGTTATTTCGGTTCAGTGATACAGGACTGAAACGAGGAGTGAACTCGGTTCAGAAAGGGACTTTGTCCACTAAGATAGTCTTGGCAATGAGTCATGACTAACAAGAAATGATTTTCCATGATTATGTGTGCATGCCACAAAGTTTCAAGTTTTATGTTATGATTATGGGGATCTCATTCTCACTTCTATGATTTATCCCATGTTATGATATTATGAGCTCTTTTGCAGGTTAAGATTTCCAAAAAAGCTATGTTCTTTTGTATATGATGTGATTGATATTTCTTTTGTTTACCCTTACTGAGCATTTGAGCTCACCCTTTTATGTTTTCTTTTCCCCAGGATATAAAGAAAGGTTTATAGGTAAAAAAAAAAGGGAAGATCTTTATGGGAGATATTGAAGATCTTTCACCATGATTAGAAGATTACGTTCCGAGTTTCCAAAGACACTAAACTATTACGATCCTTGTGTGTGTGTTTTTGTTATGTACTAAGTATTCCGCAAAAGTAATGTAATGTCCATGTACGATAAGATACGGGTCTCTACAGTTGGTATCAGAGGAAAGGTTTAGTCAACCTTTGGAAACTAGGATGCGAAAACGTTAGTGAGATCCCTAGAGATATTTCTAAGGTATGTCTAGGGATGCCCCTAGGGATAAGTATATGTATAGGTTATAGTAATAGAATTACGCTAACGATCATAGAATTAAACCTAAGATGTTGGATATTGAAGGTACTCCCCCTTTATTATGTTGTTTTCCCTAGCATGATTTTTGCCTCTCACACTATTCTTTTGGGGTTTTAGACGATGGCTGGAACCCGAAGGAACCGTGTTAATGCAGAATGTGATGGGCAATGCAATGATTGTCCCCCTGAGCAACCAAACGATATAGGAGCTGGAATGCAAAATCTTGTAGCCATGCTCACACAACTTTCTCAAGCTATGAATCATGCAGGACTTCCAAACGAGCAAAGGAAGGAGCAACATTCTGTTGAATCCTTCATGAGGCAGCGTCCACCTTCTTTCAGTGGGTCTACTGATCCATTAGTTGCTGAACAATGGATTAGTACTACTGAAAAGATATTTTCAGTTCTTCAATGTTCTGAACATGATAAAGTCATCCTAGCAGTGTATCGTTTGGAAGGTGAAGCTGATCAATGGTGGAATCTTATCAAGAATACGAGGCCAAGAGATGAAATTGAGTCCATGGAATGGGACGAGTTCAAGAACTTGTTTTTCAGTAAGTACTTCCCTCGTATTCTTCGAACGAAGATGGAAAAGGAGTTTCTTGAGCTGAAACAGAAGGATGATGAATATGTTGGTATATACGAAGCGAATTTTACAAGACTTGCAAGGTATGCATCTGGCATTATCATCCAACCTGAAAGTAAAGTTGATCGATTTTTCAGTGGCTTAAAACCAAGTCTTCGAAGGGCATTAGCTATAAGAGACTTCAGTAGCTATGAAGAAATTGTGCGTTGTGCTATCAAGGTAGAAATGGAAGTTGGTGTTAAATATCCATCTCATGGTTTTGACAAGAAACGAAAGATGGAGTTCAAGGAGAGATCTCAGAATAATGGTGAAAAGAAGATGAATGTTTCCTTATGCACAAAGTGTGGAAAGAAGCATGGTGGAGATTGTCTTAAAGGGACTAGAAAATGTTTTAAGTGTGGAAAAGAAGGTCATCGAGCAGCTGAGTGTCGAAGTAATGGAAAAAGGGTTTCTAATGATGTGAATAAAGCAAACACTGCAGAGAACGCACCGCCAACACTTCAATGCTTCAAGTGCAAGGAAATGGGGCATTATGCTAATAATTGCCCTAATCCAAGGGTTAGTGATGATCGACATGAGCAACCGCTTAAGGCAAAGGACAAAGGGAAGTCACATGCGATCACTATTGGCAATGTTGAATATGACAACGATGTGGTGGAATGATTAAGTTTTTATGTAATGGGATTCCAAAATAATGTTGTATCATGGAATATTGGAATACTTATGTATTGGTCTAATGTGGTATTCAAAGTGATTGAGATATTATGCAACGAAAACGAGAAAATGAAATGTTTAACAGTATTCATGAGCTCATGATTGATATAAGGACTAAGTGATATCATGGTTTGAGTATATAGAATTTTGAGGATTTTGGTATGTGAAAAGTGTTAACTTTTAACTGCATTCAAGTTTTCACTAAGGTTCAATGGGTATTCAAGAGAGTACAAGATTAAGGCCTTTGAATGTTTGGAATGTGACCAACAAGATATATCTTATGATATATGGGGATCAATGATGGTATTAAATCTCTGGTAATCGTTTTCACTATGTTATGAGAATGGACTGTAGTATTATGGATAAGCCTAAAGATTGGAATGGATTATGTTGGACATAAGTTAGTATTGTTTAAGGATAGAAGTTTTTTAGATATTATGAGATGTTATAGTAATATAGTTTTAGAAAAAGGACAACCTGCAGGACGGGCGAAAGCCCATCGCTTCGGACAAGGCTGTGGGAATCGAACCCACAACCGAAGTGCGACTGGCCTTTATCGCCTACCACTGACCTACAGGAAGTCCCTGTTTAGAAGAAACTAGTTTTATTATATTAAGGAGTATGATATATGAAGTATAAGTCCATTTTAGGAACCATATATGATTAATCTCACTATAGATCGATTTATGAATATAATTTTTGCTAACCTTTTGTTTGAGACAGATGGAATGACCCGTCATTCTATCACATGATCTGCTAACACTTCACGAATAACAAATTCAACTTCATTTATTTAAGAGATGAAGTGGAAATTGTTCAAGGCACGAACAACAGTGATATTGTACCAAAATAAAGTAAGTATTTATTCTAAGCAAATTTTCAACTTTAGGGAAATGATCTTGAAAACCAAAAAAATGTTGTCCTAGTGATCTTATACCTGATGAATTAGATGGTACCTTAGATCGTCACAAATCTATGGATTTGTGATTACTGGATTTTCCATAGCCATGTTCTCTACCACTCTCCATCAGAACATGATGGTTAGATTTCTCTTCCATATCCATATTTTCACCTATGTGGAAACCCAGTGATTAGTTTATTTGGGTAATCGTTACATTTCATACTTTAGTTTTTAAAGCCAAGTTTTGGTATTCCCTTTTACGATGTGGGTTTATATTAAAGAAACTTTGAAATAGTAAACCATTTATAACCCCGACGAATTTCGAGGGCGAAATTCATTTTAAGGGGGGTAGAATGTAACAACCCAAGATTTTATAAAAAAATATTCTTTTTAATTTTATTAATGTCTTGTGTTGTACGCTACACCCAAAGGAGCTTGCACAACACACATCCTTGACTTGACTTGCATTACACGCAATCGCGACCTTCCTCGATAGCGTGTGTAGTACGCAATACCGAGTTTCACTAAACAACGATATGCTATAAAAATATTATTAAAACTAGCCGTTATGAATAGTAATAACCACTTTTTGAAATCCAGTAAATCTTATTTTTCAAAATGAACTTTATTTTTGGATTCGGAGTATCGAATTTAGCCTAAGGTGAAATTTTGGTACTTTTCGGATAACTTTCATATTCTGATGAATAGTGAAAATTACTAAATTATAATTAAAAACAACTTTTTTAATCGAAATAATTAATAGTGATAAATCATTAATTTGAGTGGTTTTAAAGTATATTTAGAATATATTTTTACAATTTAATACAATTTTGGTCATTGGATGTAATTTCACATTTAAACTAGACATAAACAAGTGTCAATCTTTTGATAGATATTGTTTCTTAAAAACACGCTATTTGTTTTAACAGCGGGATTTAATTATAAAATTAATTAATTCAACTTTTATGTTATGAATTTGGTAAAATAGACTTCATTTTTGAATTCGGAATATGAAATATAGCTTAGGATGAAATTTTGGCATTGTTCTGAAAAACATCAATTTTTGATGAATAGTGAAACTACTAAGTGGTAGTTAAAAAAACTGAATTTTTCATAAAACTTAATTTTTCCGCTTCTGTGAATGGAATTTCGAAAATCCGAGAGACACGGTTAATATCAAGGACTAAAATGTGGTTCAATGAGATGAAAATAATTTTTTAGTGAATAGTAACTTTTTACTTTTTTACCGCGGTTAATAGTAAATAGGGTAACTAAGGGTAAATATGATATTAATATTACCCTAACACATGTCATAATCCTATTGGACAAGTGTATTTCGACCAAAAACAAACTTAGGAATAAAATATGACCATTTAGGCCCACTTGGATTAGATTAGGACATTTATTATTAATTTATTTAAAGAAAGGTTAAAATAGTTAAAATCAAAGTTTAATAAGTAAATCATTTTTAATATGGGGTTATACATAAGATAAATTCGATTGTAAATATTCATTAGAAAGCTAAAAAAATTTCCTACATAATGGTATTTTATTTGTAATTTTTAAACATCAAATAAGTTAATTTATTTATGACACAAAGATGATGCAGTAATTATCTTATTAATGAAATATTGACATAATTGATGTTATAAACACCAAACTAAATATAATTTGAGACTTTTTATGAATTCCACTAATTTTCTAGGTTACTATGACATATTAGTGTGGATTTAATCAACTTGGTTCGAACATATAATTCTGTTATGACTTTCACAAAAATCATGTATCAAATAGTGTCAAAATTGACACAAAATAGTTTTTAAATCAAATATTATATTATTAATTGTTATTTTATTCCTAAAAATCTAATGTTCGGCCAAATGACTTAGATAAGGATATATGTATTAATAATAAACAATTTGGGGTTCGTTTGGCATGTTATAGTAAGTTTATTAATCATATAGTGAAAGAAAACAAAAAGACACGGTAAAAGTTAAATTATTTAACTTAGAGTTAAATCTAATTGATAAGGTTTAAAATAATATCCAAACATGTCTAAATTTGATTGGTTGATGAGATTACAACCCTATCTCATCTAATCTTCGAATATGAGTCATTTTTGGAGGTTTTTAAGTGGGGTTAGATTTATTATAAATTAATATTTTTAAGAATTCCTAAGGTGCCCCTCTCCTCCCCTATAAAAGGACACCTCCTCCCCCTCCTCCTCACACCAATTTGAGCACTCAAGCTCGGCCAACCCCTGCCAAAATCTCTTCTCCACTTCCCTAGAAACATCATAGAGGTTCTGGTCTTCCTCAAAGACCAATTCTAGTGCCCTAAGAGGAGGTCTCAAAGAGGCACTTCAAAGAAGAGGTAATTACCGTTACCAATTCTTTCATCTTTATTTCTTCTTCCACTTCTTCTTCTTAGGTTGTTTCATTATGAAGTAATAACATCAGTATCACTCATATACTGATATGTTATTATAAGTATGAAACAATCCTATTTCACCATCTATCCATCCTACGGAAAAAGAAATCACCGCGCGTGCGTACGTACGGAATACCGTCTCCACGCCGTGGTGTAATCTATTTTCCACCACCACCTTACATGGATGGGTATAATGGTGTAAAGAATAACTATACATAGTTATTACAACATCATATTGATTCTGATATATTGTATAATCCACTCCAATTCAATTCAATATTTATAGAAATGATATCATCGCTCGTGCGTACGTACGGAATACCGTCTCCACGACGCGATGAGATTCATTCTCCATGTTAACCATTTAAGAATGATTATAATGTATATACAAGAAATAATAATGAAATATATGAAATTATAAAGCTACTGGATTTATGTATATATATACATATGTATGTCATCTACTTACTTCCATTTCAAGACAATAAGGAAAGAAAAACAGCGTTCATGCGTACGTACGGACTACCGTCTCCATGAACGGTGTTTTTCATTTTATTTATCTATCTATTATATATATATATATACTGAATATATATGATATATAAATCATATTTTATATTCTGGAAGTAATTAAATCATGATATAAGTAATAATGATGTCAAGAACAACAAGTCAAAACACCTACGATAAATGGAACGATTTTACCCAAAACGCTTCTTTAACATGGAATTTACAAAAGAACGGGTAATATAATGTCATAAGTGAACCATATATGATATCATAACAATGAATATGATTCTGTAATAAGTCAATGACATTATTTAAATCATTATACAGGAGGTTCGGACACATACGAAGCAAATTGGACCTAAGGTAAGGGAAATATCACAATCTCATTTTTATCCGAGATTGTTTATTCGTAAGTATTTACTGGGGTGTATTTTATCATCCAAATCCATGTTTCATCAATATTTAATATTACTTACATCCACCTAAAATTGTTTAAATCCATTTTTACCCTTCGGTGAGTTTTTGGTAAAGAATATGAAAGGAATCTTTTGTCGTTTTTTTTGTACGAGGTACTTTTTGACTTTTCCGACAAAAGTACGAAGAATGTTTTTTTTAACTTATACGGCACGAACGGATTTCTACTGTTTTATAAAGCCTTATTTTAATGAAGCTTCCTCTAAAAGATTTCATGACTGTTTTCAATAAAATCTCTTTCTTTTAAAATTGCATGATGTTTTGTGAAAAGAAATTGATTTTGAAGAAGAAAGGATATTTTCCTCAAGAATTCAATTCAAGTGTTTTATCAAAATTATTTTCCATCTAAGATAATAAAGAGTTCTGTTTCTATCCATATTTTTTACATTGGTTTGACTATGTTGTGATGAAATTATGTTTATGAATTCCTTTATCATATATGAATTGATTTATGATTTCATGATGTTTCAAGGATCCCATTTTTGTTACATGTGTTATGCGATGATGCATGTTTTATGATTATGTGGCACACATAAGAAAGGATTCATTATAAGATGGGTGGGACCTATATCTCCCTCCAATGCATTGGGTAATGATTTTATATCTCATGAGATAGACATGGCTGGAACGAAAGGTTATTTCGGTTCAGTGATACAGGACTGAAACGAGGAGTGAACTCGGTTCAGAAAGGGACTTTGTCCACTAAGATAGTCTTGGCAATGAGTCATGACTAACAAGAAATGATTTTCCATGATTATGTGTGCATGCCACAAAGTTTCAAGTTTTATGTTATGATTATGGGGATCTCATTCTCACTTCTATGATTTATCCCATGTTATGATATTATGAGCTCTTTTGCAGGTTAAGATTTCCAAAAAAGCTATGTTCTTTTGTATATGATGTGATTGATATTTCTTTTGTTTACCCTTACTGAGCATTTGAGCTCACCCTTTTATGTTTTCTTTTCCCCAGGATATAAAGAAAGGTTTATAGGTAAAAAAAAGGGAAGATCTTTATGGGAGATATTGAAGATCTTTCACCACGATTAGAAGATTACGTTCCGAGTTTCCAAAGACACTAAACTATTACGATCCTTGTGTGTGTGTTTTTGTTATGTACTAAGTATTCCGCAAAAGTAATGTAATGTCCATGTACGATAAGATACGGGTCTCTACAGGGAATGTGCTGTATAGTCAGTCAAAAGAACTCTCAAGTATCAGACATTTTGTGACCAGTAGTCAAGAAAAGAGTTATGGAGATCATAAATATTATTTGTATAATGTTGTGGCTGGGTCCTGAATTAAGATTCTGGATGTCACTAAGTATCTCATTAGGATGATAATCAAGCCACACATAGTTCTTGAAATACATTTTAACGTCATGCAGGAAGAAAGAATGGAAGATCTTAGTTTAGGGTCATAGAGCTCATACCATAGTGAGGGAGACACATCGTGCATTTGCTATAAATCTGATTCGAATAAAGACCAATGTGTTCCATATCACACCATGTGATCCCAAGGGACCAAAAGTAGAGTTTGGTGTTAGGCCCAAAGGCTCTGGGTTGGAATCAAGGAATGCTCAAGCATTCCTACGTATCCCATGAGGATGGGAATCAAGCTGCACGTAGTTCTTGAAATAACCTTTGTATAGATTTGGTTCATACATATGAGGGGTAAAGAAGACTTTATTTCAATTATGGATGGACTGAAGATTAAATACTTGGGTGTCACTACGTATCTCATAAGGATGAGAATCATGCCACACGTAGTTCTTGAAACATGACATGGTTGGAGACCATGTCAATGATGATTCATCTCGAGTGAGGGTATCAGGGATTGTTGCAGTTTATTTTCATACATGACAAAGTACAAATAGTTTAAGGTTATATGCATGGAACAATGCTATGTAGTTTAATGTCTTGCAGAAAGGAAAATGGGGAACTGTACAGTTTAACGTTATATAGCTAAGAAGATGGGACATACATAGTTTAACATCGTGTAGGACAAAAGTGAACTGATATGAATAAGACGGATGACAGGGGATTCACGGATCAACATCGTATGGGATGAAGGTGAATCGATGTGAAGAAAGTGGTTTCGGGCTTGAACATCAGGAGGTTGCCTACGTACCCATCCTAGGAGGCAAGGATCAAAGTCCACGTAGTTCAATTGAGAGGTATTTGGAAATCGGGGTGTACTTGAGGACAACGACCTGAAGATGATGTTGGGACTTAAGCGTGGTAAGCGGCCCAGAGAAGATTTCATGGTCGAAGCTTACTCCAAGCTCACGCTAGTCATGCTTGGTGTGAGAAACAAGAAGCAGCAACAGACCTGATGATCGTGTCGCGAAAGATGCGACCACAAAGGATGGTGTGGGGCTTATGCATGATTAGCTGCCTGGGGAACACATGGAAACAGAGTTTAAAAGACAATTATGCATGCGACGATCACAGTTTAACGCCATGTGTCATAGAATTGGGGTTCTTGGCAGTTTAATGTTCTGCAGCTCAGACGATGCACAGTTTAACGTCATGTTGGATGATAGAGGGACACAATTTAATATAATGTTGGACGATATAGGGGGGCTATGAGGTTTAATGTCCTGCATCAAGGACAAGGGGTGTATTTGTGTTACACAAAATAATTCTTCAAAAATCTTGCATTGGTTGGAGTTGTAATGAGTTCTCCATCCATTGAGATTAAAGAATAAGCTCCATTGGAGTAGACCCTATTTATTGAGTAAGGTATTTCCCACTTTGGCTCAAGCTTTGGAGGCTTCTTTCCCAGTATCATTGGGGTTCTGAGGACCAATACCAATTCTCCTTGAATGAATGAATGAATACGAACTTTTTTATTGAAATCTAATGCTATTCAATTCTGATAGAATTCTAAATGGTGCAATGTGCACAATATTTTTTCATCTAGTCATTCCAATTCATCCAATCTCTTTTGAGATTGTTCATCTGTAGATAACTAATCAAAAATGGTGACTCTAAGCGAAGGTAATTGGACTTCAATAGGCAAGACTGCTTCCATTCCATATACCAATGAATATGGAGTTGATCGTGTAGCAGTGCAGGTGGTAGTCTGATAATCCCATAGAGCATGAAAAAGTTTATCAGGCCATGACTTCTTATCTTTATCCACCATCTTTTGAAGTATGTTTTAAAGAGTATTATTGAAAGCCTCTACTTTACCATTGGCCACTGCATGATACTGAGATGAATGGTTGGATCTGATGTTGTATTCTTGATACAATTTTATTACCTTGGATGAACAAAATTTGGTGCCATTATCCATCAATATGGTATGAGGAACACCAAATCTAGTAATGATATTGGACTTGACAAAGCTAACAATGATTTTAGCACCGAATTCTTTGAGAGGTATTGCCTCTGCCCATTTGGAAAAGAAGTCAGTAGTAGTAAGAATATACTTAAACTGCTTAGCTGTAGCCGGAGGATAAGGTCCTACTACATCCATTACCCATATAGCAAATGGCAAGGATTATTTAGCCATATGAAGCAACTCCGGGGGTTGATGAATGAAGTTGGAACATAATTGGAAAGAATGACACTTCTTAGTGAAATCAACACAATATTGCATCATTGAAGGCCAAAAGTATCCAAGCCTTTGAATTTTACCAGACAGTCTAAGTCCAGACTGGTGAGCACCACAAACTCTTGCATGTACTTCATTCATGAAAACCATTGTCTCTTCACCATCAATACATATAAAGATAATTCCATCAAAACTTTTCTTGTAGTGAATTTTTTGGTGATCTGGGCTATCATAAAGAGTAAAATTGACCACACGTCGCCAGACTTGTTCTTTCCCAGCTCTATCAGGTGGGAGTGTTCCATTTTGAAGGTATTCCCTAATAGGTGCCATCCATCCTATAGTATGACCATATGGTTTAGAAATGGGACTGATTTAATTGATTTTCTCTATTCTTATTTGAACATAAGGTGAAACTATACGATGGTGGGAAATACTGATGATTGTTTTATCCTGATTTGGATCTGCCAGGGCTGTGGCTACATTAGCCAGTGCATCAGCTTGGACATTTTGTGATCGCAGGACATAAGAAAATGTCGGTTCTGAGGGAAATTCCTCCATTAACTCTTTGATGTAATCACACAAATGGATTAAATCTTCCTTTCTAATGGAATAATCCACATTTATTTGTTTTATTACCAAATATGAATCACCTTTTACCTTCAAGTGATTCACCTGTGCCTGAAGCGCCAATTCCAAGCCTGTGATGAGAGCTTAATATTCTGCTTCATTGTTTGTACTGCCTTCCAACAATAATAAGGAATAGGGTAGAACTGCATTTTCTGGGGAAATAAGTATGATTCCTAACCCAACTTTTTTGAATTTAGGATCTTCCATTTTCTTCCCTGTTGGACTTTTGGAGGCACCATCAAAGTAAATTTCCCATGTTTGAGGATTATCTTGAATAGAGAAGACTTAATCATCAGGAAGTTAAATATTTAAAGATGTATCTTCTACAGATGGGTGTTCAATAAGGAAATTGGACAAATATTGGCCCTTTATTTCCTTTTAAGACACATACTGGATATCAAACTACTGCAAAATAACTACCCACCTTTCCAGACATCCTATAAGAATTGGACGACTAAGGATAAATTTTAGCGGGTTATTGTGAGATACCCATTGGACCTCATGATGTTGAAGGTTGTGTCTCAGTTTATGAATTGCAAATATTAATTCTAGGCAGCACTTTTCAATACTTTAATATCGATTTTCTGCCTCAAGCATAGTTCGACTGAGATAGTAAAGGCTGTTTTCATTCCTAGCATCATTCTTTTGGGCAAGGAAGGCACCCAATAATCGCTCTAAAGCTGTCACATAGAGAATAAGTGGTCTTCCTTCAATAGGTGGCATTAATACCAGTGGAATCAAGAGATATTTCTTGAGTATATCGAATGCTTCTTGACATTCTTTAGTCCACTGGTAGGTGACTCCCTTATTCATTAATCTGGTGATGGGAAAACACTTTCCTGCCAAATTGGCAATGAAATGATAAATATAGGACAAGTGTCCTTGAAGTCCTCTTAATTCCTTCAAATTTCTAGGAGGTGACATGTCAAGGATTTATTTTGTCTTCTCAGGATCAACTTCGATACCACGATGGCGTACAACAAAGCTGAGAAATTTTACTAAGGTTACCCTGAAAGCACATTTGAAGGGGTTCATCTTCAAATTGTGTTGTCGAAGTTTGTTGAATATGATTTCTAGATCAGGAAATTGATAAGAACGTTGTCTGGATTTAACCACCAAATCATCCAAATAACACTCAACAAATTTCCCTAAAAATTATTTGAAGATATGGTGCATGGCACATTGATACGTTGCACCTGTATTCTTCAGAATAAAGGGCATTACCCGATAGAAAAACACACCTTGAGGATCTCTGAAGGCTGTATAATCCTCATCTTTTGGGGCCATTCATATTTGATTGTACCCAGAGTAACCATCCATAAAGGAAAGAGCTTTGTAGCCATCTGTTGCATCAATTAAGAGTTCTATGATCAGAACTGTAAAATCATCCTTGGAACAATGCTGATTAAGATCTCTGAAGTCAATGCAAACTCTAGTTTTCCATTATTCTTTTTTATAGGGACAATATTAGCCAGCCATTTGGGATATTGAACTTCTCTGATGAAGTTAGCCTTGATAAGATTATTAAATTCAGCTTCAATTTTGGAAGCATAAGTTGGGTGTGTTATTCTTGAGGCTCACTTGAATCCTCGATGTTCTTATGGAAAACCTAAATTATGAGTGGAAACATCAGGATCAAGACCTAGAATTTCTGTATAATTTCAAGAAAATACATCTCGATTTTGATTTAGAAATGAAGTATACATTTCTTGCTCTTCAAGAGTCATGGATGCACTAATTAAAGTGGGGAGTGGATCTTCTTTTGTACCCAGATTTATTTCTCTGAGTTCATCCACAGTGGTAGAGATACCCTCTTCAAATTCTGGAAGAGAATCCCTGAGATCTTCTTCTTCTTCTTCTTCAATATGTGTTACTTATTCTATTTCTACTTGCATAGTAGATGACGAAGCATAATTTCCATGGGCAGGATAGAAGTTAAAATTTGAACATCTTGAATAAGAGGCTGCCATTTCTGACTCTATTGATGATGAAGGGTCTTCCTAGGGTGATAGAGAGGAGATGATGGATTGAGAATCAACATCATTGTTTTCATTTAGTATTGCTATAACTTCTTCGGGTTTGGTTGATGAAGTATAGAATTACTAGATTTCAGTGGATGAAATGAAGACATCTCCATTTAAGCTTTCATCACTGCTTGGCGAATCAACAATTTCTCCCATGCTTTTTGGATTGATAGTCGTAATTGACATTATGGAAGTTTCCATAAGAGTGTTTGGATTTAAGTCTATCTTATTCATTTGACCGATAGACAACACATAAGATGTACTAACATGTATGAATGGGTTTACTGGAATCTTTTCCAAACCATTTGGAGCATTAATTTTGGTGACCTCCTTTGCCATGGATTTTTTCTTTCCCTCTATGTGATAAAATTGTGCTTCAATGTATTGAGATTCACACATTTTGAATGGGGCCTTGACACCATAAAATGTCCTAATTTGACCATTGAAACAATATTTGAGACATTGATGGTATTACAAAGGTACAGCTACATGTTGATGTAGCCAAGGTCTTCCAAGAAAAATGTTAAAGCCGGTGTCCTGACGAACAACCATGAAATCTGAATTAGACACAAGGTCTCCAAACTAAATTCTAAGTGTAATCTCACCTAGAGGTTCTTGTTAATTCTTATCATATCCTTGCAACATCAAAGTAGAAGGAGATAAATCAGATTCAGTGAGGCCCAATCGACGAAGTGTACGAATAAAAATGAGATTGACTCCTGAGCCATTATCAATGAAAGCTCGTCGGATGTATATGTCATTGACTTTTCCAGATGGATACAAAGGTATGATATTTCCATGTACAACATCATATTCATCTTAATCTGTAAAAGATATCACTGCATGAAATTCTTCAGAATCATTCTCTATATGGTAGGCCTCAGCCACAAAAATTTCAGTTTCAAATTCTTGAGGACTTGACAAAGCCTCAATAAGAACCTCCCAAAGATCTTTTGATAGATTCAAGGCATACAAAATTGATAAATTGGCCGGTACTTGGGAAAAATGTTTCAAGACATCATACTTTTGGTCCAAAGGTCTGCGTTTCCCATCATGAAAATGCGACTTTGCAGGTGTCTTGGAAGTTGATGCTTTATTAGTAGATGCATCCCATATCGGGGAAGGAATTGAAAAAACTCATGGATTCGGTAGACCAGACTCACCAGGTCTATCTATTTGCTAAGAGGAAGAAGGTGTAACCTCTAACTGTTCCTCCAAAATAACTGTGTCAGAACCGAATCTGTCATGTGTGGAAGAACTTTCTTGTTCCTGTTGAGCCCGATGGAGAGATTTTCCATGAGTTTCTTCTGAATATATAGTTCTAGCAGGGGTAGGATTGAAATAATGGTTTCTGTAATATCCACATCTTCCCCTGTATCCTAGAACTATATATCTTCCTCTAATTCCTCTATTAGATACAAGGAACTTAGGCTCATCATGATCGAAACTGTCATTGGCATAGAGATCCATTAAATAAATCATGTTAATAGAACCAAAAATCAATTATTCATCTGATGAAGATTCTGCCTGACGAACTAGTTCAGGCTGTGCCATTTGGTGGGGTGGTGCCTGTGCTTTTGAAGCAGATGGCATAAAATCTGCCAGAGTCAAAGTCAACTTGGGCTTTGACACGAGCTCGTCTTCTTCTGACTGCTCTTTTTTCTTCAAATTATGTCGCTTGTTTGAGGATTTTCCTTTTGATGAAGGGGGTTTTGATGTGTCAGAAATTGTGGAAGACACAATTGGTTGATTAAATTGTGTTCCTAAAATGACATGAGTTCGGTTGATCGTTTTACTGACCATCCAATCATCATATTTTTGCGCATTTTTACTTTTGACTTCATGCCACTCGCCTTCTTCCTCTGAATCAGTAGTAGTAACACATGCTACCTGTGATGAAGAACCTTTCAGTTTTACTTGTCCAGAGTCCACCATCTTTTTCAAGAGGTCTTTGAATACAAAAAAATCCTGAATGGGATGCCCCAACATCTGATGAAATGGGCAATAGTTGGGGAGGTCTTCATCTCCTTCCTTGTTCAGCATTTTAGGCCTTGACAACTGAACCAGATTGTTTTCCGGAGCCGAGATGAAGTAACCAGAAACTTGTTCATTTCGGAAATAATAATCTTTGTTCTTTAAATATTCAAACTATTTACGCTTTTAATCTCTTTGATCATCTTGATGAGGCTGCCGTTGTTGTTGATTCTCAGGAGGTGGATCCCTTAAATATGATAAAGATTTTGAAGTGGAAGCAGGTACAAGTGCTTGTTTAAGTGTAACTGTAGCAGCTTTTGCCTTTCCTATTCTCCTTCCTGGAACTGATGGAATTACACAAGTTTTAGCCTTAGTCTGTATAAGGGAGTCTTCTATCTGCTGAGCGATTGAAGTAAGGTATCGAAACCCTCCTGTGCATTTCACAGGGATCAATGGTGTGCGTAATTCATCATGTATATTTTCCACACAGATTGTCAAAAACTCTTCTTGAGGGAGTTCTAAACTCAAGGAATATTTTAATCCCTTCTAGCGAGTAATGAAATCCAAAACTCTTTCATTTTCCCTTTGTTTACAATTGGTAAGATAAAAAACTATCGTCTTTGGTAATGTTGATCTAAATTGAAGAAGGAACCTTTGACGAAGATCTTCCCACCCAGTAATTGACCGAGATTGCAAACTTGTATACCAGACAAAATAAAGTCCTTGTAATGACTTCACACAACACCAGAGCTTAATTTCTTATTGTTGTTGAGGAGTTCCCATCATAGGATCACAACGAGAAGCAAAATGTGTTAAGTGTTGTTCTGTATCTCCCGATCCATTAAAAATTGGGAATATGGTATTCAAAAAATTTTATGGGGGAGAAATTACATCCACCCATTCAGGGTAAGCTCTCTTTTTCGGTTGAACTTGTGCATGTTTTCCTTCCATAGCTTCCAACTGAGCTGTTAATGACTCAATGGTAGTCATTAATTTTTGAGAAACATCTGGTTGATCTTGGACCTGAGAAGGTGCAATAACTGGAGTTTGGATGAGTGTGGCGACTGGTGCTACCACTAATGGTAGTATTTCCGATTGTTGTTGTGTATGACCCATAGGATTGGACCTGTGAGGGCGTACTTGTAAAAGGGGATATTCTTGATCCATCCCAATGGATGGAACAAATTTCCTTGACTGATTAACTCCAGCATACTTAGGAGGAAGACTACCTTGAAGTATTTTTTCATTTAACCTTCTTAAATCCTTCATTTATTCTTCTTGTTGTGTGAACCTTTCCTATAATGAGAGTGATTGGACTTCTCCAGAGGTAGGGTGGGATGTAACCTGATTTTTACCCCTTTCCTTGGCATGTGCCTTTATAGAGTATGGAAGGGAATTACCAAAAGGAATGTATTGCCTCTGGGAAACCCTCTGACTTATGGTATGCACACCTCCTTCATTTGCTTCTGTGTGTACAAAATATGAAACATGAACTTCTTAATCTGATTCCTCTAAGTGAGCCTCATGTTCTGGGGGATTAGTGATAATGGTATTGATGACATTTATCGATGAATAATGCATTTCAGTCCTTATGTCAGAATTTCTGCGATACTGTCTTCTTCCATGTCCTTTATGAGACATTTCCTTTTGTTTGGTTGATCCCTCAGGAACTTCTTGATGAACTATAATTTGGAGGGAATTTCCTAATAATTAGGCTCTGCGTTCCTATTATTGATTCTTCCCTAATCGAGAGAAGACTGACTTTCACTAATGAAGAGATTGAGAATTTGAAAAAGTCCCCAGTCCAGTGGACTGGGGCTGTTTCTATTTTTTCTGTTCAACTCCTCTAATCCTATCTGTTGATCCTGAGGGTTGGATTAAAAGAGTCCCCAGCCTGGTAAGCTGAGGTGGCTCTTGAGCTGCTACATCTGAAACTTTCTTAAAAGCTCTCCTAATTTTGCGGATTTTAGTCCGGAAATTGGCTGGATGCATCATCCGACATCCAATCAAATCCCCTGGCTCAGATGACCATTGGATTGTTACTGACACCTCTATCACCTGATGATGTGCATGCTCTAAACAAGAAGCCTATTTAATATTCTCATTTTCTTGATGCAAGAGTAATTCAACAACTTGTTCTTTATATGTCTGACTTTGGGAAGAACTAGTTAAGGCCTGTTCTTGAGAAATCTTTTGATTACACACAAAACTAGTTATATATGGCTAGCCATGGGAAATAACATTTCATGATACCACTTTTGGCGGGCTTTGTTTACTGGAGAGCACAGTGAAATGAAATGCTCCATGAACACCCCATCCCCTGATATGAATTCCAAATGGGGTATTGGCAATTAACTGGCGCAACCTTTTTAATGCGCCAAGGAATGTATGCTGAAGGGATCTCTACTACTTTTCAACCTTTGGATGTCAGGAAACTGAGAGAGATGCCAAGTCAACTTGGAGTTGCAACCCTTATATTACCTTAACATGATTTTTATATTCATAATAAGATAATATTTTATCTTTTAAGTGAAAAAGAGTTTTTCATATGTTGAGAAAAATATCATGAATACAATCTTCTGTCAACGTTTCTGGAATATCATACTGAGAGTCAGCCAGAGGCCAAAACATGAATGGTACTTCACCTTTCACCAATTGTTTTCTCATATTCATTAATTCCTCTTTGTCATTTGATGAAGATTCTTCTACCTGATTGGACCACAGCTGGTTCTTCTTTGTTGCTTCATCAGATTCAACAATATTGGTAGAGAATTGATTTTTCGAATTAGAATATAAAAGACCCAGGGGTGGTTTGGAGAATGACCTACACCCTAGGCTATCTTCTAATTGAGAAAGTATTTCACCTGCTAGTGTTAAGGCATCAGATATGATTGGCTTCACATTTGCAAGTGCCTCAAGATAATAGGGCTTTCTCGTTACTACATTTTCCATTAAAGAATTTTCAAGACAATGTGAATTACTACTACGGAGAGGACTTTCG
The DNA here is from genome assembly GCA_963277665.1 of Viscum album. Taxonomy (NCBI): domain Eukaryota; kingdom Viridiplantae; phylum Streptophyta; class Magnoliopsida; order Santalales; family Viscaceae; genus Viscum; species Viscum album. Next base: position 989,633,321 of record OY728131.1, on the reverse strand, counting down.
TAGCTAAATTCATCATCGTGGGGAGGACCACCATGGTGGGTTACAACAAAAGATGAAACCTTTTTCTCCTTGGTCTTCTGGCCACACAGAGGGTTATCGTGGCTCTTATCTAAAGATGATACTTCTAGATTGACCGAATTGTCTTGAATCAAGCCTTCATGTGGAAGTGCCTGATTAAGACCTTTGGAATTATTTTTGTTATTTCTATAATTTGGAAATGAAAGAGTATAATATTGATCTGCAACAGATAATTTTCTGAGGGCTTTAAGAACTCCAGTATTGAGCAAGGCCTTATTGCATATTGGATCTTGATTTTTTAACTGTGATGGATGGGTCTTTTTCTTGGATGCCTTCTTACTCACTTTGGAAACCACTTGTTGGAGAAAGTGGTTATTATGGGTAGGTGTATGTTCCTGCTCAGGAGAAATGGTCAGGTTAGGCTGACTATCTCCATTTAAATCGGGTGCATGTGCCCGAATTGATTGTCTGTATGACATGGGGGAGTATGCCCCACAACCCTCCTGGACTGGAATAGAGGTGTGTATCTTCTCCAGGGTGACATGTTGATGAGTCAATCCACTGGTAGGGATATATTTATGTTTCTTTCCCAGATATGTTGCTGAAGTGGTTATAATGTTCTGATAGGTATCCAGAATATGGATAGATATTTTTTTATGCTCTTTCACCATTGTCAAAATGTGCTTGGTGACTTTAGCTACTGGAATGGGAATATACGTCCATTCCATGTTTGGAGTAGGTGTGTGTTCTTTCTCCTGTCCTCATTTTCCTGTCAGTGAATTTTGACAGTACTCATGTGTGGGGGAAGAAAGTTGTGTCTGCCTCCTGTTTGTCATTGGAACTTTCCAATTGACATCTCCAGGTGCTACCAAACGAGACTGTTGGTTAGCTTGATGGATTGCAGGTGTATGTACCTACTGATTGTTCTCCACAAAATATGATTGATGAACTTCCTTCAATATTGGAAGACGAGACTGCTGGCAGAATTGATGAGTGTAAGCAAGTATATGCGCCTGTTTACAGGTGGTCACCACATTTGGTTGGCAGGATTCTTTGGATAAAGTCAGAAGATCCTGCTGACTAGATGATGATTTATAAATAGGTGTATGTGCCTACCTATAGTACTCCGCCGGAATTTCCTGGCAGGATTGGTGTGTTACTTCCAGACGAGTCTGCTGGGCAGTGAAATTAGGACGGACGGGTGTATATGCCCGTTCGTTGTTTGCCATCAAGTTAGGTTGATGGACTTATTTGGAGTGGGAAGAGGTAAGAACCTATGACCTGTTGGACGAATTTCACCTCTGACGGTTCGTCTTGCGTGCTCGGGTCTAAGGAACCTAAGCCGAACACCTAGAGGTGATACCCTCATCATGTTGAGGGTGAACTATCGCACGAGTCTAGCGACGATTGTTGGTGGGAGTCCTCATGAAGGAATCCTATTTTCTTGAACCGAGGCCTTGAGTGACCTCTTCATTCACCTCCCTGTAATATGGGAGGGACTGGTTGTTGCGTTCTAGGGATAACGACTCGAAACGGTTAGAGACGGTGGTTGGCACTACCTGCTTCTTGACCACTAATCGTCGTAGTCCGGACAACCAGGGTGAGTTGTTAAATTGGAGGGCTTGTCAAGCGGCCTCTAGAGTAGGGATAGTACCGTGTTGACGGTATTACCTCACCAATGTATTCGATACCCATCATTGAAGATGCTGAGTAGGTGATATCATCCTCAAAGCAGATGAGGATCAAGCAGGATTAGTGGCCGAGGCATTCACAGGTGTGAACCTTAAAGAAGCCATTTTTTGTTGTAGAGAGATCTTGGAAAATAGTGCCTGTTTAATATAGCAGACATAATCAAGATAAGTTTGTCCATACTACATCTTTTGTATGAGAACATATGTTATTGATTGTTTGTTGGCCCCCATATTTAGTTTAATAGGGGCCTAACAAATAAGTAAAACATCATTTAACTTGGTTAAGGATTCACGTTGGGTTCACCATTTTTTGTTTTGTCTGGAAATGGGGATGACCTTGTTTGTTTAAGGTTCAAACTTTCCAATCAGTTTCTAATGGGTTTATTCATAGAACTGGAAACACCCAATAATTCTATATCCATTTGGACCTACCTTCCAAAGGAAGGTGCCCATTAGTTGTGGACCGATGAGGCTTAAGAATTTGCATTGGTCGAGAGGACGGGAGGTCAGGTTCATCACACCCTTTTTGGGGGAATTATTGCCTACTCTGGGACTCTATTATAGATTTTAGTTATGTTCACGAATCCTTATTAATTCACCAAGCATGAAAATGAGTTTTACTTTAGATTTGACAATCGATGATTGATATTTATGGGATTTATAGAATCTTTTATATGTATTTGAGGTTCTTCATTGATAGAGAATCATCCGTATGTATTAGAGATTCTTAGTCAATGGTATCCTTCAATATATTATATAGAAATCTCTTGGTCATTATGATGACCATACTAGTTTTAAATTCACTCAGTAGGGAACTTGAAGTTTATTGTCATTCATAAAGACATAGATTGTTTTAGAGTTGGGATCGTACCCTCAAATGGGATACCTATGTATCCTCAGAAAAAAGGAGTCAAAACCCATGTAGTTCGATAAGAAGGATATATTTTAGCATCATATGGGATGAAAAAGAATTAATTAATGATGGGATTTAACCTTATAAAGGATTCCTACGTACTCTACTTTTAAGGAAGAGATCAAAGTCCACGTAGTTCGGGTGAAGAAATGTGGGGCTTATGCGTGGTTAATGGCCCAAAAAGAGATTTCGTGATTACTTTTACCCTCTAAGCTCATGTGAGTCATGATCGGTGTGAGAAAAAAGAGGTATCAGTAAACTTGAAGATAGTGCCACAAAATATACAGTTATGAGAAATGATGCGGGGCTTACGTATGAATGACTGCCTAAGTAGATGAAGACCAGGACTTACTTCAGGAAAGAAGCCCAGGAGTAGGGTCCATAAAGGTATTTGTACTTTATAGAGATTTAGATTTTTAACCTGGGGCTTACTCCTGAGAAGGAGGCCCAAATTAAAAGGGACTTATGATTGGGGATTATTCCTGAGAAGGAGGCCCAAATCAGAAGAATTTAAGATTGGAGCTTACTCCTGATGAGGATGCCCAATGTTAAAGGAAACTATGACTAGGGATTACTCCTGAGAAGGAGTCCCAGGTTAAGGGGACTTGTAACATAGGGATTACTCTTGAGAAGGAATCCCAAATTAATGGAAATTATGACTGGGGATTACTCCTGAGAAGGAGGCCCCGGTTAAGGGGACTTGTAACTTGGGGATTACTCCTGAGAAGGAAGCCCAAATTAAAGGAATTTATGACTGGGGATTACTCCTGAGAAGGAGGCCCAGGTTAAGAGGACTTGTAACTTGGGGCTTACTCCTGATAAGGATACCCAAATTAATGGAAATTATGACTGGGGCTTACTCCTGAGAAGGAGGCCCAAACCAAGGGAACTTGGGGGTTACTTCTGAAGAGGATTCCCTAAATCAAAATATCTTCTCATCTTAAAGGATTAGGTTATATAGAGGAAACCTATAACTGTGGTGACATAAAGCTTGTAAGTCACAAGGTTTTGGGAGAGGTTCTCATAGAATTCCTTTCATATAAGGAATACAATAAAGGAACCATGCCATAAATGGCTTTGAAAAGGGGTTCGAGGGCTAATATCATGAAGAGGAGAGGTGAATGGGAGAGAGGCACACAAATGAAGTTGGCGTGTAAGTGTAGTTCGCACAAATCATTTGGCACACAAATCTTGGATGCGCAAGTGTACTTGCACGGCATGAGTTCACCTGGGTGATGAAGGATCTATAGGGTAATACTTGGGCAAGACTTAACTCAATCCTTTAGTAATATCCTAAGATGTTTCCAAAAGGACAGCGCACAAGTTTCATCAAAAGGATAGGGCATCGCGCAAGTGTTTCCACTTTTAAGATGGTATGGACACTTAGGAATGCAAGTGTTGATGAATTCTAAACACTTAGGCCTTATCCTACTCCTTCAAGTCTTACATTCTAGGTAAAAAGTTACCTTAGAAGTTTTCGGAAGAGTTGAGTTGAAGACTTGGGCGACCAGAGCTTGAATTTGAAATTTGGAAAATCCTTCCTTGAAATGGGGGGCACACAAGGGCTATTTATAGGCCACCATGCACCTTGGGTGAAAAATCAGATAGGGCGCGTAAGTGAGCTGCACGACCCAAAAGTGGCGCTCAAGTGACTTTCATGCCTCACTCTAAATGAGCTCCTAGTCTATGCCTTCGTCATTTTTTTTGATGTTTCTTCATAGGGTGACCCTCTTTGTGCTTAAGGTATTCCTTTTTTCCATTAGTTTGGACTCTGTGATGGAAATGAGCATTAAAAATTATAAATATTTAATCCATTTTTTTAAATTCAAATCTTATAAGTGGAATAATTTAATTTAAAATTAAACCTGCCAGCATAGTGAAAAAGTGTTTTCCCAAAGAAAAGTTTTATTTAGTAGAAAATATTATAATATAAAAATTAAAATTGAAATTAATTATAATTACCTAAATTTAATTAATAAAAATATAATTGAATTAATTTATTTTTTAACCTTTTAAATGTTTTTAACATTTTAAATTCTTTAAATGAAAATGCAGTTTTCAATAAAAATCATTCATTCTCACTATTCATTGAAATTTAATATTTTTAGAAAATTATCAAAAATTCAATCTAAGATAATTTTTAAATTTTTATTTAAAAAATTAAGTCCATTTTTTCAAAGAAAATTTTTAAAATTGGTAAAATATCATTTAAAATAAGTTAAAAAAATGTAATGAAACTGTTATTTAGGAAAATACAGTTTTAAGCATAAAATTGTGTTTATTCATATCTCATTCCTAGTAAAATATTAGATGAATGAATTTTTTTTTGGCTGAATATATAATATATATATATTTAATTAAAATAATTCTACAATAGTGATTATTTTAATTTATTAGGATAAAAACACACCACACTCATAAAAACAGTTTTAAAAAAAAATCTTTTACTTTCAAATGATTTTTTATGTTAATTCATAATCATTCGATAACCAATGAATTTATTTTATACATGTGTAAACCACATAGTTTTTATAATTTAGTTAGTTCTATTCATACCACCAATTTAACAACAAGGTCGTAACAATATACAGTTCATTTAGATGGTTTCATGTATCACAAGTTATCGAAGAGATTAAATTTAAAGAATTGTGCCATAAAATATTAGAGTGTTACATCTTGAGTAGTATTATTGTATCATGATAAAAACATTCTCATGAGGCATAAAATGAGTTTTGTGTACTAGATAACCCATGAACTATACCACATGTAATGTGATACACTATGTCTTTGGTATACTAGGGGTGTATGTTTTATATTTTGATTTCCACATACTCGAGGTTGGTGAGATACCTAGTATAAGATCTTTCATATTTTGTGTAACATCCTAAGATGGATATACTAAATGACACTCAATCAGGTCTTATAAAAGACTTCAGGTGCACCACCATGCATGTTATATGCTTTCTACTAACTACAAGGTCCTAATATAGTTTTGGGTAGACATGTTACCTCTAAATAAATCCCAATGGTCATGCTCGAATCTACAAAAAATTCATTATGATCCATCAATATAATAGACATCAAAAAAAACTATAGACATAAAATAGGGATCCAATAGGGTCCCCATAGTCTAAAATAGAAAGAATTAAACTATTTTTATGATTCATCAAAATATAATAGAGTAATAGGAGCAAATAAACAAATAAAACATGCATAATATAAATGAATGACACATTGGCCAGTATATACTGAATGATAACTAAAAATAAACACACGACCTCAAACCTGACTCACATAATCCAACCTACCAAATTCTTGTCCTCCATGACCTTCCATCCATGCACCACATTTCCATCTCCAATCAATACCTATTTCCTAAGAAAAGATAGGTTGGTCTACCCACTTACATCGAAACCCATGTTGTGTACATGGGTAAGGGGTGAATCCAATGAAGTAGTGGGAATACCAATGACACTAATCAATAATTTGATAAAGTATATGTTCATAAAATACATATAATAAGGTGAATTCTTGTTCATGCAACACACCCACCCAAAAAAATAACACACAATTCATATATAATCATACAAGTCAGGTCATCGTGTGCTAACTTTCCCACCATGACACCAGGCCATACCTACTTCGGCTCTATATTGGAAAAAGATGAACAAATCCAAAACTATACCATAGGAGACTAGGTAGGGTGTAAAACCAAGTCATTAACCCATACCTTAAGATGTAGGGTAGGTCATAATTCCATATCAGATCACATACCAAGCTTCTGACCATCCCTCCTCACTCATGGGTGGATACATCACCAATTGACAACAACTTTCTCACTCAATGTAGATTAATCCATACATAAACCATATAACATCATAACTCAGACCCCATATCACTCATGGTGCTCCCATCATCCAATACCATATCCTAGGTTCATTCATATCACCTATGATTGACCAAACATCATTCCATTAGGCCCAACCATCTCACCCATGGATGGCCCATCACACTCCTGCAAACCATCTCACTCATGGAGGGACCAACTTTCACATATAATAAGGAATCCATATTATAGTAGTCCCACAATTAGTATCTCACTCATGGGTAGGTAATGCCTTAGGAACCACCCCATACCAAAATCCATTACCCATTATAAGCATATAGTTAGCACACATAAAAAAAACACATTGGGCATAATGCCCATCTCATAATCTCACTAACTCACTAGTAGCGTACTAGTCACTCAGGACTTAGATTCATGTATTAACCAATATCAACCCTCAAAGGGTTTGATCAAATAAATTTGGTCCAACCAATAATTTTGATACCAAAATAAATATTCTCAAAGGGCTACACAGACAACACACATCATCATGCATCACATAAACAATAGTCAATCACAAATGGTAAGCATAATAAGCACAAAAGATTTTGAAAATAAGGAATCTTACTCATGAGGTCAAATAGACCAAAAATATATTAATAAAGACCTTTGGGGTTTCCTCTAAAACTAAGTAAAAACCCTCTTCAAAACCATTTAAATAGAAACCATGGGAAATCTCACCCACACTAGGTACTTGGCCAAAACCCATCATACATTCCTTAGAAAAACCCTTCCTTGTTTTGAAATCCCATTTCAAAACCCACTTATCAAATCACCCATTTTATATTAAAATTTAAATTTCAATATAAACTTCCTTTTAAAATAATATTTTAAAAATGAAGCCTCTTATTATTAAAAAACTACTCACACCACCAAGTAAATCCACAAGGAAGTCTAATGGTACTCATTCTACTAGAGTGTCACCATCAAACTATTTATCAAGCTATGTGGTCCATGTTAATTTTTAGGTATATGTGAGTTCATAATAACATTTTAAGAAACTAAAAAGTCATACAACATGCAGGTAGACAATACTAGTGATTGAACACAAACATAAAATCACCAATTAACCAAGATACTCAAATAAAGCTATGTCCACCTACATCAAATGATTGTGCATAATTCTATTCTGATCTTGTAACGACCTTCACTGAGTCTAAGAGAACCTATATCATCAACAAACACCATAAAATTAATAAATTAAACAATTAAAAAAAAAACTCATCATAATCAAAACCAAACTCACTTAGAAACCTTAGGAATCTGAATCCATCATAAATGGGATATAATCCACTCTCGACACACACCTGAACCTAAGACATGAGAAAACCAATAATTAAAACACTAATTCAACATCCAATTCAACCAAAATTCATTATAATGCCTAAATAAAATCACTGAACACCATAACTTACATAAAATAATGAACAACATCTTGACTTTGTCATCCCATGACATCCTTTATGAGACACACATGAAAGCCCCATCAAGTGCGGTGATTTTTCCATGATTTAATGAAATCTTCTTTCTAAACCCTATCAAAACGATTGAAAAATTAAAATAAGGTATCAAGGAAGAATAAGGAAGAGAAGAGAGAGGGGGGGATACCTTGAATCAACATGATAAAGCTCCTACAAATGATCCAGATCAATAGGGGAAAGAAGAAGAGAAAAGGAGAGCCAAAGGAGCTCCCCATTTCATTTGAGTGGACAAAACCAAAGTAATCCAAGGGATTTATAAAATAATAATACCAAAAAAATACCAAAAGTATCTTAAAAAAGAATGATGCCTGAAGTGGCTCATGGAAAAAACAATGGTTCACACATTGATCATTTCTTAGGAATTGGGAGCCTCCCCCTACCGCAGATACTTTTACAATGTGAACACCCTGTTCATACTGTATTGGGTTCTGGATATAGACCCATTATGCCAGATTCCTCATTTTCATTCTGAAGGCACCGTGAGAAGGTTATTCACAACATGAATGACCCTTAATGCCATGAATGGCATGTTGTTACTATTTTCCAGTAGCCAGACCTCTCAACCACTGCTCTGACATCTTCTAAAACCCCCAAAGCTTCCACCAATCTTAAAACTAGGTCTAAAAACACTGTTTAAAGATGTAAATCACTCAAAATACCAATACAAGACCTGATTCTCAAAAAGAACCCCTCAAAAACCAAAAAATAAAATTCCTTCAGGAATTCACAACCTGTAATGGTACAAGTCATCACAAAATCCCCAACATAATTTTTCTCATCCCTAAGAAGCTATGATAGTGTCCAGAACATGTACTCTATCTTACCCCAATCACTAGTTCAAGATTAAATCACTACATTTCACATACGAATATCCAACATACTTCCACTGTGAAACTACAAACACTAATCCTAAATACAAAAAATTATCCTCCCACAATTTGTTTCAATCCTTGAACCACCTCAACCACATCCTGAATGATACTCCCAATGTTGTTTCCATCTCACCGCATCCAATTATTCACAAAACCACAAGTCGATACTCCCTTGGAAAAATTCTCTATAAAACACTCATCCTTACCCACTAAATCATCATCAATTTCTCAACCACATTGCCATAATAATCGGAGGCATCACACAAATTTTCAATGCCCACACCTAAGCCTGAACTCAACCATCGATGCAATTATACAGTTTTTCCTCGAATAACTTCCTCTAGCATCATACTCCAATATGAAAACTGACGCACCTATAATTTGAATCACCCTTGGATCACACTACTTCTATACCAATCCCATTTCCAACATAAGTAATCCATATGATAAAACACACAAATCCCCAAATCTGGTACACTATTGGAAATACATCTTTTTTGCGACGGGTGATTGACTCGTTGCAAATAGTCCGTCGATAGAGAATATTTGCGATGGGAACCATATCCCATCACAAATAGTGGATAAAAATTAGTATTTTTTATGGGAATATCTTTTGGTCGCAAATACCTTTGGAACACGGTGCACACTTTACCATGGGAAGACTATTTGCGACGGGGATATAACCCCGTCACAAATACCATCCTATCTTTTTTTTATTTGAATTGGGAGTTCACTCTCGTCATAAATAAATTGTTGGAAGGAAAGTATTTGCGATGAGACCCATCAGAAACACTTTCCTTCATTTTAAGTTATTTGTGACAGAATTTTCTCGCATCACAAATACTATTTTTTACCACCGTCATAATTAATAACGGTGGTACTATTTTTGATGAGTCCCATCGCAAATAATATTATTTATGATGGGATTCCCATCACAAATGATCTAACCTATATATACCGCCATGAATTTTTCCATTCCCTTCTTCTCAGAACTGCTCTCCCCTTTTCTACTCATATTTTCCTCTTTAAACTTTTCAAAGTTTTAAACTTTACAGGGGAGCAACTTTCAAGATTTGCATCCTTTGAAAGATTTAATTTTAAGGTATTTATTTAATGTATTAATTTTTTATTTTATTTAATTTATTTTATATTAGTAATTATTATTATTAATTAGCAGTAATTAGATTTAATTAGAACTAGTTATTTTTATTTTGCATTAATTTTTTTTATAGAAATACTTATTTTTAATTTGTAGCATTGTTTTTAATTAAAAGTAAATAGTTTTAATTTGTAATAATTTGTTTTAATTATTTGTAATTAGTAATAATTAGTGTAGTTACTAATAATTGGCTATAATTAGTAATAATTAGTGGTAATTAGTAATAATTAGTGGTAATTATTAATAATTAGTAATAATATAGTAAAAATTGGTAATAAATTATTATAAAATAAAAAATTAGTAAATTGATATAAATTATTATAAATTAATATCATTTTTTGTAAATTTATAAAAAAATAAAACATATAAAATTTGTATAAATTAATAAAAATAGTAAATTAGTAATAAATTATTATAAATTAAAAAATAGTAAATTGATATTATTTATAATAACTTGATATAAAATAATATTAATTTTTAATTTGATATAATTTACAATAAATTGATATAAAATAGTAAAAATTATTATTAATTATTATAAATTATTATAAAATTATAAAAAATTTAAAAAAAATTAATTATGTATAATTTGTATTAATTAGTAATAATCAGTAATAATTCGTAAAAATTAGTAAAAATTAGTGGTAATTAGTAAAAATTAGAAGTAATTAGTATAAAATTGTAATAATTAGTGGAAATTAGTAATAATTTGTGGAAATTAGTAATAATTAGTAATAAATTGAAAAATTTGTATTACATTGTTATAAACGAGTGAAAATTTGTGGTAATTAGTAAAAATTAGTAAAAATTAGTAAAAAATATTAAAATTTTGTTATAATTTAATAAAAATTAATAAATTGATAAAATTGACAATAAATTCATATAAATTGGTATCGATTTTTAATTTGATATAATTTTCAGAAAATTGATATGAATTAGTATAATTTATTATAAATTACTATGAAATAATATAAATTGTTATAAATTATATTAAATTGATATAAAATAGTATAAATTTATAATTTGATATAATTTACAAAAAGTTGATATAAAATAGTATAAATTAGTATAATTAGTATTAATTAGTAATAATTTGTAATAATTAAAAAAAATTAGTAAAAAATAGTGGTAATTAGAAAAAATTAGTGGTAATTAGTAAAAAATTGAAATAATAAGTGGTAATTAGTAATAATTAGTGATAATTTGTAATAATTAGTGGTAATTAATAATAATTAGTAATAAATTGTAAAATTGTTAATAAATTGTTATGAACTAATAAAAATTAGTAAAAATTAGTGGTAATGATTAATAATGAGTAAAAACTAGTAATAATTTGTAAAAATTAGTAACAATTAGTAAAAATTTGTAAAAATTAGTAAAAATTAGTAAAAATTAGTAATAATTAGTAATAATTGTTATTAATTAATAACAATTAATAAATTGATAGAATTAATATTAAATTGATTTAAAATAGTATAAATTTATAATTTGATATAATTTACAGTAAATTGACATAAATTAGTATAATTTATTATAAATTATTATGAAATAATATAAATTCTTATAAATTACAATAAATAGATATAAAATAGGATAAATTTTTAATTTGATATAATTTAAAATAAATTTATATAAAATATTATAAATTATTTAAATTAATAAAAAATAATTACAAATTTAAAAAATTTAAATTAGTATAATTATTATTAATTAGTAATTATTAGTAATAGTTTGTAATAATTAGTAAAAATTAGTGGTAATTAGTAAAAGTTTGTGGTAATTAGTAAAAATTAGTGGTAATTAGTAATAATTAGTGGTAATTAGTAATAATTAGTGGTAATTAGTAATAATTAGTGGTAATTAGTAAAAATTAGTAATAAATTGTTATGAACTAGTAAAAATTAGTGTTAATTAGTAATAATTAGTAATAATTATTAATAATTAGTAAAAAATAGTAAAAAATTGTTATTAATTAATAAAACTTAATAAATTGATAAAATCAAAAATAAATTGATATAAAATAGTATAAATTTTTAGTTTGATATAATTTATAGTAAATTGATATAAATTATTATAATTTATTATACATTTCTATGAAATAATATAAATTGTTATAAATTACTAGAAATGTGGAAATGAAATAGGTCGTCAACTTTTAGGTAATGAGTAATGATGAATTTGGTTGTGGTTGACCCAAATTGGTCATTTATTAGGGCCTAAAAGTTAAAAATTCTATCATTTAAATGTTTTTAGTAATTTTTATTATATTCTATTACTTTATATTAAATTATAGTTAAAATTAGTGTTAATTACTAAAAAATAGTGACAATTACAAAATATTAGTGATAATTTGCAAAAAAATAAGTGGGGAAGGAAAATGTGATGCATTGATGGAAGAAACAACAACAATAGAAGGAGATGCATCAATGACATGACATGGTTGGCATATATTGGTTCAATGAAAAATTTGGACATCATTGGTATAAATTGGTTTCATCACCTGAATATTGTAAAATCTATGATTTATACATTTTTAGTAAATCATAGAATTTCCAATCTTCAGGTGATTAGAAATGACTAATTTGTGTCATCCATGTTCAAATTTTTCATTAGGTCTCCAGAATCAAGGTAGAAAGAACGTGATGCGTTGATGGTAGCAATAGGTGGAGGAGGAGGAGATGCGTCGATGATATGAAATGGTTGGCATAAGTTGGAGAAATGAAAAATTTAGACATGGTTAGCATTAATTGGTTTTATCACATGAATATCGTAAAATATATAATTTACACCTTTTCTGTAAATCATAGAATTTTCAATCTTTAGGTGATTATAAATAACCAATTTGTGCCAACCATGTCCAAATTTTTCATTAGGTTACCAGAACTAGGGCAGGCGGGATGTGATGCATCGAAGGAAGAATTAGTAGGAGGAGGAGGAGATGTATCGATGACATGGGAAATAGTATGATATGATGATAGAGTAAATGTGATAGTTTTTTTAAATTTGAAATATTTCATTTTAATTAGTAAAAATTAGTGATAAATTAGTAAACATTAGAGATAAATTAGTAAATATTAATGGAAAATCACTATAATTATTAAAAATTAGTGGTAATTATAAAAAAAGAAAAAATTAGCGATAATTAGTAAAGATTAGTAAAATTGAATATTAAATAACTATAATTAGTATAAAGTAATGATAATTAGTAAAAATCAGCAGTAATTAGTAAAAACTGGTGGTAAATAGATAAATTAGACAATATTTATAAGTAAATTATAATTTTTTAATTTACTAATATTTTTTATATCTTCTTTATGTTATATCAAATTATTCAAAAAAAAATTATTTATTTTATATTTTTTAGAGAAATATGGAACAAGGAAGTTGAAAACACTCTTTATTACATGATCAAAATTGTATAAATAATCATAGGAATCCAAAAATTTCTGGAATAGATCCTATATATATTGAGGGTGATGAAGATTTTTTTATCATTTAAATCATGAAAACAAGAATTTTTTTCAGAAGGGATAATTAAGTGTCCATGTAAAAAAAATTATCTAAAGAGGTTTTACACATTTGAAAATGTTGGGGGTCATCTATTGTGTTTTGGTTTTCGAACAAATTATATTTTTTGGTATCAACATGGTGAATGTAGTTCCAGAGAAGATACTAATAATTTGGTTCTAGATCTATCATGATTTCAAAATTTAGTACATGATGTGTTTGATCCCTCTTTTCAATAAACTGAAACTCAAGATGATATTGATTTAACCCCTGAGTTAGAACCATCTAAATTTTATGAGTTCTTGAATTCTATAGAAGATTCATTATATCCTAGTTGTAATATAATAAAATTTGTAGAGGTTGAAAATTTTATGGCTATTAAATCAGATAATGGAATATAAAATAGCTTCTTTGATCATGTATTCTCTTTGGTTAAAGCACTATTACCTAAAGGAAATGCATTTCTCAAAAATTTCTATGAGAACAAGAGGCCGATTCATAATTTTGATCTTGGTTATTAGAAGATTCATGAATGTTAAAATGATTTCATCTTATATTATGGTGAATATGAGTCATTGGTTAGTTATCCTACATGTATAAAATCAAGGTATAAAGAAGCTAGACTTGGGAAGTATGGATTTATTCATATAAAACAGTTGAGGTATTTCTTGCTTACAACCATATTCTAGTGTTTATTTATGTCTTAGAACATATCGTCATTGATGTCATGGCACAAAAAAAATATTTCAAATAGTAAAATCTTAAATCTTCCTTGTGATGGTGATTCATGGAAAATTTTTGACCAAGTATATTCGTATTTTTCTTCAGAATCCTGAAAAATGTGATTGAGTATTTTTACTGATGGTTTCTTTCCATTCGGTTCTTATGATAGTCAATATTCTTATTAGCCTGTCTTTATTAGTCTATAGAATTTACCTCCTTAGATGTTAATGAATAATCCATATATATTTTTGTCCTTATTAATTCTAGGAAATCCAAAAAAATATTGTTTTTTATTTGAAGTCACTGATTGATGAGTTAAATTTATCTTGGAGCAATGGTGTAAGTACATATGATGTTGTTTCAAAACAAAATTTCCTAATGAAAACTATATTAATGTGGAAAATTAGTGACTTCTTAGAATATGGTATGTTAACTGGATAGAGTACCCATGATCCAAAATCATGTCTGTACTATATGAGTGACAGAAAAGTGTTTATGCTCAGTAATGGAAGAAAACCTTATTTTATGACTAATATTAAAGTTTTCTTCCTACCAATCATCCTTTTAGAAGGAACATATATCATTTTAGAAAAGGAAAAATTGGAATAGATGGACATACAACAATGATCTCATGTATTGTTTTAAAATCCATTATCTCTTCATTACCAAATATTAACTTTAAACCAACTATAAACGAACAAAAAATAGATGGCTTTGGGAAAACACAATTAGATTAAACGATGCATTTTTTGGGATCTTCCATATCAGCCTAATTTTTTAGTCTGTCACATATTGGATCTCATGCATATTGAGAATAACTGTTTTGATAATATATTTTATACAGGTTTGGACACACCTAGAAAGAACAAAGATAACGTAAAGGAACAATTAGATCTTTCCCAAATTTATAGGCAACCATAACTTAAAATGTTTTAAAATGAAAGATCACATAAGTTAATTAATCCAATATCAACTTATATAAAAAAACCATTTATTATTTTATTGGTGGATTACAAATTTGAGGCTTCCAGATGGTAATGTTTCCAATTTGTCTAGATGTATCATAAATGGTTATATTACTGGATTAAAAAGTTATGACTGTCATGTTATAATGGAAAGACTTATACCAATTAAATTTATAGGGTTATTGAATTCTATGATTTGGGATGATCTACTAGAAATATCATATTTTTTCTGAGACATTTTTGTGGTGAAAACATACTACGATGCACTAAGAAGACTGCAAGACGATGTTGTTTTAATTTTATGTAAATTGGAAAAAAAATCTGCTGGATTTGTTTGATTCAATGGAACATTTTATATTACATTTTTTGCATGAATAAAAGTGTAGAGGGCCGGTACAGCTTCTATGGATATACCCATATGAGAGATGCATGAAGAAATTTAAGAAAAAGGTATGTAACAAAGCATCGCTTGAAGGATCAATTGAAGAAGTTTATTTTGATAAGGAAATTTCTTTTTTATGATCTCATTATTTTCAATATGAATATCTATCAAAACATAACTTATTGATCTGTAATGAGGAAAATTTTTATGATGAAATGAACAATCAATTATGATTTTTTAATCATCCCAAACTTGGCTTTGGTAGAGTTCATGAATAATGGATTTCATATTATGGACATCATAGGTTTCATACATATGTTCTACTAAACTGTGAAGAAATGAAACGATTTTTACAATGAGTGATACTATCACTTATTTAAATTTTTTTAGTAAATTAATAATATTTTATTTGTAGGTTATATGATAATCATATCAATAAATAGTTTTGACAAATTATAATAGATTTTCTTGAAGAACATCAGTAAAATAATTTTTCCTACTAGTTTCAAAAATTGGTAAAGTAAATTGTTTATGGTTTGAAATATAAAATCAATTTATTAATTGTTATATTGATATTTTTTTTTCAAATTTTCTGGTATATTAACATGATTATAAATTGATAATTGATTGTATGTATTGGGTAACCCACTATCCAAAATAGTTAAATATTATAATGAATATGTGGGGAATGGTTTTTTATTTTATACACATGTATACGGTGAATAGAAAAACAATTAATAGTGGTGTCTACATGAAATGATAACATTATAGAGAAAGTAAAGTTGAATTTTATGGCTTGTTGGAAGAAATAATTGAACTGTGTTATCTGGGAAATAATTATGTAAAGATGTTTAAATGTCATTGATTGAATACTGATAAGGGTTATATGTTTGTCCATGCCATGGAATCATTGATATTAAATATAAAATCCTTCTTTTAGTAAATGAACCATTTTATTGGATCATCAGACACATAAAATTTATTATGAAAATTATTATGCTACTTAAAGAGAGTTAAGTGATTTGTGGAGCATAATAAAAATAAAATCTCATGAAAATCAGTTTATCCAAAGCGAATGTGGTTCCAATGAAGTGCATGAAATTGAAAATTTTCATGAAACAACTTCAAATTCATCTTTTCCATAAAGTGGCATGGATATCGATGATGAAACCCCACAGTTATGGGTTGATAGTGGCGATGATGTTATTGATGTAACAAATGAATTTGAAATAGCAAGAGATGATGCAGATGAAAGTCCTATAGAAATTGATGATTCTGAGGTGGAATATGAAGATATTGACACCTTCATATATAAATATGTGTAAAAATATGGAGAATTACACAACTACTTTTTGGTTATAGTATATATATATATGTAATACTACTCTTCAATTATTTTCTAACAACTTTTTTTTCATGTTTCAGATGGATGATGAGACCTATAATGACATCTTTCGTGACCTCCATGAGGTTGTACTACCTGGTGATGAGCCTGGTGATATGTCATCAGACCCTCAGGTTCCTATAATATCCTCTTTTTCTCATAGGTATTAGGGTATTGCGATATTTATAATTCTTGACACTATTCTCGAGCGACGACCACATCTTAACATTGATCCACCCATGCATAGGTATGTTCAGTTGTGTATTTTAGTTAGTTTTCATTACTTTTCATTAATTTATTTATATACTAATTTTTTGATTATTTTTGTTATTTTTTTCACAGATTTTCACATATAGTTGTTGGGTAGGGGAGTGCTATTTTGAGAATATATTTTTCTAAGGCATGGGTGATGTGGGATAAGCTTCCCATTGATGTTTTCCAGTGCATGTTTGATTACAAGATAGTACATAAATAAATAATATTTATTTTGAAATTTATTTAATTATTAAATTTATATTATTAAAAAATATATGGTTTATGGTATATCATTGATTATAGCATTCTATGTTCTATCAGGGAGGCCTGGGAGGTGTGTATGTATGAGCATTATTGTCCGTTTTTGTACAATTTTAGGAGGATAGCCATGAAGAAGGCATGAATCACCAATCTTGATCAATCTTATTGTTCCTATAAACCTAATTATATATAATCTTAGGTTGGTATGGATTATGTTAATACTAGATGTGAGATATTTTTTAGAGGAGAATGTCATTAGTTCAGCAGAACTAAGGGAGGTAGGAGGTGATGCATCATGCTGGTAGTCATACATTCAGTACGCATCAATGACATATGGTAAATAATTTTTTTAAAATAATTTATATAATTTTCAATGTAAATTTTTTATTTTATACTCATATGAGAATTTGAACATCCTGATATTATGAATTTCAACGTCTATAAGAGAATTTATAATGATCCTGTCATTGGAGAGATTACAGGTGGTCGCTAGCATCATATTGTGGTCAGTATAATTTTTTTAACTTTAAAAATTAATTGAAACTAATAATTTAACTATTCAAATTTAAAATTGTAATTGAAGGAGTCATATGAGGCCATGAATTCTCAAACATAGGATGAGAGTCAGGATGAGATTGAGAGTCAGACCATTGGTATGGCAGGATTCGATGATGCAGTATGGATGCAGGCGATGTAGTTTGCTTTTGAGAAGGGCTGAGTGGTTAGTATCAGTTCTTAACTAACACCTGATATTTTTTATGGTATTACTACATGGTCAATGTCCAACTCAAGGGGATACCATGGAGAGTCATCATCATCAGTCTCACAGTATGAGGAGCAGTTTTGGGATCAGAGTGAGGTTATTATGGCCATGAATAGGGAGTGAGATAACCTACTTCTACAACACCAACAACAGCAGGAAGAGATGTGATGACAACAAGAGTAGTAGAATTAGTACATGTGGCGGCTTGTTAAGGGATTAGGTATGGAGTTACCTCCCCCCTCTTCCAGATGACCCTCCCCCCTCCCCCTCCCCCTCTATAGCGATGTATACATTATGGACATATTTATTATGTTAAAATTGACATGAAAATATTTTATGTAATGTTTTTATTATTTTAGATGTTTATAATTTTATATCTTACATTTTTAATATATATATATATATATATATTTTAAACCTATTTTCTATGGGTCTATCACCCATCACAAATAATCATTTGTGACTAGAAAAGTGACCCGTCACAAATAAACCATAATAAGTAATCTATTTTCCATTTGTGGTATTCTATTTCACTAGTATCTCTAAACTACCTCAACCATCCAATGATCGGTTATATTACTCACATGACCCTTCCAACACAAGGTTCGTATACCCATGACTAATTTATTCACATCACCATAGGAATTAACTATAGAAAAAAAATACCATAAGCAATAAAATCCATTAGGTCATCATAGAATACATCAAGGGGTCCAACCCCTGAACCCAGCAAAATCAAATCCGTCTACTTGATCCCAACAACATCATCCATCCATAGGTCTTCCATATGCATCTCTCTCTAAACACTTATGAAATACCATCCTAATGCTAAGGAAACACCTAATTCACTGTTGGTGTACTACAAAAAGACAAGAAAATTAGTCTAAACATGAACTAATAGCTTTTCATATCATCCGACCAAAATAGGTCCACAATCTCCAGCCTCACTTGATGGTTCCAAATAATATGACCTACAAGCCGAGCACACGATTTAAGCATTTAGGCCATCCCAAAACAAACACCAATAATCCAAGAAAACTATTCTATACAGACACTAGTTTATTATATTAAATCCTACTCCAAAAATCATTTACACACCACAAAACTTACCCAAGTTCTTAAAACATCTCTTAAATGCAAAGGGTTTTCACCATAACTGAAATCTCATAATCCCCAACCAAGTTGGTTATTTTCTTAGAAACTAATCCCACTTCTAAAAGTGTTTTGAAAACAAAATTAAAAAACATTTGCCTTATACTTTTTTGAAACCCAAGAATACCAATCCACTTTAAAATCTCGGTCTCCATGATCCATTTTAAATAAAACCAAATTTTAAAATCATTTTACACACACCTCATTCTACCACATGAGTTTCCTTAAAAAACCACGTTCTTATAAAAATATCACACATCCCAAAAACCATTTATCTATGGTATCTAAACAAACACATCATAATCATAATCAATTAATAAATCCCCTATAATCCATATTATAATTTTCACCCCTTATAATGTAATCGAGAAAAATATATATTATATGTTGTTTCAATTAATAATAGATTTTGACAAGGTGTAATGTAAAAAAACACTACCCATAAGGATATGTATCATTCTCTAAGAATTCCATTATCATGATGCATGAATAAATCACTCGCTCTTAGATGAGCCTTACGACTCATCCCAAGCTTCAACTACCCCACATTGGTATTTTTGCCCCAATTCAACACCTCAATCATCCAAAAATTCCAAGTCACAAAGCTGGACATCCCCTGAAAACTTGTATTTGAACCAATTTTATGATGAAAATGCATACACTTGATCTGCCTCCTAAGTGTCAACCTCCTATGTCCATATCTAATTAACATTATCCCATCCTATAACATACCCTGATACAAATTTATTACTCCCTAACCCAGATCACCTGAATGACTCTCAAGTGGGGTTGTTACATTCCCTTGGGTGAATATCCCCATATTCCATAGGGTGTCTACTAGTGGAGAGGGCCTAATATAGTCAAGGGGAGACTATTACCTCTAAATTAATCTCAAGGGTCATGATTGAATCTATTGAAAATATAGTGTTACCGACATATATAACAGACATCCAAAAAATTATAGATATAAAATAAAGAGAATAAATAGCCCCAAAGTCTAGGATAAAAAGCAGTAAACTATTGATATGATTCATCAACATAGAATAGAGAATGAGCATTGTAAAAAACAAATAAAATATTAATTATATAAATAAATTGAAAACTAGATAATACATATTGAATGATAAATATAAATAAATACACAACCACTATCCCAACTCAAATAATCCAACATATCAAATTCTCAGCCTACAAAACCTTCTAGAGCTATACCACATGTCCACACCCAAGAAATACCTATATCCTGAAAGAAAATAGGAAATTAACAAATGTACATTGAAACCCATGTCATGTACATGGGTAGAAGGTTAGTCCAATGAGCCATTGAGAATCCCTAATTCTTTAACAATACTGAGTGTCTTTATGATGAATTTGATATACATGAAATACATATAATAAGGTGAAATCTTGTTGGTGAAACACACCCACCAAGAAATATAACACACAATTCATTTACAATCATATAATCCTGGTTGTCACTTTCTAACTAGGCCACCACAAAAACTAACCATACCATTTTTTGGATTCATTTCAGAAGGAATACAAACACCTCATACCGAAACCTAAAACCATACCCAAGGACACAATATAGGGTTTCCAACTAAGACCTAAATCAATACCTGAAGTTTTAGGGTAGGGTTTCATGTAATATATATAGTGAAAAAAGAATAACATACATGGATATTACATATTTTTTTATGAATATTCAATATATCTCCTAAATAAACATGTCCAAGAACTGTAAAGGTTTAGTGTACTCAGAGATTAGATACATAAACATATGAGTTAAGTACAATCTTCACCATCTAAAATATCTTTCTTTATAAAAATTACCCTTCTAGAATAATCACACTTAAATCCTTCCTTCAAAACCTAGGGAATGAAAACATAAGAAAGGGTGGTCTTTGAAGACCAATAAGGGTAAAAATAAGAGATATCTATCATAAGAAAGAATAAGATGATCATAAGGGTATGATAACATAATCATATACATGTGATCAATATAAAAGATTTATACCCATATAATATTATATCATAAACTCCAAAATAAATTCATATCTATAAGCATTATTAATAAGGGTGTCAAAACAATAATCATTAGTCAAGAGTCATAACATAGGAATCTGGAATCATAATTATAGAAAATAATAATATTGTGAACAAAAATATTCACAATAATATCATCACATATGTGATCAAAAATAAAAGTAATCTTAACCACACATTAAAATGTGAACAAAACTATTTATAATCATTCCAACACATAATCTTGTGAGAATATCTTAAAGAAATCATTCTCACGCATCAAGATATGAATTGGTATTTTTACAATCAGGTCTATTCTTATCACCATAATCATCTAATGGGATATAAATACCACATTACCCAATGAATTGGAGGGATATAATTGACTCTACCATCACATAATCATAATCCATTAATATATATGTCACAAGGTCAATAAAACATTAATTATTTCATCATAATTTAACCAATGGAAAATAAAATGCATTTAATAAAGATTTCATCATCATAATAAATAAACATAAAGATAAATAATAATAGTGGTATCATTGTATAATGTCCCCATTGAATAATAAGTAAAATCAAAGGATATTTTATTAAATTAAAATGCCTTTAAAAGATCACTGGAACATTTCCTAAGGAAATACCCTATTCATTTTAAATCACTTATTTAAAATCTCAAAATTTTATGAATATTAGTAAAACAATTTTATTTTAAAATAATAATATAATATTATATATTTATCTTCAAAAGAAATATTATTCATGACAATATAAAAAACCATTCATACAGTAAGTGTTAAAACAACGATTCTGTTCACAACTTTGGTAAAAATACCTCATTTAGAAAAAGAAAGAGTATTCCTTTTCAAGTATTTTTAGAAATTCAAAATTGGGTAAAAATTAATTTAATAAATAATTTTATAGTAATAAAAAAATTATTAAAACAATTTAAAGAGAATATGGATATGGAAGAAAATGATTTCTAGAAAAAGTGGAAATAAAGTCTGTTTTTCTTATAAACATTTTCTCAAACAATTTTGGCACCAAAGAGAGGAAAATGGTAAATAACATGAAAATAACATGAATAAATATAGTATATGAAAATTTATGAGGTTTATAGGATAATATCCATATAATTTTATTCAATGGAAATTAAGCATATATAATCCATAAAATAAGTATGATTGTGACATAAATCCCTTACCACATTTGTAATCTTCAAATCAAAACCTCATGATTGAGAGAACCTTATAATTTTTTTATCCTCATAATTTTAATTATAATCATCACATAATACATTCATGGGTATTATATACACCATAAAAAATAAACATGTGGTAAATATGGAATATGTATCATAAAAAAAAAGTGAGATGGTAAACCCTTACTTCGAGTCCCGTCTTGCTTTGTACGCATTTAATAATATTTTATAATAAATATATATTTATTTTAAAATTATTAAAAAAACAATATTCCTTAATAAATTAATATTTACCATTCTTTTGTAATTTCTAATTATCCTTTTATTATTAATTATTCTATAAAATGGACATTCAGGTAAAAACCGATCTGTTTTCCATACACGTTTAGGTTTGATGGTTCCGGTCCTTGAACCTTGGTCATGGATTAATCATATATGAAATCTTAATAATTAAATAGGTATAATATTTTTTTTATTATAAACTCTTTTATAACAAATCATATAAATTGATGATCATAAATTAATTACATCACTTCATGGTGATGACAGTCCGTACATACACATGGGTGATATTTTCACTTTTTGATGGATGAAACAAAATAAATTTAAATTATAATTAAATAATCTAGAATCGTTATTATAGAATTAAAATCATATTTATTACTTAAATATATCTTTATTTCCATATATGTAAGGATTAAATGAAAAACTAATCACATCGCTTCGTATAGGTGGCAATCCATATATACGCATGAGTGACAATATCATTTTCCAATGGATGAGAAATTAAGAATGTAGATAAGATATTATAATTTCAAAAGAATAATTATTTCATAAATATAATATATAAATATTAAATACATCATAATAACCCACCATTAAAGATGATAATGGAAAATGAATCATATCACTACGTGGAGGTAGTAGTCCACACATACGCACGAGCGATACTCTCATTTCTCATTTGATGGAAAAGAGGTAGAAAATGGTTATTCTATCAACATAATAACATACTAGTATATGGGATATAATTGTTTTATTATATTTTAATGGCTATTATATAATTGAAGGAGGTAATATAATAAGTAAAATGAAATAGATCAGTTAATATGATTTCCTTCTCTTTGAGAAATATCCTTTGGATCTATTATCAAGGAACCTAAAGATGGTATTTTAAAGATACCAAAACCTATACAACTTACATAATTATTTTTATAAGATTTATATTCATGTTTTTTGGGTTAAATGGCTCAAGGTGGTGTGAGGAAGAGAGAAGTGACAATTTCCTTTTATAGTGAAGGAAATGAGACACTTGGAATTAATTAAAAGATTTAAATACAATAAAATTATTTTCATGTGAAAGTGAACCAAGTGGAAAAAATTTCAATGAAAATATAGGGTACTGATGAAATACCTTCAAATAATAAAATTTTATAGGTTTATATGGAATTTTAAACCTTATCTTTTAGTTTTACCCCTTATTTAACAAATTATAACATTAACCATGGTAAAAAATTATTTTAATATTAAAGGATTATAAATTTAATGATAATGTAAGAATTGGATAAAAAATTGTCAAGGAATGAAATTTTACGCCATATACCTTCCATCTTGACCTATTTTTATATTTTTATTATTTTTAATGAGATTTTTTAGGAGGAAGGAAGGATTTATCCTAAAATTTTTATTAGGAAAATAAAATTAGCAATAGGAACATCACAAGGGGGTTTTATAAAGGCGAGTATGAAAATTACCATGCACATCCAACTCAATAAAAAATGAACAAAAAATCAAAATCACAAAGGAACATCTTAAGTTATCCTCCATAATTTCTCTCTTATATAGAGCATCAAAAAAGTTATTTTCTCTCCTATAAATATGAGTAACATCTAGGAATAGATGATACAAAAGCTGATGGTAGTCAATACAAGATGAAAACATTATCCATGGGACATTACAAGAATATTATATAAGAATTTATACCACCATAATTGATTCATGTTCCATCCATAGAGACATCTATCCATGATGAAAAACATACCTGATCACCTTGACCATAGCCCACAATTTAGATTCAATTTCATACCCATTCCCAATTAAATGATAAAACAAACCTTAATGAGGCCCCAATGAGTATGGAATACACCACCACAACCCGAGGGACTTGGTACACCTGAAGCCACCCTATCCTCATTAAATTTCATCCACTAAAGGATAATAGGGATCCATATAATAGAATTGGTCTCCACTTGTTTCTTGAACCTATCATTAACACCAACAGACCTCAAGATAAGCAGGTCAGAAAAATCACTATTTATTGATATATTTTGAATTTTGGAAGAAATCATGATTTTTCAATGTATTGCACCAATTATTTTATTTATATAGATAACATAATTCTTAAAATACATCCCATTATTTACCTTCCATGTATAAGAAATTAAAGAAGTGACAATAGTGATCAAAAGTTTCTAGACTTTCACACTATAACCATCCCTGTTGATGGAAATCAACAACTCCTCAAAATTACCAAGAAAAAAATTATATCCAAATCCATATTGTATATAAACCCACAAACTACATGTAATATACAATAAAAAAACATGTGGTTAATTTTTTCATTATATTTTAGACAAATATGATAGGTAGGGGAAAGGCTCGACCCTATATGTTAGATTAGCTTGTGTAGTGGTAGCTGTTGCCTCAATATCCTCCAAAGTATGAGCATGAAAGCTGGTGAAATAAAATGCTTCTTGAATCAGATCAACCACGAGGTAATTATGATATATCCATCACAATTATACCTATAAAATCCCCCCCCAATATTGAATTTACAAGTCCTTATTGGGGTCTAAATGAGAGTGTCCCAATAATTATATTCATATCTGTTAATCTCCATACTGATTTGGGGTGGTTGAATCTTGTGTGCACTAAAATTTCATTATATATTATAAATTGAGGCATATTTTATAGATTTAGGAATAAAAAAATCTTCATTGATTGGTATTGAAATCCATGGATTACTCTAATAGTTTAAAGATGACTACTTATAGACCATCCAATTTGAACGCTACATCATATCATGATTAGATAACTTAATAGCTAGCCAGAAATATGGACAAATGTACATAGAATAACCATTATACATTTTTGTGATAAATATATTGGCAAGGAATTATAGAAAGGATTCATTAGATGTGGGAAGGTTCCAAGTTATTTTTTAAGAAGTGTATCATTAAAGAGTTTTAGGTCCCTTATTCCCATACCTCCCATATCCATAGCTTTGACATAGTATTTCTAGGCCACTGTAATCAGATTCCTTTCATGAATTAGTCCAGTATAGAAAAAAGTATGAATCATAATATGTAACTCTTTAATGAGTGTTTTAGGCCATCTATATAACAAGAAAGTATATTCAAACATAGAGGTTATCATAGAGTTTACCAGACAAATCCTCCCTTCTTGAGACATAGATTTCACTTTTCATGTTTCCATTTGATCGATAATTATATAGTAAATGTTCTCTATATAATACATTCCTACCTTACCCTAAAAGGGGCACCCCAAGGTAGGTGAGGGGAAGAGACCCTCTCTTAACACAAAGATCCCTATACACTATATTTTGTTTAGATATGGACACTCCATCTTTAAAGACCAAAATGGAATTATTCCAACTAATAACCTAGAAAGAAACTTCTTCATAGTGACCAAATATGGATTTAATGTATATGATGGTAGTTCTATTGGATTTCCCAAATAGAAGAATGTTATCAATATACAGATGGTTTCATGGTGAAAAGAGTACTCCTCCAACCTTTATTTTCTTTTAAATTCTATCATGGAAAATATCATTAAGACAAATAATCAAATAGTCTTTAGCCATCACAAAAAGAATCCTAGAGAGTGGATCCCCTTTACTTACCCTTCTAGAGAAATTAAAGAAACCCATAGAGGACCCATTGAAAAGAATAGATACTGTCAAACTCTTGAGGATTCTATTGATCAATTTGATAAAGTTATTATACAACCCATGAATTCTCAAAATAGAAAAAATGAAGTTCCATTTAACTATTTTGAATGCATTAGAGATATCAATTTTAAGATCTAGATTACCATACTTCACCTTTTTCCTCATAATGTTCACAAATTTTTATGCAGTGTAAAGAAAGTTATGATTATTCCTTCCCAGAACAAATCCAAAGTATTTTGTAGTAATAAATCCTTTGGAAATATCTCCCAATCCAGGATCCATGATCTTTTTGATCACTTTTGGAATTGAGTTTCCACTAGAAATAATTTTTAAATCCTTAATATCCAAAGCATTATCCTTCTTTGGAATAAAATAAAAAAAGTTGTAATTCAATCCATATGGAGTATATGCATGATTGAAGAATTATCTCACAACATTAGTGACCTCAATATGCACAATGTCCTAGTTGAAAATGAATATTTTTTTGGGTAAATCCATCATGTACTAAAACCTTATCAATATTCATAGAATAAAGGGATGACTTGGTTTCTTTTTCATTAGTTTATTCAACTAGTCTCTATTTTTTAAGATCATCAATACTATGAATTATGTTATTGAAATTTTTTTGGGTGTTTTCATCACCTTAGTCTGCATACAGATCCCCAAAATAGTTGGTCACAATAATAGATATTTAATTTTTAGTGATAAACAATTTTTCATTGATATCGAGGGTAGTGATCCCTCTTCTAGCCTTGTTCTTTATATGAATGAAATGAAATAGATTTAAATTTATATCTTCATCATTTAGTGACCTGATGTTGTATTGTTTTTGGGAAATATTCTCCTTGTGATCTAATAGATCATCATGTTTGGTGAGGTATTACATATCATCCCAAGAGGGAACCTCTTGATTCTAATTGACACCTTGACACTATACCAGATGATTTTTCGAATCCTTGATATGAAGATCAATTTTTGGATAAGGAATATTTTCTCTAATCGTTAAGCCTTGATTTATCATTTTTTAGTTTAGTGGACAAATTTTTTCTGAGGGTCTTCCATAGGATTCATTATTCTAATAATTCATGCTAATTTCCCTACAAACAGATACAAAAAGCCATGAATTTTTGAACTTCAAATGTAAAGGGGATGATATTGATTTATTAATGAAAATGTAAATTAGAAGAGGGTTGTGATCAGAATGTATCTTGGGTAGAGTGAGACAAGATATGTCAATACTATCATTTATTTCATCCACTTGTACAATATATCTATCCAATTTTCTGGCTTTCCTCCCATTAATGGTGTATATGCTCCATGTTTAATCATATCCAATTATAGGAACTTCATCCTGACCACACTTATCAATTCAAGAACATAATCCATAAACAGCTAATCTACTAAAATTAATTCTAGTTTTTTCTTCAGCTCTTAACAGAACATTGAATTCTCCCATGATGACCTAACTCTAACACATATTCTTAAAGATTCATTACATGCCCCTCCACAGGTCTCTTCTTCTTGTATACAAATTAAAATCATAGACAAAGGATAGATATATTTTAGTACCATTCATGCCAATATAAATAGTGATAAACTGATGATCTTTACTATATAAATTAAGAGAGACGATATCAGGTTTTAGAACCCAAATAGACTATGTAACACATTTATACTGATTAAGAGAGAAAAATGAGTATCCAAGGGAATTCCATTTAAATTTTTTCAAAATATCAAATCTCATTTTTGGTTTAGCAAGGCCAATAAGCATGGTTTTGTTGGTCACAATGTAACATCCAAAACTTGGGGCCACTAACCGATGCCCCGAGTCAAGTATCCACATGACCTCAAGTGCACCTCCCTATATTCCAAAGGTTTCCTACTAGCAGAGAGGGTCTGATAAATAACATGGAGATAACATACCCTCTTTACTAGAGTAATCTACAATATATAACATATTAAATAATGAAAACAATAAACAATAAACCAGAACATGCATTACCAATTGTTTCCCAAATAGGGTACAAACCCCAACCAAATAATAAATATGTTATGTCATGCTAATTATGCCAAAAGTGAAGAAAAATAAAAAATAAATACTAATAGAAGAATACCAAAAATGGCTCCTAGATCCAAGTTTGGATCCTTTATCCATGCACATCCTATTCCCAACTTAACCCTCTAGAATGGGACCTTTCCCTTGTCCACACCTGCAACAATGAAATATTCTCGGGTATCCAATGGCGGCCTGAGCAGGGTGTGATTACAACTCAGTAGGCCACCACTAATGGTGTCTACAAAATATCCAGTAAAAAATGATAGTTCATTAAAATAATAAATAAATGACAAGATACAAAAAATACAACTCGGGTACCATTAGTTAAAAATAGTAAATTTATCCATTTTTATCATTTTTCCCATGAGTTAGGCACCCACATAATTTACACTATGGCCTAAGATGATCACTTATCATGAAAAAGAAATAAGTCAATATTTCTATCTCACTAGGGGAAATCATTTCATAAACTAATAAATCACACTTACCTTGGAGCATTGGTATAAGTAGTCTCATCAAATTCAATAGTTTGGGGCATTGAGCTTCAGTCCCCTTCCCTAACCCGTGTATTATGGGTTGGGGTTTAGAGCCACAGTCTAACCTAGACCATGGGAGTAGATCATGAAGTCCAATACCCCACAACTATCAAGACATGTGCACATTATTATTTATCCATTTACCACATATATCATATCACAAACTATACACAATTCACATTTCATATAACATATGAATCATCATCAATACTTAACCCATTATCACATTTTACCTTTACTTAGCATGGTCTATTTAACCCATTTTCCTTTATATACCTTAACCCATTTATCATAATAAAAAATTCCATACATTATCCCATTTTACATATTCATCAATTCCTGTGTAATAACCCATTTAACACATTCAACAATTTACAAGTATTTACCCATTTAACTAGTTCATCACTTCACATGAATTAACCCAAATATGAAATTCAATTACAATTAATAAATCATTTAGAAAAAGTACTAGATTAAATCCAACCCATTCAATATTATTTCAAACAATACTTTAGGCCATTATCAAAGTCTAGACACAACTATCAATATTCACCTTTTAGCTCAACTAACATATCAACATGTTCATTGATATAGATTTTTTTTTCAATAATGTTACTTTTAATTTCAATGTTTTTAAACCCACAAAAGTGTTATTTTAAATACTATTGTCACATTTTATGGTTTTAGTGGTATTTTGAGATTAATTGAAAAAATAGAATATTTTGGATTTTAACAGTTTTAATTTTTTTTTTGTATTTCGGACATAAAATTTTCTTTACTGATTGAAAATAAAAAATTATTATTTTATAGGGTTTTATTCTCTATGGGATTAATTTAATTCTTCTGATCCCAAAGATAAATCAACCATTTAGAATCCGAAACTGAGATAAAAAGTTGGGCCTTGAAAACTATGCACATATTTGGAGATTTTTGATGTTTGGAGAATATATCCTAACTAGACAAATCAAATAAGCTGAAATTTGGAGGGTATAAGAAAAATACATTTATGAACAACTTAAATTAAGGATTATATTCATGAATCAACCATTTTCAAGGTTATTAATGCATGGGAAACTGAATATGTAGAATATGAAGATTTTTTTGGGGTAGAATAAATTCTTAGAGTACAATGTACATAACTATTATTACACATGGAGGATGAATATGAAAGTTAGAGGGGAAACGCGGACAACATTTATGAACTAATTTTCTAAGGACAAATTTTCCCAAATTTTCCATTTAATGGGGCTAAAATGCATAAAATTTTAAAGTAAAATTATGGAACGAAACTTTCACCCTTTCCTATAAAATGAGGGTCATGCCCCCTTCCAATATGATAATCTCGACCCCTCATCGCACCGTGATTCACTGTTTCATTTTCACCCATACACCACTATTTTAAAATTAATTTGTATTTTAAATTAAAGATATAATAACAAAATTCAAATCATTTTAGATTCAATTATTTTGTTTTTATAACTATTAAAAAGGTAAAAGTTGCTTGTTTTGATAATTTAATTGTAGGTGGAGGTGATTTAGAGGCCCCAAAGATGATCCAGAATGAAAATGGGCCAAACTTCATGGGGTCCCAATGACATATGTCCACTGTTTTAAACATTTAGTGCAATAAGTGTCTCAAAATGGGATGATATTTTGTAGTCTGATCCAAAACTTCATTTTATACAACTCAACTCAAAGAAATCAAGTTTAATTATTCCATATGGTGGTCTATCCAGACTAATATATCCAGCACACTGAATCTACACGAAGTCAAATGTGGTGTTCTATGATTTGTCTATATCTTTAGATTTGATTGTTCAAATGGTGCCAAAATTTTAGTGGATATATTCAGGAGGTGGGGATAATTTTTTTTATTTTTGTCAAAAATAATATAATACTGTATGGTCATCAAAAACCATGAGACAAGTAGTTTTAAGAAATCTTTGTTCCCAAAAACACTATCCAATTTTCCTATAAAATGGCACCTTGGGTTCCCCATTTTTAAGTTCGACCAGGAGACCAAGATATGCCAATTTAAAGACCCCAAGGAGTCCTATAATCATACTAGAAGTTATAGAGTCCCATATCCTCATAGAAGGATCAATAATGAAGAAGGAGTTCCACCCAAGCTTCCTCCTCCTCCCGATATCGAGCTAAACAATGGGCGTTTGTTGTGAGGGAGATACACACATGTAAAGGGAGTTATGAAGTATATATTAGATACTGGTTTAAATTTATTTGGGTGTTAAAAAATTTATTTCCATGGATATTAAATTATTTCTTATTTGAATGCTTTTTTTGATGCATGTGATTGATTTGCTCTTAATTTCTAACCGAACAGTGTGAGGTTTTGAGTGCACGACTTGTGTTGTTCCAATTGGAAAAAATAATAATCCATTTATTACCCACTTTCTTGAGATTTATATCCTCTTTAGAAGCTATTATTGAATACATAAGTTCTGGACCTTGACAATACAATTGTTATGTCAAGGTTTGGTTCTTCAAGATATGAAATAAAGGCTTAGGAATTAATCGGGATTCCAATTAATTTCAACCAATGAATTAGTACAAAACTTAATGAATATCTAAGAAAAATGAACTTAAAATGTGTGTAGTGAAATCACAATGACCCCTTTCTCTCATAATTCTCAAAACATCACCTTAATCTATCAACTATTAAACTCTTTAAGTTAAGTTATTTTCTTTAAACTGTTTTCAAAATTACCCCCTTTTTAGTACTTTTTATTAAAAAAGAATACTCTAAAACTATCAACACTCCTTAAGATATGACCTAGGGTTTAAAATATACTATAAATCAACCTTAAAATAATAATAAATTTGACATATCAAGAAAACATAGTCAAATTTTGGCACCGTTGTCGGGGAGCGCTTTGGTTTTTAGTGCATGTTTTTGATAAGTTTTTTTTAATTTTTGTTAATATTTATTTATTTTATCTTCTACCTTTACTTATATTTTTGTGTTATGATTTATTTATTTTGTAAGTTCGATGCATGACGTGTTCCAATTTTGGATATTTACCACATTTCGAACGCAAAACGGAGAGGATCTTACATCAGCGACACCGAGACGCACAAGAGAACCCTTTGAAGGAGCACACACAAAACATCGACCCACTTCTTGATCCTTACCCTTCTTATTTTGGAAAAAACATCAAAACTAAATTAAAATTGAATAACATGGCTGAAAAAAATCTAACACTAAAATAACTAACATCACCTGATGTTGATATCCAACTCACATACTTTCAAGTACAAGGTGAGGTACCCAATTTCAAGCTAAAATATGGTTTAATTCACTTATTACCAAGATTCTATAGAATCGTGGGAGAAGATCCTCATAAGAACTTAAAAGAATTTCACACTGTGTGTTCTACATTAAATCCTAAAAATGTGGATAAAGAACAAGTAAATATTAGGGAATTTCCTTTTTCATTAGAAGACACTGCAAAAGACTGGATTTACTTTGTTAATTCAAAAATTAGAGGTTGGGTGGACATGAAACATTTTTTTCTTGAAAAATATTTCACAGCCTCTCAAACTGAATCTATAAGGAAATAAATTTGTGGTATAAGGAAATCAAAAGTGGAAACATTAAATGAATATTGGTAACACTTTATAAGATTATGTTAAAGTTTTCTACACCACCAAATAAGCAATCAACTTTTAATACAATATTTTTATAAAGGTTTAATTCCAATTGATCGTAACATGATTGATACTACTATAGGTGGTGCACTAGTGGATAAAACTCCAATCACTGCAAGGAACCTTATTGAGAGCATGTCACAGAACACTCAAAAATTTGGTTCAAGGTCCAGTATACCCATTAGAGGTTTCCATGAGGTGAAAAGTACTAAATTTGAGAAGAAGGTGTACACAAAGATAGAAGAGGTAAGTACTGTTCTTCAACAACTTTCTATTTCCTAATAGAAATACCAATATTCTACCACCATCCATTTTTGTATATGTTCTTCTGAGACCCACTACTCTGATCAATTCCCCCAAATAAGAGAAAATTATGAGATTTTTTAGGCAATATTTATAGTCCACCTCTATAACCAACCATTTAGGCAAGAACCATACTATCCATCCAATCCTGGGTGGAAATAAAACCAAGCCTATAGGTAAGGGGGTTATTCAAACCAACCTCAACAACAATGGAACTAACCAGGGAAGAGTAGTCATCCAATGAAACCCAAAAATACTCAAACACAATAAAGGCCTTTCCAACAAAACCCTCCAAAACCCGAGCCTAGCCTAGAAGACATGATGAATCAAATGGCTTCCAAAAATCTCAAATTCTAAAAAACCACCCAAGATGCCATACAAGACCTAAAAATCTAATTAGGCAATATTGAAAACTCAGTGGGGGAAATAAAAAGCCATGGGTTACGTAAACTACCTTCTCAACCTGTAGTTAACCCTAGGTATAAGGTAACTATTAGTGAAATCACCCTTTAGAGTGGAACAAAACTTAAAATACAAATGGACCCTCCAATAGAGTCATCTAAACCCAAGGAAAACACCATCCCAACTGTTGAAATTAGTCCAAATATTGAAAAAACTTATCCTCATAGAAGCCCTTCCAAAGGAAAAAATGTGTCTGTTGATGAGTCACCTAGCCCAACCACTCCTCTTCTATTCCCCCAAAGAGAAAACCAACCAAGAAATTAAAAGGAAACTGAAATTGATAAGGAAATATTGGAAACTTTCAAAAAAGTATAGGTTAACATCCCCTTGATTGATGTCATGAAGAAAATTCCACGATATGAAAAGTTTCTAAAGGATATGTGTGCACACCGAAGGTGATTTCATGGAGATGAAAAGGTGAGATTGGGGAGGAATTTATCAGCATTAATATAGATATCACTTCCCACTAAGTGAAACAATCTTGGGATATTCTCAATTCCATACACCATAGGGGAGTATTCATTTTCTAATGCTATGATTGATTTATGTGATTCTATAAATGTGATTCCTCAATCCATTTAATCTAAATTGTAGGTCGGGGAACTGAAGACCAATGAATTTTTTGTTCAACTGGACAAACGAAGTACCGCACACCCCTTTGGTGTGTTAGAGGATGTTCTTATTATGGTGAAAAATTTAATTTTTTCTGCTGATTTTTATGTGATTAAAATGGAAGATGATAGGATGAATAGACATGCCCCAATTATTTTTTGGAGACCCTTTTTAAAAAAACCAAAAACCATAATTAATTTCCCAAATGGTATATTATATATGGAGTTTGGTTATTACATTGTGCCCTTCAACATCCTTGATGCCATTAAGAACCACTTAGAAGAACATTCCTCTCTATTTGTTAACTCTATAGTTGTACTCCCATCCCCTAAAAGCACTTATTTTCATTACAAAGATCATATTTATGGGTTTTCATTATTGATTGAAATGATTGGAAATGAATCATTTTTTTATTGTTGTAGTGGTTTAGAAAAATGTCAGGCATGTTTATTAATTGATGATTTCTTGAACACTGAGGATCACATAACTATTGATGATATTGCTAAGATTATAAAATCTCATTCCTCCTCTAAGGAAGATACCATTGAGCAGTTAGATGATATTAGTGACCTCTAAATTTCACAAAAATTCCCATCAATCCAAAATCCCCCTGAATTGCTACTAAAAGAACTGCCTTAAGATTTAAAATATTCATAGCTTGATAATGGAAACATGTTTCCCGTCATCATTGCTAGTTCACTCCCTCCTATGCATGAATTGAGACTCATTGGACTTTTCAGGGAGTATAAAAAATCATTGGGATGGACACTTGTAGACATTCCTGATATTATCCCATCAATTTGTACACATCATATTTTGTTAAATGATGAGGCTAAAGTAGCGAGTCAAGAACAATGTCGACTAAACCCAAACCTCTTATATGTAGTTAAAAAAGAAGTAACAAAATTATTTGCTGCTGGAATCATTTACCCCATCTCTGTCAGCCAATGGGTCAGTCCCATTCAAGTAGTTCCTAAAATAGAAAGTCTTACAATAATCAAAAATGAAAATAATGAATTGGTTCCAACTCATGTAAAGAATAGTTGGCATGTCTGCATAGACTGTCGCCGACTAAACCAATACACTAGGAAGGTCCATTTCCCATTTCCATTCATTGACCAAATGATAGAGAGGCTAGCGGGGAATTCCCATTACTGTTTTCTTGATGGGTATTCTGGATACTTTCAGATCTATATAGCCCCCGAGGATTAGTAAAATACAACCTTCACTTTCCCCTTCGACACATTTCCATATAGGAGGATTCCATTTGGTCTATGCAATTCTCCGAGTACTTTCCAATGATGCATGGTTAGTATTTTTTTCAGATTAGTAGGAGAATTGCATGGAAGTATTCATGTATGATTTCACTATTTATGTCTCCTCTTTTGATGAATGTTTGAGTAGTCACGGTTCTGTCCTATATCGTTGTATTGAAAAGAATCTCATATTAAATTATGAGAAATTCCATTTCATGGTGAGAATGTTGGAATCGGGCACATAGCGGAAGCCCCAAATAGGTGGGTTTTAAAATTTTTCCACCGACGGTCGATGTAAACTTGTCGACGTTGGAGAAGAGTAGCCCGGTCTTAGACGAGGACCACATGTAGAGTATTTTAAGAACAAAATTAAACCGTAAAATACCTGGTTTAAATCCGAAGCCACACACGACGTCTGCTCATCATTGGCAATCACTGCTCGAAGAAACCTAAGCCTAATTACTCTAGATCATCCACACACACTTCAAGGAATCTTCAGGAGCGCCGTTCGTCGTAATCCGGTTGCCAGCGCGGATTTGTGATGATGCCTTCGACGCTCCAACGACCACCGCATTGCATCGCCAGCGATGCCTGAGAGAGAGCTCCATCCAAGCTCCATGGATCCAGAGCATCTCTCTCTAGAATGTGCGAGAGAGGAGAGGAGAGATAATCTTTATGAATAGTATTTGGAAAATGCCCCTCCTCTTCTATTTATAGTGCTCAATTAAAATACCCAGTATCGCCTCGCCGACCCTGAATACTTAACGCACTATTAACGACATTTTATGACTACTAAACAGAGCCATAAATATTATTATCATTTACTTGTAATATATTAAAATATATTACAAGATAATAATTAAGTCATTAACCCGACTCATCTCTCCCATAAATATTAATTGAACCTTGAATAAATTAATATTCGTCAATTAATATTTTTTCATGTATTTACTTAAAACTCATAAATACATTTAATAAATAAATTCAATACTCATTATTCTAAACTCGAATAATATGAATTTATTTATTGCATTGGTGATCGTTTAACATTGGACAATTCCCGGACCCTTGTGGTAGGGCCCACTATGTCTAATTCTCCAATTCAACTGAATAGGGTAGATTCTTGAATACGCTATTGTGTGTGACCCTCTAGGCCCTTATTTCAACAGCCGTGAATAGTATTCACAGACCAAGAGTGGGATCTAGCAACCCATCATGGCCCCTGAATAAATAAGTATTTTCACAGTAGCGACAACCAACCTACGAACATGCACTGTGTAATATAATCTCTTTTTCTATAATATCTCATAAAGCATGACGCACTCTCGTGTCATAACCCTTTTATTTCTTTATTGTTTGTTGGTGTAATTGGATGGATTTACCCTCAACTACCATGGAAATGGTCTTATAAAGGTACTTCCATCCATATCAACATGGACAGATATATATTACTTCCACAACCTGGAAGCGACAAATCCTTTCTTAACCATTCAACCAATGTCATGCCATCAATGACGCACCCGACACAAACTACCTCACCACAACTTCATTTCCATGGTTTTCATCTTGCATCAAAGTACGCAATCAAATGACATACATTGGTAATGATCTCAAGTCAGGAGACCATTACACATGATCGTAGATAGGAACATCCAATGACACCCGAAACATGTGGTGTTCCTATTGGTGGTTCAGTCCTCATGATTTCACTACTAGAGATCACCAAGTGAGAACTTCATGAGAAGAAGTCTCAATGCTGATGAGCCCCCAACACCTAATGGTCAAACATCTACTATGTCCAATTAGTAAGATGTATCTAGACCATATACCATATATTTAAGATTAATGTCATAGTATCTGTAGGTTCTCATTATAGCTTGGGAACTGCTATAACCTTTCGATACGACAATTAATCTTTGGACATTACCATTTCAATAGTGGACACAAAAAAGTATACACTATAATGGTAAGATGACATCATGCATAGTTAACTCTATACACGATATGGTAATCAAAATCACATAATAGTTGGGTCTAGGGAACCCACTATTTCAACAGAGACAAGGTATAGTTTTGGGACATGTCATTTTTGGGGATGGTATCTAAGCAGATAAATCAAAATTGGATGTCATTTCTTCCCTACCATTCCCAAAAAATGTATGGGATGTGCGATATTTCATAATTCATGCTGGATTTTACTATCATTTCATTCATGAATTTAGTAAAATTGCACCCCCTCCTACGATTTCTCCCAAAATAAAAGGAATATTTTTTAAATAATGTGAGTAAGATTTTAATAAATTAAAATTGAGTCTCACATCACCCCCGATAATCCTACCACTTAAATGGGATTTACCATTTTAACTCATGTGTGATTCCTCTAACTATGCAGTTTGGGAAGTCTTATCACAAGGGTCGACCGAGCTCCACATGTCATTACTTATGGCTCATGTAAACTAGACCCTACCCAAGAAAATTACACCATAACTAAAAAATAATTTCTTTCCATTGTGTTTTCCTTGGATAAATTAAGGTCATACCTTTTAGGGTCCAAAGTCATTTTTTTCTCATACCATGCATCCCTCCGGTATCTCTTAAAGAAACCGGAAACCAAACCACGTATCATTCGATGGATTCTCCTCCTTTAGGAATTCAATTTAGAAATTAGAGATAAAAAAGGAGAAGAGAATATGGTGGTAGACCATATCATTACGATCCATACATCCTCATACATTGACTCACCCCCCTCTATTCCCATAAATGACATGTTTCCAGATGAGAAATTGTACCGAGTGCAAGATGTTATTCCTTGGAATACCGAAATTTTAAATTATTTGGTAGCATCTTGCATTCTTACTAATTTTAATAAAAACCAAGTCAGTCGTTTAAAACATGAGTCTCATTGGTACATTTGGAATGACCCCTCCCTCTGGCGCACATGTAGTGATCAAGTCCTTAGGCATTGTGTTCTCGATAGTGAGTTTTAGTCCGTCCTTAGTTTCTGCCACACTCTTTCTTGTGGGGTCCACTTTGGTCCCCAACGGACTGCTCGCAAAGTCCTTGATTCTGGACTCTTTTGGCCAACACTTTTTTCGGGATGCCCATGATTTTTTTAAATCTTGTCCTCATTGTCAAAGAATTGGTAATGTATCTAAAAGAAATGAAATGCCACAACAACCATTGCTCTTTCATGACATTTTTGATGTTTGAGGTATTGACTTTATGAATCCATTTCCTAATTCCTTTGGAAACTTATACATTCTTCTGAAAGTTGATTACCTATAAAAATGGGTAGATGCATGAGATACAAGGACTTATGATTCTAAAGAAGTTGTACAATTTTTTAGAAACCATATTTTTTGTAGGTATGGATTACCTAGGTTCATCATCAGTGAATAAGTTTCTCATTTCTGCAACCAAACAATGCAATCACTTTTGAATCAGTATGGGGTCGGGCATAGGGTGTCTAATATATATCATCCACAGAACAATGGTTAAGATGAGGTGTTGAATAGGGAGGTAAAATATATTCTTGAAAAAATGGTTCAACCTAAGAGAAAAGATTAGAGTCTTAGACTTGATGATTCATTATGGGATTACCGTACTACCTTTAAAACTTCCATTGGCATTTCACCATATCGGCTAGTGTTTGGAAAGAGTTGTCACCTCCCTATTGAGATTGAGCACCGGGCCTACTGGGATATTAAAAAAAAATGCAATTCTAGTATTTATGTTAGAGGTTATCAAAGGAAGATACAGATTAAGGATCTAGAGGAAATGTTTAGAGATGCATATGATTACACCATGATTTATAAGGAGTGAACCAAGGATGACCACGACCATCTCATCCTTCATCGTTTGTTCCACATTGGGTAGAAGGTCATCCTCTAAAATTAAAGGCTGAAGTTCTATCCAGGAAAGATTTTTTCTTGCTAGTTTGGACCATACACTGTTACTAATGTATCTCCATTTCATGTTGTTCAGGTTAAAAATAAAGAAACTAAGCAAACCTTCATTGTCTATGAGAAGCGGCTAAAGCACTTCCATGAAGACCTTCCGGAGTTCCCGATGGAGGAACCCCATGTTCAAGAAGAAATTTACCAATGAAAACCACTAGGTTTTATTCTTCCTTCCCACATTCTATTTTATTACACTGAGGAAACTTCACACTCTTGGTGTGGGGGGATGGGTACATTCCTAGGTTAGTTAGTAATTTTCATCATCTTTCTTCCTTTTCTCTTTTTATCTTGTTGAATTGTATTTTTACTTCACCCTTTCCCTCTCACTCACCTTTGTGACCAAATATTACTTTTTTATGCCCACTTTATCATGGAAAATGATGCCCGTTTAATCATGGAAGTTATTTAAAATGAATGTGTAATTTCCGCATTTCATGTTGTTTTAGCATTCAAAAAAACTTTTTTGATGAAATGTGAATTTCAGAAAGAATTCAATACCGTGGTGTTACTTTATTTTGAAATTTAGTTCTTTTTTGATGATATAAATGGTGGTATCATTTTGAAACCTTTGATAAGAATGGTGCCCTTTTTTGTGAGTTGTTTAAGGGAAAATTGTGTCACTTAAATTTTCCACACAACTCTTCACCCAACCATGAAGTGTGAAAATTTCTACTTAATAAATGGTAAATAATAGTTAGGTTTATTTTTCTCTATATTCCAAAATCATTTTTCCATATGTTCGTTCCTTATCCTCTCTATTTCATTACTGTACCAAATTGACCTATACGTACGTACTTGTTATCCAAATGTTGTACGCCCTCAAAAAAATAAAAATAAAAAAGGGTGTATATTGGGAAGGTAAGAAACCAACCTCCCTATACCTTTTATCTTGTTATAACTATTACAATTAGTGTCATGAGGGGATCAAACATGGATTGTGAGAAGAGTGTGAGATTTGTTCCAATTGCAACTTTTGAAAAAATAAATAAATGAGGGGAGTGATGAAATGTTCAAAATATGGGGATATATAGGTAGGGAGATTATGGTTAGAATTATGTGAATGATTAAGTGAGTGGGTCTTGGAATTTTATTTCAAAAGATATAGGATAGGTTTGGTGGAAAGGATCATATAAAAATACAATTTTTAAAATAATTTATATTTACTCGATAAAAAGTGGAAAGAATAGCATGAAATGGATGTAACACACACACATGGAGAATTAGTGAAATTATTATCTTATGAACTTTATTCTCAAATTTTTATCATTAAACCCCTTGAATTTCATACTGATACAATTTTTGAGACATCTTTTTGTTTGATCATTGAGAATAACTCCTCGGTGTGATTTTTTCTGTGATCACATTTTTATTAGGAATTAAATTTTCAATGAATGTTAAATATTTATAAATTTGGAAATATATACATGCATAGTTTATGAAAATATGACTTTTCCCAAAAGTAAAAATGTTTAGGTGTGGGGGTGTTATCGCACTCCAATTCACTGTTTCATTTTAACCCTTACACCACTATTTTGAACTGAATTTGTATTGTAAATTTCAAATATAATAACAAATTAAACTTTATTATAGATTCAATTATTTTGTTTTTATAAATATTAAAAAGGTATAGGTTACTTTTTTTGATAATTTCATTGTAGGTGGAGATGATTTAGAGGCCCCAAAGATGATCCAGAAGGAAAATGGGCCAAACTACATGTGAGCCTAATGACATATGTCCACTATTTTAAACATTAAGAACAATCTGTGTCTCCAAATGGGATGAAATTTTGTGTTCTAATACAAAAATTCATTTTATACAACCAATCTCAAGGAACCCAAGCCTAATTAGTCCATCTACTGGCCCATCCAGACTGATCTGTCGAGCACACCAAATCCACATGAAGTCAAAAGTGGTGTACTGTGATCAATGCACATCTCAAGCTTTGATTGTCCAAATGGTGCCAAACTTTTGGTGGATATAGTTAGGAGGTGAGGATATAAATTTTTATTTATTTTTAAAAAGGATATAAAACTGTATGGATATCTAAAACCATGGGACAAGTGGTTTTAAGAAATCTGTGTGCCCAAAACCACCATCCAATTTTCATATAAAATGGCACCTTAGGATACCAATTTGTAAGTTAGACCAGGAAGCAAAGATATTTCAATTTTGAGATCCTAATTATTACTCTACTCATTATATTACTTCTGGAGGCCCCTATCCTCATAGGGGGATCAAGAATGAAGAAGGAGTTCCACCCATGTTGCCTCCTCCTCCAGATATTGAGCTAAATGGTGTGCGTTCATTTTGAGGGAGATACACACATGTCAAGGGAGTTCCGACACATATATTAGCTACTAGTTTGGAGTGATTTGGGTTTTAAAACATTTCTTTCTGTGTATCTTAAATTATTTATTATTTTAATTCTTTTTTTGATGCATGTGATTGATTTGATCTTAATTTATAACCGATCAGTGTGAGGTTTTGATTGTGTGACTTATGTTGTTCCAATTGGAAAACAAAAGAATATTTTTATTACCCACTTTCTTGAGATTTAAATCTTATTTGGAAGCTATTATTCCATTCATAAGTTCTGTACCTTGACAATATTATTGTTATGTTAAGGTTTGGTTCTTCAAGCAATGAAATAAAGTCTTAATAATTAATCGAGATTCTAATTAATTTCAACCAAAGAATTACTCCAAACCTAAATGAATCTATAAGAAAAATGAACTTGAAATGTGTGTAGTGAAATCACAATGACCCCTTTCTATCATAATTATCAAAATACCACCTTAATCTATCAACTATTAAACTCTTTAAGTTAAGTTATTTTCTTTAAACTATTTTCAAAATCACCCCCCCTTTTAGTACTTTTTATTAAAAAATGCATACTATAAACCTATCAATGATCTTTGAGAGATGAACTAGGGCATTCCCTATACTATAAATCAATCTTAAAATCAGAATCAATTTGATGTATCGTGACAAAGTGGTCAAATTTTGGCACCGTTTCCGGGGAGCGCTTTGGTTTTTAGTGTGTGTTTTTGATAAGTTTTTTGTATTTATTATTATTATTTATTTATTTTATCTTCTAACTTTACCTATATTTTTGTATTTAGATTTATTTATTTTTTTGGTTTGGTGCATGACGCGTTCCACTTTAGGAGATTTTCCACCTTTTGAGCCCGAATCAGAGAGGATATTATTTTAGCAACACCGAGACCCACAAGACAACCCTTTGAAGGAGGACACACAAAACATCGACACACTTCCTGACACTTATTCTTCTTCTTCTGGAACCAACATCAAAAATTTATTAAACTTTCATAACATGGCTGAAAAAATTGAACACTAAAAGAACGAACCTCTCATGATTTTGATATCCAACCCACATCCATTCAAATACAAGTTGAGGCACCCAATTTTGAGCTATAATCTGGTTTAATTCACTTATTAGCAACATTCCATGGACTTTCAGGAGAAAATCCTCATAAGAACTTAAAAATAATTTCACACTATGAGTTCTACATTAAAACCTGAAAATATGGATGGAGAATATGTAAAGATTAGTGCATTATCTTTTTTATTTTAATACACTACAAAAGACTGGCTTTACTATGTTAATTCACCAATTAGAGGTTGAGCAGACATGAAATATCTTTTTATTGAAAAATATTTCCTAGCCTCTCGAACTGCATCTATAAGGAAGGGAATTTGTGGTATAAGTAAATAAAAAGGGGAAACATTACATGAATATTGGGAACACTTTAAAAGATTATGTCCAAGTTTTCTACACAACCAAATAAGAAATCAAATTCTAATATAGAATTTTTATAAAGGTTTAATTCCAATTGA
Organism: Viscum album; assembly: GCA_963277665.1. NCBI lineage: Eukaryota > Viridiplantae > Streptophyta > Magnoliopsida > Santalales > Viscaceae > Viscum > Viscum album. The sequence goes on along the minus strand of OY728131.1, from coordinate 989,590,001 downwards.
TCATAACATGATTGATGCTACTACAGGTGGTGAACTAGTGAATAAAACCCCAATAACTACAAGGAACCTAATTGAAAACATAGCACAAAACACTCAAAAATTTGGTTCAAGGTCCAGTGTACCCATTAGAGGTGTCCACAAGGTGAAAAGGACTAAATTCGAGAATAAGGTGGACACAAAGTTCGAATAGGTAAGTACCATTCTTTGAAAACATTCTCTTTCCAAAGAGAAATTTAAATATTCTCTTCCCATCCATTGTGGTATATATTCTTATAACACCCACTACTCTGATCAATGCCCCCAACTAAGAGAAACTTCTGAGAGTTGTGAGTAAATCTTTCCAGGCCGCCCCTATAACCAACCCTTCAGGCAAGAACCATACTATCCATACAATCCTGGGTGGAAATAAAACCAAGCCTATAGAAAAGGAGGTATTCAAACCAACCTCAACAATAATGGAACCAACCAGTGAAGAGTAGTCATCCACCACCACCAAGAAATTCTCAACCACAACAAAGGCATTTCCTACAAACCCCTCCAAAACCCAATCCTAGCCTAAAATATATGATAAAACAAATGGCTTCCAACAATCTCTAATTCCAAAATATCATCCACGCTTCCATACAAGACCTAAAAACCCAATTAGGCATGTAACATCCCAAGTAAATAAAGAAAATGACAATTTTCAAATTTATTAATATTCATGAACTAAATTCTACTTTAAAGGGGATTCTATGTTCGATGGCTCACCTGATACGCAACAACGGGTTTCTTTGAAATCTTACATTGCACACTAACAATATAATATTATTATCTTAAATGGAAATTAATGCATAACCGTTGTGTTGGAGGGAATGAATATAACTAACTACAATATTATTATACATTTTTTTAAATGTTTTTACATTTATCCAATAAAAGTTAGGGGCTTAAAATATGAATGAATCTAATTTTAAGCACAAACAGTGTAATATTCACTAAAAGGTCGATTTACCGCCTTTTGATGGAAAACCCTTTTTAAATCTAGTTTTGATCATTTTTATATGTTATATTTGAAAAAAAATAAAATTCTTATTTATATTCGGGACATCAAAATTTATTTTGGGTTAATTTTTGGTATTTTTCTGATAAAGTTCATTTTTTAAGGAATAATGAAAAATACTGTATTTTAATTCAAAAGTGCCTTTTAATATAATTTATTTATATGGATATATTATCTATTTCATCAGTTTTAAAGTGTAATTAGAATATATTTTTACCATTTAATCCAATGTTGGTTATTGTAATTAATTTCACTTTGAAATTGGACATCAATAAGTATCAATCTTTTGATAGTTATTGTTTCTTAAAAACACGCTATTTGTTTTGACAACGGGAATTAATTTTAAATTTATTAATGAAACTTATATGTTTTTAATTTGGTAAAATAGACATCATTTTTTAATTCATAATATCAAATATAGATTAGGCTGAATTTTTGGTATTTTTCTGAAAAACTTCAATTTTTGATGAATAGTGAAACCACTTAGTAGTAGTTAAAAAACTATCTTTTACATTTAAATAAAATTTTACTACTTCTGTGAATTGAATTCCAAAAATCTGACATACGTGGTTTTTATTACTAAGTAAAATATGATTCAATAATATGACCATAATTTTTGGTATATAGTAACTTTTGACTTTTATTTATCGCGGTTAAAGGTAAATAGGGTAATTCAAGGTAAAAAGAATATTATAATAATACATAATTACCTTAAAAATTGTCTCAACCTTATTTTTTGAGTCATGGCCGACCATGGGCATCCTTGGGTCAATTTTGGGACCCCATGGAGCCACTTAAGAGTGATAATGACACTTTATTTTAATTAACTTAAAGTAAAGACAAAAATGACACAAACAAATATCTTTTAGTAAATTAATTTTTATATGGGGTTATATAAGTTATATTTTATACTATAAATATTATTTGGAAATATACGAAGATTTAATACATCATGGTATTTTTTTATAATTTTTAGACATCAAATAAATTAAATTATTTATGACACAAAAATGATGCAGTATTTACCTCATTAATAAATGATTTAAGTAAATAAAATTATAAATATTAAAATAACATCAAAAACCTGTCCAATTATTATTTTATTAATTTATTTATACCATTAGTCATCTTATATTAGACCTTAATTGGTTTTTGACCTTTAGAAACCGAAAATCATTATATAATAAAAAAATATTTTCACATTTTCCTAAAGAACCCCACCTCCCCCTTATAAAAATCCCTAACTTATAACCCATTAATAACACATATAAAGCCCTTTGTCTCATCAAAAACCTGACCAAATAATCTCTAAAGATACCTATCCTCCTTCTAGAATACTTACCTTAGGAAAAAGGAACTTCAAGAAGTCCTTTTGGATCAAACCAAAGGGAGTTACCCATATTAAAGGTAACAGTTTATCTTAACTTATTTTCTTTTATTTTAAGTCTACAACACCTAAACTCTTTTTATTACTTTATTTTATAACAAAACCAGTATCATCAATATAATAGTATGTTTTTATGATAAGTATTCAAACTATACTTACACACACCTCCATCTAATGGGTGACAAACATACTGTTTTTGTGAATGGAAAACTAACGCCTCATGAAATGATGATTGTTCGATTATCTCCTACCGCCTCTCATAGTGGAAATTATGATGAAACGGTATTTATATATGATATATATATTTTTATCTTTTCTTTATTCTTCTGTATTTTTAATTTATAGTATACCTTTATTGTTTCCATTATGAGTAAACACGGTAATTTCATTTGAGGAAGTGCGGACTGCCGCCCCCTCAAAGTGATATGACTCGTTCTTATCATACATGGGACATATAAAGGATGAAGTTATTGAAATTATATATGATTTTATACTGGAATTATAATATACCTATGTATCACTATGTTTTAATTCCATTAAATACAAAATTTAAATGAAAGTAGCGTTCATGCGTACGTATGGCTTACCGTCTCCATGAATGGTGCATTTCCTTTATTACCTTTAAATGTTATGTAATATTATAAATACATATATATAATGGATATATATTATATATATGATATATAAATAATGAATATCATTATGAAAATAATTGACTCTTGACCACATGGACAACTTGTAATTATAAGGTGTTCATTTTTGACTCAAGTACCAAATATTGACAAAACAACCATTATTAACTTAAATGATTACAGAATGTTTATAACATGGTAATAAGTGATATAAAAGGAATAATAAACTTGAAAAAGGTTATTAATCAAGTATAAATTAACTTAAGTTTATTATTCAGGAATAAAAAGGAACAAACAAGTCTAGCCGGACACGAGGTAAGGGATTTCTTATCTCACTTTTAATTTCGTGATATTTCCATTGTTCGCCACTAATTTATTTCCTGTGGTGTATTGTGTACTACCATTTGATATATATTATCATGATACTATTTATATTAATGTTATTATGTGAATAATTTGGTGTTTATTAAATTTTAGTCATAAAACTTGATTTATTACAACGTGGTAAGGGATTTTCATCTCACTTTTTATTCTCAGAAGATTCATGCTATATTTTCTATTATTTCCTTTTGTGTGGTGTATGTAATGCCAAAGACCGTATTCATTGTGTAATATAATTTAATTTATGGGTATTTAAATCTTCATTTTATGGTCCATATTTCATGGGTTTTATGTTTTTTAAGTTACCAAATCAGTAAGGGAACATTTTAACATAATTACCATTCCTTGGGTTAATATTCTAATTCATAATTATGTCATGATATGATTATGTATGGAATCATTGTTTCTTTATTTATGTTGTAATTTCCACTCCCCTTTGTGTGTATATATTTTTGATACACATAATCACTCCATTGATAAATTCTCAAGTCATCGATATGAACTTGATAAGAGTAATTTTAACTCAATTTCCATTCATTGAGTTAAACATACAAGTCATTTGTTTTTCCTTAAATATAATGTGTGTGAATGTTATTTGATTGATTTACACTGAGTATCCAATCATATTGATTGAATTTATATTTTTCAAACATTATTATGTAATTGATTCATCCTTAATCTAAGGATACAATTTTTATAAGGGATTTCATCTCAATTTACATTCCATTGAGACTTTATTGTTGTTATTCACCAATTCACATTTATATGGTGTATATAATGTCCTTTTGAATATTATATCATGAATCCATTTATTCTCATGATATTATAATGTTCTGATAAAATGTTATTCCTCAATTATTTGTATTCAAGGGTCTATCATTTTGTTAAAAACTCTTTAACTAAAATATTATTTTAAATGTTTTAAAGATTTATTCTTGTAAATATTTATCATTAATTTATATGTTTTAAAAATGGTTTTTAGGATTTATTTATATCTACATTAATGTTTTCAAATTATAATTCATTTAAAATATTTAAAGTGGTATGGGACACTTTGATTCAAAAATCTCTTTATTAAATGTTTTAAATGGTATTGAAAATGATTTGATAAAGCATTTTTTATTTCAATATCATGATTTGATATATTGTGATTGGAATGTGGAAATATTATCTTTCCTTTATTATTGTGTTATGTGTTATGAATATGTTATGGTTATTGGGAATTGTTTACGTATACGGGTGGTTTTGTGATAAACCTAGGGCGGGTGAGCTCGAGATAGCTCTCCAATGCATTGGGTCAAGTGACAGAGGTAAACATTAATGTTTATCTTAAGAGATTTAGGGAATATAATGTGATGGGTATTCCAAATGTGACTACCTATGTAGCTGTGATAGCTACAATGTAAGTATGTTATTAATGCCATAGGTTACCTTTATGATTTATGGTATGTGGGTGTTATTCATAAATCTTATGATTTTGTAAGGTATGTTATGATTTAAAATTATGGTTTCATTGATTTGTATTTAATGATGGGATAATGTTTTACTTCCTTATTTTATAACCCTTATTAAGCTTTTTATGCTCATCCCAAGTTTTTGAAATGTTTTCTACAAGACTTAAAGATGAATAAGGTCAAGGATGGGATCAAAGAAATGTCATGCTGTCTAAAACATGGATCTAGACATGTTTCTTTTTAAGAGTTTTTATTATATGAAAAAATGGAAACCTATTAGTAGTGTCTACGTGTAATATTCAAGTTGTTATGTAATAGTTATGGCCTAATTCTCTAAAACTCTAAACCTGAAAAGATCCTCAATGTGAATTATTGACATAATTCAAGATTATGTAATGTTTAAGTCTGGGTCCTTATAGTTGGTATTAGAGGTCAGTTTAGATAACTTTAATGGTTAGGATGTAATTTAAGCATAAGTGAAAAAACCATAATAGTAAGCATATTAGAAAGAATCATAGTTATTTTAGAAGTGATAAATGGTTATTACATTTTGGGGTGAAAACTGAAAGATATTAGATAACCTTTGAGGATAAATTATGTTATGGTTATTTTTGAGGAATTTGTATCTTTTTTTTGAAATTTTATGAAATTGTATAGTTTTTGAAAAAGGAAAACACGTAGACTGTGTGACAACCCTCCGCGTCAGACAAAGCTGCGGGAATCGAACCCACAACCAAAGTGCGATTTACATTTATCACCTACCACTGGACTACATGAATTCCCTGGTTATTATGACTAATTATTTTTTGTTAAATGATTTTATTGATCAAGAATAAGTTTATTTGGGATTATATGTGTAACACCCCAAGATTTTATGAGAAATAATCCTTTTAATTTCTTTGATGTCTTGTGTTGTGCGCTACACCAAAATTAGCTTGCGCTATACACAACACAGAGTATAGATTTTGATAAATTTATAAATAAACTATATTTTTATTATGTTATATGCAACACCAAAGGAATATTTCACTACGTACAACCCAGACTTGTCTTGCATTACATGCAATAGTGACCTTCCTCGATAGCGTGTGTTTTACGCAATACTGAGTTTCACTAAACAATCATATATTTTTATAATATTATTATGAAATAGCTGTTATGAATAGTAGTAACTAAATTTTAAATGTTATGACATTATAAATCATCTTACACATTTTATAGAACATGGTATGAGAACAAAATAAAATTTTCGGGTAAAATAAGTATTTTTCAAAAAATGCAGCTTTGCCGCCTTTTGATGGCGCAACAAATTTAAATATAGTTTTTGACATGTTTATAAGTTAAATTTGAAGAATAAAACTTTTTACTTGGAATCAGGATATAAAAATTTACTTTGTATAAATTTTTGTGATGATTCTGATAACCTTCATATTTTGATGAATAGTAAAAATACGCTAAATTTTAATTAAAAACAACTTTTTTCATCGAGATAATTTATATGGATAAATTATAATATTGAATGGTTTTAAATTATAAATAGAATATATTCATACCATTTAATATAATTTAAGTCATTATCATTAATTTTACATTGAATTCATAGGTAAAAATATTTCAATCTTTTGCAACGTTTTAACTTTTAAAACCTGTTTTCTCAACTACGGGGTTAATTTTAAATTAAATACTTCCACTTCTGTGTTTTGAATTTGGAAAAAATGGATTCCATATTTGGAATAAGTAGGTACAAATTATGTTAATAGGCTATTTTTTATTTTTAGGCATTATGAATAGTAACTACGGTAAATTTTATTTACCATAGTTAAAGGTAAATCGGGTAATTAAGAGTAAAAAAAAGATTATAAAATTACCCAAACACATGAAAAAATTCTATTTATGAATAAAAGTCGACCCATATCACCTAAGGGTTGGAATAAATTCATTTTATGGACTTTTAACCATGAAAAGAATGTAATTATTATTAAAACCAAAGAAAGTGACAACAGGTCACTCTCTTATATCTTATAAGTGTAATAATTTTAATTTAGTGATAAAATTCATAAAACTTAGAAAATAAATATTCACAAGAAAGATAATAAAATTATACACATCATGTTAATTTTTTTATAATTTTTAGGGATTAAATAATTATCATTAATGGTGACACAATAGTGATTCAAAAAATTGTTTATTTAGTGAAAAATCAATAATACAATTCTATTAAACTAATAGTGACCATAAAAAGCACAAAAACCTGACCAAAACTTATTTTTCATGTACATGTAATCAATAATCATCCAATGGTATAATATTTTACCATTTGGATACTTATAAAAGCGATTATGACACTTATATTATTTTATTTTAAATGATGTCAAAGTTGTCACCTTCATAATTTAATAAATATAACAATTTAAATTTTGTAATTTTAAGATGATAAATTCTATTAAAAGTATTTTTATGGAATATATTATATTTATATACATCATAGTATTTTATTTTTAAATTTTATGCAACAAATAAGTATATTAAATGATTATAAAAAAATGTTGTCGTAATTATTTTATTAATAGAAATATCAAATAAATGATTTTTAGAGTATTAAAATAAATATTATTTGAACTAATTAATGTTCTCCACAAATTTTATAGATTAATATGACATGTTAGGAATCTATTAAATATTTTTTTTCGAATATATACTCTGTTTGGATTCTATTTAAATTCAAATAAATGAATAGTGTCAAAATTGACACTATTGTTATCTTATAAAAATAACATATTATAAAATGGTTTAAAAATCACAAAAATAGTTAAAAATTATAAATTTAAATTTATATGGTCTAAAATGTCATAAATTATTCAATTATAGGCAATTAACAACACATAAGTAATTATTTATAACAAAATAAAATTTAGAATACTGATACCACAAATAAAATTAAATAGATTAAATAAGGATAAATCAAAATGATAAGGTTTAAAATAAAATAAAAACATGTATAAATTTAATTTTATGATGATATTACAACCTTATATTATATAATATCCGAATTTGAGTCACTTTGGAAGTTTTTAAGTGGGGTTTGGATTTATTATAAATTAATATTTTAGAGGTTTCCAAAAGTGCCCATCTCCTCCCTTATAAAAGGGAACCTCCTCCCTCTCCTTATCACACCATTTTGAGCCTTCAAGATCGGCCAAACCCTGAAAAATTCTCTTCTCCACTTCTATAGAAAAATACTAGAGGCCTTGGTATTCTTAAAATACCAACTTTAGTTCCCTAAGAGGAGGTTTAGAAGAGGCGCGTCGAAGAAGAGATAATATCCTTCACCGATTATTTCAAATTTTTTTCTTATTATACTTCCTCTTATTTATTTGTTTCATTATAAAGTAATAACATGAGTATAAATCATATAATTATATGTTATTATAAATATGAAACAACCCTATTTCATCTTCTATCCATCCTACGGAAAATGAAATCACCGCATGTGCGTACGTACGAAATACTGTCTCCACGCCGTGGTGTAATCTGTTTTCCACCACCACCTTACTTGGATGGTTATAATGGTGTAAATAATAGATATATATGATTATTATTACATGATAATAATTCTGAGATATTATATAATCTACTCCAATACCATTCAATAATTATGAGAATGATATCATCGCTCATCCGTACGTACGGATTACCGTCTCCACGGTGCGATGAGATTCATTCTCTATGTTAACCATTCAAGAATTATTATAATGTATATATATTAAATAATAATGAAATATATGATATAATAATGATACTATATTTATGTACATATATTTTTAATTTACTTAATTCCATTCAATTCAATAAGGAAACGAAAACAATGTCCATGTGTACGTACGACCTACCGTCTCCATGAACGGTGTATTTCATTCCATTTATAGATCTATCATATATATTTATATGATGAATATATATTATATATAAATAATTTTTTTCACATTATGGAATTATATAAATTAGGTTATAAGTAATAATATTAAGAACAACAAGTCCAAACACGTACGATAAATGAAACGATTTTACCCAAAACGTTGCTTTAACATGGAATTGACAAAAGAAAGGGTAATATAAAGTCATAAGTGAATCATATATGATATCATAAATATTATTATGGTTATGTTAAAAGTTAATAATATTTTTAAACCCACTATACAGGAGTCTCAGACACATACGGAAGAAATTGTACATAAGGTTCGGGATAATTTTGCAATATCATTTTTATCCAATATTGCTTATACATAAGTATTTACTGGAGTTAAATTTATCATCCATGTCCATGTTTTATAAAATGTTTTCATAAAATGTTTTATATTCTTACATTTATTTTTAATGTCATTTTTACCCTTTGTTGAGTTTTACCCCATTGTATTGAAGGAATCTTTTTTTGTTTACCATACAAGGTACTTTTTTACTTTTCCGGTAAAAAGTACAAGGATAATGTTTTTTTAAATAATATGGCATGATTTTTTTTTATGATTTTATAACAACTTATTTCCATGAAGATTATTCTAAAATAGTTCATTATTATTTTTTGAAAATACATGCCATTTCGTGAAAAGAAGAAGAAAGGATATTTTCCTCAAGAATTCATTTCAAGTGTTTTATCAAAATTATTTTCCATCTAAGATAATATAGGGTTCTGTTTCTATCCCTATTATTACATTGATTTGATTATTTTATGATGGAATTATTTTTATTAAGTCCTTTTATCTTATATGGATTAGGTTATTATGGAATGATGTTTATGAATCCCATTTTTATTACATGGGTTATGCTATGATGTATGATTTTGTGGAACACATAAGAATGGTTTCATTATGAGATGGGTGGGACTTATATCTCCCTCCAATTCATTGAGTACAGATTTATATCCCATGAGATAAATATGAATGGAATAGAAAGTAAATCTGGTTCAGTAATACAGGGCTGGAACGACAAGTAAACTCTGTTCAGTAATGGACTTTGTCCACTATGATAGTCTTGGCAGCAATGCCTTGGCCACTATGGAAATAATATCATGTGCTTAATGGTTTGCCACAATTACATGTTTTATTCCCATGCCGTGTTATCATGATTGAAGTTCCTTTATGATCTATGCCATACGTACTGCCAATATTTATTTCACAACTTAAGATTTTAATGTTTAAGCATTATGTTCATGTTTTTAAGTTGAAACGTATATGGTTTGTTCTATTTTCTCCATGCTTACCCTTAATGAACATTTTAGATCACCCGTTGTATATCTTCTTTTCCCCAGGATATAAAGAGAGGTTTTAGGTAATAAAACAAAAGGGAAAGATCTTTATGGGAGATTTTGAAGATCTTTCACCATGATTACAAGATTATGTTCCGAGTTTCCAAAGACACTAAACTATTACGGTCCTTGGGTTTCATTTTTTTTGTTATGTATTAAGTATTCTGCCAAAGTAATGTAATGTCCATGTACATAAAGCTTTGGGTATCTAAAATTGGTATTAGAGGAAAGGTTTAGTTAACCTTTGGAAACTAGGATGCGAAAACTTTAGTGAGATCCCTAGAGATATTTCTAAAGTATGTCTAGGGATGTCCGTAAGGTTAAGTATAAAGTATAGGTTATGGTCCTATAATTATGATAACGACCATGAATAACCTAGGATTAAACCTAAGATGTTGGATATTGAAATTACTTCCCTTGATTATGTTGTTTTCATAGTATGATTTTTTCCTCTCACACTATTCTTTTTTGGTTTTAGAAAATGGCTAGAAACATGAAGATTCATGTTAATGGAGAATATGATAGACAATGGAATGATGTTATTCATGAGAAACCAAATGAAATGGTATTTGGAAGGCAAAATATTGTTATCATTCCTAATCAGAAATCTCATAATATGATCAATAATCTCAACTTTGGTATGTTTACTGACTTATTTAATAAGAGAAAGATGAAGTTTCATGATGATCATAGAGGAAAAAAGATTAAATTACCCTCATGTAAATCATGTGGGAAGAGGCAACAAGGAGAATGTTTCAAAGGAACTGGAAGATTCTTTGGGTGTGGAAAATGATGACAAAAAGCTAGTAATTTCAAAGGAAAAGGTTCAGTTAACACCATGGACAAGGATAATGGTATTGCTAAAACATCAAAAGTGGTTAAATGTTTTAAATGTGGAATGTATGGGCATTATGCAAACCAATTCCCTAAGGTAAAGTCTCATGAAGAGAATAAACATGGTCATATGGGTAGTATTTATGTTGATGATGATGAAGAGACTACAAATGATATTTTAGATGAAATAATTGTTAAAGCTCAGTCAATGGTTTAAGAAGGTAGTGGAATGATTGTATGTTTATCAAGAGTTATGTTGAATAGGTAATTTAATGGTACTATGGAATAAAGACACATTTAAGGATTGTTACACTATTTTTTTCTAAAGTATTTGAAAGTATATGTTGAAAGGTACCAGTAACCAAGAATGGTTATTCAGATATTTTTGGAAAGAAGATGATATGTGCATAATGAAGGGATAAAAAGAAAATAATAGTATTAACAAGCACATGACTGATATAAGGACAAAGTGACATCATGGTTTTAATATATTGAAATTTTGGGATTTTGGTGTTTGGAAAGAGTTAACTTTTGACAACATTCATGTTTTCACTAAGGTTCTATGGTAGTTCATGTTTCAAGAAAATATAGGATTAAGGTATTCACATGTTTGGAATATGACCAACAAGATATATCTTGTGATATACGGGGGATAAATGATGGTAATCACATGCTTTTTATATGACCTCTCTAGTAATATTTTTCTTTATACTATGAGATTGGACAGAAGTATTTTGGATAAGCCTAAAGACTGGAATGGATTAAGTTGGACATAAAATAGTGTTTTTTAGGCTAGAACTTTTTGATATTATGATAGTATAGTTTTAGAAAAAGGAAAACCCGGAGGACGGGTGAAAACCCGTCACGTTGGACAAGGATGTGGGAATTGAACCCACAACTGAAGTGTGACCGACCTTTATTTCCTACCACTGACCTACATGAAGTCCCTGGTTAGTAGAAACTAGTTTTATTTTATTAAACAATATGATAGATGAAGTATAAGTCCATTTTTGGAACCATATATGATTAATCTCACCACAATATGGATTTATGTATATAACTTTTTCTAACCTTATATTTTAGACAAATGGAATGACCTATCATTCTATCACATGATCTGCTAACACTTCACTAAAGACAAATTTAACTTCATTTCGTTAAGAGATGAAGTGGAAATTGTTCAAGGCACAAAAAATAGTGAGATTGTACCAAAATCAAGTAAGTATTTCTTTTAATTCAAAAATTGTTCAACATTAGGGAAATGATCTTGAAAACCAAAAATGTTGTCCTAGTGCCCTCATATCTGATGACTCATATGGTACCTTAGATCATAACAAATTTGCGGCTTTGTGATTTTTGTCTTTTTCATAGCAATGTTCTATAACACTCTTCATCAGAACATGATGGTTAAATTTCTCTTCCATATCCATATTTTCACCTATATTATATTATGTGGAAACCCAGTGCTGAGTTACTTTGCGTGACCATTTTTTTTCTAACTTTCCTTTTCAAAATTAAGTTTTAGTATTCCATTTTTTTACGATGTGGGTTTGTATAAAAGAAACATTCAAAGAGTAAACTATTTATAACCCCAATGAATTTTAAGGGAGAAATTCATTTCAAGGGGGTAGAATATAACACCCCATGATTTTATAAGAAATAATCTTTTCAATTTATTTGATGTCTTGTGTTGTACGCTACACTAAAATTAGCTTGCAATATACACAACACCAAGTATAGATTTTGATCAATTTATAAATGAACTATATTTTGATTATGTTATACGCAACAAAAAAGGAATTTTTAACTACACGCAACCCTGACTTGGATTTCATTACACGCAATAGTGACCTTCCTCAATAGCATGTGTTGTACGCAATACTGAGTTTCACTAAACAACGATATATTATTATAATATTAATATGAACTAGCCATTATGAATATTAGTAACCACATTTTGAATGTTATGACATTATAAATCATCTTACACATTTTATAGAACATGGTTTGAGAACAAAATAAATTTTTCAGGTAAAATAAGTATTTTTCAAAAAATGCAGTTTTGCCGCCTTTTGATGGAGCACCCACTTTAAATCTAGTTTTTGACATGTTTATAAGTTAAATTTGACAAATAAAACTTTTTCCTTGGAATCATGATATAAAAATTTACTTTGGATAAAATTTTGAGATGATTTTGATAACCTTCATATTTTGATGAATAGTAAAAATACGCTAAATTTTAATTAAAAATAATTTTTTTCATCGAGATAATTTATATGGTTAAATTATAATATTTAATGGTTTTAAATTATAAATAGAATATATTTTTACCATTTAATTTAATTTAATACATTATCATTAATTTTACATTGAATTCATAGGTAAAAACATTTCAATCTTTTTCAAGGTTTTAACTTTTAAAACCCATTTTCTCAACTGTGGGATTAATTTTAAATTAAATACTGCCACTTATGTGTTTTGAATTTGAAAAAATGGATTCCATATTTGTAATAAGTACGTACAAATTATTTTAATAGGCTAATTTTTATTTTTAGGCATTATGAATAGTAACTACAGTAAATTTTATTTACCATAGTTAAAGGTAAATCAGGTAATTAAGAGTAAAAATAAGATTATAAAATTACCCTAACACCTGCAAAAATTATATTAGATGAATAAAATTAGACCCATATCACCTAAGGGTCATAATAGATTCATTTTATAGACTTTTAACTATAAAAAGAATGTAATTATTATTAAAACCAAAGAAAGTGACAACATGTCACTCTCTTATATCTTATAAGTGTAATAATTTTAATCTAGTGATAAACTTAATAAAACACTGAAAATAAATAGTCACAAGAAATATAATGAAATTATCTACATCATGTGAATTTATTTATAATTTTTAGGGATTAAATAATTATCATTAATGGTGACACAATAGTGATGCAAAAATTGTTTATTTAGTGAAAAATCAATAATACAATTTTATTAAACTAATAGTGACCATAAAAGGCACAAAAACCTGACCAAAACTTATTTTTCGTGTACATTTAATCCATAAACATCCAATTGTAGAATATTTGACCATTTGGAGCCTTATAAAAGTGATTATGACACTTATATTATTTTATTTTAAATGATGTCAAAGTTGTGAGCTTCATAATTTAATAAATATAACAATTTAAATGTTGGTATTTTAAGATGATAAATTATAGTAAAAGTAATTTTTTAGAATATATTAGATTTATATAAATCATAGTATTTTATTTTTATTTTTTATGAAATAAATATGTATATTAAATGATTATACAAAATTGTTGTATTAATTATTTTATTAAGATAAATATCAAATAAATGATTTTAAAAGTATTAAAATAAATATTATATGAACTAATTAATGTTCTAAACAAGATTTATAGATTAATATGACATGTTAGTAATATATTAAATATTTTTGTTCGAATATATCCTCTGTGTGGATTCTATTTAAATTCAAATAAATGAATAGTGTCAAAATTAACACTATTGTTATTTTATAAAAATAACATATTATAAAATTGTTTAAAAATCACAAAAATAATTAAAAATTAAAAATTAAAATTTATATGGTCTAAAGAGTCATAAAGTATTCAATTATAGAAAATTCACAACACATAAGTAATTTATTATAACAATTTAAAATTTAGAATACTATTACCACAAATAAAATTAAATAGATTAATTAAGGATAAATCAAAATGATAAGGTTTAAAATAAAATCAAAACATGTATAAATTAAATTTTATGATAATATTACAACCTTATATTATCTAATATCCTAATTTGAGTCACTTTTTAAGTTTTTAAGTGGGATTTTTTTTGATTATAAATTAATATTTTAGAGGTTTCCAAAAGGGCCCATATCCTCCCTTATAAAAGTGCACATCCTCCCTCTCCTTATCACACCATTTTGAGCCTTCAAGATCAGCCAAACCCTGGAAATTTATCTTTTCAACTTCTCTAGAAACATACTAGAGGTCCTGGTCTTCTTCAAATACCAACTTTAGTGCCCTAAGAGAAGGTTTAGAAGAGGCGCGTCGAAAAAGAGGTAATATCCTTTACCAATTCATTCAAATTTATTTCTTCTTATAATTCATATTATTTATTTTTTTCATTATAAATTAATAACATAAGTATCAATAATATAGTGATATGTTATTATAAATATTAAATAACCCTATTTCATCTTCTATCCATCCTACATAAAATGAAATCACCGCGCTTGCGTACGTACGAAATACCGTCTCCATGCCGTGGTGTAATCTGTTTTCCACCACCACCTTACTTGGATCGGTATAATGGTGTAAATAATTTATATATATGATTATTATAACATGATAATAATTCTGATATATTATATAATCTACTCCAATACCATTCAATAATTATGAGAACGATATCATCGCTCGTGCGTACGTACGGATTACCGTCTCCACGGCGCGATGAGATTAATTCTCTATGTTAACCATTCAAGAATAATTATAAAGTATATATAATAAATAATCATGAAATATATGAAATAATAATGATACTAGATTTATGTACATATATGTTTCATTTACTTAATTACATTCAATTCAATAAGGAATCGAAAACAGCGTTCATGCGTACGTACGGCCTACCGTCTCCATGAACGGTGCATTTCATTCCATTTATCGATCTATCATATATATTTATATGCTGAATATATATTATATATAAATCATTTTTTTAAATTCTGGAATTATCTAAATCAGGTTATAAGTTATAATATCAATAACAACAAGTCCAAACACGTACGATAAATGAAACGATTTTACCCAAAATGTTGATTTAACATGGAATTGACAAAAGAACAGGTAATATAAAGTCATAAGTGAATCATATATGATATCATAAATATTATTATGGTTATGTTACAAGTTAATAGTATGTTTAAACCCACTATATAGGATTCTTAGACACATTTAGAAGAAATTAGACATAAGGTAAGGGATAATTTTGCAATCTCATTTTTATCCAAGATTGCTTATACATAAGTATTTACTGGGGTTAAATTTATCATCCATGTCCATGTTTTATAAAATGTTTTCATAAAGTGTTTACTATTCTTCCATGTATGTTTAAAGTCATTTTTACCCTTTTTTACTTTTACTCCATTTTATTGAAGGAATCTTTCTTTTGTTTACCATATAAGGTACTTTTTTACTTTTCCAGTAAAAAGTACGAGGATAATGTTTTTTTAACTTATACGGCGTGAATGGATTTTTATGATTTTATAACACCTTCTTTCCATGAAGCTTATTCTACAAGATTTCAGTATTATTTTTAAAATTACCTAGCATTTTGTGAAAAGAAGAAGAAAGGATATTTTTCTCAAGAATTCATTTCAAGTGTTTTATCAAAATTATTTTCCATCTAAGATAATATAGGGTTCTGTTTGTATCCCTATTATTAAATTGATTTGATTATGTTATGATATAATTATTTTTATGAAGTCCTTTTATCTTATATGGATTATGTTATGATGGCATGATGTTTAAGAATCCCATTTTTATTACATGGGTAATGCTATGATGTATGATTTATGATTTTGAGGCACACATAAGAATGGTTTCATTATGAGATGGGTGGGACCTATATCTCCATCCAATGCATTGGGTAAGGATTTATATCTCATGAGATAAACATGGATGGAATGGAAAATAAATCTTGTTCAGTAATACAGGACTGGAACGGCAAGTAAACCCGGTTCAGTAATGGACTTTGTCCACTATGATAGTCTTGGCAGTAGTGCCTTGGCTACTATGGAAATCATATCATGTGCTTAATGTATTTCCAAAATTACATGTTTTATTCCCATGCAATTTTATCATGATTGATGTTACTTTATGATCTATTCCTTACGTACTGCCAAGATTTATTTCAAAACACAAGATTTTAATGTTTAAGCCGTATGTTCATGTTTTTAAGTTCAAACATATATGGTTTGTTCTATTTTATCCATGCTTACCCTTAATGATCATTTGAGCTCACCCTTTGTATGTTTTATTTTTCCCAGGATATAAAGAAAGGTTTTAGGTAAGAAAACAAAAGGGAAATATCTTTATGGGAGATGTTGAAGATCTTTCACCATGATTAGAAGATTATGTTATGAGTTTCCAAAGACACTAAACTATTACGGTCCTTGGGTGTCATTTTTTTGTTATGTATTAAGTATTCCTCAAAAGTAATGTAATTTACATGTATGTCAATATTTGGGTCTCTAAAATATGTTTTATCAAATGGAAATTCTTAGTATAGAAAAATGATTTGGTGATTAAGTGATAAAGGTTATTTTGGAAGACATTCTCTCTTTTGGGAACACTATATCCTTAAGGAAAATATAATACCTTGGGATTTAAATTGTGGAGTAATGGTTGAAATATTATTTTGGAAGAATATATGTTTTTATTATGGACATAAGTTTATTTGAATTATTTATCAAAATGATTATCCTATCATAAATAATATGTGATTAGGTTAATTACACTTCAGTATGAGACTTTAAGAGTAGTTGATGTTTTTGGGGATAAATATTAAGATTTAATGTGGAAGACAATGTGATTTAAATCCTTTTGAGTTTTGGGTTTCAAAATTATTTTTGATTATTTTGAATAATTTTAAGGAAAATTGATTAGTTAATGGTCTTTGTTGAACTTTGGGTTTTGTTTGACTAATTATAGAGATTAATAATAGTTTTTTCTTTTTGTAAAATATTGTTCTTTTTGGGTATTATATGATATCACACTAACCATTTTGGTTTTAGTCGATGTATAAAGACAAGGGAAATATATAGTTCTTATTTTGTGGATTATGTGATTATCTATAAGATGATTCTTTTGCTTTTGATGTGACCAAGTCTTTTTGAATGCTCATTGTTTGAAGAAAAGATTAGTTTTTTGGTAGAAACTTATTAAAGGATGAAACTCTACTTGAAGGTAAGTATATTTACTTATTTTATTATTATATGTAGTAAATTAATTCCTAAAAATTAAAAAAAGAAACATAAAACAAAATCATTGTTGGTTTACATTTCTTACAGGGTAATCAAAGACTTTTTAACACTTCATAAGTTTGTGATTTTCTGGTGGTTAACGTTATCCTAATCATGTTTACTATCACTCTCCATCAGAACTTGATGGATTGTTTTCTATTCCATATCCATGTTTTTCTACTTGTAATCTTAGTATGGGTTATCTCGGGTGACCTTTGTACTTATCTTTCTTTATTTTAAAGTAATATTTTTATTGACTCTTTTTCTGATGTGGGACTTTCAACGAAGTTTCCAAGCCCAGTTTTAAAATTGTGAGGATGCAATTCCCAAAAGGGGGGAAGGATGTAACATCCCAAGTAAATAAAGAAAATGAAATTTTTTAAATTTATTAATATTTGGGAACTAAATTATACTTTAAAAGGGATTCTATGTTCGATGGCTTACGTGATACGCAACAATGAGTTTCTTTGAAATCTTATGTTGCACACTAATAATATTATATTATTATCTTAAATGGTAGTTAACGCCTAACCGTTGTATTGGAGAGAATGAATAGAACTAACTACAATATGATTATAAATGTTTTTAAATGTTTTTACATTTATTTAATAAAATTTAGGGGCTTAAAATATGAGTGAATCTAATTTTGGGCATAAATACTCTAATATTCACTAAAGGTTGATTTACCGCCCTTTGATGGCGAACCCTTTTTAAATATAGTTTTGATCATTTTTATATGTTCTATTGGAAAAAATAAAATTCTTCTTTAGATTAGGGACATCAAAATTTACTTTGGGTAAATTTTTGTATTTTTATGATAAAGTTCATTTTTTAATGTATAGTAAAAAATACTGTATTTTAATTCAAAAGTACATTTTAATATAATTTATTTATATGGTTATATTATCTTTTTAATTTGTTTTAAAGTTTAATTAGAATATAATTTTACCATTTAATCCAATTTTGTTCATTGTAATTAATTTCACTTTGAAATTGGACATAAACAAGTATCAATCTTTTGATAGTTATTGTTTCTTAAAAACACGCTATTTGTTTTGACAAAGAGAATTAATTTTAAATTAATTAATGAAACTTATATGTTTTGAATTTGGTAAAATAGACATTGTTTTTGAATTCAGAATATCAAATATATCTTATGCTGAATTTTTGGTATTTTTCTAAAAAACTTCAATTTTTGATGAATAGTGAAACCACTTAATATTATTTAAAAAAACTGACTTTTTCATTTAAATGAAATTTTACTGCTTCTGTTAATTGAATTTAGAAAATATGGCATACATGGTAGTTATTAGTAAGTAAAATGTGGTTCAATAAGATGAAAACAATTTTTAGTGAATAGTAACTTTTGACTTTTATTTACAGTGGTTAAAGGTAAATAGGGTAATTCAAAGTAAAAAAATATTATAATAATAAAAAATTACCTTAAAACTTGTCTTAACCTTATTGGTTGAGTCATGGCCGACCATGGGCATCCTTGGGTCAATTTTGGGACTCCATGGAACCACTTAAGAGTGATAATGACACTTTATTTTAATTAACTTAAAGTAAAGACAAAAATGACACAAACAAATATCTTTTAGTAAATTAAATTTTACATGGGGTTATATAAGTTATATTTTATACTATAAATATTATTTGTAAATATAAGAATATTTCATACATAATTATATTTTTTTTATAATTTTAATACCTCAATTAAATTAAATTATTTATGACACAAAAATGATGCAAAATTTACCTCATTAATAAATGATTTAAATAAATAAGATTATAAATATTAAAATAACATAAGAAACATGTACAATTATTATTGTATGAATTTATTTCGACCATGTGTCATCTTATCTTTGATCATAATGAGTTTTGGTCCTTTATAAACTGAAAATCATTGTATAATAAAATAATATTTTCACACTTTCCTAAAGAACCCCTCCCCCATTATAAAAATCCCTCACTTATAACTCATTCCTCACACCTCTCAAGCCCCTTGGCTCATCCAAACCTTGACTAAATAATCTATAAAGATCCCTCTACTCCTCCTATAAGCCTTACCTTAGGCAAAAGACACTTCAAGAATTCCTTTTGGTTCAAACCAAAGAGAGTTACCCAAATTAAAGGTAACAATTTATCTTAACATCTTTTCTTTTATTTTACTTCTACAACCCATATACTCTTTTTATTCCTTTATTTTATAACAAAAATAGTATCCTCAATATACTATTATATTGTTACAATAAGGATTCGAACTATACTTACACACACCTCCATCTAATGGGTGAAGAACATACTGTTTCTGTGAATGGAAAACTAACACCTCATGAAACGATGATTGTTTGATTATCTCCTACCACCTCTCATGGTGGCCATTATGATGAAACTGTATTTATATAGGATATATATTATGTTTATGTTTTCTTTATGCTTATGTATTTTTAATTTATATCATACCTTTATGGTTTTCGTTATGAGTAAACACGGTAATTTCTTTTGGGGAATTACGGACTACCGCCCCCTCAAAGTGATATGACTCGTTATTACCATACGTGGGAAATATAAAGGATGGAGTTATTGAAATTATATATTATATTATACTGGAATTATAATAACCTATGTATCAATAGTTTTTTATTCAATTAAATACAAAATTGAAATGAAAGTAGCGTTCATACGTACGTACGTCTTACCGTCTCTATGAATGATGCATTTCATTTCTTACCTCTAAATGTTATGTAATATTAAAAATACATATATATAATGGATATATATTATATATATGATATCTAAATAATGAATATCATTATGGAAATAATGGACTCTTGAACACATGGACATCGTGTAATTATAAGGTGTTCATTTTTGACTCAAGTACCAAATATCGACAAAACGACCATTATTAACTTAAATGATTACATAATGTTTATAACATGGTAATAAGTTATATAAAAGAAATAATAAACTTGAAAATGTTTCTTAATCAAGTATAAATTAACTTAAGTTTATTATTCAAGAAGAATAGGGAACAAACAAGTCTAGTCGAACACGAGGAAAGGGATTTCTTATCTCACTTTTAATTTCGTGAGATTTCCATTGTTCGCCACTAATTTATTTCCTGTGGTGTATTGTGTACTGAAATTTGATATATATTATCATGATCCTATTTATATTCATGTTATTATGTGAATCATTTGGTGGTTATTAAGTTTTGTTCATACAAATCGATTGATTACAACGTGGTAAGGGATTTTCATCTCACTTTTTATTCTCATGAGATTCATGCTATATTTGCCATTATTTCCTTTTGTGTGGTGTATGTACTACCCAATATTGTATTAATTGTGTAATTTAATTTAATTTATGGGTATTTAAATCTTAATTTTATGGTCCTTCTTTCATGGGTTGTATGTTTCGTAAGTTACCAAATCGGTAAGGGAATATTTTAACCCAATTACCATTCCTTGGGTTAATCTTCTAATTAATAATTACGTCATTATATGATTATGTGTGGATTTTTTTTGTTTATTTATGTTTTTATTTCCACTCCCATTTGTGTGTATATACTTTTAATACACACAATCACTCCATTGATAAATTCTCAAGTCATCGATATGAACTTGATAAGAGTAATTTTAACTCAATTTCCATTCATTGAGTTAAACATCCAAGTCATTGGTTTTGTCTTAAAAAGAATGTGTGTGAATGTTATTTGATTGATTTACACTGAGTATCCATTCATATTGAGTGTATTTATATTTTTCAAACATTATTATGTAATTGATTTATCCTTAATCTAAGGATATAGTTTTTTATAAGGAATTTCATCTCAATTTACATTCCATTAAGACTTCATTGTTGTTATAGACCAATTCAATTTTATATGTGTATATAATTTCCTTTGGAATATTATATCATGAATCCCTTTATTCTCATGATATTATAAAGTTCTGATTAAATTTTATTCCTCAATTATTTGTATTCAAGTCTCTCTCATTTTGTTAAAAACTATTTAACTAAAATATCATTTTAAATGTTTTAAAGATTTATTCTTGTAAATATTTCTCATTAATGTACATGTTTTAAAAATGGTTTTTAGGATTTATTTATATGGACATTAATGTTTTCAAATTATAATTAATTTAAAATCTTCAAAGTGGTATGGGACACTTTGATTCAAAAGTCTCTTTATTAAATGATTTAAATGGTTTTGAAAATGATTTTATAAAGCATTGTTTATTTCAATATATTGATGTAATATATTGTGATTGGAATATGGAAATGTTATCTTTCCTTTATGCTTGTGTTATGTGTTATGAATATGTTATGGTTATTGGGAATTGTTTACGTATACAGGTGGTTCTGTGATAAACTTAGGTCGGGTGAGCCCGAGATAGCTCTCCAATGCATTGGGTAAAGTGACAGAGGTAAAAGTTAATGTTTCTCCTAATAGATTTAGATAATATACTCTGATTGGTATTCCAAATGTGACTCTCTATGTAGTTGTGATAGCTAAAATGTAAGTATGTTATGAATTCCATAAGTTACCTTTACGATTTATGATATGTGAGTGTTATTCATAAATCTTATGATTTATTATGGTATGTTATGATTGAAAAGTATGGTTTCATTTATTTGTATTTAATGATGGGATAATGTTTTCCTTACTTATTTTATAACCCTTATAGAGTTTTTTATGCTCATCCCAAGTTTTTTAAATGTTTTCTACAAGACTTAAATATGAATAAGGTCAAGGGTGGGATCAAAGAAATGTCATGCTGTCAAAAACATGGATCTAGAAATGTTTCTTTTTAAGAGTTTTTATTTTATGAAAAAAATGGATACTGATTGGTAGTGTCTACATGTAATATTCAAGTTGTTATGTAATAGTTATGGCCTAATTCTCTAAAACTCTAAACTTGAAAAGATCCTCAATGTGAATTCTTGACATAATTCAAGATTATGTAATGTTTAAGTCTGGGTCCTTATAGTTGGTATCAGAGGTCGATTTAGATAACTTTAGAGGTTAGGGTGTAATTTAAGCATAAGTGACATAAAAATAATGGTTATAATTTTAGAAAGAATCATAGTTATTTTAGAAGTGATAAATGGTTATTACATTTTGGGGGTGCAAAATGAAAGGTATTAGATAACCTTTGAGGATAAATTATGTTATGGTTATTTTTGAGGAAATTTTCTCTTTTTTTTTGGAATGTTATGAAATTGTATAGTTTTTGAAAAAGGAAAACATGTAGACCGTGTGACAACCCGTTGTGTTAGATAAAGCTGTGAGAATCTAACCCACAACCAAAGTGCGATTCAGATTTATCACCTACCGCTGGACTACGTGAAGTCCCTGGTTAGTATGATGAATTATTTTTAGTTAAATGATTTTATTGATCAAGAATAATTTTTTTTGGGATTATATGTTTTAGCAAATGGAAATTATTATTATTGGAAAATGATTTAGTGATTAAGTGATAAAGGTTATTTTGGAAGACATTCTCTCTTTTGGGAACACTATATCCTTAAAGAAAATAGAATACCTTGGGATTTAAATTGTGGAGTAATGGTTGAAATATTATTTTGGAAGAATATATGTTTTTATTGTGGACATAAGGTGATATGGGTTATTTATGGAAATTATTATCCTATCATAAAGAATATTTGATTAGGTTAATTACACTTCAGTATGTGACTTTAAGAGTAGTCAATGTTTTGGGGATAAATATTAAGATTTACTGTGGAAGACTATGTGATTTAAATCCTTTTTAGTTTTGGATTTCAATATTAGTTTTTATTATTTTGAATAATTTTAAGGACAATTGTGTATTTAATGGTATTTTTTGAACTTTGGGTTTTGTTTGACTAATTATGGATATGAAGAGTAGTTTTTTCTTTTTGTAAAAGATTGTCCTTTTTTGGTATTATCTGATCTCACACTAACCATTTTGATTTTAGTTGATGTATAAATACAAGGGAAATATATAGTTCTTCTTTTATGGATTATGTGATTCTTTATAAGATGATTCTTGTGCTTTTTATGTGACCAAGTCTTTTTGAATTCTCATTGTTTAGATAAAAGATTAGTTTTTGGTAGAAACTTTTTAAAGGATGAAACTCTACTTGAAGGTATGTATATTTAGTTATGTTCTTATTATATTTAGTAAATTAATTCCTAAAAATTATGAAAAGAAACGTAAAACAAAAACATTGTTGGCTTACATTTCTTACAGGGTAATCAATGACCGTTTAACACATCATAAGTTTGTGATTTTATGGTGGTTAACTTTCTCCTAATCATGTTTTCTATCACTCTCCATCAGAACTTGATGGATTGTTTTCTCTTCTATATCAATGTTTTCTTACATGTAATCCTAATATGGGTTATCTCGGGTGACCTTTGTACTTATCTTTCTTTAATTTAATGTAATAGTTTTATTGACTCTTTTTCTGATGTGTGACTTTCAATGAAGTTTCTAAGCCCAATTTTAAAATTTCTAGGATGTAATTCCAAAAAGGGGGAAGGATGTAACAACCCAAGTAAATAAATAAAATGACATTTTCTAAATTTACTAATATTTTTGAACTAAATTATACTTTAAAGGGTATTCTATGTTCGATGGCTTACCTGATACGCAACAACGAGTTTCTTTGAAATCTTACTTTGCACACTAATAATATAATATTATTATCTTAAATGGTAGTTAACTCCTAGACGTTGTATTGGAAGGAATGAATAGAACTAACTAAAATATAATTATTCATTTTTTTTAAATGTTTTTACATTTATCCAATAAAATTTAGGGGCTTAAAATATGAATGAATCTAATTTTAAGCATAAATACTCTAATATTCCCTAAAAGACCGATTTACCGCCTTTTGATAGTGAACCCTATTTAAATATAGTTTTGATAATTTTTATATCTTCTATTTGACAAAATAAAATTTTTCTTTAGATTCGGGACATAAAAATTTACTTTGGGTAAATTTTTGGTATTTTTCTGATAAAGTTCATTTTTTAATGAATAGTGAAACATTCTGTATTTTAATTCAAAAGTGAGTTTTAATATAATATATTTATATGGTTATATTATCTTTTTAATTGGTTTTAAAGTGTAATTAGAATATATTTTTACCATTTAATCCAATTTTTTTCATTTTAATTAATTTCACTTTGAAATTATACATAAAAACGTATCAATCTTTTGATAGTTATTATTTCTTAAAAACACGCTATTTGTTTTGACAGCTGGAATTAATTTTAAATTAATTAATTCAACTTCTATGTTTTGAATTTGGTAAAATAGACATCACTTTTGAATTCGGAATATCAAATATATCTTAGGCTGAATTTTTGGTATTTTTCTGAAAAATACCAAAAATTCAGCCTAAGATATATTTGATATTCCGAATTCAAAACTGATGTCAATTTTACCAAATTCAAAACATAGAAGTTGCATTAATTAATTTTAATGAAATTTTACCGCTTCTATGAATTTAGTTTCGAAAATCTGACATACATGGTTGTTATTAGTAAGTAAAACTTGGTCCATAAGATGAAAATAATTTTTAGTGAATAGTAACTTTTGACTTTTATTTACCGCGGTTAAAGGTAAATAGGGTAATTTAAGGTAAAAATAATATTATAATAATACAAAATTACCTTAACACTTCTCTTAACTTTATTGGTTGAGTCATGGACGACCACGGGCATCCTTGGGTCAATTTTGGGACCCCATGGAGCCACTTAAGAGTGATAATGACACTTTATTTTAATTAACTTAAAGTAAAGACACAAATGACACAAAAAAATATCTTTTAGTAAATTAATTTTTACATGGGGTTATATAAGTTATATTTTCAACTATAAATATTCTTTGGAAATATATGAATATTTAATATATCATCGTATTTTTTTTATAATTTTTAGACATCAAATAAATTAAAGTATTTATGACACAAAAATGATGCAGTATTTACCTCATTAATAAATGATTTAAATAAATAAGATAAAAATTATTAAAACAACACCCAAAACCTGTCCAATTTTTATTGGATTAATTTATTTCAACCATGAGTCATCTTATCTTCAATCTTAATGTGTTTTAGACTTTTATAAACTGAAAATCATTATATAATAAAATAATATTTTCACACTTTCCTAAAGAACCCCTCCTCCCCCTTATAAAAAACCCGAACTTATAACCCATTACTCATACCTATCAAGAATCTTGGCTCATCCAAACCCTACCCAAATAATCTCTAAATATCCATCTCCTCCCCCAAGAAGCCTTACCTTAGGCAGAAGGCACATCAAGAAGTCCTTTTGTTTCAAACCAAAGAGAGTTACCCAAATTAAAGGTAACAGTTTCTCTTAACTTATTTTCTTTTATTTTACTTCAAAAAACCCTAAACTCTTTTTATTACTTTATTTTATAACAAAAACAGTATCCTAAATATACTAGTATGTTTTTTTGATAAGGATTCAAACTACACTTACACACACCTCCATCCAGTGGGTGAAGAACATACTGTTTCTGTGAATGGTAAACTAACGCCTCACGAAATGATGATTGTTCGATTATCTCCTACCGCCTCTCATGATGACCATTATGATGACACTATATTTATATATGATATATATAATGTTTAGGGTTTCTTTATGCTTCTGTATTTATAATTTATAGCATACCTTTATGGTTTCCATTATGAGTAAACGCGGTAATTTCACTTGAGGAAGTGTGGACTACCGCCCCCTCAAAGTGATATGACTCGTTCGTACCATACATGGGACATATAAAGGATGGAGTTATTGAAATTATATATGATATTACACTATATTTATAATATAACTTTGTATCACTATTTCATTCCATTAAATACAAAATTGAAATGAAAGTAGCGTTCAAGCGTACGTACGACTTACCGTCTCCATGAACAGTGCATTTCATTTCTTACCTCTAAATGTTATGTAATATTATAAATACATATATATAATTGATATATATTATATATATGATATCCAAATAATTAATATCATTATTGAAATAATGGACTGTTGACCACATGGACAACTTGTAATTATAAGGTGTTCATTTTTGACTCAAGTACCAAATATCGACAAAATGACCATTATTAACTTAAATGATTACATAATGTTTATAACATGGTAATAAGTGATATAAATGGAATAATAAACTTTGAAAATGTTCTTAATCAAGTATAAATTAATTTAGTTTATTATTCAGGAAGAACAAGGAACAAACAAGTCAAGTCGGACATGAGGTAAGAGATTTCTTATCTCACTTTTAATTTCATGAGATTTCCATTGTTCGCCACTAATTTATTGCCTGTGGTGTATTTTGTACTGACATTTGATATATATCATCATGATACTCTTTATATTCATGTTATTATGTGAATCATTTGGTGGTTATTAAGTTTTTGTCATACGACTCAATTATATTCATTTTGTGTGGTGTATGTACTACCTAAGATTATATTAATTTTTGTAATATACTTTAATTTATGGGTATTTCAATCTTCATTTTATGGTCCTTCTTTAATGGGTGGTATGTTTTTTACGTTACTAAATTGGCAAGGGAACTTTTTTACCCAATTACCATTCCTTGGGTTAATCTTCTAATTCATAATTATGTCATGCTATGATTAGTTGTAGAATACCTATTTGTTTATTTATGTTGTAATTTCCACTCCACTTTGTGTGGATATACTTTTTATACACATAATCACTCCATTAATAAATTCTCAAGTCATTGATATGAACTTGATAAGAGTAATTTTAACTCAATTTCCATTCTTCGAGCTAAACATCCAAGTCATTGGTTTTATCTTAAAAGAATTTGTGTGAATGTTCTTTGATTTATTTACATTGAATATAAAATCATATTTAGTGTATTTATATTTTTCAAACATTATTATGTAATTGATTTATCCTTAATCTAAGGATACCTTTTTTTATAAGGGATTTCGTCTCAATTTACATTTCATTGAGACTTCATTGTTGTTATGCACCAATTCAATTTTATATGGTGTATATACTATCCTTTGGCATATTATATCATGAATACCTTTATTCTCTTGATATTATAAAGTTCTGATTAAATTTTATTCCTCAATTATTTGTATTCAAGCGCCTCTCATTTTGTTAAAAACTCTTTAACTAAAATATCATTTTAAATTTTTTAAATATTTATTCTTCTAAATATTTCTCATTAATGTCCATGTTTTCAAAATGGTTTTTAGGATTTATTTATATGTACATTAATGTTTTCAAATTATAATTCATTTAAAATCTTCAAAGTGGTATGGGGCACTTTGATTAAAAAATCTATTTATTAAATGTTTTAAATGGTTTTAAAAATGATTTGCTAAAGCATTGTTTATTTCAATATCTTGATTTGATGTATTGTGATTGGAATGTGGAGATGTTATATTTACTTTATGCTTGTGTTATGTGTTATGAATATTTTATTTTTATTGGGCATTGTTTACATATATGGGTGGTTTTGTGATAAACCTAGGGAGGGTGATCCCGAGATATCTCTCCAATGCATTGGGTAAAGTGACGGAGGTAAACGTTAATGTTTATCCTAAGAGATTTAGGGAATATACTATGATGGGTATTCCAAATGTGACTCCCTATGTATCTGTGATAGCTACAATGTAAGTATGTTATGAATTCCATAACTTAACTTTATGATTTATGATATGTGGGTGTTTTTCATAAATCTTATGACTTCGTAAGGTATGTTATGATTGAAAAGTATGGTTTCATTGATTTTTATTTAATGATGGGATAATGTTTAACTTCTTCATTTTATAACCCTTAATGATATTTTTATGCTCATACCACGTTTTTGAAATGTTTTCTACAACACTTAAAGATGAATAGGGTCAAGGATGGGATCAAGAAAATGTCATGATGTCTAAAACATGGATCTAGACATGTTTGTTTTTAAGAGTTTTTTTTATGAAAAAAATGGATACTGGTTAGTAGTGTCTACATGTAATATTCAAGTTGTTATGTAATAGTTATGTCCTAATTCGCTAAAACTCTAAACCTAAAAAGGTCCTCAATGTGAATACTTGACATAATTCAAGATTATGTAATGTTTAAGGCTAGGTCCTTATAAGGGAAACTTTCCAACTCGGTGGGGGAAATCCAAAACCATGGGTCAATAAACTACATTATCAACCAATATTTATCCCTATGGATAATGGAAATGCTTGTGAAATCACCCTTAAGAGTGGAATAAAACTTAAAATCCAAATAACCTGTAACGACCCGAAATTTTGAATAAATCTTGTTTCCTAATTTCATGTGTTATTTTTTATACTCAAAAAAATGTTTTATTTTATAAACATGATTATAAATAAAATGAGACCATTGGTTTTTGAGTGTTATATGACCATCGGTCAATATGACCACCGTGAACAAAATGTTTTGATTATTGTCTCTAAATTTAAGTAATCTTGGTTAATTATTATAGAAAGAAGATTTGATGGCCTCACCTAGTAGCCTTGGGCCGATCGAAGCCCATCTAACAGAGATTGGGAAGGAGGTAGCACCATTGGGATTTGCTCTGGACCAAATCCAAGCCGAACTTCATCATGTGAAGCTAGAACGGAATCGCCTTCGCGAGAAGTTCAAACTGATAGAAATTACTACTCAGGCAATGTTAACTGAGCCGCCCCAAAATTCTATCACCCTAGCACACCTTACTCTTAGGTCCTATGCTGGTATTATAAGGGGTTATGTAACGAGACCGTAATTGCCTTGTGTAATCTTTTTTTTAAATAAAAATTTGGATTTCTTCTTATGATGATGTTTATGAATTTTCAAATGACCGGATAAATATTGTATGCATATTTTTGATGAATTTTAGAAAAAGGATATTTTAAAAATGGTTGTGTAAACCTTAAATAATTAAAAATGTGTAATGATTTTCGAAAAATGGTCTTCTACAATTATGTTCAGTACGAAATTTAGAGTCTAATAAGATCAACTTGATTTTTGATGAATAGTAAATTATGAATAGTGATTTTATGATTAGGATTAGTAATATGACCAAATGGATTAGTAATCTCACTTAAAGAAAGTTTTAAAATAATCTAGGCACCTTGATTAAGTAATGTGATTCAATAAAATAGTTAAATAACGGTTTCATTACTTATTATTCAAGTATTAGTTTTTTCGGGTGAATAGTGTTTTTTAATTAAAAATTTAATTAAAAATAATTAGAAAATTATTTTTATAAAAATGACTTCATTTTTGAACTCAGAGCATCGATATTATGTTATGGTAATTTTTGGGGATTTTTCTGAAAAAAGTGAATTTTCGATGAATAGTGTTTTTATTTAAAAATTAAATTAAAAATATTTAGAAAATTATTTTTATAAAATGGATTTCATTTTTGAAATCAGAGCATTGATATTTGGTTAAGGTGAAATTTTGGGGTTATTCTGAGAAGGTTGAATTTTTAGTGAATAGTAAAAATACAGTTTTAGGGTTTCGGTATGTTTAATGACATCATAATGGTGTCATGATGATGTCATGAGATCTTTTGAGGGTTGGCCGGCCAAGGGTGATGAATTATTGTTTTGGGGGCCCCATGTGGCCTAACTCAATGATAAATGACAAGGGAGAGCACATGGGTTTGAGAAGAGCACATGTGAGGTGTCCCTTGGCCATTAATGCCTTGTCCCCTCACTTTCCCTATAAATACCAAGCCCTCCTCTCATCCATTCGACTCCCCACTCATTCCCAACGAATTTCTGGTCCCATTACCTCCCAAGGAGTCCTCCCAAGGTGCCCCCAAGCCCTCAAGGTCCCAACCTTTAAGGTTTAAGATTTACATTTTAAGGTAAGGGATCCGACCCCTCTCTTTCTTTTCAAGTAATCTCTTTTATGTCTTTTCTTTTATACTCCATGTTCTTATGTTGGAGGATGTTCTTTTATATTCATACTACTGCCTATTTCATGTTCATTTGATGAGATACCCCCCTTGCTCTCATCAATTCGTTTTAAGAATGTTTAAGTGGCACCGTTAGGCTGCCGAATTTTTAAGGGATTCTTTCACCTTCCTCGTTTTCAAGTTCTATTATCATTCAAGTATTTCATGTTCCTTTTTGTTATATTGGGGTATGATCTCTATATATATCATACTGGACTCTTATGTTCATATGATGAGAGACCCCATTTGATCTCTTCAATTCAGTATTTTGATGTTTTAAGTGGCGCCGTTAGGCTGCCGAATTTTTAAGTGGTTCTTCACCCTTCTCGTTTTGAAGTTCTACTTTCATGTCAATTATTTAAAGTTCCTTTTTGTTATATTGGGGTATGATCTCTATATATATCATACTGTACTCTTATGTTCATATGATGAGAGACCCCATTTTATCTCTTCAATTCAGTATTTTTATGTTTTAAGTGCCGCCGTTAGGCTGCCGAATTTTTAAGTGGTTCTTCACCCTTCTCATTTTGAAGTTCTACTTTCATGTCAATTCTTTCAAGTTCCTTTTTGTTATGTTGGGGTATGATCTCTATATCTATCATACTGGACTCTTATGTTCATATGATGAGAGACCCCATTTGATCTCTTCAATTCAGTATTTTGAAGTTTTAAGTGGCGCCGATAGACTGCCGAATTTTTAAGTGGTTCTTCACCCTTCTCGTTTTGAAGTTCTACTTTCATGTCAAGTATTTCAAGTTCCTTTTTAATTATGTTGGGGAATTATCTCTATATCTATCATACTGAACTCTTATGTTTAGATGATTAGAGACCCTGTTTGATCTTTTCAAATCATTTTTGTTGAAGTTTAAGTAACGTCGTTAGGCTGCCGAACTTTCATAAGAGAAATCTAATTCTTGTCTTCCTTCCATGTTTTTCATTTCAAATGGTATGTCCTTGAACTTTCATTACCATGATCATGTATCATTCTTATTCTGTCCATATACTGTTTTATGGGACATTTATGAATGTTTGACCCATTTTCCCTCTCTTTTTAATGTCTTCTAAAACCTCGTAACATAGTCGTTATGCTGCAGAATTTTCGTCTCAAAATGCCTCTCTTTTCTCAAAATTATTTTATGTTATAGAGTGAATACTCAAATCTCCTATTTCTACAGGGGTATTCACATATGTATTAAAATGTTCTATTTTAAATTCTGGGATTTACATACATGATACCCGCTTCCCTTTCCGTGGGTTTAAAGTAACGTAAAGATCATGTCTTTAAAGCAGTTTTTAAAACGTTATGATTATGAAATGAAACCCATTTATTTTATGCTATATGGGTTATTTATGAAATGTTGATGATGATATATGTGGCTCACATGATAATAAAGGCAAATTTAAGGGTGCGCCCTGATAGCGCTCTAATGCATTGGGTAAAGACTTAATCTCTAGAGATGACCATTTTAACGACGCCTTGGTGAATAACCTTGGTAATTTTTAACGACGCCTTGGTGAATAACCTTGGTAATTTTTAACGACACCTTGGGGATGGACCTTGGTGAAACGAAACGATTGTCAATATTAAATGTTGTAGCCACATCTTCAAGTTATGAAAAATGTTATTTTTATTATGAAATGCCTCATGATTTCTTTCTCATGACTTAAAGTTCTTTTCATGTCCTTATTGAAGTATCTCAAGTTCACATGTAAAATGTTCCTCTTGTTTCCCTTACTGGGCCTTCTGCTCACCCTTTCTTTTGATGTATGTCCCCAGGTTATGAGATGCAGTAATGAACCTAGAATGAACTTAAGGAGACGCCTTTCAAGTGTTTAAGAAGAATGTTTTATGTTGTTTTCATGTATTATGTTCCTGGTTTCCAAGACACTAGACCTTAAAGATCCTCAGTTTTGTGTAATGTAATGAAAGTTTATGTTATAAAATGGCGGGATGCTATAGTTGGTATCAAAGGATGGTTTAGTTATTTGTGGAAATTAGGATATGAAAACTCTAGGAGGAACCCTATAGAAAAGTTTATTATAGGAAATCTTCTTGGTATTTTGGTGAGTATTGAGTAAGGGGTTGCCAAGAAAATACATCCCTGTCTGGATACGAGCAGGTAGAGGTGGCTCTGGCACAGATGTACATAGGGGTAAAACCCGAAAACACCGCTTTGAGCTAGACTCGAACGGGAACTGGTACACGACAACGGGCCTTGCTGCACTCTTGGTTACGACACTCCCGGGGGATATGCTTTGGTAAATTCATAAGCTTGGTATGAACCATTATTAAAGGAACAAAGATAAAATAAAATAAAGATTCACATAAGAATATATGATCATGGATAACCTAGATGGGAACATAGGGGATCACAAGTTAGGGTATACTTTTCTTCTACAAGTTATCCTTATATGCTTTAAGTTCCTTTTCATGATTATTGGTTAAGTATTTAAGCCTCTAATTATACTTTATCTTCTTAGTTAATGGTGGGAAATGGAATAACGTGTCCCAACAACCAATGTGATAGGAAATTCGACAATTTCTGTATTAATATGTCAGAGATGATTAGGGGATTAAAAGATGATTATTATTTTGGAAGGCGTTCACTATTTTGGGGACCCTATATGATCGAGGTAAATAGATTACTATAGTATTTTCATTGAGGAGTAAGGTTGACTTATATTTTGAAGAATTGATGAATTTAAGGTGGACTTATAGTAATTTAGGTTACTTTTGGGAATGATTAACCTATCTTGGGTAAAATATGTTTAGGTTAGATACTTTTGTTATAAGATGTTAGGAGTGGTTGGTGTTGTCTGGAGATGTACAATGAAGTTGTTTTGGAAGACTATGTTATCAAATCCTTCTTGTATTTGGGTTTCAATCTTAGTTTGGTTTATTTTGAGGAATTTTAAGGACCGTTATTTATGGACTGGTCTATGATGAACGTTGGGTAGTACCATGGAACTTTGAAGATTTAAAAGTAGGTTCTATTCCTATGGGATTCTTTCTTTTTGAAGAGTTGTTTTACCTTAACCTTTCTGTTTTTGGGATAATGTTTAAAGATAGAAGAAATAGATAGTTAATCTTTTTTTAGATTATGTGATTCTATAGAAGATGATTCTTGTGCTTTTATGAGACCAAGTGTTTTTGAATTCTCATCATTTGGCGAAAAGATTAGTGTTGGTAGGGACTTGTTAAAGGATGAAACTCTACTTGAAGGTAGGTATATTTTCTTATGTTTTTGTTCTATGTAGTAAATGAAATCCTCAAAATTATGAAAAGAAACATAAAACAAAAATGTTGTTGGTTTACGTTTCCTACTAGGTAATCAAAGACCGTTTACACACGTCATAAGTTTGGGATTTTCTCATGGTTAACTTTCTCCTAATCATGTTCTCTATCACACTCTCTCAGAACTGACCCTTTGTTTTTTCCTCCATGTCCATGTTTTCCTACATGGAACCCGAGTGTGGGTTAACTCGGGTGGCCTTTGTACTTCCTTTTCTTTCTTTTAAAGTAATGGTGTTACTGACTCTTTTTCCGATGTGGGACTTTCAATGAAATTTCAAAACCCAATTTAAAAAAAAAATTGCGAGGACGCAATTTCTTAAGGGGGGAAGATTGTAACGACCCGAAATTTTGAATAAATCTTGTTTCCTAATTTCATGTGTTATTTTTTATACTCAAAAAAATGTTTTATTTTATAAACATGATTATAAATAAAATGAGACCATTGGTTTTTGAGTGTTATATGACCATCGGTCAATATGACCACCGTGAACAAAATGTTTTGATTATTGTCTCTAAATTTAAGTAATCTTGGTTAATTATTATAGAAAGAAGATTTGATGGCCTCACCTAGTAGCCTTGGGCCGATCGAAGCCCATCTAACAGAGATTGGGAAGGAGGTAGCACCATTGGGATTTGCTCTGGACCAAATCCAAGCCGAACTTCATCATGTGAAGCTAGAACGGAATCGCCTTCGCGAGAAGTTCAAACTGATAGAAATTACTACTCGGGCAATGTTAACTGAGCCGCCCCAAAATTCTATCACCCTAGCACACCTTACTCTTAGGTCCTATGCTGGTATTATAAGGGGTTATGTAACGAGACCGTAATTGCCTTGTGTAATCTTTTTTTTAAATAAAAATTTGGATTTCTTCTTATGATGATGTTTATGAATTTTCAAATGACCGGATAAATATTGTATGCATATTTTTGATGAATTTTAGAAAAAGGATATTTTAAAAATGGTTGTGTAAACCTTAAATAATTAAAAATGTGTAATGATTTTCGAAAAATGGTCTTCTACAATTATGTTCAGTACGAAATTTAGAGTCTAATAAGATCAACTTGATTTTTGATGAATAGTAAATTATGAATAGTGATTTTATGATTAGGATTAGTAATATGACCAAATGGATTAGTAATCTCACTTAAAGAAAGTTTTAAAATAATCTAGGCACCTTGATTAAGTAATGTGATTCAATAAAATAGTTAAATAACGGTTTCATTACTTATTATTCAAGTATTAGTTTTTTCGGGTGAATAGTGTTTTTTAATTAAAAATTTAATTAAAAATAATTAGAAAATTATTTTTATAAAAATGACTTCATTTTTGAACTCAGAGCATCGATATTATGTTATGGTAATTTTTGGGGATTTTTCTGAAAAAAGTGAATTTTTGATGAATAGTGTTTTTATTTAAAAATTAAATTAAAAATATTTAGAAAATTATTTTTATAAAATGGATTTCATTTTTGAAATCAGAGCATTGATATTTGGTTAAGGTGAAATTTTGGGGTTATTCTGAGAAGGTTGAATTTTTAGTGAATAGTAAAAATACAGTTTTAGGGTTTCGGTATGTTTAATGACATCATAATGGTGTCATGATGATGTCATGAGATCTTTTGAGGGTTGGCCGGCCAAGGGTGATGAATTATTGTTTTGGGGGCCCCATGTGGCCTAACTCCATGATAAATGACAAGGGAGAGCACATGGGTTTGAGAAGAGCACATGTGAGGTGTCCCTTGACCATTAATGCCTTGTCCCCTCACTTTCCCTATAAATACCAAGCCCTCCTCTCATCCATTCGACTCCCCACTCATTCCCAACGAATTTCTGGTCCCATTACCTCCCAAGGAGTCCTCCCAAGGTGCCCCCAAGCCCTCAAGGTCCCAACCTTTAAGGTTTAAGATTTACATTTTAAGGTAAGGGATCCGACCCCTCTCTTTCTTTTCAAGTAATCTCTTTTATGTCTTTTCTTTTATACTCCATGTTCTTATGTTGGAGGATGTTCTTTTATATTCATACTACTGCCTATTTCATGTTCATTTGATGAGATACCCCCCTTGCTCTCATCAATTCGTTTTAAGAATGTTTAAGTGGCGTCGTTAGGCTGCCGAATTTTTAAGGGATTCTTTCACCTTCCTCGTTTTCAAGTTCTATTATCATTCAAGTCTTTCATGTTCCTTTTTGTTATATTGGGGTATGATCTCTATATATATCATACTGGACTCTTATGTTCATATGATGAGAGACCCCATTTGATCTCTTCAATTCAGTATTTTGATGTTTTAAGTGGCGCCGTTAGGCTGCCGAATTTTTAAGTGGTTCTTCACCCTTCTCGTTTTGAAGTTCTACTTTCATGTCAATTATTTAAAGTTCCTTTTTGTTATATTGGGGTATGATCTCTATATATATCATACTGTACTCTTATGTTCATATGATGAGAGACCCCATTTTATCTCTTCAATTCAGTATTTTGATGTTTTAAGTGCCGCCGTTAGGCTGCCGAATTTTTAAGTGGTTCTTCACCCTTCTCGTTTTGAAGTTCTACTTTCATGTCAATTCTTTCAAGTTCCTTTTTGTTATGTTGGGGTATGATCTCTATATCTATCATACTGGACTCTTATGTTCATATGATGAGAGACCCCATTTGATCTCTTCAATTCAGTATTTTGAAGTTTTAAGTGGCGCCGTTAGGCTGCCGAATTTTTAAGTGGTTCTTCACCCTTCTCGTTTTGAAGTTCTACTTTCATGTCAAGTCTTTCAAGTTCCTTTTTAATTATGTTGGGGAATTATCTCTATATCTATCATACTGAACTCTTATGTTTAGATGATTAGAGACCCTGTTTGATCTTTTCAAATCATTTTTGTTGAAGTTTAAGTAACGTCGTTAGGCTGCCGAACTTTCATAAGAGAAATCTAATTCTTGTCTTCCTTCCATGTTTTTCATTTCAAATGGTATGTCCTTGAACTTTCATTACCATGATCATGTATCATTCTTATTCTGTCCATATACTGTTTTATGGGACATTTATGAATGTTTGACCCATTTTCCCTCTCTTTTTAATGTCTTCTAAAACCTCGTAACATAGTCGTTATGCTGCAGAATTTTCGTCTCAAAATGCCTCTCTTTTCTGAAAATTATTTTATGTTATAGAGTGAATACTCAAAGCTCCTATTTCTACAGGGGTATTCACATATGTATTAAAATGTTCTATTTTAAATTCTGGGATTTACATACATGATACCCGCTTCCCTTTCCGTGGGTTTAAAGTAACGTAAAGATCATGTCTTTAAAGCAGTTTTTAAAACGTTATGATTATGAAATGAAACCCATTTATTTTATGCTATATGGGTTATTTATGAAATGTTGATGATGATATATGTGGCTCACATGATAATAAAGGCAAATTTAAGGGTGCGCCCTGATAGCGCTCCAATGCATTGGGTAAAGACTTAATCTCTAGAGATGACCATTTTAACGACGCCTTGGTGAATAACCTTGGTAATTTTTAACGACGCCTTGGTGAATAACCTTGGTAATTTTTAACAACACCTTGGGGATGGACCTTGGTGAAACGAAACGATTGTCAATATTAAATGTTGTAGCCACATCTTCAAGTTATGAAAAATGTTATTTTTATTATGAAATGCCTCATGATTTCTTTCTCATGACTTAAAGTTCTTTTCATGTCCTTATTGAAGTATCTCAAGTTCACATGTAAAATGTTCCTCTTGTTTCCCTTACTGGGCCTTCTGCTCACCCTTTCTTTTGATGTATGTCCCCAGGTTATGAGATGCAGTAATGAACCTAGAATGAACTTAAGGAGACGCCTTTCAAGTGTTTAAGAAGAATGTTTTATGTTGTTTTCATGTATTATGTTCCTGGTTTCCAAGACACTAGACCTTAAAGATCCTCAGTTTTGTGTAATGTAATGAAAGTTTATGTTATAAAATGGCGGGATGCTATAGTTGGTATCAAAGGATGGTTTAGTTATTTGTGGAAATTAGGATATGAAAACTCTAGGAGGAACCCTATAGAAAAGTTTATTATAGGAAATCTTCTTGGTATTTTGGTGAGTATTGAGTAAGGGGTTTCCAAGAAAATACATCCCTGTCTGGATACGAGCAGGTAGAGGTGGCTCTGGCACAGATGTACATAGGGGTAAAACCCGAAAACACCGCTTTGAGCTAGACTCGAACGGGAACTGGTACACGACAACGGGCCTTGCTGCACTCTTGGTTACTACACTCCCGGGGGATATGCTTTGGTAAATTCATAAGCTTGGTATGAACCATTATTAAAGGAACAAAGATAAAATAAAATAAAGATTCACATAAGAATATATGATCATGGATAACCTAGATGGGAACATAGGGGATCACAAGTTAGGGTATACTTTTCTTCTACAAGTTATCCTTATATGCTTTAAGTTCCTTTTCATGATTATTGGTTAAGTATTTAAGCCTCTAATTATACTTTATCTTCTTAGTTAATGGTGGGAAATGGAATAACGTGTCCCAACAACCAATGTGATAGGAAATGCGACAATTTCTGTATTAATATGTCAGAGATGATTAGGGGATTAAAAGATGATTATTATTTTGGAAGGCGTTCACTATTTTGGGGACCCTATATGATCGAGGTAAATAGATTACTATAGTATTTTCATTGAGGAGTAAGGTTGACTTATATTTTGAAGAATTGATGAATTTAAGGTGGACTTATAGTAATTTAGGTTACTTTTGGGAATGATTAACCTATCTTGGGTAAAATATGTTTAGGTTAGCTACTTTTGTTATAAGATGTTAGGAGTGGTTGGTGTTGTCTGGAGATGTACAATGAAGTTGTTTTGGAAGACTATGTTATCAAATCCTTCTTGTATTTGGGTTTCAATCTTAGTTTGGTTTATTTTTAGGAATTTTAAGGACCGTTATTTATGGACTGGTCTATGATGAACGTTGGGTAGTACCATGGAACTTTGAAGATTTAAAAGTAGGTTCTATTCCTATGGGATTCTTTCTTTTTGAAGAGTTGTTTTACCTTAACCTTTCTGTTTTTGGGATAATGTTTAAAGATAGAAGAAATAGATAGTTAATCTTTTTTTAGATTATGTGATTCTATAGAAGATGATTCTTGTGCTTTTATGAGACCAAGTGTTTTTGAATTCTCATCATTTGGCGAAAAGATTAGTGTTGGTAGGGACTTGTTAAAGGATGAAACTCTACTTGAAGGTAGGTATATTTTCTTATGTTTTTGTTCTATGTAGTAAATGAAATCCTCAAAATTATGAAAAGAAACATAAAACAAAAATGTTGTTGGTTTACGTTTCCTACTAGGTAATCAAAGACCGTTTACACACGTCATAAGTTTGGGATTTTCTCATGGTTAACTTTCTCCTAATCATGTTCTCTATCACACTCTCTCAGAACTGACCCTTTGTTTTTTCCTCCATGTCCATGTTTTCCTACATGGAACCCGAGTGTGGGTTAACTCGGGTGGCCTTTGTACTTCCTTTTCTTTCTTTTAAAGTAATGGTGTTACTGACTCTTTTTCCGATGTGGGACTTTTAATGAAATTTCAAAACCCAATTTAAAAAAAAAATTGCGAGGACGCAATTTCTTAAGGGGGGAAGATTGTAACGACCTGAAATTTTGAATAAATCTTGTTTCCTAATTTCATGTGTTATTTTTTATACTCAAAAAAATGTTTTATTTTATAAACATGATTATAAATAAAATGAGACCATTGGTTTTTGAGTGTTATATGACCATCGGTCAATATGACCACCGTGAACAAAATGTTTTGATTATTGTCTCTAAATTTAAGTAATCTTGGTTAATTATTATAGAAAGAAGATTTGATGGCCTCACCTAGTAGCCTTGGGCCGATCGAAGCCCATCTAACAGAGATTGGGAAGGAGGTAGCACCATTGGGATTTGCTCTGGACCAAATCCAAGCCGAACTTCATCATGTGAAGCTAGAACGGAATCGCCTTCGCGAGAAGTTCAAACTGATAGAAATTACTACTCGGGCAATGTTAACTGAGCCGCCCCAAAATTCTATCACCCTAGCACACCTTACTCTTAGGTCCTATGCTGGTATTATAAGGGGTTATGTAACGAGACCGTAATTGCCTTGTGTAATCTTTTTTTTAAATAAAAATTTGGATTTCTTCTTATGATGATGTTTATGAATTTTCAAATGACCGGATAAATATTGTATGCATATTTTTGATGAATTTTAGAAAAAGGATATTTTAAAAATGGTTGTGTAAACCTTAAATAATTAAAAATGTGTAATGATTTTCGAAAAATGGTCTTCTACAATTATGTTCAGTACGAAATTTAGAGTCTAATAAGATCAACTTGATTTTTGATGAATAGTAAATTATGAATAGTGATTTTATGATTAGGATTAGTAATATGACCAAATGGATTAGTAATCTCACTTAAAGAAAGTTTTAAAATAATCTAGGCACCTTGATTAAGTAATGTGATTCAATAAAATAGTTAAATAACGGTTTCATTACTTATTATTCAAGTATTAGTTTTTTCGGGTGAATAGTGTTTTTTAATTAAAAATTTAATTAAAAATAATTAGAAAATTATTTTTATAAAAATGACTTCATTTTTGAACTCAGAGCATCGATATTATGTTATGGTAATTTTTGGGGATTTTTCTGAAAAAAGTGAATTTTCGATGAATAGTGTTTTTATTTAAAAATTAAATTAAAAATATTTAGAAAATTATTTTTATAAAATGGATTTCATTTTTGAAATCAGAGCATTGATATTTGGTTAAGGTGAAATTTTGGGGTTATTCTGAGAAGGTTGAATTTTTAGTGAATAGTAAAAATACAGTTTTAGGGTTTCGGTATGTTTAATGACATCATAATGGTGTCATGATGATGTCATGAGATCTTTTGAGGGTTGGCCGGCCAAGGGTGATGAATTATTGTTTTGGGGGCCCCATGTGGCCTAACTCCATGATAAATGACAAGGGAGAGCACATGGGTTTGAGAAGAGCACATGTGAGGTGTCCCTTGGCCATTAATGCCTTGTCCCCTCACTTTCCCTATAAATACCAAGCCCTCCTCTCATCCATTCGACTCCCCACTCATTCCCAACGAATTTCTGGTCCCATTACCTCCCAAGGAGTCCTCCCAAGGTGCCCCCAAGCCCTCAAGGTCCCAACCTTTAAGGTTTAAGATTTACATTTTAAGGTAAGGGATCCGACCCCTCTCTTTCTTTTCAAGTAATCTCTTTTATGTCTTTTCTTTTATACTCCATGTTCTTATGTTGGAGGATGTTCTTTTATATTCATACTACTGCCTATTTCATGTTCATTTGATGAGATACCCCCCTTGCTCTCATCAATTCGTTTTAAGAATGTTTAAGTGGCACCGTTAGGCTGCCGAATTTTTAAGGGATTCTTTCACCTTCCTCGTTTTCAAGTTCTATTATCATTCAAGTCTTTCATGTTCCTTTTTGTTATATTGGGGTATGATCTCTATATATATCATACTGGAATCTTATGTTCATATGATGAGAGACCCCATTTGATCTCTTCAATTCAGTATTTTGATGTTTTAAGTGGCGCCGTTAGGCTGCCGAATTTTTAAGTGGTTCTTCACCCTTCTCGTTTTGAAGTTCTACTTTCATGTCAATTATTTAAAGTTCCTTTTTGTTATATTGGGGTATGATCTCTATATATATCATACTGTACTCTTATGTTCATATGATGAGAGACCCCATTTTATCTCTTCAATTCAGTATTTTGATGTTTTAAGTGCCGCCGTTAGGCTGCCGAATTTTTAAGTGGTTCTTCACCCTTCTCGTTTTGA
The DNA here is from genome assembly GCA_963277665.1 of Viscum album. NCBI lineage: Eukaryota > Viridiplantae > Streptophyta > Magnoliopsida > Santalales > Viscaceae > Viscum > Viscum album. The sequence goes on along the minus strand of OY728131.1, from coordinate 989,547,781 downwards.
AGTTCTACTTTCATGTCAATTCTTTCAAGTTCCTTTTTGTTATGTTGGGGTATGATCTCTATATCTATCATACTGGACTCTTATGTTCATATGATGAGAGACCCCATTTGATCTCTTCAATTCAGTATTTTGAAGTTTTAAGTGGCGCCGTTAGGCTGCCGAATTTTTAAGTGGTTCTTCACCCTTCTCGTTTTGAAGTTCTACTTTCATGTCAAGTCTTTCAAGTTCCTTTTTAATTATGTTGGGGAATTATCTCTATATCTATCATACTGAACTCTTATGTTCAGATGATTAGAGACCCTGTTTGATCTTTTCAAATCATTTTTGTTGAAGTTTAAGTAACGTCGTTAGGCTGCCGAACTTTCATAAGAGAAATCTAATTATTGTCTTCCTTCCATGTTTTTCATTTCAAATGGTATGTCCTTGAACTTTCATTACCATGATCATGTATCATTCTTATTCTGTCCATATACTGTTTTATGGGACATTTATGAATGTTTGACCCATTTTCCCTCTCTTTTTAATGTCTTCTAAAACCTCGTAACATAGTCGTTATGCTGCAGAATTTTCGTCTCAAAATGCCTCTCTTTTCTGAAAATTATTTTATGTTATAGAGTGAATACTCAAAGCTCCTATTTCTACAGGGGTATTCACATATGTATTAAAATGTTCTATTTTAAATTCTGGGATTTACATACATGATACCCGCTTCCCTTTCCGTGGGTTTAAAGTAACGTAAAGATCATGTCTTTAAAGCAGTTTTTAAAACGTTATGATTATGAAATGAAACCCATTTATTTTATGCTATATGGGTTATTTATGAAATGTTGATGATGATATATGTGGCTCACATGATAATAAAGGCAAATTTAAGGGTGCGCCCTGATAGCGCTCCAATGCATTGGGTAAAGACTTAATCTCTAGAGATGACCATTTTAACGACGCCTTGGTGAATAACCTTGGTAATTTTTAACGACGCCTTGGTGAATAACCTTGGTAATTTTTAACGACACCTTGGGGATGGACCTTGGTGAAACGAAACGATTGTCAATATTAAATGTTGTAGCCACATCTTCAAGTTATGAAAAATGTTATTTTTATTATGAAATGCCTCATGATTTCTTTCTCATGACTTAAAGTTATTTTCATGTCCTTATTGAAGTATCTCAAGTTCACATGTAAAATGTTCCTCTTGTTTCCCTTACTGGGCCTTCTGCTCACCCTTTCTTTTGATGTATGTCCCCAGGTTATGAGATGCAGTAATGAACCTAGAATGAACTTAAGGAGACGCCTTTCAAGTGTTTAAGAAGAATGTTTTATGTTGTTTTCATGTATTATGTTCCTGGTTTCCAAGACACTAGACCTTAAAGATCCTCAGTTTTGTGTAATGTAATGAAAGTTTATGTTATAAAATGGCGGGATGCTATATAACCCCTCTACTAGAGTCATCCCCACCTGTGGAAAACACCATCCCAATTATTGAAATTTGTATAAATTTTGAAAAACCTTGTCCTGAGAGAAGCCCTTACAAAGGAAAGAATGTGTTTGTTGATGAGTCACCTAGCCCAAAAATTCCTATTCCATTCACCAAAAGAGAAAATAAACCAAGAAAAAAAGGAAACTAAACTTTATAAGGAAATATTGGAAAATTTCAAAAAAGTTCCGGTTAACATCCCCTTGATTGATGCCATGAAGAAAATTCCATGATATGAAAAGTTTCTAAAGGATATGTGTACACACAAAAGGTGACTTCATGGATATGAGAATGTAGGCATGTGGAGGAAAGTATTAGCATTAATAGATCCATTGCTTCCCACCAAGTGCAACGATCTTGGGACATTCTCAATTACATCCACCATAGGGGACTATTCATTTTCCAATGCTATACATGATTTAGGTGCTTCTATAAATGTGATACCTCAATCAATTTACTCTACATTGTAGGTCGAGGAACTGAAGCCCACTGGAATTGTTGTTCAACTGGCCAACCAAATTACCACACACCCTTCTAGTGTCTTAGAGGATGTTCTTGTGAGGATGAAAAATTGAATTTTTCATGCTGATTTTTATGTGCTTAAAATTGAAGATGATAAGATGAATGGACATGACCCAATTATTTTGGAGAGACCCTTTTTGAAAATTTTCAAAACCATAATTAATGTCCATAATGGTACATTGTCTATGGAATTTGGTGGTGAAATTTCCCACTTAAACATCTTTGATTCCATAAAGAACCCCTCAGAATAACATTCCACTATCTTTTCTAACTCTATAGATGTACTCCCTTCCCCTAAAAAAACTTACTTTCATTCCTAAGACCCCCTTTATGATTTTCATCATTGATTTAAATGCTTGGAAATGAATCCTAATTTGATTGGTTTAGTGGTTTAGAAAAATGTCATGCATGTTTGTTAATTGATGATTTCTTGAACATTGAGGATCACATGACCATCAGTGATACTAATAAGCTTATAAAAGCTCATTCCTCATCTGAGTAAGATACCATTGAGCAGTTAGATGAGATTAGTGACCTCTCACATTCACACACACTCCAATCAATCCAAAATACCCCTGAATTAGAACTAAAACAACTACATCAAGATTTAAAATATTCATATCTCAATAATGGAAATAAGATGCTCATAATAATTTCTAGTTCACTCCCTCCTACACATGAATTGTGACTACTTGAAATTTTGAGGGAGTATAAAAAAACATTGGGATGGACACTTGCGGACATTCCTGGTATTATCCCATTAGTTTGTACACATCATATTTTGTTAAATGATGAGGCTAAACTAGTGAGGCAGGAACAACGTCGACTGAACCAAAGCCTATTATATGTAGTTAAAAAGGAAGTAACAAAATTATTGGCTACATAAATCCTTTACCCCATCAATGATATCCAATGGGTCAGTCATATTCAACTAGTTTCTAGAAAAACTAGTCTTACAGTAATAAAAAATGAAAATAATGAATTGGTTCTAAATCATGTATAGAATACTTGGCATGTCTTCATAGACTATCACCGACTAAAAAAACACACTAGGGAGGACCATTTCCCATTGCCATTAATTGACCAAATTTTGGAGAGGCTAGTGGGGAAGTCTCATTACTATTTTCTTGATGGGTATTATAGATACTTTCAGATATATATTTCCCCTAATGACCAAGAAAAGACAACCGTCACTTTCCCATTTGGTACATTTTCATATAGGAGGATTCCATTTGGTCTGTGCAATGCTCTAGGTACTTTCCATCGATGCATGGTTAGTATATTTTTAGATTACCTGGATAATTTCAAGGAAGTATTCATGGATGATTTCACTATTTATGGACCCTATTTTGATGAATGTTTGAGTAGTGGATGTTCTGTTCTAATTCAGTGTATTGAAAATAAACTCATATTAAATTATGATAAATGCCATTTCATGGTGCGACAAGCTATAGTTTTTGGACATGTCATTTCTGGGGATGGTATCCAAGTAGATAAATCAAAAGTGGATGTCATTTCTTCCCTACTATTCCCCAAAAATGTACGGAATCTGCAGTCTTTCCTAGGTCATGTGGGATTTTACCATAGTTTCATTCATGACATTAGTAAAATTGAAACCCCTCTCCCGATTTCTCAAAAAAGAAAATGAATTTGTTTTTTATAAATAATATAAGGAAGATTTTATTAAATTAAAATGGAATCTCATGTCACCCACAGTAATCTAACCACCTTGGTGGGATTTACCAATTGAGCTCATGTGTGACGCCACTATGCAGTTATGGTAGTCATATCACAAAGGGTTGACAAAGTTCCACATGTCATTGGCTATGCCTCACGTACACTGGACCCTACCCAAGAAAATTACACCACAACTGAAAAATAATTTTTTTCCATTGTGTTTGCCATGGATAAATTTAGGCCATACCTATTAGAGTCTAAAGTCATTGTATTCTCAGACCATGCAGCCCACCGATATCTCCTAATGAAACCAGAAGCCAAACCACATCTCATTCATTGGATGCTCCACCTCGAGGAATTCAATTTAGAAATTAGAGATAAAAAAGTAGCAATGAATGTGGTGGCTAACCATATCAATAGGATCCATCCATCCTCAGACATTGAATCACCCCCCTATATTCCCATAAATGAATTTTTTCCAGATGACCAATTGTACATAGTGAAATATGTTATTCCTTAGTATGATGAAATTGTAAATTATTTGTTAGCATTTTGAATTCCTACTGATTTCAACAAAAACCAATCCAATTATCTAAAAAATGAGTCTCATTGGTAGATTTGGGATAACCCCTACCTGTGGATCACATGTAGTTATCAGGTCCTTAGGCATTGTGTTCCTCATAGAGAGTTTCAGTACATCCTTAGATTCTTCCACACTCTTGTTTTTGGGGGCCACTTTGGACCTCAATGGACTACTCACAAAGTCCTTGATTATAGTCTCTTTTGGCCAACAATTATTCAGGATGCCCATTATTTTTTTAAATATTGTCCTTGTTGTAAAAGAATGTATAATGTCTCTTAAAGAAATGAAATTCCACAACAAATGTTGATATTTCATGAAATTTTTGATGTTTGGGGTGTTGACTTTATGGGGCCATTTCCTAATTCATTTGGAAACTTGTACATTCTTCTTGAAGTTGATTATGTGTCAAAATGGGTAGAGGCATGATATACAAGGAATGATGATTCTAAGGATACTGTAGAATTTTTGAGAACCCAAATTTTCTGTAATTTTGGATTACCTAGGTTCATCATCAGTGACCAGGGTTCTCCTGTCTGCAACCAAATAGTGCAATCACTTTTACATCGGTATGGGGTCGGGCATAGGGTGTCTACTACAAATCACCCATAGAACAATGGTCAAGTTGAGGTGTCAAATAGGGAGGTAAAATAGATTATTGAAAAAACAGTTCAACCTAATTGAAAGGATTGGAGTCTTAGACTCGATGATTCATTATGGTCTTATCATACTGCCTTTAAAACTCCCATTGGAATGTCACCATATCATCTAGTGTTTGGAAAGAGTTGTCAACTCCCTATTGAGATTGAGAACCAGGACTAAAGGGCTATTAAACAATTCAATTATAGTGTTTCTAGTGCAAGTTCTTAAGGGAAGTTACAAATTCAGGAGCTGGAGGAAATGTGCAGAGATGCATATGAGAACTCCATAATTTATAAGGAGACAACCAAGGCTACCCATAACCATCTCATCCATCATCGTCAGTTCTACATTGGGTAAAAGGTCCTCCTCTATAATGAAAAGCTGAAGTTGCATCCAGGTAAGCTTCGTTCCCACTGGTTTGGACCATACACTATTAATAATGTATATCCATTTGGTGTTGTTCAAGTTCAAAATGAAGAAACTAAAAAAACCTTCACTGTCAATGGGAAGTATCTAAAACAATTCCATGAATCCCTTACAGATTTCTTGATAGAGGAACTCCATGTTCAATAAAGAACATACCAATGAAACCCACCAGGTTTTATTCTTCCTTCCCACATTATATTTTATTACAGTGAGGACACTGCACACTCTAGGTGTGGGGGGATGGGTACATTCCCAGGTTAGTTAGGAATTTTCATTAACATTATTACTTTTCTCTTTTTAACTTGCTTAATTATATTGTTAATTCCCCCCTTTCCCACTCACTCACCTTTTTCACTGAATATTACTTTTTTACTCACACTTTATCTTGGAAAATGATTCCCATTTAATCATGGAAGTTATCAAAAATTCATGTGGATTTTTTTTATTTCATGTTGTTTCAACATTTAAAAAACAAATTCTAATGAAATGTGAATTTTAGAAAAATTCAATACCATGGCGTGTCTTTATTTTTAAATTTAGTTCTTTGATGATGATATACATGGTTTTATCATTTTGAAACCTTTGAAAAAAATGGTACCCTTTTTTTTGAATAGTTTATGGAAAACTATGTCACTTAATTTCTCCCCACAACTTTTCACCCAACCATGAAGTGTGAAAATTTATACTTAATAAAAGGTAAATATAAGTTAGGTTGATTTTTCTCTACTTTCCAAAATCATTTTTCCATACATTCATTCCTTATCCGATCTATTTTATTACTGTACCAGATTGACCTATGCGTGTGTACATGTTATCCAACTATTATACACCATTAAAAATAAAAAACGGTTTGTAGATTGGAAAGGTGAAAAAAACCCTTCCTCAAACTTTTATATTGTTATAACTATTAAAATTAGTGTCGTGAGGAGATCAAACATGGGTTGGGAGAAGAGTGTGAGATTTTTTCCATGTGCAACTTTTAAATAAATAAATAAATAAATAAGGGGAGTGATGAAATGTGAAACATATGAGGATATATATGTTGGGGTCTTATGGTTTGAATTCTAATAATGATTAAGTGAGTGGGTCTTTGAATTTTATTGGAAAGGATATAGGGAAGGTTCAGTGGAAAGGATCATATAAGTAGAAATTTTTTAAAATAACTAATATTTAATCGATATAAAGTTGAAAGAATAGCATGGAATGGTTGTCAAAAACAAACATGAATAATTAGTGAAATGGTTATCTTTTGAACTATTTTATGAAATTTGTATCATTTAACTCCTTGAATTTCATGCTGATACAATTTTTGAGACATCTTTTTTTATCACTAAGAATAATTCCTCGGTGTGATTTTTGATTTGATCACATTTATATCAGGAAATAAATATTCATTTAATGTTAAATATTTATGAAGTTGAAAATAAATACATGTATAATTTATGAAAATTCTACTTTTCTAGGAGTGAAAATGTTTAGGTGTGAGGGAGTGATCGTACCGTGATTCACTGTTTCATTTTCACCCTTACACCACTATTTTAAATTGAATTTGTATTGTATATTTCAAATATAATAAAAAAATTCACTTCATTTTATATTCAATTACTTTGTGTTTATCACTATTAAAAAGGGAAATGTTACTTTTTTGATAATTTCATTGTAGGTGGAGGTGATTTAGAGGCCCCAGAGATGATCCAGAAAGAAAATGGGCCAAAATGCATGGAATCCCAATGACATCTGCCCATTGTTTTAAACATTCAGCACAACCCATGTCTCCAAATGGACTGATATTTTGTGGTCCGATCCAAAACTTCATTTTATACAACTAATCCCAAGAAACTCAAGCCAAATTATTCAATTTGGTGGCCCATACATACTGATATGTCCAACACACTGAATCTGTATGAAGTCAAAAGTGGTGTGTTATGATCTGTCCATATCTCTAGCTGTGATTGTCCAAATGGTGCCAAAATTTTGGTGGAGATAGTCAGGAGGTGGGGATACTACATTTTAGTTTTTTAGAAAGTATATAAGATTTTATGGTCATAAAAAACTATGGGCCAAGTGGTTTTAAGAAATCTATGTTCCCAAAACCACCATCCAATTTTCATATAAAATGGCACCTTGGGATCCCCATTTATAAGTTTGACTAGAAGTCTAAGATCTACCAATTTGGGTCCAATTCTCATACTAGAAATTATTTGGGCCCCTATCCTCATAGGGGGATCAATAGTGAATGAGTTCCACCCGAGCTTCCTCCTCCTCCCAATATCGAGCTAAATAGTGGGCGTTCGTTGTGAGGGAGATAAACACATCTCAAGGGAGTTACAATGAACATATTAGCTACTTATTTGGAGTTATTTGAGTTTAAAAATATTTATTTCCATGTATCTTAAATTATTAATTATTTTAATGATTGTTTTTATGCATGTGATTGATTTGATCTTAATTTCTAACCGATTGGTGTGAGGTTTTGAGTGAGTGACTTATGTTGTTCGGATTTGACAACACACGAATCCTTTTCTTACCCACTTTCCTGATATTTCAATATTATTTGAAATCTCTTATTCCATGAATAAGTTTTGGACCTTGAAAATATTATTGTTATGTTAAGGTTTGGTTCTTTAAGTAATGAAATAAAGTCTTATGAATTAATCGAGATTTCAATTAATTTTAACAAAATAATTACTCCAAACCTAAATGAATCTCTAAGAACAATGAACTTGAAATGTGTTTAGTGAAATAATAATGACCCCTTTCTGTCATAATTATAAAAACACCACCTTAATCTATCAACTATTAATTTTTTTTAACTTAAGTTATTTTCTTTAAACAGTTTTCAAAATCACCCCTCTTTTTAGTAATTTTTATTAAAAACACATACTCTAAACCTATCAACGCTCCTTGAGAGATGTCCTAGGGTCTGTACTATACTAAAAATAAACCTTAAAATCATAATAAATTTGATGTGTCATGACAACACAATAAAATTTTGGCACCATTGCTGGGGAGCACTTTTGTTTTTACTGTACGTTTTTTATAAGTTTTTTTTAATTTTTGTTAATATTTATTTATTTTATTTTATACCTTTACCTATATTTTTGTGTACTAATTTATTTATTTTGTAGTTTCGGTGCATGACGTGTCCCAATTTGTGATATTTACCACCTTTCGAACCTGAATTTGATTGTATCTTACGTCAACGACACTGAGACGCAAAAGAGAACCCTTTGAAGGAGGACACAAAAAACATCGACACACATCTTGATCCTTCCTATTATTATTCTGGAACCAAAATCAAAACTGAATTAAAATTTCTTAACATAGATGAAAACAATTGAACACTAAAAGAACTAAACTCTCCTGATGTTGATATCCAATCTGCATACATTTAAATACAATTCGAGACACCCAATTTCGAGATAAAATATGGTTTAATTAAAATATTACCAAGATTACATGGAATCGCGAGATAAGATCCTCATAAGAAATTAAAATAATTTCACACTGTGTGTTCTACATTTAAACCTGAAAATGTGGATTAAGAACAAGTAAAGATTAGGGAATTTCCTTTTTTATTAGAAGACACTGTAAAAGACTGGTTTTACTATGTTAATTCACCAATTAGATGTCGGGAGGACATGAAACATATTTTTATTGAAAAATATTTCCCAGCCTCTCAAACTACATCTATAAGGAAATAAATTTTTGGTATAAGGCAATCAAAATGGAAAAAATTACATGAATTTTGGGAATGATTTAAAATATTATGTTCATGTTTTTTACACCAGTAAATAAGAAATCAAATTTTAATATAGTATTTTTTTGAAGGTTTAATTCTAATTTAATGTAACATGATTGATGTTGCTTCGGGTGGTGCACTAGGGGATAAAACCCCAATTGTTAGAAGAACCCTAATTTAGAACATGGCATAGAAAACTTAAAAATTTGGTTCAAGGTCCAGTGTACCCATTGAAGGTGTCCATGAGGTGAAAAGTACAAAATTTGAGAAGAAGGTGGACACGGAGTTCGAAGAGGTAAGTACCTTTCTTCAAAAACATACTCTTTCTCAAGGGAAATCCCAATATCCTCCTCCCATCCATTTTGGTATATGTTATTTTAACATCCACTACTCTGATCGATGCCCCCAACTAAGAGAAACTTTTGAGAGTTGTGAGGTAATCTTTCTAGGCCACCTCTATAACCAACCCTTTAGGAAAGAACCATAATATCCATAAAATCATAGGTGGAAAGAAAACCAAGACTATATGAAAGGGGGGTATTCAAACCAACCTCAACAACAATCAAACCAACCAGGGCAGAGTAGTTATCTAACACCACCTAGATATCCTCAACAACAACAAAGGCCTTTCCAAAAAACCCCTTCAAAACCTGAGTCTAGACTAGAATACATGATGAAACAAATGGCTTCTAATAATTTCCAATTCCAATAAACCACCCAAGATGCAATTTAAGACCTAAAAACCCAATTAGGCCAACTATACAACTCAGTGGGGGAAATCCAAAGCCATGGGTCAGGTAAAATACCTCCACAACTAGTAGTTAACACTAGGGATAAGGTAAATGTCAGTTCCATCACCCTTATGACTGGAAAAAAACTTAAAAACCAAATTACCCCTCAACTAGAGTCATTTCCACTTGAGGAAAACATGACCCCAATGGTTGAAATTAGTCCAAATGTTGAAAAACCTAGTCCTGAGAGAATCCATTACAAAGGAAGGAATGTGTCTGTTGATGAGTAACCTATCCCAAACATTCCTCTTCCATTCCACCAAAGGAAAAATCAACCATGAAAAAAAAAGTAAACTGAACTTGATAAGTAAATATTGGAAACATTCAAAAAAGTGCAAGGTAACATCCCCTTGATTGATACCGTGAAACAAATTCCACAATATGAAAAGTTTCTAAAGAAGATGTGTACACACCGAAGGTAACTTCATGGAGATTAAAATGTGATCTTATGGAGGAACTGATTCATGCTCAAATTTACCCAAGAGATAAAGGTAGAACGATTCTTATAGTCTAGCTTGGGTTGTCAAATCCACTGAGACCTAAGAAGATACCTAAGATACACAACCTATGCGATGGATTTTTGGATATAAAGTTTCTAAATTGGTTTTGATTTTAGATGGTTTAAAATAACACTAACAACCATAAGTGAATTTAATTCAATGAAAATTATTTGATCTTAGGATTATTCTCGGGGTGGATTGAATGAATTTTACTTCTTTAGACAATTTTGGTTTTACTAATTCTTGATGAATCCATTCTTCAAAATAACAATACCTTAATCATTTTATATTTTGAGGATAATTAACCTCAATTACTAATACCCTACACACATATATAACCAAATTCATGATCTCTCCAAGGTATATGGTCATTTTAGTACTTGGATTTAGCTTCCTTAAACACAGTGAAGATGAAGAGTAGAAATAACTGAAGAATTGAAGTCTTAAATTAGTTATCCAATTAACAACAATTAATTCATAAAATAACATTAAATATAGAATTTTAATCTTCCTATGATCAACCCATTAAAGTTTTATCCCTTAGTTGATGGTATACTCTCAATGGTGGGCAGAAGATGACTTACAAGAACTGGACTGAAGAAATTAAAACCACAAAAATAACGAGCACTCCTCCGTATGTGTGAATGAAATTCACACCTATGTGTGAACTAATTCACCAAAAAACAGAGATATGACTGTGAGTTTTGATTATAGATAAATAATGAAATAAATGAGAATATTAGAAGAGAAATATGTTGATTAAGAACATAGAAATACAAAAAAGAAACTTACATGGAAATTGAAAGCATTACAACGAAACTTTGGCATAATAACATTACAAAAAACAAGAGATGTATTTTACCTCACCACCAATACCTTAAATAGGAAATTGGTAAGACTAAGGCCGATCCTCAATCAATTTATTCCAAATTATTAAATTAATCTAGGCCTTAGGGTGGTGGAAAGTAGTGAAGAAATTGATTCCTTCCTTGACTTTTTATCCTCCTTGTCTCCCCTGGAAAGATAATCTTGTATGGAAAAGCATATCGCCGAATCTCAGTGAGACATACGAGAGTATTTTGTGTACCTGGATGTCTTCTAGACTTCTGTAAATATTGGGCCCATTTGGAGTTGTGTATCGGGAGTTATGTCCGATTTAGTGGGATAACATTCTGGGCAGCAGATTCTGGCCTAGATTTTGATATTCTATTTGGTCCTCCTTAATAACCACTATGGAAGCCAAATTAACACTGGATTCTGAATAATTATTTGTTCCAATATATTTCTTCTATAATCCCACAAAATTTTAGCTTCATTGGGCCTTTATTGTGGACCCCACATTCTCATTAGTGGGATGGTGTCCAATCTTCCATCTCCAGAATTATTTCTTTTAATCGCCAAATATCCCCATCATCCTTTATAAATCCTCCATTAATACATGAATTAAAAATGTTCATATTTAAGTTTAAATAAATTTCCCAAAATATCAAATTAAAATATGGATAATTATATTCCTTAAAATCATATGAATCATTGGGCCTAAATTGGTGTACATTAGGTATGAAGTGCACAAATGATGAGAATGGATGTTCAAAATTAAAATACACTAACTCAGGCCCATAAGATCAAAAATGAAAATTTAATAAAATTAAAATGTAATTAAAATATGTGTTTTTATTGGATAATCATACCCCCTACTTGATATTTTCTAGTCCCAAGAAAATAATTCGAAGATTGTATTTGAATTCTTTTTTTTCAAACACATTATAACAAACAGTTATCACAATATAAACTACACACAAATATATCTTTATAACGTATCAATATAATTTAAAACCAGATAAATTTAAAAGAAGATCCCAATGCCAATCCAATTCCTTTGATCAAATCCATCATCATACTTCATCCAACTCAATTAAGTGAAATGACGTGTTGTGAATCACAAGAGATATGGGGGTTTATTTTCATTCAAGGGGAAAATCATGGAAGCGCTAGGTGGAATCACACTTAATCCTAATATGAGTATTCATTTTTTTGATTTTTTTTGATTTTTTTAATTTTTCAATATTAATTGAGATTATAGTTAATAAAATTAACCCATGTAGCAAGACTTTTCCAATGAATCTTAGGCTCAAGGCCTTAGGTCACCAAGTGAAGCCCACATACTCGGGAATCATCTTGAGTTAACTTGATCAAAAATAAAGTCACATTACTATAAATATAGATAGAGTAAAAAACTCAGGGCTAGACAACTCTAGAGTCATGATCCCCAAGTACAGAAAGCCTCACATTTTATCAATCCATTTCTCTACACGCAATTTTTTTTATTATTTATTTATTTTTTTAATTTTTTTGAATACTCATATTATTAATAAAATTAAAATTATCCTATGATATTTATTATGGGACCCCAAGAATTCAAATTAGTACCCACAGTCTAGAGGACGTGCACTGTGGCATTTTGATTAAAATATGAAAATAAAAATGATTAAAATTATCATTAGACAACCAAACTTCCAAAATCAATGCTTGTAAACATAATCATGAATTAAATTAAGAGTTAAGGAAATAAAAATTATTTGTTATGTAGTTTTAATGTGAGAAAAGATGTTATTATATTAATCAAAAAGGAATTTTACTTCCTTTTTTCTCATTGTTTTTTTTACAATCATTTTGTTTCCACACCCCCAAAAAAGAATGAAACTATCCCAGTTTCTTAAAAAGAAAAGAGGGGAGAAAGTGGGTGAGGGGGGGGGGAATGAGTTGGAATGGGCATGGAACAAGTTCACCTGGTGGATTCATAATGATGATTGTGGTGCTCCCAAATTACTCTTTAATCTCATGGGAGATGTAGGAACCTCCTTGATTGAATATGTATCAACCAAAATAGTCCCTGAATAATAAAAACAAGAAAAAACTAGACAAAACAAACAACACAACAACTTATTTAATACCAAGTCTCATCATTTTTATGGTTTTCCTTTTTTTAAAATCAAACTGATGATACATTGTCTTCTTTTTAATTTCCAGGTAAGGTATTACTTAGGGATCACACCGCATAACGTGGATGAATATGGTGATACCCTTCCATACACATCCATACTCATAAGAGAAGAACAAGTCAACAGTCTGAGGTAGAATAAAATTATATCAAAATGATCCACCAATCCTATTTGAAATATAAAGTTTATTAAAACAACAAAATAATTATAAACTTGAAAACCATGGGCTTCCTCCCATTAAATTCTTTGTTTAACATTGTTATCTCGACTTAGACCCCTAATTGATTAATTATTTTCATCATCTAAGGTAGTTTCACACAATTATTCATCAACTTCATGTTTTTGGAATGATTTTATGAATGGTTTGAATCTATGACCATTAACATTAAATGTTTGACCATTGGTGGGATCTTGAATTTCAACAGCCCCATGGGGGTACACCTTATGCAATATTTATGGACCTGACCATCTACACCTCAATTTTCCTGGCTGTAAGTGAAGTTTAGAATTATACAAAAGAACATGTTTTCCGAGTTCAATGTGTTTGGTTTTAAGGTTTCGAGATTGGTAGGCTTGTACTTTTTATTTATTAATCCTTGAATTTTCATAAGCCTCCATCCTAAGTTCCTCAAGTTCATTAAGATCTAATTTCTTTTTTGTTCCGGCCAATGAGAGGTCATAATTCATTTTCTTAATTTCCCAAAAATCCTTATGTTCAATTTACATTGGAAAACAACATTCTTTTCCATAAACCAACCTATATGGGGAAATTCCTAAAATGGTTTTATATGTGGTTCGATAGGCCCAAATAAAATCTAAGAGTTTGTTTGAACAATATTTCCTAGATGGATTAACAGTTTTCTCAATAATTTGTTTAATTTATTGATTGGATAGATCATCTTGACTATTTTTTTGTGGATGGTAAGCAGTGGATACTTTGTGAGAGATTCCATACTTGTCCATGAATGATGAGAATGGGTGATTGCAAAAATGAGTTACACGATCACTAATGATAGCCCTAGGAATTCCAAATCTATAGAATATGTTTTCTTTTAGGAATCTAATCACAGTTTGATGATCATTGGATTTTGTGGGAATGACCTTAACCCATTTTGATACATAATAAATAACTAAGAGAATGTAAAGATATCCCCTAGAGTTTGGGAAAGGACCCATGAAATCAATTACCCAACAGTCAAAGATTTCAACCACTAAGATAGAAGTGAGTGGAATTTGATTACTTTTAGTGATGTACCCTACTTGTTGACACTTAGGAAAACTTTGAAAAAATGTGTAGGAGTCCCTTGAGAAGGTGGGATAGAAGTGACCGCATTGAAGAACCTTAGAAAAAGTTTTCTTAGAGGAAAAGTGACCTCCACATGCCTCACTATGACCGAATTTAAGGATGGAATCTTTTTCAGAATCTAGGACACACCTCCTAATGACTTGGTCAGGGCAGAACTTATAGAGGTATGGATCATCAAACACATAGTTCCTAACATCAGAAATGAATTTCCTTCTAGCTTGAGTCCCTAAGAATTTTTGAATGACTCTTGTAACTAATAAGTTGGCTATGTCATCATACTAAGAGAAGTCACTCATAGAGTAAAGGTGTTCATAAGGGAATAAATCAGACACAGAAAGGTGATTTGAGTTGACTTTGAATTCCATCCTTGAGAGGTGATCAACTACAAAATTTTCAACACCCTTTTTTCCTTGATTGTGAGGTCAAATTATTGTAAGAGAAGGACCCACCTAATTAGTCTATCCTTTGCATATTGTTTTTGGAAAAGGTATTTTAGGGCTGAATTGTCAGTGAAGACAATGATGGGTGATCCTAAGAGATAGAACTTGAATTTATCTAAGGCAAATACAACAGAAAAAATCTCATTTTTAGTGGTTGTGTAGTTGATTTGGGCATCATTTAAGGATTTTCTTGCATAAGAAATGACATAAGGAGTTTTATCACAATCATGTCTTAACACAACTCCTATAGAAAAGTCACTGGTATCACACATAAGTTCGAAAGGGAGGTTCCAATTTGGAGATTTTATAATGGGAGGAGAGGTGAGAGAGGATTTGAGGGCTGAGAATGAACCCTCACATATTTCTGTCCAAACAAATGGAGCATCCTTTACTAAGAGAGCACAAAGGGGACGAGAGATTGAACTAAAGTCCTTGATGAATCTTCTATAGAAAACAATATGTCCTAAGAAAGACCTCACTTACTTGACAGTTTTGGGTGATAGAAGGTGACGAATAATGTCAACTTTATCTTTATAAACTTCAATCCCCCTACATGAGACCAGATGGCCTAGAACTAGTCCCTCTTTAACCATGAAATGACATTTTTCCCACTTTAGGACCAAATTATTTTCTTCACATCTTGACAAGAATCTCTCCACATTCCTCAGACATCCCTCAAACGTATCCCCAAATACAGAGAAGTCATCCATGAAGACCTCTAGGAAATCCCCTACCATGTCTGAGAAGATTCCCATCATGCACCGCTGGAAGGTTCCAGGGGAATTTCATTACCTGAAGGGAATGCGTTTGAAGGAAAAGGTTCCAAATGGATAGGTGAATTTAATCCTCCCTTGATCCTCTAAGGACACCTCAATCTGATTGTACCTCAAGTACCCATCTAAGAACTAGTAGAAGGCATGAACTGCCACTATCTCAAGGACTTGGTCAATGAATGGTAAGGGGAAATTGTCCTTCTTGGTAAATGAATTTAGCTTCCTATAGTCGATGCAAAATCTCCAGCCACTACTCACCCTAGTTGGAAGAATATCCGCATCCTTATTGGTTATCACTATGATTCTTTCCTTCTTAGGAACCACTTGGATTGGGCCCACCCACTCACTCTCATCTATGGGATATATGATACCAGCTTTTAACAATTTCAGAAGTTCCTTCCATACTACCTCCATGAGATTAGCATTGAGTCTCCATTGAGGTTGACAACATTGATTTTAATTAGATTCTAGAACAATCCTATGAGTCCTGATTAGTGGGCTAATCCTAGGAATATCAGATAAGGTCCAACCAATGGATTTCTTATGTTTTCTAAGGACATCTATAAGCATCCTCTTGTGATTAGATTCAAGAGAAGAAGAAATTACAATAGGATGTGTTTGATTGTCCCCTAAGAAGGCATAATTGAGTTCAATTGGAAGTTCCTTTAATTCAAGATCAGGTTGGTTCAGAATTTCAGAAGAATATTGGGACATTGGATCAAGATCGATTTTGTTTCATAGAGTTTTAGATAGAATCTAATCCCCATGTAAAAAAGTTTCAGATACAAGATTGGTTTGATCAGATTTAGGGAAGGAAGTTTGATTGGTCTCCATGAAAGTTGTTTCCTGAAAGGTTTCACTGATTGTTAGACCTAAGACTTCATCATAAGAGAAATTTTAAAATTATTCAAGCCAAAGAGATAAACTTCCTTCATGTGAACAAAGGAAATCAATCTCATCCTAAATTAAATATCCATCAAATATTCCTTGATGTTCTATGGATTCATTATCAATGATTCCTATCATGTTTACTTTATGAATGTCCTCATCATACCCTATTTGTGAGCTTTCATTAAAGATGTTCAAGTCTAGACTCATGTTTCCAAAGGTGATGGTCATTTTACCATTTCGAACTCAGATAACAGAGTTGATTGTTGCAAGGAAAGTATGGCCAAGGATGATTGGGATTTGTTCCTTATTTCCTAAGTTTGGATGATTTTCAAGGACAATGAATTCAACATGGTAGATGAAGTTTTCAACCTTTACCAGAACATCCTTTAAAATCCCCTTTGAAACCCTAATGCTACGATCAAAAAGTTGAAGTGTGATAGATGTGGGTTGGAGCTCTTCTTGGCCTAACTGGCAGTACACAACATAGGGGATGAGATTGACACTATCCCCTAAGTCACACAAGGCCATGGAACATTTTCTCTCTCCTAGTTCAACATTGATGTAAGGTCAACCCGGGTATTTCAACTTATGAGGAATGGTCCCTTGAATGGTGGTACTTACATTAGCAGCCAAAAGGACTTGGTTTTTATGTGAAACTTTTCTTTTAAAAGTGAAAAAGTCATTAAGGTACTTTGATTAGGAAGGTATGGTTTGGATTGCATCAAGAAGGGGAATGTTCAACTTGACTTGTGAGAATATTTCTTTCAATGTTTCACTCAATTCAGGCTTGGTTTTCCCCCTCATGCGTTGAGGAAATGGTGCAGGTTGTGGGGTTGTTTGTTGAAGAGTTTTTTCTTTGACAATGTTATCATGTTTTTCAGTTTGATCATTTCATTCATTTGAATTTTCATCTGAGTTTGAATTTTTAGATGGGTTTTGAATTAGTTATTCATATTTCTCATTTTATTTCCCACTTTTTAAAATAGTCACAACCTTTAGTTGTTCATGAGTTGTTTGAGTTCAACTTGACTCTCCCCTTACTATTTGCTGTGGAATGGCTTGTGTAGGCATGGGTGCCTTTCCAGTTTTGATGGTTTGAAGTTCTTATTTTAGGGAAGAGACTTATGAGTTCATCCTTTCCATTTTTTTCACAGTTGTTCTAGTAGTCTTTGTAGAAAATTTTGGGTTGGTTCTTGAGAAGATTGGTTTATCCCAGAGGGATATTTTAGAGGTGGCACAGTTTGTTGAAAATGGACCTGTGGATATTGGTATTGGATAGGTTGGGTTTGGAACTAGTTGTGGGTTTGGTAGTTCTGATGGGGGTAAGGATTTTTTACCTGTGGTTGTCTAGGTTGTTGGTTATCTTTCCAGTGGAATATTGGGTGGTCATTATACCTTGGGTTGAAGGTGTTTTGGTATTGATACTTTTGAAAGTTCAAGGAATTTACTTCCACTGAGGTTCCTCCTAAAATAACATTCTTGATGGATGTAATGGTTGGGCAGTTATCTGTCTTATGGTCATGTTTGTCACAAATTGTGAAAACATGGTCTACAGTTTGGATTTCATGGACTTTCCTAAGGTCTATCTCTTCAACCTTTCTAGAGAGTGCTGCGAGTTTAGCCATAAGGCTTTCCTCTTCTCTAAGTGTATGAATTACGGTATTTCTTTGTGGTTTTTCAGAATAAATGTTTGATTTTGTTCAGAAAGGCTTTCTAGATACTCGTAAGCATCATTTGGGGATTTGTTTTTAAAGGTTCCATTACACATCATGCCAATGGATTGTTTATTCCCCGGGCCCAACCCTTCATAAAAAATTCTCACTTGTTCAGGTATAGAAAAACCATGGTGTGGAACCATGTTTAAGGCGTCTTTGAACCTCTCCCATTTTTCATAGAATGACTCTCCCTCTTTTTCAAAAATGTTTTGGATGCTCTTTTTAAGTGCAATTATTTTGTGGTGGGGGAAGTATTTTTTTAGAATTATCTTTATAATTGGTCCCAAGAATTGATGGATGATGGTCTCAAAATTTTTAGCATATTTTTAGCTCGATCCTTTAAATAAAGAGGAAATAGCCTCATCTTAGCTGATTCTAGTTGGTGTGGGGGACACATGGTTTCTACAATGTCATTTAACTCCTTAGCGTGAAGGTAGGGCATCTCGGACTCCATTCCATGGAATGTGGGAATGTGGTTTAGGACATGGGGTTTAAAGATGTAGTTGGAATCTCTTAAGGAATTGTCTCTAATGAATGAGGGGGAATTGGTCCGAGCTGGAGTGAGGTAGTAATTCATGGTTTCATTGAATACATTCCCTTGGTTTGGAGCTTCTTGATTTTGGTTTCCCATTTGATTTCCCCCAGGATTTACAATTTGATTTCTTGGAAGACCCTCCTTTAGGATTGATTCAATTTTTGATTTCAGAGTATCAAGAAGATTAGAATCTAATGGAAACAATCCCCTAGGTTCACTTTACTCTCCTATCATAGGACTTTCCACCCTAACTAGTCTGTTTGAATTATCACGGGTGTAGGTGGACATGCGCCAAAAGGAAGAAGAGAGAGAAAGGGACAAGATAAGAGATATTGGGTGAGAATAGAATAATGGGGGCGAGGAAATAAGGATTTGGTCTAAATTAATTTCTTGGTCATAGAAAATGGCACCAAAATTTGATTCACGCTCAAATTTACCCAAGAGATGAAGGTAGAACAGTCCTTTTAGTCTAGCTTGGGTTGTCGAATCCACTGAGACCTAAGAAGATACCTAAGATACACAAACTATGCGATGGATTTTTTTCTATGAAGTGGCCAAATTGGTTTTAATTTTAGATGTTTTTAAATAAAACTAAGAACCCTAAGTGAATTCAATTCAATGAAAATGGGTTGATCTTAGGATTATGCTCGGGGTGGATTGAATGAATTTTACTTATTTAAACAATTTTGGTTTTACTAATTCTTGATAAATCCATTCTTCAAAATAAAACCACCTTCATCATTTTCTAGTTTGAGGATAACTAAACTCAAATAATAATCCCCTACACACTTAGAGAACAAAATCCGTGATCTCTCTAAGGTATATGGTCATTTTAGTACTTGGATTTAGCTTCCTTAAACATAGTGAAGATGAAGAGTGGAAATAACTGAAGAATTAAAGTCTTAAATTAGTTATCCAATTAACAAAAATTCATTCATAAAATAACATTCAATCCAGACATTTCATCTTCCTATGATCAACCCATTAAAGGTTTAGTCCTCCATTGATGGTATACTCTCAATGGTGGGCATAAGATGGCTTACAATAATTGTACTGAAGAAATTAAAACCACGAAAATAACGAGCACTCCTCTGTGTGTGTGAATGAAATTCACACCTATGTGTGAAATAATTAACTCAAACATAGAGATATCATTGTGATTTGTTATTATAGATCAATAATTTAATAAATGGGAAGAGTATAAGAGAAATATGTTGATTAAGAACAAAAGAATACAAAAAAACTTACATGGAAATTGAAAGAATTATAACAAAACTTTGACATAATAACATTAAAGAAAACAAGATATGCCTTCTACCTCACCACCACTACCTTAAATAGGAAATTGGTAAGCCTAAGGCCGATCCTCAATCAATTTATTCCCAATTATTAAATTAATTTAGTTCATAGGGTGGTGGAAAGTAGTGGAGAAATTGATTCCTTCCTTGACTTTTTATCCTTCTTGTCTCCTCTGGAAAGATATTCTTGTATGGGAAAGCATATCGCGAAATCTCAGTGGGCCATAGAAGAGTCTTTTGTGTCCCCGGATGTATTCTAGACTTTTATAAATATTGGGACCATATGGAGTTTTGGATCTGGAGTTATGTCAGATTTAGTGGGATAACTTTCTGGGTTGTAGATTCTGGCCCAGATTTTGATATTCTATTTGGGCCACCTTAATAACCACTATGAATGCCAAATTAGCACTGGATCTTGAATAATTATTTGTTCCTATATATATCTTCTAACATCCCACGCAATTTGGGATTAATTGGGCCTATATTATGGGCCCCACATTCTCATTAGTGGGATGATGTCCAATCTACCATCTCCATAATTGTTTTCTTTAATCGCCAAATATCCCCATCATCCTTTATGAATCCTCAATTGATCCTTGAATGAAAAATATTCATATTGAAGTGTAAATATATTTACCAAAATATCAAATTAAAATATAGATAATTAGATTCCTTAAAATCATATGAATCATTGGACCAAAATTGGTGTACATTAGGCATGAAGTGCACAAATGATGAGAATGGATGTTCAAAATTAAAATACACTAACTCAGGCCCATAAGATCAAAAATGAAAATTTAATACCATTAAAATTTAATTAACATATATTTTTTTATTGCTTAATTAGGAACAGATCAATATTAATAGATCCATCACTTCCCACCAAGTACAATGATCCTAGGGCATTCTCGATTCCGTGCCCCATTAGGGAGTATTCATTTTCCAATGATATTATTGATTTAGGTGCTTCTATAAATGTGATGCGTCAATCCATTTATTGTACATTGTAGGTCAAGAAACTAAAGCCCACTGAAATTTTTGTTCAACTGGACAACCAGAGTACCATACACCCCTATAGTGTGTTAGAGGATGTTCTTGTGAGGGTAAAAACTTTAAATTTTACTACTAAATTTTATGTGATTAAAATGGAAGATGATAGAATGAATGGACATGCCCCAATTATATTGGGGAGACCCTTTTTGAAAACTTTTAAAACTATAATTAATGTCCATAATGGTACATTATCTATGAAGTTTGGTGGTGACGATGTCTAATTTAACATCCCTGATGCCATAAAGCAACCCTCGGAAGAACATTCCTCTCTCTCTGTTAACTCTATAGATGTACGCCCTTCCCCTAAAAACACTTCTTTTCAATATATAGATCCCATTTATGTGTTTTAATCATTTATTGAAATGATAGGAAATAAATCATTCTTTGATTATTGTAGTGGTTTAGAAAAATGCCATGCATGTTTATTAATTGATGATTTCTTGAACACCGAGGATCACATGACCATTGATGATACAACAAAGCCTATAAAAGATTATTACTCATATGAGGAAGATACCATTTAGTAGTTAGATAAGATTAGTAACTTCTAACTTTCAAAAACACTCCCATCAATCTGAAATCCCCATGAATTGGAACTAAAATAACTGATTGAAATGCTAGGAAATGAATCATGCTTTGATTATTTAGTGGTTTAGAAAAATGTCATGCATGTTTATTAATTAATGATTTCTTGAACACTAAGGATCACATGAACATTGATGATACTAATAATATTGTAAAATCTCATTCCTCAAGTGAGGAATAGACCATTGAGCAGTTAGATGAGATTAGTGACCTCTCACTTCCACACACACTCCCATCAATCCAAAATCCCCCTGAATTAGAACTAAAACAACTGCCTCAAGATTTAAAATTTTTTATATATTGAGAATAGAAACATAATTCCCACCATAATTTCTAGTTCCCTCCCTCCTACGCATGAATTGAGACTGCTTGAAATTTTGAGAGAGTATAAAAGAAAATTTGGATGGACACTTGCAGATATTCTTGGTATTATCCCATCAGTTTGTACACATAATATTTTGTTAAATGATGAGGCTAAACTAGTGAGGTAGGTATAAATTCGATTGAACCCAAACCTCTTAGATGTATTTAAAAAGGAAGTAAAAAAATTATTGACTACTAGAATAATTTAACCCATCTATGATAGCCAATGGGTCATTCCCGTTCAAGAAATTACTAAAAAAACTAGTCTTACAGTAATCAAAAATTAAAATAATGAATTGGTTCCAATTCTTGTACAGAATAGTGGGTGTGTCTGCATAGACTATCATTGACTAAACCAACACACTAGGAAGGACCATTTACCATTTCTATTCATTGACCAAATTCTAGAGAGGATAGTAGGGAATTACCATTACTATTTTCTTGATGGGTATTCTGGATACTTTCAGATTCATATTACACCAGAGGATCAGGAAAAGACAACCTTCACTTGCCCCTTTAGCACATTTTCATATAGGAGGATTCCATTTGGTCTGTGCAATGCTTTAGGTAATTTCTAGAGATGTATGGTTAGTATTTTGTGAGATTACCTGGAGAATTTCATGGAAGTATTCATGGATGATTTCACTATTTATGGATCATATTTTGATGAATGTTTGAGTAGTCTCAATTCCATCATACGTCACTGTATTGAAAATAATATCGTATTAAATCATGAGAAATTCCATTTCATGGTGCGATGTGGTATCATTTTGGGACATGTCATTTCTGGGGATGATATCCAAGTAGATAAATCAAAAGTGGAGGTCATTTATTCCCTACCATTCCCAAAAAATGTATGGGATGTTCGGTCTTTCCTAGGTCATGCTGGATTTTACCATCGTTTCATTCGCGACTTTAGTAAAATTGCACTCCCTCTCTCCTGATTTATCTAAAAATAAAAGGAATTTGTTTTTGATAAATAATTTGAGGAAGCTTTTAATAAATTAAAATGGAGTCTCACATTACTCTTGGTAATACAACCACCTTGGTGGGATTTACCATTTGAGCTCATGTGTGATGCCTCTAACTATGAAGTTGTGGTAGTCTTATCACAAATGGTCGACCGAGGTGCACATGTCATTACCTATGCCACACGTACAATGGAACCTACCCAAGAAAATTTCACCAAAACTAAAAAGGAATTTATTTCCATTGTATTTGACTTGGATAAATTCAGTTCATACATTTTAGGGTCCAAATTCATTGTGTTCTCAGACCATGCATCCCTTCAGTATCTCCTAAAGAAACCAAAAGCCAAAAAACATCTCATTCACTTGATGCTTCTCCTTTAGGAACCCAATTTAGAAATTAGAGATAAAAAAGGATCATAGAATGTGTTGGCTGACCATATCAATAAGATCCATCCATCCTCAGATATTGACTCATCCAATTATATTCCCATAAATGTCATTTTTATAGATAAGCAATTATACTGAGTGTAAGATATTATTCCTTGGTATTATGAAATTTTAAATTATTTGGTAGCATCTTGCATTCCTACTTATTTCAACCAAAACTAAGCCAGTTTTCTAAAACATGAGCCTCATTGGTAAATTTGGGATGACCCCTACCTCTGGTACACATATAGTGATCAAGTACTTAGGAATTGTGTGCTCGATTTTGAGTTTCATTTTGTCCTTAGATTCTTCTACACTATTGCTTATGGGGGCCACTTTGGTCCTCAATGGGATGATCTCAAAGTCCTTGATTCTAGTATATTTTGGACAACACTTTTTCTAGATGCCCATTATTTTTTTTAAATCTTGTCCTCATTGTCAAAGAAAGGGTAATGTATCTAAAATAAATGAAATGACACATAAACCATTTCTCTTTCATGACATTTTTTATGTTTGGGGTATTGACATTATGGGGACATTTCCAAATTCTTTTGGAAACTTGTACATTCTTCTGGAAGTTGATTACATGTAAAAATGGGAAGAGGCACGAGCTATGAGGAGTGATGATTATAAGGAAGATGTAGAATTTTTTAGAACACAAATTTTCAATAGGTTTGGCTTACCTTGGTTAATCATCAGTGACCGGGGTTCTCATTTCTATAACCAAACACTGCAATCACTTTTGCATCGGTATGAGGTCGGACATAGGGTGTCAACTACATATCACCCATAGACCAATGGTCAAGATGAGGTGTCAAATAGGGAGGTAAAATAGATTCTTGAAAAAATGGTTCAACCTAATAGAAAATATTGGAGTCTTAGACTCAATGATTCATTATGGGATTACCATACTACCTTTAAAACTCCCATAGGCATGTCACCATATCGGCTAGTGTTTGGAAAGAGTTGTCACCTCCCTGTTGATATTGAGCCCCAGACCTACTGGGTAATTAAAAAATGAAATTCTAGTCTTTATGGTATAGGTTCTCAAAGGAAGTTACAGATTCAGGAGTTGGAGGAAACACACAGAGATGAATATGAGAACTCCAGGATTTATAAGGAGTGAACCAAGGCTGCCCACAACCATCTCATCCTTCATAGTCAGTTACAAATTGGGTAGAAGGTCCTCCTATATAATTAAAGGATGAGGCTTCATCTAGGAAAGCTTCATTCCCACTGGTTTGGACCATACACTGTTACTAATGTATCTCGATTTGATGTTGTTCAGGTTCAAAATGAAGAAACTAAGAAAACATTCACTGTCAATGGGTAGCAGATAAAGCACTTCCATGAAGCCCTTCTGTTATTCCCGATGGAGGAACTCCATGTTTAAGAATAAAAATAGAAATAAAACCCAATAGGTTTTATTATTTATTCCCACATTCTATTTTATTATAGTGGGGACACTGCACACTATAGGTGTGGGGGATGGGTACATTCTTGGGTTAGTTAGAAATTTTCATCATCTTTTTTATTTTTATTTTTTTATTTTATTGAATTGATTTTTTACTTACCCCCTTTCCCTCTCACTCACCTTTATGACTGAATATTAATTTTTTTATTCCCACTTTATCATGGAAAATGATGCCTCTTTAATCATGGAAGTTATTGAAAATGCATGTAGAATTTATATATTTCATGTTGTTTTAGCATTCAAAAAAAATCTGATGAAATGTGCATTTTAGAAAGAATTAAATATTGTGGTGTGAATTTCTTTTGAAATTTAGTTCTTTGTTGATGATATAAATGGCTGTATCTTTTTGAAACCTTTGAGAAGAATGATGCCCTTTTTTTTGTGAATAGTTTAAAGGAAAATTGTGTCACTTATTTTATCCACACAACTTTTCACCCAACCATGAATTGTGAAAATTTATACTTAATAAAATGTAAATATAAGTTAGGTTTATTTTTATCTAATTTAAAAAATAAATTTTTCATACATTCGTTCCATATCCAATCTATTTCATTACTATACCAGATTGACCTATGTGTGTGTACCTGTAATCCGACTCTTGTACACCCTAAAAAAGAGATTTGTATATTGGTTAGGTAAAAAATCACCCTTTCTCAAACTTTTATCTTATCATAACTATTATAATTAATGTCATGAGGATACCAAACATGGGTTTGGAGAAGAGTGTGAGATTTTTTCCAAGTGAAACTTTTGAAAAAAAATTAAGGGAGTGATGAAATGTGTAACATATAGAGATATCTAGGTCACGAGCTTATGGTTTGAATTCTAGTAATTATTAAGTGAGTGGGTCTTTGAATTTTATTGCAAAGGATATAGGGAAGGGTCAGTGGAAAGGATCATATAAGTATACAATTTTTAAAATAACTTATATTTACTCGATAGAGAGTGAAAAGAATAGAATAAAATGTTTATCACACACACACATGGAGAATTAGTTAAATAGTTATCTTTTGAACTATTTTCTCCAATTTTTATCATTCAACTCCTCAAATTTCATGGTGATACAATTTTGAGACATCTTTTTGTTTGATCACTGAAAATAACTCCTCGGTGTGATTTTTTCTTTGATCACATTTCTATCAGGAATTAAATTTTTATTGAATGTTAAATATTTATGAATTTTTAAATATCTACATGAATAATTTCTAAAAATTTGACTTTTCATTGGGGTGAAAATTTTTAGATGTGAGGGTGTGATCTCACTACGATTCACTCTTTCATTTTCACCCTTAATCCACTATTTTAAACTGAATTTGTATTGTAAATTAAAAATATAATAAAAAATGAACTTCATGTTAGATTCAATTATTTTGTGTTTATAAATCTTAAAAAGGAAAATGTTACTTATTTTGATAATTTCATTATAGGTGGAGGTGATTTAGAGGCCCTAGTGATGATCCAGAAGGAAAATGGGCCAAACTTCATGGCCGCTCAATGACATATGTCCACTGTTTTAAAAATTAAGCCAAATCCATGTCTCCAAATGGGATTAAATTTTGTGGTCCAATAAAAAACTTATTTTCTACAACTCATCTCAAGGAACCCAAGCCTAATTTTTCCATCTGGTGGCCCATCCAGACTGATTTGTCCCGCACACTGAATCTGCACGAAGTCAAAAGTGGTGTACTATCATCTATCCATATCTCTAGCTGTGATTTTCTAAATAGTGCCAATATTTCATTGGAGATAGTTTGGAGGTGGGGATACAAATTTTTAGTTTTTTAAAAAAGGTTATAAGACTGTATGGCCTTCAAAAACCATGAGTCAATTCAATTTAAAAAATCTCCGTGCCCAAAACTACCATCCGATTTTCCTATAAAATGGTACCTTGGGATCCCCATTTCTAAGTTCGACTAGGAGGCCAAGATATTCCAATTTGGATACCCCAAGGAGTCCTATACTAATCCTATAATTTATATAGGACCCTATCCTCATAGGGGGATAAATAATGAAGAAGGAGTTCCACCCGAGCTTCCTCTTCCTTCTAATGTTGAGCTAAACGATGGGCGTTCATTGTGAGGGAGCTACACACATGTCAAGGGAGTTTTGATGCATATATTAGCTACATTTTTGGATTAATTTGGGTGTTAAAAAATTTCATTCCATGTATCTTAAATTATTTCTTATTTGAATGCTTTTTTTGATGCATTTGATTGATTTTCTCTTAGTTTCTAATCGATTGTTGTGAGGTTTTGAGAGTGTGACTTATGTTGTTCCTATTGGAAAACAAAAGAATACTTTTGTTACCCAATTTATTAATATTTCAAATTGATTTGGAAGCTATTATTCCATGCATATGTTCTGGACCATGACAATACGATTGTTATGTCAAGGTTTGGTTATTCAAGCAATGAAATAAAGGCTTAGGAATTAATCAAGATTCTAATTAATTTCAACCAAAGAATTACTCAAAACCTAAATGAATCTCTAAGAAAAATGAACTTGAAATGTGTTTAGTGAAATCAAAATGACCCATTTCTCTCATAATTCTCAAAACACCACCTTAATCTATCAACTATTAAACTCTTTAAGTTATGTTATTTTCTTTAAACTATTTTCAAAATCGCTCCCCTTTTTAGTAATTTTTGTTAAAAATGCATATGATAAACCTATCAATGACCCTTAAGATATGACATATGGTCTTCCCTATATAATAAATCAACTTTAAAATTAAAATCAATTTGACGTGTCGCGACAACGCGGTCAACCCCCAGATGAGGATCCTCAGCCAAAAAGGAGGCTTTTGAAACTTCTCCCTCTATTATTATTTTTAGTTATTTTATTTTATTTGATTTTTAGTTTGAATTTTTATTTTTAATTATAATTTAAATTCCAATTAGTTAAATAAATTACATGAAATTTTATAAATTATCATCCATATTTTTCTTTTTATTCTATAATTATTATTCTTTTTTACTTTTTATTAGTATTATTATAATTAATATCATTAGTATAATAATAATAATAATAATATATTTATTTGAACATTCTTATTTTAAAATTTATTTTTCTTTTCTCATTTTTTTATTTCTCTTCTTCTTCTTAAAAACAAAATTATTCTCTTAATAATAATAATAATTAATAATAATGTTTTTATTATTATTATTTTAAAATTATTTATAAATTATATAAATTTCTTAATTCTTTTTAATTTCTTTTATTCTATATCTCTCTCTAATCCCAATTATGTTATACTTTAATCTTTTGTTTTCTCATCATTATTATTTTTAAATTTTATTTATTTTAGTTTGTTCTATTTTTTCTTATTCTCTTCCACCCACTCCACCGAGTGATCTCTTAATTTTGGAAATGAGAGTCTAACCTTGAGGATTGTCCTGGGTGGTGGTCAAGGTGTTCATGATTTTTTGAGTATAATTTTAATTTTTTAGATTGAATTGAGTAGCATACAGGGGTGAGGTGAATTTCCCTAATGCGGTGACTTCCCCCTATGACAAGCAACTCAATATATCTCTATTAATTTATTTAATCACTTTTCCTGTCTCTATTGGTTAGTTCTTCACACATTGGATTTGATATAATCAAGGAATTAAATAGCATCTATAGAGATAAGTCCTAGAATATGGAACCTCCAAGACCAAAGAGTTACATCAAACTTGATTAAAGTAGGAGGTATAATTGAGAGTGTTTAGGCATTTGATGATATTCCACAATTTCTAAATAAATAATATTAGTTCAAACATGAGATTTCATGTTTGTATTATCAAACTGAAATTAAAAATATAAAGGAAAATAATGATTGAATCCAAAACCAAACCCAATACCAAGTGATTTATTCCCTTAACTCATTCTATTTATATTTTCATAGTAGTATAAATTATAATTTACATTTTTGAATTTCATAAATCAAAAACCCAAAAATATTTTCATTGTTCTCATTAAATACTTAAAAACACAAAAAATAGATAGATTATGTGATTTATAAGAATCAAGTGAACAAAATAAAGGGCTACTCAAGTGAGACAACCTTGGTTATCCACTGTTCTGTATTAAGAAAAATATAATATTTCTTTTTCCAAACACCATGATAGGCGTGCGTTAGAAATTCTACCATTTTGCATTGATCCAATCATAAGTTTTCTTATCTCTTTCTATTTCAAATTTTACATAGATTTAATTTATTTTATAAAAAAACTAAAAAAACATATCCATGATATTTCTTAATGATTATTTCTATAATTCATGGAACAATTACTCTTAGGTGCAAGAACCACTAGCTGAAGCACCCTGGTCTGTAGAATATGGTGTTGCATTATGGGCTAGATAGACCAGGGAATCCCAGACCAAAATTTTTGAAGAGAATGAATTCAAGGACCCCATCCATGATATTAAGGAGAAACTTGAGTAACTAGTGGTTGACAGAATGGACAGGGAGCTAAGTGAATTATAATAATACTTCCAATAATTCTATCAAGAAGTGGACAAGACACAAGTAGAGTGATATTTGTTCCATAAAAACATTTTTGAAGAATTTCAACCAAAATATTTCTAGGAGAAAGTAAAAAAACACAAACCCAATTATGATATTAAAGAGATTAATGAAAATTTTCAGGTTATCTAAGGCTAAATGGATTGGATAAATACATATTTTCAATGATAATAAGAAGAATCTAAACTAGAATATAAGCCACTTTTATTACCTGAGGAAGTAAAATAGGAAAAATTTC
This sequence comes from Viscum album, assembly GCA_963277665.1. Taxonomy (NCBI): domain Eukaryota; kingdom Viridiplantae; phylum Streptophyta; class Magnoliopsida; order Santalales; family Viscaceae; genus Viscum; species Viscum album. Next base: position 989,517,850 of record OY728131.1, on the reverse strand, counting down.
CTTCTGAGATACAAGTAGGATATCAAAAGGAATTGGATGAATTATAGAATGAATATGAGGAACTGCTTGATCTCCCCAAACCCTACAAAAAAAGAGCCAGTATCAATGATGGAAGATACCACCCAAGTGGTGGAATTTGAAGTGAAAATAGAGGAACCTAATTACCAGCCTCTATCCTATAAGAACCTACTCCAAGCGACACTTACCACTAAGGCATTAATTTAATCTAAACAAATATAGGGATTTAAACGATTATCATACTCTATCTCTTCATTTTATTTTATTTAAACTAAAATGTGAATCACTCCCTATTGTTTTGAAATTTCAGATTTAGACAATATTTGTTATGCCATAGAGAAGGGTGATGAAATTGGACCTACACTTTCTTAGGAACACATGAATCTCCCTAATTTCAATGAACAAACATTGGAGGAGCCCCATCAGGGGATCCATGTAGCTGAGCCCAAGAAAAAATCAGAAAATATACTTCTCTTATTGAAGGGGATAAATTAATTATTAAAAATTCACATTTTATTCAAGTAAATATACTTGTTTACTTCCCCTTTGATTATTCAAGTCATGCAGACTATATGGAGCCAACAATGGAATATAAGGAGGTTGCATAAGTTGCAAACAAGAAGGAGGATGATTCACACTTCATCCTACCCTTTCCATGCAATTTGTACCTAACTGTGAAGGGGGAGGATCTAGTGAACTCTATTACTAGATAATTTCTAAAGAAAAATTATAATCACAATCTGGGAAAATTCACACATGGAGGTTCAAATAAAAGAAGCTTAGACCACAAAATGATTTTGGATAATAGCTTGTACTACCCTATGGAGGCTGTATAAATCTAGCATCTACCTAGGGGATTATACCAAGACCTATCCCTTTCATTTTCTTTTTAGGAATTTAGATTTTAATTTTCATTTCTTAATAAGTGATCCAACATGAATCCCACTCCCTCTTATATTTTTGAGCTTTAATAACATGATCCTTATGTTTAATTGTGTAATTATTTTTTATAGGAACATAATGGTAGAAGGAATATAAGAATAATGAATGAGAAGGACTAAGATTCATTGTAAAGTAAGTTAAATTTTAGTGTTTATCTTATAAACTCTTTACATTTTTTCCAGATCATGTTTTGAGATTTAAAGTAAAAATTTCATGCCCATACTTGAAGTATGATTTACTTGATTAATCTTGGAGACATGAATTTTTTTAGGAATACTGTGATTCCATATTTTAGATTTCAATGTTAATGAGATTAAATAAGTAAAATAGAGAATTTAATGATTAAATTGAAGCATGGATATTAAACTAAGGACAGAAAATTTAAGAAAATTAATTGAGTCATGTAAATGAAATTTCCAAATCATTTTTCATGCTTTGAATTTATAAAATTAATTTGAATTGATTTATTATTATTAATCATTTCATGAGTAATTTCCCATATCATATGTCCATTCTCGAGAGGATTTCTAGACCAAGTAATTCCTATTTTTTCTTGAGCATATTTCTTGAGTGATCTTGGGACATGCCACTTACTAAAACTTTCATTTAATTTTTTTAAATCTATAACTATGAAAAACAAATCTAAAATTATTGAGGAATTTTTTGATAATAACTTATCCTAAAAAGATAACCATTTCATCCATCCTTGTTTATCCCATAAATATCATGAATGACCTTTAATGTAATGAGCCATGTTTCAACCTATTTTTAGCCATTCCAACCCTCCTTTTATTATTTTCATGATATTTTAAAGTTGAAGTGTGAGGGTGAAGAGAATCATGGTAAATGGGATGATTTATATTGTAAGAAAGAAGTATGGAGGTTCTTATTATATTAATTGTAAAAGGTTGTGGAATCATTCATTTTACTCCATTATTTTTCCCTCTTGAACATAAAAAATTAAAATGACAAAAAGAACCCAAAAACTGATAAACATTGGTTGTGATTTTGGAAAACCAAAAATCACCATTACTAGACCTATGATTTATATCACACATGGTTAGGTGGGTAATTTGAGGTTTATTCTATAGAATTACTTTTGAAAAAGAAAAAAATGAAAATTTTCTTTAAAAAAGAAATAAAATGTGTATAAGAATAAAAAAATATTCAAGAGAGGGTATAAATCATTTACTATTCCTAAACTAATCATGATATTTGCTTTAAGTTTTGAGGATGTTGGGATTTGTTATAGTTATAAGGGGAGAATATACATAACATTTTTTTACTTTGAATATAATGTTTTATGCTTTAAGAGTTAAACCACTTATTTGTGCCTTAATTTTTTAAAAGCATAAAATCTTACTAACCATAAGCCTCACAATTCTTTTAACCTTTATTGCAAGTCCTCATGATTTTATGTGCCTTTTTTACTTATAAAGTAGCAAAATTAGTTCCTTTAAAAACCTATTGAAAAGGAGAATGTTATCATGATATGATAATAACTCTACTTTAATTTTATAATGGGTGATGAGATAAAGTAATCTATTACAAGGTAGATCGTTATTTGGCTTGTTTAATAATAATGAATTTAGGAAATTAAATGAAAGAAATGACAAGTTCTATAATTTTTCAAAGTGGAAAAGTAAATTTCATGAATTTATTATTTCTTTAAAAATTAAGAAATTAAAATGATATTTTATATGGATTTTTAAAAATTTTATTTGACATTGAAAATTATTTAAATTTTTTTCTTTCAAATTTGAATATTAGTAACATTGGTACCCTCTAATTTTCAATATTGAGATTTTATACTTGAGGAAAATCATGGTTTAAGTTTAGGGGAATTGACAGAGAAAATATTTTCAATAATTTTACTTTTAATTTCAATGTTTTTATACCAAAAAATGTGTTATTTTAAGGAAAATTGTCACATGTTATGAATTTAGTGTTATTTTGAGCTTAATTAAAAAAAATTATATATTTTAGATTTTAACTATTTTAAATTAGTTTTTTATTTTGCCATAAAATTTTCTTTTATGATCCAAATTGAAAAATTATTATTTTATAGGTTTTTATGTTCTATTCAATTCATTTCATTATTTTTTACCCAAATCTAAATCCACCATTTAGAATCCCAAAACTAGCTCACAATTTTGGCCTTGAAAACTATGCACAAATCTTGAGATTTTTTATGTTTGGAAACTAAATCCTAAATGGACAACCCAAATAAGATAAAATTTAGGGGGTAAATGAGAAATACATTGATAAAATACTTCCATGAAGGAATATATGTGTGAATCATCCATTTTCAAGGTCATTAATGAATGGGAAACCAGTGATTTGGAATATGAAAAGTCTGTCTGGGTAGAATAAATTCTTGGAGTAAAATAGACATAACTCTCTCTACACATAGAGGATAAAGATAGCAGTTGGAGGGGAAAAACAAAATACATTGATGAAAAAATTTAATGGAGAATTTTTTTCCTAATTAGTTCATTTAACGGGGCCAACACACAAAATATTTCGAAGGAAAATTCTAGAACTAAACATTCACCCTTGCATATAAAAAGAGGGTCATGCTGCCTTCCAGTATGATCATATTGAACCCAGGATGAGGATCCCCAGATGATGAGGATTCTAGTGAAAATTATCCCTTTGTTATTCTTCTTATTTATTTTATTTTATTTCTTTTATTTTTAGTTTTGAATTTTTATTTTTAATTATAATTTAAATTCTATTTAGTTAAATAAATTTCCTGCATTTTTATAAAGTGTCATCCATATTTTTCTTATTAATTCTTCTTCATTTTAATTTTTATTAGTGTTATTATAATTAATATCATTAGTATTAATAATAATAATATTATTATTATTACTATTATATTTATTTTAACATTCTTATTTTAAAATTTCTTTTTCTTTTCTCATTTTCTTCTTTCTCTTATTCTTCTTAAAAAATAAATTATTCTCTTAATAATAATACTAATAATACTAATAATTAACACTAATAATTAATAATAATAATAATATTATTATTATTTTAACATTTTTTATAAATTATAATAATTTATTAATTCTTTTTATTTTTTTTCTTTTCTCTCTCTCTCTCATCCCAATTATATTATATTTTATTTTTTTCTTATCACTATTTTGTTTAAATTTTCTTTTTATTTTATTTTATTCTATTTCTTCTTATTCTCTTCCACAAACTCCACCAAGTGGTCTCTTAATCTCATGAAATGAGAGGATGACCCTGAGGCTTGGACCAATAGGAGGTCAAAGTGTTCATGAATTTTATTTAAATTTAAATTTTATGTTTGTAGATAGAATTGAGTAGAATACTTGGGTGAGGTGAATGTCCCCAATGAAATGAATTCCCCCAATGACATGAAACTCAATCTATCTGTATTCTTTTATTTAATCACTTTTCCATCTTTCCATTGGTCATTTCTTCACACATTGAAGTTAAGATAATTAATTGATGAAACAAAATTGATTGAGCTTGGTCCTAGAATATGGAACCTCTGAGACAAAGGAGTGTCATTAACCTTGATCAAAGGATGAGGTATAATTAAGAGTTTTTAGGTATTAAATAATATTCCACAATTTCTAATTAAAGAATAATAGTTTAAACATAATATTTTATGTTTGTATTATCAAACTAAGATCGAACATATAAAGTAAAATAATAATTGAATCCAAAACCAAACCCAATACCAAGTGATTTCTTTCCCTAACTCATTCTATTTATATTTTCATATTATTAAAAATTATAATTTCTATTTTTAAGGTCATAAATAAAAACCCAAAATGATTTTCATAATTTTTAATAAATACTTAAAACCATAAAAAACAGAAATGTTAAGTGATTTAGAATAATCAAGTGAAAAAATTAAAGGATCCTTGAGTGAGATGACCTTGGTCAGCCACTATACTATATTAGAAAAAAATATAATATTAAATTTTCCATGCCACATGATAGACATTCATTGAAACTGGTTTCTTTTTTGGGGATCTAATCATATGTTTTCTTATCTTTTTCTATTTCACATTTTATATCGATTGAATTGATTTTATAAAAAACTAAAAAAATATATCCATGATGTTTTCAAATATCATTTATTCAATTCATGGAACAATTACTCTCAGGTGTAAGAACTAGTAGCTGAGGCACCTTGGTATATAGAATATTTTGTTGCATTATAGGATATATTGACCAGGGAATCCCAGATCCAAATTTACAAAGATGATGAATTCAAGTACATATTCCAAGATGTTAAGGACACCCTTAAGCAACCAGTGGCTAAAGTATTGGCTAGGGAGCTAAGTAAATTCTGATAACATTTCCTAGAATTTCATCAAGAATTTTCCAAGACACAAAAAGAGTGCTCCTTGTTTCCTCCATTAATTTTTAAAGAATTTGCACCAAAATATTTTTAGGAGTAAGTGAAAAAACATAAAATCAAGTATGATATTCATGATCTTGATGAAAAGGTGAAAGATATTAAAGGAAAAATGTATTAGATAACTGTATATTTCTAAGCATCATCAAAAGAACCTAAACATAAATATGAATCTGAACCAAAAGGTAATCTAGTTGTCTTACCATAGGAAGAAAAAGAGGAAGACATGCCCTTGGAGCTAAAAGTAGATGATCAATAAGAATTTAATGATTTATGGAATGAATTCGAGGAACTTATTGATCTCTAAAAATCCTAAAAATAAGAAGATCCATCATTAGTGATAAAATATACTACCCAAGTGGTGGAATTTAAAGTGAAAATGGAGGTGAACAATTACCTTCCTCCATCCTATAAGAACCTACTCTAAGAGGCCCTTACCACTGAGGTATTGATTGAATCTGAACCAAGCCAGGGAGTTGAACTTATTTCATACTATGTCTCTTAATTTTATTTTATTCAAACTGAATTTTGAATCACTACCTATTTTTTTTAAATTTAGATCCAGAAAATCTTTTCTCTCAGATGAGGATGAAGAAAATTGACCTTCACCTGTTGAGGAACACATGGAGCTCCCCGATTTCAATGAACATGAATTGGAGGAGCCCCATTAGGATAACCATGTAGCTAAGCATGAGGAAATCATAATAGAGACTTATCTTATTAATTGGGATAAATTACTTATTAAAAATTCACATTTTTAAGTAAAAATACCTATTTACTCCCCCTTTGATTATTCAATTCATGCATCCTATATGAAGCTAACACTGGAAGATAAGGAGGTTGCACAAGTAGAAATAAAGAAGAAGGATGATTCATACTTCATATTACCCTTTTCCATTTAAGATTTACCTAATTTTTAAAAGGTAGGATCCGATGTACTATATCTATGGACCATTCCGAAAGAACAAGGATGAAGCACAGGTTGGAAAAAGCCACATGTGGTGGTTCAAATCAAAGAAGCTTCATCCAACAATTGATTTTCAATAAAAGTCAGTACTTCCCTCTAAAGGTAGTAAAAAACTAGGCCCTACTTAGGGGATTATACTAAGACTTATCCCTTTAATTTTCTTTCGAGGAATTTGGATTTTAAATTTTAGTTCTTAATAAGTAGTCCAACATGTATCCCACTCCCTCCTATATTTTTTATCTTTAAGACATTATGCTTGTGCTTAATTGTGTAATTATATTTTATAGGATCATAATGGAAGATGTAAGCGGTGAAAAATAAGGGGTAAATACTAAGCTTCATGGGAAAGGGAGTTCACTTTTAGTGTTTTATCTTATAAACTCTCTATATTTTTATCCAGATCATGTTTTGAGCTTTAAAGTGAAAATTTCATTCCCATACTTCATATATTCTTTACTTGACTAATCTAAGAGACCCAAGTTTTTTAGGAATCATGTGATTCCATGTTTTATATTTCAATAATAATGAGATTGAATAAGTAAAATTAAAAATTTAATGATTAAGGAAAATCATGGATATTAAAATAAGGACTCGCGATTTAAGGAAATTAATTGATTCATGTAAATAAAATTTCCAAAAAAATTTCAATATTTGAATTTATGAAATTCATATGAATTGATTTATTATTATTAATATCTCCTTGAGTGATTTTCCCATATCATATGTCTATTCTTGAGAGGATTTATGGATTGAGTACTTTTTATTTTATCTTGAGCATATTTCTTGAGTTATCATAGGACATGCCTACTTCTAGAACTTTCATTTAAACTTTTCAAAGATATGACTATGAAAAAAGAAATTTAAAATGATCAAGGAATATTTTGGTAACCACTTATCCTAAAATGACCATATTTACATCAATACTTTTTTATCTCATAGAGACAATGAATGATATTTAAAGTAATGAGCCATGTTTCAAGATATTTTTCTCCATTATTTCCCTCATCTTAGTATTTTTATGATATTTTAAATCTGAAGTGTGGGGTGAAGGGAATCATGTTAAATGGGATGATTTACATTATAAGTAAGAATTATGGTGGTTCTTATTGTGGAAATTTTAATTTTTTTTGGAATCATTCATTGTACTATATTGTTTTCTCATCCTGAACATAAAAAAATGAAAAGGACAAAAAACAAAAAAAAGATAAAAATGGGTTGTGATTTGGGGAAACCAAAAATCACCATTACTAGATATTTGATTTTTATCAGACGTGGTTAGGTGGTTTATGTGAGGTGTATTTTAAAGAATAACTTTTAAAAAATAAAAAAATGAAAATGTTCTTACAAAAATTAAAAAGATTATAAAAATATAAAAAAAATATTTAAGATAGGGAAAAAATCATTCATTATGCTTACACTGATCATGATCTTTTTTTTGGAGTTTTTAGAAAGTTGGGAGTTATTACAATTGGAAGGGGAGAATTCCATTAAACTTTTTTACTTTGAATATCATGTTTTATACTTGATGAGTTAAACATCCTCCTTGTTCCTTAATTTTTGAAAACAATCAAATCCTACCAACCTTAAGCCTTAGAGTCATTTTATCCTTTATTACATGTCCTCTAGATTTTATGTGCCTTTTGTCTTTACAAAGTGGATAAATTACTTCTTTTATAATCCTATGGAAAAGGATCATGTTATAATGATATGGTCATAACTCTACTTGAATTTTATTATGAGTGATGAGAGAAAATAATACATTGGGAGGTAGATCACGATTTGAAATGTTTAATAATAAAGAATTGAGGAACATAAATGAATGAAAGGATAAGTTCCATAATTTTTCAAATGGGAAAAGTAAATTTAAATAATTTATTATTTATTTGAAAATTGAGAAATTAAATTGATATTTTAGGATATTTTTTGAAAATTTGGTTTGACATTGAAGATTATTTAATTTTTTCTTTCAAATTTGAATATTGTTAACATTGGCTCCCTCTAGTTTTCAATGTTGAGATTTTATGATTGAGGATAAGCATTGTTTAAGTGTGGGGGAATTGAAAAAGAAAACATATTCAATAATATTACTTTGAATTTCAATTTTTTTAAACCCCAAAAAGTTTTATTTTAATAAAAATTATCACATTTTTATGGTTTTAGGGGATTTTGAGCTTAATTGAAAAATATATCAAATTTTGGATTTTAACTATTTTAAATTATTTTTGTATTTAGGTCATAAAATTTTATTTACTAATAAAAATTGAAAAATTCATCTTTTATAGGTTTTTATGTTCTATAGGATTCATTTAATTCTTCTATACCCAAAGATAATTCCACCATTTAGAAGCCCAAAACTAGCTCACAAGTTAGGCCTTGAAAGCTATGCATAGATCTGGAGAATTACGATTTTTTGACCTTATATTCTTAATGGACATACAAAATAAGATGAAATTTAGAGGGGAAACATGAAATAAATTTATGAAAAACTCATATGAATGCATATACAAATGAATCTTCTATTTGGAACATCATTGATGCATGGAAAAATAGAGATTTGGAATATAAAGTGTCTTCTTGGGAAGAATAAATTCTCAGAATAAAATAGACATAACTCTAACTACATAAGGGGGATGAAGATTAAAGATAGAGGGGAAATAAGAAATACATTGAGGAAAGAATTTTATGCAGACATATTTTCTCAATTTATCTTTTTAATGGTGATAACATAAATAAATTTCCAAAGGAAACTTCTAGAGCCAAACTTTCACCCTTGCTTATAAAAGGAGGACCAATACTTCTTCCAATATGATTAGCTCGACCCCCAGATGAGGATCCTTGGTCTAGGAGGAGGCTTCTACAACTTATACCTCTTTTTTATTTATTATTTATTTTCTTTTATTTATTTTATTTTTAGTTTTGAATTTTCATTTTTAATTGTAATTTAAATTCCATTTAATTAGATAAATTACAATAATTTTTATAAAGTGTCATTCATATTTTTCTTATTATCCTCTAATTCTTCTTATTTTTAACTTTTATTAGAATTATTATAATTAATATAATTAGTAATAATAATAATAATATTATTATTATTACTATTATATTCATTTTAAAATTCATATTTTAAAATTTAACTTTCTTTTCTCATTTTCTTCTTTCTCTTATTCTTATTAAAAAATAAATTATTCTCTTAATTATAATGATAATAATAATAATTAATATTAATATTAATATTAATGTTATTTTAACATTCCTTATAAATTATATAAATTTGTTAATTCTTTTTATTTTATTTTATTTTATTTTATTCTCTCTCTCTCATCCCAATTATGTTTTACTATAATACTTTGCATTATCATTGCCATTATTTTTAATTTTTTTTATTTTATTTTATTATATTTATTCTTATTCTATTCCACCCACTCAACCAAGTGATATATTACTATCGGAAATGAGATGATGACCCTGAGGCTTGGCCCAAGGGGAGGTCAAGGTGTTCAGAAATTTTATTTAAAGTTTAATTTTAAGTTTTTAGATAGAATTGAGTAGCATGCAGGGATGAGGAAAATATCCCGATATGGTGATTTCCCCCAATAAAATTCAACCCAATCTATCTATATTCTTTTATTTAATAAATCGGGGTTCAAAACCCATTGGGCGCAGGGTACAGTAGAAGTAATGTAGCAGCGGCGTACTGTAGCAACGAAGAGAACTGTAGCGGCGACAGAGTACTGTAGCGGTGGCCGGTACTATTCAGTACTGTAGCAGTGCAGGTACTGTAGCAGTAACATTCACATAATGGGCTTCAGGCCAAAAAATGGGTCTACGGGCCATGTAATGGGCTAAATGTCCACTGGGCCTTCGGGCTATGTAATGGGTTTCCCTCTACCCAGTTAAAAGAGGTCTTTGCTTTCCTTTAATAATAAATGAGGCTTCGGCCCCAACCTTTAAAAAAAAATTGGTTAGTTCTTCAAACATTGTAGTTTAGATAATCAATGGATGGAACAACATCGATAGAGCTGGGTTCTAGAAGATGGAACCTCCAAAACTAATGAGTTTCATCAACCGTGATTAAAGGAGAAGGTAGAATTGAGAATGTTTAGGTATTCAATGATATTACAAAATTTATAATTAAAGAATAGTAGTTCAAACATGATATTTCATGTTTGTATTATCAAATTGAAATCGAACATATAAAATAAAATAATAATTGAATACAAAACCAAACCCAAGACTAAGTTCTTTATTTACTTAACTCATTCTATTTAAATTTTCATAGTAGTATAAATTATAATTTTTATTTTTCATGTCATAAATAAAAAACCCAAAAATATGGACATTGTTTTCATTAAATAATTAAAACCACAAAAAATAGATAGCTTAAGTGATTTAAAAGAAACAAGTGAACAAAATGAAAGGATCCTCAAGTGAGACGACCCTAGTCCGCCATTGTGCTATATTAGAAAAAATAAAATATTTCTTTTACCATGCCCTATGATAGATGTGCATCAAAACTGGTTCCATTTCTAGGTATCCAATCATAATTTTTCTTATCATTTTCTATTTCACATTTTATATAGATTTTTTTCTTTTATAAAAAAACTAAAAAAATATATCCATGATGTTTTTCAATGATAATTTCTTCAATTATTGGAACAATTACTCTCAGGTTCAAGAACCGGTATCTAAAACACCCTAGTCTATAGAATATGGTGTTGCATTATGGGATAGACAGATCAGGGATGCCTAGAGAAAAATTTTCAAAGAGGTGAAATTCAAGGACCTCATATAGGATATCAAGGATAACCTTGAGCAACTACTGGTTGAAGTATTGTCTATATAAATAAGTTAATATAGGAAATACTTCCTAGAATTATATCAAGAAGTGTCCAAGACATAAGAAGAGTTCTCCTCATTCCCTCTAAACATTTTTGAATAAGTTCCGCCAAACGATTTCTAAGAGAAAGTGAAAAAGTAAGAACTCAAGTATGATATTGAAGATCTTGATGAAATTGTATAGGTTTTACAAGTCCAAGTGGATTAGATAACTATATATTTCCAAGCTTCATCAGAAGAAACTGAAATTGAATCTGAACCTAAACCAGAAGATAAGACACTTGTCTTACCTAAGGAAGAAAATAAGGAAGACTTACCTGCCGAGATACAAGTAATAGATCAAAAAGAATTGAATGAATTATGGAATGAATGTGAGGAACTAATTGATCTCATCACATTCTACAAAGAAGAAGATCTAGAATCAATGACAGAAGATATCACCCAAGTGGTAGAATTTGATGTGAAAATGGAGGATCCCAACTACCTAGATCCATCCTCTAAGAACCTACTCCAAGAGGAACTTACCACTGAGGCATTGATTGAATATGAACCAAGATAGGGAGTTAAAATTTTCTCATCCTCTATCTATTCATTTTATTTTATTCAAAATAAATTATGCATCTCTTCCTATTGTTTTGAAATTTTAGATTCAGACAATCTTTGTTATGACATATAGAAGGATGAAGAAATTGGACCTGAACCTTTTGTGGAACACATGGAGCTCCCTTATTTCCATGAACATGCATTAAAGGAGCCCCATTAGAAGATCCATGTATTTGAGCCTATGGAAATCAAAAAATAGGATACTCTTATTGAATATGATAAATTACTTAATAAAAATTCACCTTTTATTCAAGTAAAAAAAAAATTACTTTCCCTTTGATTATTCAAGTCATGCAGCCTATATGAAGCCATCATTGGAAGATAAAAAAGAAAAGGGGTGATTATTACTTCATCCTACCCCCACCATGCTTGATAACCCTAATTGTTAAGGGGTATGATCTAGTGTACTCTATCCATGGATCATTTCTAATGAATAAGGATGAAGTACAAGGTGGGAAAAACCATATGTGGTAGTTCAAATCAAAGAAGCTTCATCTGCCAAATGATTTTGGATAATAGTTGGTACTACCCTCTAGAGTCATTATAAATATAGGGCCCACTTGGGGGATTATACCATGACTTATCCCTTTCATTTTATTTCTATGAATTTATATTTCAAATTTAATTTCTTAATAAGTATGCCAATATGCATCCTACTCTATCCTATATTTTTAATCTTTAATGACATGATCAATGTAATTCATTATGTAATTATCTTTTATAGGATCAAAATGAAAGAAGGTATCCATGAACAGTGAAAGAGATTTAATAAGCTTCATGGTAAAGACAATTCACTTTTAGTGTTTTATCTTTTAAAATCTCTATATTTTTATCCAGATCATGTTTTGAGATTTAAAGTTAAAATTTCATGACCATACTTGATGTATTATTTTCTTGACTAATATATAAGACATGAGTTTTTTAGGAATCCTATGATTCCAGGTTTTAGATTTTAATTTTAATTATATTATATTAGTAAAATAGAAAATTTAATGATTAAATTAAAGAATGGATATTAAAATAAGGACTCATAATTTAAGAAAATTAATTGATTCATGTAAATGAAAGTTAATAACCATTTTTCATGCTTTGAATTTATAAAATTAATGTGAATTGATTTATTATTATTAATTCCTTGAGTGATTTTACCTTATCATATGTCTATTTCGGAGATGATTTCTGGACCAAGTACTTCCTATTCTATCTTGAGCATATTTTTTGATTGATGTTGGGACATGCCACCTAACAAAACATTAATTTAAACACGTCAAAGCTATGACCGTGAAAAGACCCATTTAAAATTATTGAGGCATCTTTTGAAAACCACTTATCTTAAAAATACCACCTTTACATAAATCCTTATTTAGCCCATAGAGATCATGAATGACCTTTAGATGAATGATCCATGTTTCAAGTTATTTTTATCTATTCTTACCATACTTATAGTATTTGAATTATATTTTAAAGTTGCAGTATAAGGGTGAAGGAAATCATGGTAAATGGGATGATTTACATTGTTAGGAAGAAGTATGGGGGTGACTATTATGGGAATTATAAAAGGTTATGGAATCATTCATTATACTATATTTTCCCCCTCTTGAATACAAAAAAAATTAAAATGACAAAAAGAACAATTTTTTTTGATAAAAATGGGTTGTGATTTTGGAAAACAAAAAATCACCATTATTAGACCTATGGTTTCTATCATACGTGGTTAGGTGGGGGATGTAAGATTCATTCTATAAAATAACTTTCAAAAAAGAAAAAAAATAAAAATGTTCTTTAAAAAAGAAAAAAGTGGTATAAAAATAGAAAATAAAAATATTCATGAGAGGGTAAAAATCATTCATTATGATTAAACTGATCATGATCTTTGCTTTTAGTTTTGAGGAAGTTGAAAGTTGCTACAATTGGAAGGGGAAGATATCATTAAATTTTTTTACTTTGAATACAATTCTTTATTGTTTAAGAGTTAAACCTCCTCCTCGTGCCTTAATTTTTTAAAATCATCAAATCTTAACAACATTAATCATGATATTTATTTGAACCTTTATTGAAATTCCTCATGATTTTATGTGCCATTTATCTTTACAATGTTGAGAAAGTAGTTAATTTACAATCCTATATAAAAGGAGAATATTATCATGATATGAGAATAACCCTACTTGAATTATATCATGAGTGATGATAGAAAATAATTCATTTTGAGGTAGATTATAATTTTTCATGTTTAATAATAATGAATTGAGGAACTTTAATGAATGAAAGGATAAGTTCCATCATTTTTCAAAGGGGAAAAGTAAATTTCATGAATTGATTTTTTATTTGAAAATTGAGAAATTAAATTTATATTTTATGTGGATTTTTTAAAATTTGATTTGACATTGATAATTATTTGATTTATTTTATTTTAAATTTGAATATTGGTAACATTGGTTCCCTCTGATTTTCAATGTTGAGATTTTATGCTTGAGGAAAATCATATTTTAAGTGTGGGGTAATTGTTAGGGAAAATATTTTCAATAATTTTAATTTAAATTTAAATGTTTTTGGAACCAAAACGTGTTATTTTAAGGAAAATTTTCACATTTTATGGTTTTATTGGTATTTTGAGTTTAATTGGAAAATGGAATATTTTGGATTTTAACTCTTTTAATTTATTTTGGTATTTCAGAAATAAATTTTTCTTTAGGGATAAAAATTTAAATATTATTATTTTATAGAATTTTATGTTCTATGTTATCTATTTCATTTTTCTGTACCCAAATCCAAATCCACCATTTAGAAGCCCAAAACTAGCTCATACGTTTTTCCTTGAAAACTACACATAGATCTGATATTTTTTTTATGTTTGGACCATATCTCTTAAATGGATATATAAAATAATATAAAATTTATAATGGAAACACTAAATAAATTTATGAAAAACTTACTGGAAAGAGTATATACATGAATCAACCATTTTAAAGGTCATTAATGCATGGGAAACCAGAGATGTGAAATATGAAGAGTTTTCCTAGGTAGAATAAATTCTCAGAGTAAAATAGAAATAACTATTTCTACACAGGGAAGATAAAGTTGAAAGTTAGAGGAGAAATTATAAATTCATTTACAAACAACTTTTATGAACAAATTTTTTCCTAATTCAGATATTTATTGGGACAGACATGTGGAAACTTTCAAAGAAAAACTTTGGAACTAGACTTTTACTCTTACCCATAAAAGGAGGGCCATTACCCCTTCCAGTATGATCTTTTCGACCCCCAGATGAGGATCCTTGGCTAAAGAGGAAGCTTCTGTAACTTCTCCCCTATTATTATTTTTTATTTATTTTATTTTATTTCTTTTTTAGTTTTGAATTTTCATTTTTAATTTTAATTTAAATTCTATTTAGTTAAATAAATTACATGAATTTTTATACAGTGTCATCCATATTTTTCATCTTCTTCTTATATAATTCTTATTCTTTTTAATTTTATTAGTATTAATATAATTAATATCATTAGTAATAATAATAATATTATTATTGTTATTATTATTTTAATTTTAACATTATTATTTTAAAATTTAATTTAATTTTATCATTTTCTTCTTTCTCTTCTTTTTTAAAAATAAAACATCCTCTTAATTATTATAACAACAACAATAATTATTATTATTATTTTAACATTATTTATAAATTATATAAATTTCTTAACAATTATTAATTTGTTTGATTCTTTCTCTCTCATCCCAATTCTATTTTACTTTAATCTTTTTTTTCTCATCACCATTCTTTTTAAATTTTATTTATTTTATTTTATTCTATTTATTCATCTTCTCTTCCACCCACTCCATCAAGTGATATGTTATTCTCATAAATGAGAGGTTGACCCGAGGCTTGTCCCGGGGGGAGGTTAAGGTGTTCATGAATTTTTTTAAAATTTAATTTTAAGTTTGTAGATAAAATTAAGTAGCATGCATGGGTCAGGTGAATGTATCCAATGTGGTGACTACCCCAATGACATGCAAATCAATTTATCTTTATTATTTTATTTAATCAATTTTCTCCCTCTATATTGGTTAGTTTTTTACATGTTGGAGTTGAACTAATCAATGTATGAAACAACATCGATAGAGATGGATCCTGGAAGATGACAACTTCAAGACTAAGGAGTGTCACTAACCTTGATTAAAGGAGAAGGTAGAATTTATAGTGTTTAGTAATTTCATGATATTCCAAAAATTATAAATAAATAGTAGTAGTTCAAACATGAGATTTCATGTTTGGATTATCAAACTGAAATCAAACTTATAAATAAAAATAATGATTTAATCCAAAACAAAACCCAAGAACAAGTAATTTCTTTACTTAACTCATTATGTTTATATTTGGATAGTAGTATAAATTATATTTTTCATTTTTCATTTCATAAATCAAAAAACCAAAACTATTTTCATTGTTTTCATTACATAAATAAAACCACAAAAAGAGATGACTTAGGTTATTTAGAAGAATAAAGTGAACAAACTAAAAGGATCCTCAAGTAGGATGAACCTGGTTAGAAACTATGTTGTATTATAAAAAATATAATACTGATTTTTTGACATCCCGTGATAGGCGTGTTTCATTCATCATGGGATTTACTTTATCACAAGTCAATTCTATGCTTAACATTATAGTTTTTCCATGTTCAGGAATGTTGGAACACCCCATGGGTGGACCTAAATTGATCTAGTCAACCTAAATGAATCCCACGTAGATCATGGGGGTTCAATTCATCATTTATCCAACCATTTTACAAAATTTATTTTAAGGAATCAAATTCACAATAAGAAAGAATAACACAACCACACAACCAAAAATCCACTTCAAGACTATGGGAAATCAATCTTCGACCACCTAACTCGATTTTGAAGATGAACACACACTTAACCTTAGCCTTTAACTCAAATATGATAACCCCTTGAACCCCAACTTAAGATCTAATTGAAAAGAGGGGTTTAGGGATTCAGAAGAAAAAGAATAAAACCACAACCCCTAATTTGAAAAAGAGAAAAAAGAGGCGTGTTAGACTTACCCTAAGATTAAATACACACCCAATGACACTCAAAATATCCTCAAATCAAATGAGATATATCTATAGGAAGTCTTGGTTGAAATGGTTCATCACTAGGGTTGCTGGAGAATAAATCGGGGGAATAAATCAGGTGAGAAACCTTAAAATCCGGAGTGTGAAATATAGTAAAAACCCACTTTTAATAAGGCACACAGTTTAGCTGCACGATTTTCCAAACCATGCACAAACTGTGAACTAGCCTCTATTCAAGAGGGGTCCAATTCACACAGTTACTTGGGAATCTCACATGGTTTGAAAACCATGTGCCAACTAGGTAGAATGCCTCTGTCTAGGCCTGCACTATTTGGCTCTCCCCTTGTTTAGTTTACCTAACCATGCACCCATCCTTTTGGCTAGCATAGTTTGGGAATATGGTTTCTACAAACCATGTGCTAATCATTAAAAATGCACATTAGGGCCCTATTATAATTTATTTTGTATTCGAAACCCCCAAAATACCCTCTAGATTCCTCATACACCCCGTAAACATTTAATTATCCAATTTTTAGGGATTCAAACTGAAATTTAAATCTGGGATCTTATAAAATCACCACCTTATAATGGCTCATCATCGAGTCACACTCCCAATAATCACTGAGCTTTAGCGGTAAAGAGATCATTCCACTGGGCCTACATATATGTCTCCCTCTCTAAAGTATCATTCTAAACATTACCATGCTACCAAAAAACTCAAACCAAGGGTACAATCTTGCTCTGTAGGACTTTCTCACTATGATCCAAAATACAAACTGAATGATACTCGAAGAACACATCTACTTTAATCTCAAAACCATTAACATTAATCACATGATATGGGTCAAGGTGATACTATTAAAGTTGTGACACATGAAAAACATCATTCATACCACTATAATGTTATATAAGATCCAATAAGTATGCTACTGGTTCAATTCTCTCTACAATATCAAATGTCCCCATGTACCTGGGCGCTAAATTACCATATTTCTAAATTCGATGGTGACCCAACCTTGGTGACACCTGAAGAATCAAACAATCTCCCACCATAAACTCAAGAGGCATGTGTCTCCAATCTACATAAGACTTCTTCCTACTATGAGTTGTAACCATTCATTTTCAAATCAATTGAATCTATTTTGATGTCTCCTACACGAGACTCATTCTCAACAACTTTGAATCCCCAACCTCCATCCTACACAACAGTTCTCTACACGGTCTACCATAGAGCGCTCTAGATGGTGACATATGAATTATAGCTTGGTAACTATTGTTGTAGGAAAACTCAACCAACACTATATTATTTTCCCATAATCTCCAAAAGTCTAGAACACATGCACTCAACATTTCCTCTAACACTTGAATAATATGATCTGATTTCCCATCCATCTATGGGTGTAAATCCGTACTAGAAAACACTTGGTTACCAAGCGCCTTCTGTAACCCCTGTGAGAAGCATGAAGTAAAATGTGGATCATGATATAAAACTATAGTTCATAGAACACCATGAAATCATAATATC
This sequence comes from Viscum album, assembly GCA_963277665.1. Lineage (NCBI taxonomy): Eukaryota > Viridiplantae > Streptophyta > Magnoliopsida > Santalales > Viscaceae > Viscum > Viscum album. The sequence goes on along the minus strand of OY728131.1, from coordinate 989,499,485 downwards.
TCCCGAACATTCAACTCACCCAACTGATCCACAGTGATGGTCTCTCTAATCTGTAAGAAATAATCCACCTTCATCAACCGATCCACAACTACCCAGATCACATAATTCTTCCGAGGTGTCCACAGAAGACCCACCATGAAATCCATCATCACATCATCCCATTTCTATTCCAGAATGGGAAGTGGCTACAAAAAACCACCCAACTACCAATGCTCAACCTTCACATACTAAAATATAAGGCATTTATCTATGAAACCTATGCCCTCTTTCTTTATCCCTATCCACCAATACTACCTACAAAGATCATGATACATTTTGGTCAACACTGAATTCACTTCCCACTTCAATGAATGAAAATATCATATCAAATATTCTCACATAAATGTTGTCACTACCATATGAACACAAACATAAATGATCCCATCATATCCAATGGTCCAAATAGAAGTTGAATCCCCACCTTTAAAAACTTCCCTCAAGGCCAAACATTTTGGATCCTCATATTGAATTTCCTTAATCCCTCTCAGAAGCATGGAATCAAATTCCATGGATGAAAGGTTCTTCTTCTCTTGGCCACCCAACACCTCAAGATTCATCTCAGCAAACAGCGCCATCATCTTCCACTCCAAACATGATTCCTGAATTGACTGATTTTGAGTCTTCCAACTCAAATCATCTACAACACTATTTCCCTTTCCTAGAATGTAAACCATCTCATATTTAATGGATTTAATCTATTCAACCCATATTCACTAATGAAGATTAAAATCACATTGACAGAAGATGTACTTCTGGATTTTATGATCGCTATGCACTGTAAAACATTCCACTAACAAGTAATGCTGCCAAAATTTTGAGGCATGAAACACCAAAAACAATTCAAGATAATGTGTAGGGTAATTTATTTTATGATTCCTCAACTATAATGACCCATACAACACAACCTAATCATCCTAAATCAACACTGCCCATGTCCAACACCAGAAAAATCACAGAACATGGTATATTTATTACATGGATCAAGTAATATCAGAATTGGTGTGGTTTTCAAACACATTTTTAATTCCTAAAAGGCATTATCACATACCCCAAACCACTAAAACTGGATCCCATTCTTGGACAAGCTTGATAGTGGTGATTTCAAACAATAAAAGTTTTTAATGAACCTTCGGTAATAAGTAACCAAACACAGAAAACTCTGGACATTAGAAACATTTTTAGGCTGCTACTAAGACACAACTGCCTGCATTTTCCCTAGGTCTACAAACACACCTTCCTCTGAGATTATGTTCCCTAAAAAATTCACCTTGTTAATAAATAAATGAAATTTGGATAGATTGGTGTATATCCTATTCTACCTTAATGTACTCAGGATGATTTTGAGGTGTTTTTCATGAGTATCACGAGTCTTAGTGTACACCAAGATGTCATCAATGAAGAAAATATAATCTAGTCTAGGTAAGGGTGAAATATTTAGTTCATTAGGGCCATAAAAACCACTGAAACATTGGTCAACCCAAACAACATCACAAAAAACTCATACAACCCATACCTACTCCAAAAGGCAGTCTGCGACACATCAAAAGGCCTCACCATTATCCAGTGATACCCAGACCATAAATCAATTTTGGAGAACACTGATACAATTTTTATATGGTCAAAAATATCATCGATCTGAGGAAGAGGGTATATATTCTTAACCTTCATCTGATTTATCTTTCTAAAATAGACACATAACTAAATAAATACACCAACCGTCCTAGAAAACAACACTGGTGATCCCCAAGGTGAAGTAATCAGATGAATGAACCCCTTATTCCCTAGTTCTTCCAACTTAGTTTTTAGTTCATGGAGTTATGTCAGCACCATTCTATATAGTGTAATGGAAACTGAATCTACTCCCAACAAAAAATCTATTGTGAAATCAACATCACTCTCGGGTGGTAGCCCCGAGAAGTCCCCAAGGAACACATTCTGAAACTGATCCACCACAGGAGGAAATAAAAACAGCTCTACTACCCCATCATCTAGAACAAGATAAGTCACTTTAACTGTGATTTCACCTAACTGCTGAAAAAAGGACCAACATGGCTTGCCCAGATATCCTATTCTCCATGATGGACATACTTGTCTCCTTAAATTACCATGAATGTTACCCTACGGTTGTAACAGTCAATATGGGCCTGGTATAACACTAGAAAATCCATGCCCAAAATCAGATCAAAACCCAACATCTCAATAACAAACAAGTCCCATAAGATATGATAACTACCAAATTCAAGAGCACACCCATTACACTGCCTAATATTTTATGTTCTCACCCATAATGGTGTTTCAATCGATATAAAACCACACAAACATTCCACTACTAGACCCAAAAAAACCGCAAACCGAGAAGAAACACAATAATGCAAGGCACCTATGTTGAATAAAACATTAGAAAGTATAGAATCCATAAGAATTGTACCTAGAACAGTCAATGGTCCAACCTCTCCACCTCCAAGTGCTGGATGAACTGGATGATGTTGATATTCCCCTCTACCCTGAGCTCTAGTCTAAGTTACTAGCATTACACTACCCTACTGCTATGGGTGCTCTCTCCCTGGAGTACCACATCTATTACCCCTATAGTTACGACTGGTATATCTACAACTACCTACATGATATGGGTTAATTGACCCCTACCTACAGTCTACATTGACCTCAATACTCTAATAGTTCTTAGCTGGCGGGGGTTCCTACATAACCTCTACACATTCCCCATCATGTCGTATGATTGACACTCAACTGGTGGTTAGAGACAATGACCAAGAATTTGTCCCAACCTTCCACATTGATTGAGAAATATATGGTCACCACCCTGAGAGGTTGATACTCTCTTTTGAGTAATCTGAAAACTTCCACCCTAGTGAAGACTCCAGAAGAGATGCTTTCTGCCCTCAAAAGTTGCACCACTAGTCCATCCAATTAGAACCACAAACCCACCACATGAAGTCCCCATTTCGTTCCCTTCTTAAATAGGGGCATGATACACCACCTCTGTAAACCTATTTAAGTGGAAGGTGTTTAACTAATACCAAATATCATTCCTAAGTTCATCCAAGAAATGTATTGACATAGGGGCCTTATCCCCTACCAACACTGGAACAAAGCATTGGAAGTCTATGAAATGTACAGTATATTCCATCACTGACATAGTTACTTGGGTCAACCAAATAAACTCCACACCCCACTCCTATCTCATGGTCTTTGGAAATAAATTCTCTAGAAATTTTCCTAAAATTATTTCCATAACATACCATCATCTTGCTGAGTCAGAACTAGGATATCCCACCAACACTTTACCTATCACCATAACATATATTTTTTCAACTTGAATATCTTATATACATGAGTCTCTAAGTGATCCTAAATAGTTTGGATTAATTATATACAAAAATACACTACCTTGGGTCCTCCTTGTCCCGCAAAAATTAGAGGGTGTTGCAACTAAAGCTCTCTGGTCTGATAAAACATACTCGACATGACCAACCCTCAGTCTCACTCCATCATCTAAATGAAATGATCTAAGTTAACATATAACTACTTCTCTCCACGATTTTATTGGAACAACATATTTTCTTACCTCGCTGTTGGTGGAGCATTCTTAGTGATATCCTCTTATCACCCAACTGACACACGCCAACATTCACTACTAAAAAATTGGAATTTAACAGTGATAGAATATTATTTTATCAGTGATACAAAAGTGAAAACTACCTCAACATACTAAAAGGAAAATAATTTTATCAGCATAAGAAAATATATAATAAAGGGTACCTTTATCAGCACAAATGAAAGCATTGATAAAGAATACTTTGATGAGAACTTTTAAAAGAAATGATAAAAGACCCCATTTAATGATTTTATGTAGAACTGATAAAGAGACTATTTATATTCAATTTTAGAAAATTTGATAAATATTACTTTATCATTTCTTTAAATAGAGTTGATAAAGGATCCCTTTATTAGCGTTTTTATAAGCGCCGATAAATGGATCTTTATCAGTGTTTTTAAAAGTGCTGATAAAAAGATCCTTTATTAGTGAATTTAGTAGTGCTGATAAATGGATCCTTTATCAATGCATTAAGTAGCACTGATAAAGGGTAATACTAAAGTGTGATGCTGCAACACACTACAACACCAGAAACAAGGCATGAAGTATGTTGTAACAACACACTACATCATCATAAATACAAAAAAACACTATTATAAGAAATAGAATAACTAGAAATAGTAATAGAAATTACCAAAATAAGACAAAAATACTGAATTTAAATTAAATAAAATTTATAACGCAAATACAAGAAAAAAGCACTATTATAGATTATGTTAGTTCTTTTTTATACTAAAATCAATGTCAATATTGAATATAAAGGAACACTTGGAGTCATCCTAGTCACACCATGGGTTGAATTGAGGTGTGAATGATTCTTACATGCCACAAATGAATTATGGACCATTTTACTTAAGTACCAAAACTATAAAAATAAATTTTCTCAGTTTTGAGTATGTTAGTTATTTTTTTGGTTAAAATTAATGTCAATTTTGAATGAAAAATGCACTTGGAGTTATACTGATCACACCATGCGTCAGATTGTGGTGAAGCTGATTCCTATACATAAAAAATGAATTATGTATCATTTTACTAATGTACCAAAATATTCCAAATGCATTTTCTTTATTTTGAGTATGTTAGTTGTTTTTTTAACTAAAATTAATGTCAATTTTGAATAAAAACACACTTAGAGTCATACCGGTCACACCGGGCATCATATTGAGGTGTAACTGATTTCTACACATCCCAAATGACTTATAGATCATTTTAATAAAGTATCAAAACAATAATAACATGTTTCCGTTATTTTGAGTATGCCACTTGTGTTTTTTTACTAAAATGTCATTTTAAACTGTAAAAAAGAATTTTGAGACATATATGTGGAATCATGTATGGGTTTGATGTGATACTGATTCATAAACATAAAAAATTAATTATGAATATTTTCCCCAAATTATCAAGACAATATGAAAAAAAATTCTTAGTTTTCAATGAGTGACACTTTTTTGTATTAAAATGTCAATTTTAAACTCATAATAGACACTTAGAGTAATACCAATCACACTGTGCATCAGATTGAGGTGAGGCTAATTACTATATGTCACAAATGACTTATGGACACTTTTACTAAAGTACCAAAATAATCTGAAAGAGTTTAGTTGGTTTTGAGTATGTTAGTTGTTTTTTTTCACTAAAATTAATGTAAATTTTAAATAAAAAGACACATTTGGAGTCATACCGATCACACCATGAATTGGATTGAGGTTAGTATGATTTATAGACATTCAAAATGATTTAGGGATCATTATAATAAAGTAAAAAACAATAAAAATAAATTTTATCAGTTTTGAGTATGCCACTTGTGTTTTTTACTAAAATGTCAATTTAAACTCAAAACACACACTTTGAGCCATAAAGGAATAATTTTATTTGGGTTTTATGTGAGGATAATTCATACATGTCAAAAATTAATTATAAACCTTTTTAAAAAATTAAAAATACAATATGAAAACATTTTCTTGGGTTTTAGGGAGTGACACTTTTTTGTATTAAAATGTCAATTTTAAACTGATAACTGACACTTAGAGTCATAATGGTCACACCATGAATCAGATTGAGGTGAAGATGATTCATATATGTCAAAAATGACTTATCGATCATTTTATTAAAGTAACAAGACAATAATAATTCATTTTCTCAGTTATGAGTATGTTAGTTGTTTTGTCACTAAAATTAATGCCAATTTTGAATAAAAAGACACACTTGGAGTCATACCAGTCACACTGTGCATCATATTTAGGTGAGGATGATTCCCACACATAAATAATGACTTATGTATCATTTTAATAAAATAATAAAAAATATGAATGCATTTGATCGGTTTTGAGTATGTTAATTGTTTTTTCACTAAAATTAATGTTAATTTTGAATAAAAAGATGCACTTTGAGTCATAACAGTCACACTATGCATATGATTGAGGCGAGGATGATTCATACATGTCCAACATGACTTATGGATCATTTTTATAAAGTATAAAAACAATCATAATGACTTTTTTCAGTTTTGAGTATGCCACTTGTATTTTTTACAAAAATGTCATTTTAAACCGGAAACACACACTTTGACCCATAAAGGTCTCATCATGTGTAGGTTTGAAATGCGACTAAATCATATATGTAAAAAATTAATTATGAATAATTTTACAAAATATTCAATAAAATATGATCTTGTTTTCTTGATTTTTAGTGAGTGACACTTTTTGTATTAAAATTTCAATTTTAAACTGATAACAAACACTTAGTGTTACGCCAGTCACACCATGCATCAAATTGAGGTTCAATTGACTATTATACATTAAAAAGGACATATTTATAATTTTAATAAAGTAACAAAATAATAATAATGTGTTTTATCAGTTTTGAGTATGTTAGTTTTTTTCTAATAAAATTAATGTCAATTTTCAATAAAAAGATTCACTTGGAGTCATACCAATCACACCGTGCGCCAAATTGAGGTGAAACTGATTCCTAAACATCCAAAATGATATATCAATAATTTTAAAAAAATATAAAAACAATCAAAATGTGTTTCCTCAGTTTTGAGTACGTCCCTATTGTTTTTTTTACTAAAATGTCATTTTAAATTAGAAACACACACTTTGAGCCATACAAGAAGCATCGTGTGTGGTATTGACATGATACTGATTGATAAATGTCAAAAATGATTCATGAATCATTTTAAAAAATTATCAAGACAATCTGAGTGCATTTTATTTTTTTTAGTGAGTGACACTTTTTTGTATTAAAATGTCAACTTTAAAATGATAACTGACACTTGGAGTCATACCGGTCACACTATGTGTCAGATTGAGGTGAGAATTATTCTTATACATCAAGAATTACTTATGGACCGTTTTCCTAAAGTAAAAAAAATATGAATGTTTTTTCTTGGTTTTGAGTATTTCAGTTGTTTTTTTCACTAAAATTAATGTCAATTTTGAATAAAATGATGCACTTGGAGTCATACCGGTCACAATATGTATCATATTGAGGTACGAATTATTAATACAAAAAAATTACTTATGGATCATTTTAATAAGGTAAAAAAACAATTTGAATGTGTTTTCTTAGTTTTGAGTATGTCAGTTGTTTTTTCACTAAAATTAATGTTAATTTTGAATAAAATATTTACTCAAAGTCATACCAATCACACCATGAATCGGATTAAGGTGAGTATGATTAATAAACATGTCAAATGACTTATGAATAATTTTAATAAATTATAAAAATAAAAATAACGTGTTTCCTTGTTTTTGAGCATGCCACTTGTGTTTTATACTGAAATGTCATTTTAAACTGGAAACATGTAATTTGATCCATACAGGAGGAATCATGTGTGGGTTTGATATGAGGACGATTCATAAATATCAAAAATTAATTATGAATTGTTTTACCAAATTATCAATACAATTTGAGTTCATTTTCTCTATTTTCAATGAGTGATATTTTTTGTATTAAAATGTTAATTTTGAATTGATAATAGACACTTTGAGTCATACCCATAACACTGTGTGTCAGATTGAGGTATAAATGATTCATACACATCAGAAATGACTTGTGGATCATTTTATTAAATTAAAAAAACAATCCAAATGCATTTGATTAGTTTTGAGTATGTTAGTTGTTTTTTTCACTAAAATTAATGACAATTTTGAATAAAAAGATTTACTTTGACTCATATCGGTCACACCATGCATCATATTGAGGTGCAGATGATTCATACATGTCTCAAATGACTTATTTATCATTATAATAAAGTATCAAAACAATAATAATGCATTTAATCATGTTTGAGTATGCCACTTGTGTTTTTTTACTAAAATTTTATTTTAAACTAGAAACGTTCACTTTGATCCATAAAGGTCATATCGTGTATGGATTTGACATGAGACTGATTAAAACACATCAAAAATTAATTATGAATCATTCTATAAATTATCAAGAAAATCCAAGTGCATTTGATCAGTTTTCAATTAGTGGCCCCATTTTTTATTAAAATTTCAATTTTAAACTGATAACAAACATTTTAACAATAACCCTCCTTGATGACCATGATATATCAATATTTATTTCCCTATAATATTTCTTTCATATACCTGTTAACTTTTGTGGTTGATTAAAAACATATTTATTCAAACATTTAAGTTGTATTATATACTTGTTTGATGATTGAGAGCTGTATAGATTTTGCTTCAATAACACTAGTGAAGAAATTGAATCTTCCAACACATAATGATCTTACATGTAGATTAATACCCTATATAAAATCAATTAAAGAAGTGGTAAAAAACATTATTTCAATAATTCACCTAAACACTTACACAATGGATCTTATTTTAAGTAACAAGTGTTTTGTGAATTTTTACACAATTGTTATCAAACAAAATCATGGTATGATCCTCATTCTACTTCATTACCCAATAATATATTATTTTCAAGTCAGTGCTTTGACTCCTTCTCTGCCTCAGTCTCTACCTTGGTCTTTGTCTCTGCCTCCTCTTCCACGTCGATCTCTGACTCCGACTCTGCCTCAAACTTCGCCTCTACATCCTCCTCCGACTTCACCTCTACCTCAGCCTCAACCTCAACCTTTTCCTCCACCTCTACAATTTCACAAAAATTGTATTGTTTTATGGAAAGAACTTATAAAAAAATCATTTTCCGCCATTATACTTCTCCTTGAGAAAGAGATAAAAAAAACAAGCATTCTCACACTAATTCTTAACACCCCAAATATATTTTAAAGGTCATAAATTGTACTAGATCACAAATAAAGAAGGAAATCACATAAATTTATTGTTGTCATACATTTTGACAAAAAGTAAACTACCCACTCATCTCTAAACAAATTTATTTCTTATTTTGGGTAACTAGGTTGTTGAAAATATTGATAGTTCTAAGAAACTATAGAAAAAAATTATTTTAAATATATTTAATAAAATTTTAATTAACTTAGAAAATTACCTATTGGGGGATGTTGGTCTTTTAATGATTTATGATTTCTCATAAATTTGAAAACATAATATCCAAAATCAATTTCATTATCTTATTTCGGAAACTGCATAAACATTGAATAAAATGAGTAAATTGTTTATAAATGTTTTGATAGTTAAATATATGTATATATATATATACATTAATTTGTTTCATTTGTAGTAATTCACATGATTTATCGCTTCAGACACCGACTTCATTCCATGATTTAGCCTATATTGAGCGACCTACCTATCATAACAATATTCTTGTTAAAACAAAAACTAAACATATAATTTGAAGTTTATCTATAAAATTTTGATTTCAGTGTATTAAATATTCACAATAAACATCTTGTGTTGTTGGTTGGTTGTGTATCCATGCATTGGATCTAAAAAAATATTCAGGGTGTCCATATTGACTATGATCAATATCTAGTGTGCCTTAAGAAAGCAAAAACAATTAATTAATGAAAAAAATTAAAAATATATTTTATGTGATTAGATTTTATAGTTTTACCTTTGCATTTGAAACATCAAAAATAATCTATCACATGAAACTTTTTTATTAAACACTTTGAGTAAATCATCTTTTTTCTTCTCAATTTTTTTCTTACTCAGAGTATGTTCTTCCATAAAAATGATATAGGGATTAATGAATCCAAAACATGATTCACATGATATTCTATTTATATAGTTTTGATATAAACACCTATACAAAATATGAATATTTATTAACTTTAGTAAACACATTATCTCACTATTTGAACATACATATTTTGAAAATGTACCTTATGTATGTATTCACAACTGAGATGCCCAACCATTCATGCTTGAGAATATCATTTAGTGTCTTGAGACCAATTCTGTATGTTAATAAATCTATATATATGTCTTCTTCATATTCAATGTAATACATAGTTCTATATTTAAATGTGGTCTCTACATATAGTTGTAATGATAATAAATGTTTCTATGGAACTGGCGGGGATAAGGTACTCTTGGAAGGTTGTTTTTTTTCATGGTCGATTCACTAGATTTTATCGATTCAACCTTTAATTTATCTTACACTTTATCCATCTGTAATATCATACCCCACTTTAGAACTTTTATCATCAAATTTTACAAGTTTTTCATTTTTTTAAAGATGTACCTCATGTATCTTTATAAGATTAGATGACCATACTATGAAATATCCAATAGCATTAATGACCCTTGTAATATCTGGACCATCATGTGGAACATGAAAATTTGAATTTGTATCATGAGATACCTCAATCCCCAATATCATGTGATATTTTGGGAGGTATTGACTGCGTAGCTAGTATCCCAGGATATTATACACTGTACCCATCACAACACTGTGGTGCATGGGTATTGATAGATACAAATCACATACAACTGTACCCCGTATAATTTTAGTAATATAAAGTTATCAGAAGTTGGTTCGATTCACATTTATGAGAAAGAGTAACAAACAATTTGATTACCCAGGGTAGGGTATGTGGTTGGGGGAATAAATAGCCTCAAATCCAGTGGGATCATTTGGTTCTTGTATATATCTTTTCTCTACCACTAGTTCTCTTTGATCATTTCTTATACCTTGGTCTGCCAAACCAAACTACAAAATAATATCATGCAGTGAGTTTATTTGTGTGTTTAATAATCTCACCATATTATATGTATCTTCATATGGTTTTATGTTTTTAAAATATATTCAAGGAGATATTCCAAAACCTAATCCTCTAGGGTGACCATATTGTTCATGCCACTTCAAAGCTACTGAAAGTACCTTTTCTTTTGGTATAGTCATTTCATATTCTTATGTATAAACCATAAAAAAATATAAAAATAAATAGATATTTTTATGTAATATTGTTATAAATAATAATGAATTATAATTATGTCATACTTACATATGCTTCCCATACTGTTTTTTGTTTTCATCAAATAATTTACCCTTCTTATTTACACAAGCATCCTTCCAAAACACATGGCATGGGATGGAAGTGGTTTTAGATTTTGAGTCATTTATGTATATATAAAAAAGGAACATATGTTGTTTTATATCAGATAATTAAACTTTTATTGATGATTTAAAATACATACTAATTTATTCTATAATGGCGTGTACCCCATCCTTTCTTTGTGATAGGGGTATGTTGGTTTTGATGAACATTTTTTAATTTTATCACTCTATTTGTGTTTCATAAATTAACAATTTCAAATCAAGTAATATAAAATAAATAATGTCAAATAATATACTATCAACTACAATTCAACTAAAATTATTTATCATTGCGATTATTGATGAAAGAAGTCCATGTTTCCTACTTTATAATGTGTGCATAACTAACTAGTGGGTGGGGCTTTATTTTCCCCTCATCATCCCTAAGATGAAAATTCATAAGAAGAGTCTAGAAGACTCTATGGTATTTTCCAGTGGCTATTAAGAGAAATTTATTACAAAAATCTTCTAAAATAATCAAACTCTATAAGAAATATTGAAAATTAAATTAACATTTCATTATATTTTTTAGTAAAATAGATAAAGTATATTGTAACATTACCATAATTTCTTTCCAAAGGATTTACTTCATTACAAGTTGGATGCGATGCCATGAATCAACATCAATCGGCACATTCATCCTTATTGTGACCCCAATATAACTAATGAACATTGACTTTTTTGGGTTAATAAGATGGAAACATTGATTCCAACCAACCTCAAATTTTATACCATGAACTTTTTCCTTGATAATTTTATTCAACACTATGATGCTATGTAATTATTGTTCTTTTTTCATCAACATGTTGTTGATCACCTAATAATTTCTATGTTTCATCATTAACAATCTATTATTCCTCAGGATTAGTAACATAATCATGTGTAGAATACATTGTCTATATGAGTAGTCAAACATTTAATTTTTCTTGAATAACAACAATACAATATACTCCATCCCTAAAATTCCACAATTACATGCATCTTGCATGAAAATTGTTAATATCTTGAGCAGAGTTATAATACTTTTTTATTACAGTACAACTAACCTTCAGTAACTTTATTTAATCCATCCTCAGATGCTTGATAAACTTCTGTATCTTGATGTTTGATTGGATTCCCTCTTTAAAACTAGATTCTTACCATCTCTATTATCCCAAAGTTCCTTGATGACATAACACTCACTTGGATTATATTTAAAAGGTTTGTTTGGCGTGTTTTTTTCACACAAAAAAATGCACAACATGATTATTTTCATGAGGTCACTCATCATAGTTGTATTCTCATCCAAGTATTCTTAATGATAGAGTTTTAATAGGATCTAATGTGACCACACTCAAAATAAAAGTAATTTTTGATGAAGTTTTTTCAAAAGTAACTGATCGAGTCATATAAGAAAATTCATATCAACAAACCAAAAAAGTTTATTCATTATGTTTTGATTAATTTTTCATTGTCATTTTTTGTGTTGTCTGGAATTTAAAAACAAGGAGGTTGAAAGGCTGAAAGTGTTGAAGAATGACTTGGAATATGCTGTATTCAAAGACATGGAGACGACATTGATAGAGATTAATGAATTCAACCTGAGCAGGAGTTATTCCATCAAGGAACTTTTGAACCACAATGACAGGAGTAAGGATTGTTTGATTGAGGGAGTCTAATACATCATCAAGATACAGAAAGAAATAAATCATCTTAGGACAGATTAAATAGAGGTAGTGAAGGTTTGTTGCAGTGAAGTATTAAAGTATTATATCTCTATTTAATAAAGTAACAATTTTCATGCATGATGCATGAAATTTTGGACTTTTATACATGGATTTTATTGTATTTTATATCTATTTAACAAAATGAATCCTTATTTACAAAACCTTATTTTTGAAAACTGTGGTCCTTTTTTATGAAAAGTTATTTATTTTTCTTAAGACTATTATGTGTTGTATGATTCTTTCACAACAAAGGATAGAGATTCAGTTCGTAGTGGTCTCATATAAATCCAAAAAGAGTTTATAGATTTGGGGTGGCATTGTGTAGGTATTGGTAACTAAGAGAGAGAGAGAGATAGATTTTGGTTCCCATGATGTTCATATATTTTGGTTCCCATATAGATCCCTAAAGGGATTATGCACTTGTATTTAGTTGCACAAAAATAGTATGATGAAATAAAGTTAACCATACCATTAAAAAGTGTAATTACATGTTGAGGTAATTCTATATCTACTTATAAATTAATTACAAAACACATTTTATGATCCCCTTCTTATGGTTCTAGGATTTTTCTTTAGTAAATTAATCTATAGTTTTCATTGCACATGAATTTTTAATAATATGAAAATATGATTATTCATAAGTTATGACTAAAAACTTGAGTTGGTCATGCCATCCACAAGCTTTTGCTGTGCCCAAAACCTAAATTAAGAAACCAACTAATTTTATGGACAATCAAAACATGGAATTGTTGTAAAAGATTAATTGGAATCTCTATAGATTCAATTAGGTATCCAAATAGTGGAAAGATAAATTCAATGATTTCATGATTAAGAGAGGTTTCACACAGATCAATAATTATAGGCATGTGGGGGAAGGACTTTCTAGGCGAGGGTTATGTTAGTAATATATAGGGGTATAATTTTAATTTTCTACATATAGTTGTTAGGGATATTAGATGTAGCTAAGAATAATAAATAGGGTAAGAGGTTGTAGGTGGAGGGGGACTTCGATTTCCTTTGGATTATAACTTAACTATTAAGATAGTTTTTTCCTTGGACTTATGGTGAACCATAAAAAGAGAATCATCTTCATATGACTTCTATTAAACGTTCTATAATTGTTCTTCAATGCCTTTATCCATTATGGCCAATAGAATTGTTCTGGTTGATTCTTTTATTTTTTCACTCTTGTGTTGATGATTTCGATCAATTGATGTTTTCATTGAGAGATTTAAATTACTATAAAGAGGATTTAGAATTATTAGACTATGATTGAGATATGATTTCCTTCATTGTAATTTTTAAGAGTAGTTCTTGAACATTTGGAGAATGATTATGTGAATAAAATGAAGAAGAACCATAAGTTATGGACTCTATTGTAGGAATATAAAGGATAATAAAATAAAGAAAAGATAAAAATGTTTCTATATGAGAGTGAGCAGAATCCACATGACATGATACATACCAAGCATGAAACATTATGATATTTTTTTTTTGATTTTTCTACTTGATAGTTTTCTCCTAGTTTTCAGAAAATCAGGTATTATGATTCTAGCCCAAAGTAGTAGCATGTGGTGAAAAATCTATTTTATTTATCCATACATGCCCATAAACATATGTTTACTGGACTTAATATATGAAAACATCATTATCTTTCTTCAAAACTATTTATATGGTGAAAAAGATAAAATAAGAACCACTTGTTGTATTTCAGTGGATAGGAGACGAGATGTAGGGTTCATCATGGTTAAGAATAGTGAAAAAATAAAAAAATACAGAACCTATAAAATCAAACAATGATAATGGAAAAGTATAAAATAACATATATTATATTATAGCCTTAATTCGTCTGAGGGAACATAGAGGAGTCACACTAATAATAGGGGATTTCCATGAGAACTTGAGAATCACAAGTGATTGAGTCATAATTAGGTCTATTTTAAAAAGATCTAAGACACTTTTAATAGTGGTTTCAAAAAATCATCGGTAAAGATCCCTTTTATCAACGCTAAATTGATAAACATTGACAAAAATGTCTTTTATCAATGTTTTTTAGCACTGATAAATATCAAGATTTATCAGTGCTAAAAAAACAACAATAAAAGAAATATTTATCAGAAATAATGTTTTATCAGTAATAAAAATATCTTTTAACAACACTTTTTAGCACTGATAAAAATTGATCTTTATCAGCGTTAAAAAAGGAATGATAAATATTCCTTTAGTGTTGATAAAGGTATTATAAATATAATAATTTAAATAAATTTATTATAGTTTTACAATTATTTAAATATACATATTTATTTATTAATAATTATATAAATACTTATTTAAAAATAATATTTATTTATTTATAATAATTATAAATATATAAATTTATAAATACAGTAAATATACATTTATAAATATTTCTTTACAAATATATTTTTAATATTATTAGTGGATATATAATCTTAAAGACATGTATTTTAAAAATGAGTGAAGTTGAATAATTCAAAATGAGTACACTTTAAAAATATTGAAAAAATGGATAAGTTTTGTTAATTAAATATAAATTATTAAAAAATATGGATATATATATGTGTATATATATATATATTGAAGTAAATATGAATACATATTGAAAACTAAAACATAGTAAATAAATAAATATAAATAAATAATAAAAAATATTCAAATCCAAAAATAAGATAAAAATAAGAAATATTAAAAATAAATAAATAATACCCTAATTGTAATAGTATTAAAAGTAAATAAATAAAACTGACTGGATAAAAACATAATATATTAAATATATCATGTTATAATGAAATTCTAAAATATATTAAAATTTGAATAAATTACATAATTATTAGGTGTATGTATTTCTATATAATATTTCATTAATTGAGAAAATATATTTGTGTGTGAATTGTATATAAAAATGCATTAATTACATATATATATATATATGTGAAATCAATTTAACACATGATGTTTGATATATGTTAAATTGAAAAATCAAACAACATTAAAAAGGAATAAGACATTAATATATTTTTAATTATTACATTTTATTCATTTTATATATATTATTTATTACTATTTATAATAAATAAATAAATATATTATACTTATTCATTTTTGTTAATAATTTTTTCATTAATAATTTTTTATATAATTTTGTAATATATTCAATTTTAACTTTTTTGTTTAATTATTAAAATTTATTCATTATATATCAATATTTAATATATACTATTTATTAATATTTATAATCTATATATATATTAAATTTATTCATTTTTATCAATAATTATTCAATTAATAAAATGATTAATATTTTTATTAATTTACTAATTTTAAATTTTTATTTGTTTAATTATTTCATTTTATTCGGGACCATTATCAATGCTAAAAATAAAGTGATGATAAATGATAACCATTATTAGCACTAAAATAAAACACTGATAATGGTTCCCTTTTATCAACACATTTTTCTAGCGCTGATAAATTCCAGCATTGTTAAATGCCTATTTTATAGTAGTAGTGGTGGAATTTCACTACAATGCCAAACACAAGTGTTAGAACACAAGAAAATAAGATTTTATAGTTTAAATAATATAAGTCTCTCCACTATCCATAAACAACTCATTTTGCATACACTATCCCAATGGACATCATCACATATAACGCACTACCCTCAACCATCCCTACCACAGCTCATGGATAACATGGGGTAAACCAACATACGTAGTCATAGGTCTTTCATTAGACAACTTTTAAAAACCATTTCCATACTCGCGATGTAAATCCTTCATCTTAGGCACATTTCCCATTTCACAACTTGTTACAACAAATATTTTAACTCATTTACAAACCTTCATTAATCACAATTCTCTCACTGTAATTTAAAATTCTTTCATTTTTACCAATTTTCATCATTTTTATTAGACACAATTTTCTTATAATTTTCAAGAAGTAAAATAAATTCTACCGTTCGTGTCCCAAACCCCTATCCCATGTGTTCCTATCATGATGCATGTCACATATATCCCTAGGTTCTTATAATGACGTAGGAATGCATAATCTTGTGTCATTCTGACCAAGATAAAAGTATCATAAAAGAGTTACATCACATAATAAGTGTAATAGCCAATGGTGAAATATCATTCAACTGTAACAACACACATTAAGAACAACAATTACCACCTTGTGCATTTGGGTTTTCCCTTGTACATGGGTAGGCTACTCACGTGAACGAGATCATTTTCAGGGTCTGACACTTCCTAATATCATGTCTACCATCCCAAATAGTAAGGCAAAAAAAAATAACTACTTTGATTTCACTTTATAACATCCCCAACCTGTGATCCACTAACCGATGCCCCGATTTGAGTCACCACATGAACTCAAGAAAACATCCCTATATGCCAGAGGTTGCTGACTAAAAATAGGGGTTTAATAAATCACATGAGAAGACTATACCCTCTTTATTAGATTATGACACAATAGATAACATATGAAATAATGTAAATAATAAACAGTAAACCAGAACATTCATTACCAATCATTTCCCAAATAGGGTATAGACCACAACCCAAAAATAAGTTTTCCATGTCATGCTAATAGTGCCAAAAGTGATGAAAAACCAAAAATAAAGACCAACAGAAGTATCCCCAAAATGGGTCCTAACTTCAAGTCTGAATCCCTTAACCATGCACATCCTATTCCCTACTCAAACCTCTAGTATGGGGCCCTTTCTCTTGTCTAGACCTACAATAATGAAATTTTCTCAGGAACCCAATGGTAGACTAAGAAGGGTGTGAGTGCAACTCAGTAGTCCACCACTATAATGTCTACAAAATATGCAGTCTAAATAGATTATTCATTAAAGTACTAAATAAATGAAAAGATATAAAAAAGAAAACTTAGGTACCATTATTTAACAATATTCACTTTATCCATTTTCATTATTTGTTCCATGAGTTAGGCATTTACATCATTTACACTATGGCATAAGTCGATCAATTATCATGAAAAGGAAATAAGTCAACTTTCCTATCTCAATGGGGGTAAAAATTTCATAAATGAATACATCACACTTACCTTGGAGCCACAATCTAGGTAGTCTCATAAAATGAAATTGTTAGGGGCATAATGCCTCAATCCCATTCCCTTAACCATGCAGTATGGGTTGGGGTTTAGAGCCTTAGTCTAACACAACCCATAGGCATAGATCCTAAAGTCCAATAACCCCAACCACCTATCCATGTGAGCATGATTATTTATCCATTTACTACATATACCATATCACGAACCATGCACAACTAATACAAATAACATATAAAATTCACGTTTCATACAACATACGAATCAACATCAATCCTTAACCCATTAGCACATTTACCCTTTACTTAGCATGGTCCATTTAACCCATTTCCCTTTCTATACCTTACCCCATTTAGCATAATCAATAATTCCCGTACATGATCCCATTTAACATATTCATCAATTCCTATGCATTAACCAATTTTAAACATTAAAAAATTTACAAGTATTTACCCATTTAACATGTTCATCATTTCACATGTATTAACCCACCTATGCAATTGAAGTATAATTCATAAGTCATTAGTACAATCACTATATTACATCCAACCCATTCTTCATTAAGCTAAAAAAAACCCTTATACCATTATCACAGCCTATAAAAAACGATAAATATTACCTTTTTATCTCAACTAACATATCTATATGTTCATCATGTGCTCTACTTTATCACAAGTCAATTCTATGCTTAACATTATAGTTTTTCCATGTTTGGGAATGTTGGAACACCCATGAGTGGCCCTAAATTGGTCTAGTAAACCTTCATTCATCCCATGGGGATCATGAGGGGTCCAATACATAATTTATCCAACAATTGTACCAAATCCATTTTAAGGAATCAAATGCACAACAAGAAAGAACCACTAATATAAAAACACATACACACATCCACTTCAAGACTATAGAATATTACTCATAGACCACTTCTGCCAATTCCAAATATGAACACGTGATTAACCTTAGCCTTAAAACTGGATCCAAGAACCCCTCAAAACCCCAACCAAATATCCACTAGAAAAAGAGGGTTTTAGTGCTTCGAAAGAAGAAGAATGAAACCAAAATCCCTAATCTGGAAAAGAGAATCAATAGGACCATTAGAATTACTATAAGATTTTATGTACACCCAAAAACACTCCAAAAAGTGTATAATTGAAGGAGATAAATCCTTGGGAAGCATTGGTCAAAATGGTTCATCACTAGGGTTACTGGATAAGAAATAGGGATATAAATCAGGTGATAAACATTAAAATCCCAATGGGAAAAAATAGTTAAAACCCAATTTTAATAAGGTGTATGGTTTAGACACATGGTTTGCTAAATCATGTGCAAACTGTTTTCTAGCCTCTATCTGAGAGGGGTCCAAGTCACATAGTTACCCAGGAATATCGCACGGTTTGACAAACCATGCACAAAATATGAGGAATTCCTCTGTCCCGACCCACACGGTTTGTCTACCCCATTGAATAGTTTACCTAAACATGCACCCCTACACCTGGATAGTATGGTTTGGGAATACAGTTTCCACTAACCATGAAAAAATAACGAAATATACATAGGATGGACCTATTTCCCTTTCTTTCATGTTCTGAACCCTCAAAACACCCCCAAGCTTCCTTATACAGCCTGTAAAAATTTAATTATCCAACTTTAAGGAATTAAAACTGAAATTTAAACAAGAAACTACCTATATTAAGTCTTGGATTTTACACAAAATGAAATGCCTAAGGGCTATGACTGTGGGATAATTACCAATCCCTTATAAATTCTAGAATAGGACCTTCATTGATGAAGAGACATAAGACTTGTCTGAGGCCAATCTAGCTATTGTTTTCTCATTTGGTTAGTTTTCAATTGTTCTTTTTCCTTCTCCTTAGTTGCTGTAAAATACATATATTTACCAGAAACAAAATCTATATTAGTTCCAATATTATTTTTCTTATAATAAGGTATATCTTCAACATCATTAGACTTAAAATACTACTTAAAAGAGTGAATTTATTGGTATATTGAACATGATACTGATTTATAAACTCACAAGTCCTCCTTCTTACAATTTTGGATAGTGGAACCTATGATAATGGAATTTCTATCTCAGCATGGGATGAAGTATGAAGACAATAATCCACACCTTATCCTACTAAAGTGTTTAGATGGAATTATTTTGAGGGATAAACATTTCTCTCCATGTTCAATTAACCATCAATCCTCTCACTTAAATGAAAATTATTAGACTTAATCATCCCATGGATTTGTGGTTCGCTAAAATTGGTATTAGCATGATCATATGTGGGGTGAAGGGAAACAACCTCATGAACAACATAAATAGAATAAAAATTATAAAGATCATTGTCCTTTTTAGATGCATCAACACTGTTTTAACCTAGAAAATTAGGTTCCTTATTAGCATTCAATGTAGGGTTGAGCGTTTCCTCCTTGTAATCTCCCACATTACAACCCTCCATCATAAGATTTTATGAAGGATATTTATTATAAATAATTTTTCTTGCATCTTATTCAACTTTATTGATTCCAATTAAAGAGGAAACATCATTCATATCCTTTACCTTAATCATAGGGGGTGAAGTGTTCATACCAGAGTGTTTATTGGAATCATTCATAGGGATGAATTCCTTTGGACCATCCTCTAATAAAAGAACAATGATCCCATCACTAGATGGTCCAATATCTAGATCATTGGACTCATAAATAGGGATATTTTATTTACCTTTCCTCATTCTATAGATGACATCTTCAAGTAGCTTTATTTTACATATGTTGTATGTTTTATCTCTATTGCATTCAGAAGTTACATGCCCAATGGAATTCCAGTTCAATAAAATTTCTAGTTTCCTATCATATTGAATCTTCATGTTTATGATACCATCCTTGGTTTTCAGAACAAACTCTTCAACTAAAGTGGAATTCATATAAACCTCCACAAGTATCCTTGCATAGTGGCCAAATCTTTGATTGTCTATTTGTTAATCCATCCTTATAAGATTTCTAAAATATAAGGTAATATCCCAAATAGTTAATGGGTTCCAATATAACCAATTCAGTTTTAAAATTCAAATCCAAACCTAGGTATGTGTTTTTATAACATTTTTAGGCTCTAAATTTTCACCCCATTCCCAAATTCGTAGAAAAATAGGCTTTAGAGAGAGCAATCCTAAGATCTATTCCCTACGCTGACACTAATCAAAGGGAAAGAAAACATGGTAGTATCCACACTCCATAGTCGTCATCCTCTATTTATAAAAACCCCATATTTATGAAATTATTTGTGTGAAATCATTGAATTTCTATATATTCACCCTTTTGGAGTCAAGACCCATTTAATAATGGATTACTTGCAATGGTTCACATGTTCCTCAACCACATCATGGTTGGCCAAAACATGCTCAATTCAACCCTTCCTTATAGCCCATTAAGGTGGAGGAGAATCAAAATATGATAAAGAGAGATTCACCACAGCCTTGAAAACATCTGCAAAGTTCATCTTTGATATAGGAGCTTCACAAGGTGAATACTTCATCGTATTTTATTTTTTCTCCACACAAATTTGAAAAAGTTCCTTATTACTAACACAATCAAGATAATCGATGACCAGATCTATGCCATATAGCCTTTCAAAACAGGTATGTAATTCGAATATATACTCTTTAACTATCAATTTTACATTATTATTTACCATTAAATTATTTTTACACCATAATCCATCCAAAATATTTTACTTTCTATGTTTTCAAAATCATTTAATTTTATTTTTCTACAACTTGCACAAACACTATGTCAGCATTGTGTATGTATTTAAGGTAATAAAACAATCACTAAAAGTTATAGATAAATTATCATCATAAAAATAAATAAATTATATTCAAAATAAAATTTTATATTCATTCATAACATCTTCTTATCCCTATGTGAACAGATAAGTGAAATTAAAAGCAAGGGAGAGACATTTTTGGAATTTTTCTTTACTTAAAATAATATAATGGTCTTTATCAAAGAAAAATAGCTTCAAAATGACATAATTTAAAATTAATGAATAAGGTGGTAAAATAAAACTCATAAAGTTAAATATAGGTAAGTGTAAAGATGATTTTGAAGCCTTAGTCTATATTTTTAACCTTGTTTATCCCACTTACCCTTTGCCTATGTGATTATTTTAACATTGTTACTATTCATAATACCTAAAAAAGGGAAATATTTACCAAATTTGATCCTAATAACTCCAAATATAGAATCCATTTTTTATGATTCAATTTATATTGGTGTTAAAAAATAATTTTAATAAAAATTAGTAAAATACAATGAATATCAGTTTTTAAAAAATTACATTTTTAAACATAAAAAAACTTATACCAAAATAAAATATAATATTGATTAATATTGAATTATTTAAATTATTATTAATAAAATTAATATAGTTTTACTTTAAAACCAAATCTAAAATATAATGATATTTTTAAATTACTTTATTTAAATAAAATAAATTATAATTTTACAAAAAATCAACATTTTTCACTCTTCACTAAAAAATATGTCATTTTAGAAAAATCTCAAAAATCCACCCGTAGATAATATTAATATGATTATTTAAAATTTGATATTAATTACATAAAATAAAATTTCTATAAATGGAAGTAATTAATTATAATTTATACAGAAAAAATCAAATAAAAACCATTTTTTTAGAAGACATATTTTTGAAGTATAAAATGAATTTATTGAAGATTGAGTACTTATTTATTATCCGTTAATCAATATATTTGAATTATGAAAAATATTTCTATATATCATTAAAAATGTGGTTAATCCTATTCATAAAAATCAATTTAGTATCTAGGATATAGTTTATCATGATTTATTTTAAGCTCGGTGTTGCATGTCAAAGAAGACATTGAAGACTTTAATTTTTTTTAAATAGAAACACTTTCTAAAATATCTGGGCTGTTAAATTATACCCCCTTAAATAATTTTTTTCATAAAAATTTTAATTATCAATTACTAGAATTGGTGTCTCATGACATAGTAATAAAATATAACATATATTCTAGAATGATAAAAAATTTATATGTTACTAATAGGAAATTTAGTATTTACTAATTAAGTATTTCTAAAACTAAGTATGTATCATTATAAGAAATAAGATCTTCTAAAATAATACCTTGATACCTGAGTGATACATTCCACATAAGACTCAAAATATTTATCTTACTCTTACTTAATTTTAGGAAACCATTTACCATTGAGGTAGAGAATACAATATAACATTATTATTTTATTTATTTTGATATCATAATCATAATATGTCATCTTAACATTTTAATACATAAAACCCACCTTGCATAGTATAACATTTAATAATACAGAGGAAAATTTTAGGTTTAGATTCTTGGAAATGAGGAATTTAATACCTGAAAAACATAAAATTTCTTCCAATCTACTTTATATGATTTATAATATATTTTTCCAAGGTTACTTTTACCACATCTCATATATTGAGGACATACATTAAAAGAATATGATAAGCATAAAACCTAATAAGGGATTAAAAAAATAGATATTTAACATTTGATCATGAGGCATAACAATAGGAAATGATCATAAGAACATGTGGCATAACATAATAGAATGACCATGAATAGTAACATGGAAATGAGGCTACAATATAAAAATGATACATTCATAAACATATCACAAAGGTTTATCACCATTGTGTCGTGAAACATAATTTCTATGGTTATTCACCAAGGTATCATAAAACATGTCATATTTAGAGATTAATGTTTTACCCAATGAATTAGAGAGAAATCAGGGCTTTCCCTTCATATTTCTAAATTCTTTTGTTCCTCATAGATCATAAGAAAACATTTCATTAATAACCCATGGGAAATAATGAGCTGATTTCATGAAAATGTCATTAAATTCATTAATACTTGAAATACATAAGCATAAAATCATTTTAAAGCATGGGAAATGGATTTTTGTTTAATATTTGTATGTAATCAATCAATGAATCATGGTTACATATAGGTGGATACCCATTAATAGAGAAATTTGATGAGTATTTACATCATAAGAATATTTCATGTAAAAGATAAAAATTCATGAAATAAATTTAGTAGCATGATAGGTACACAACATGGATTAAGTAAGGAGAATAATTAGATATAAAATGGCCTACCATTAATAAAACATTATTTTGTAAGTAATGGTATAATGAAAAGTGCATGAAAATAATTTAATTTGAAATTTAGAATACATAGCACAAAAGATGTACTTGAATGGAAAAGAATAAGAGAAGAGTTACCTTACATTGGGAAGTAACTTCTTAAATCTTAGAGAGGGAAAACTTAGGACCTTGGGGATACCTTAGATGGAATTTAGAGAGGGGAAATGAAATTAATTTAATGATTATGGGATATATAGTGGAGATTAATGGGGGAATGGGTGAGTATTTATAGTAAAATAAGAGGAATTGTTTAATAATTTCTAAATATAGGTCCTGGAATTGTAGGTTATAGAAAATGAAAAACCATTAGTTTACCCATAGGGTTTTCTCATGGTTTAAGACATTTATTTAATTTCCCATTATATTTTAAAAAATTAGAACCGAAATCCATTTTTTAATATTAATTTGGACATGTAAATGCAACTTTACCCCCCAAAAATATAGGTTTTAAAATCATAATCTCCATTTTAGACTATGAAAAGTCATTTATAGGTCTGTAGGTGATTTAAATCCATTAAAATACATAATATTAATAAAATAACATATTTTTGTTTATGTATTATGTTTAATTAATTATTAAATAATATATATATATATATATAAAGTTATAAAATATAACAAAAAACACAAAACTAAATATTATTTTATTATTCACTGAAAAATAATGTATTTTAGAAAATCTTAAAAATTTCAATCTAACCAAATTTAAATGTTTTTATTTAAAATATAATTTTTGTCTTATCAAAATAATTATATAAGTACAATAAATCTAAATTTTAAATGAAAATCCTTATTTATTGAAAAATAATAGTTTTTACGACAAAGTCAACTTTATGACACTTATAAAAAAATTCATGTAGAATTATAAAATTATATTATCTTTTATATTTTTATAAATAGAGTTTTAAAAGTATATTTAATAAAATTAAACTTAATTTATAATACTTGATTTTATTATAAAATTTTATATATTTTATAAAAATAAAATTATGTTTTATATATATCCAAAAATCTATTTATCAAATTAATGTTATATTTATGTGTATTTTATTAGATAAAATAATACATAAAATGGGATTGATGAAATAACTATTTAATTTTTAAAAATGAAATTAAACTTTTATGATACTAAGGACTAGATGCATAACCCCTTATTACACCAACATACGCCCTAAGGGTAAGGTGTGCGATGATAGAATTTCCATGGGGTGGCTCAACTAATATTAAACTAGTGGTGATCTCCACTGATTTGAACTTATCTTATAGGAGATTTCATTAAAGCATCACTTGTCTAAACTATTGTTGGGCTTAGTCAATGGTGAACCCCAATGACTCTACCTCCCTCCCATGTTTTGAGAAATGGGCTTCAAAAGGCATGACTATACTAGTTGAGGTAATCATTTCTCCTTTATACAAAAATTATCATTTTTATTACCCTTTATAAATGCTAATTATAATATTAGCATTATTACTAATGATCATAGTTCTAAATGGTCATATTTGATAATTATCATATTGGCCTACAATCATATTGACCAAAAATCATATTGACCAATGGTCGGGTAATAGTTAGATTCTAATGGTAACATTTTTATTTATATCCTATATATACTCTAACATTAATAAACATTTACTACTTCATTACCAAATATTTTTTACAATTCATTTGAAAATTTCATTTATATTCTTAAAATTTATTTTTTTACCATAACATTTTTCATGGAAGGTTTAATTTTCTCAGAAGAGTTCAATCCTATAGAGTAAACCATTTCATGAGCAGTATTATTTGGTTTTTATATATTTGTACAAGTCCTAGCTGTAATAATCCATATTATTAATTGAAATGTAATATATTATTTCTATTTACTTCCATTATAAAATATAATAAAATAGTCATTATAAAAAAATAATAGTTCTTTTATTAATAAAATATTTAATTCTTAGGCTGTTACATTCTCCCACAACGAAATTGTTTCCTTGAAATTTTACTCTTTCCTACAAAAATGGGGATATTTTTCCTTCATCGCTTCTTTAAGTTCCCAATTTGGTTCTTAAAACTTGTGATTTATCTATAGGACTTTCACAATTCATTTTGTCTTGTCCCTCAATAATTTTTCCATTATGTCAAGAATATGGATTATTTATTCTTCATAAGAAAAGTCATGTTCCACTTCCACACCATTAATATCAAGTATAAATGTCAGTATAGACATATAATTTATCAATAGAGATACATGAAAGACATTATGGACATTGGAAGGATTTGAATGTAGTACTAATCGATAAGCAACTATTCCAACTCGCTCCAATATCTTAAGTCCTCTAATGTACCTTGGAATAAGTTTACCCTTCTTTATAAACCTCAACTCTTTTCCAAAATGATATCTTGAGAAAATAATGATCCCCAATATGAAATTATACATTCTACCTTTAGTTTTCATTATATATTTTATGTCGACTCTGAGTATCCTTGAGGTGTTTCTAAATCACTTATATCTTTTTTTATTATCTCCTTTAAATTTTTTGGTCCTAATGGTTTCCATTATCTTATATAATCCCAAAATTTTGGAGTTCTACACCTTTTCCATTAATAGCTTTAAGTGGTTACATTTGAATACTTGAGTGGAAACTATTGCTATAGGAGAATAAATGAAGTTAGTTATCCCCAATCCCTTAAAAATCAAGTGAGACAACTATTAAAATGTATTATAATATTTGAATTTTCCTCTCAAAATACTTATCAGTTTAAGGATGATAGGATATATATAGCATCCCGCCTTTTTATCACATAAACTTTCATTACATTATACAAAACTGAGGATCTTTAAGGTTTAGTGTCTTGGAAACCAGGAACTTATAACATGAAAACATAAAACATTCTTCTTAAACACTTGAAAGGCTTCTCCTCATGTTCATACTAGGTTCATTACTGCATCTCATAACCTGGGGACATACATCAAAGGAAAAGGTGAGCAGAAGGCCCAGTAAGGGAAACAAGAGAAACATTTTACATGTGAACTTGATATACTTCAATAAGGACATGAAAAGAACTTTAAAGCATAAGAATTAAAATCATGAGGCATATCATAATAAAAACAACATTTTTCATAACTTGAAGATGTGGCTACATCATTTAACATAGACAATCATGAACATATCACCGAGGTCCATCCCCAAGGTGTCATTTGAAAATTACCAAGGTTATTCACCAAGGTATCGTGAAAATTGTAATCTCTAGTGGTTACATCATTACCCAATGCATTGGAGCGCTATCAGGGCGCACCCTTAAATTTGCCTTTATTATCATGTGAGCCACATATATCATAAAAATTTCATAAATAACCCATATAGCATAAAATAAATGGGTTTCATTTCATAATCATAACGTTTTAAAAACTGCTTTAAAGACATGATCTTTACGTTACTTTAAACCCACGAAAAGGGAAAGCGGGTATCATGTATGTAAATCCCAGAATTTAAAATAGAAATTTTTTATATATATGTGAATACCCCTGTAGAAATAGGAGTTTTGAGTATTTACTTTATAACATAAAATAATTTTGAGAAAAGAGAGGCATTTTGAGACGAAAATTCTGCAGCATAACGGCTATGTTACAAGGTTTTAGAAAACTTTGAAAAGAGAGGGAACATGGGTCGAGCAATCATAATTGACCCATAAAATAGTAGAGGGACAGAATAAGAAGTATATATGGACATGGTGGTGCAATTTCAAGGACATACCATTTGAAATGAAAAACATGGAAGGAAGACAAAAGTTTGATTTCTCTTATGAAAGTTCGGCAGCCTAACGGCGTTACTTAAACTTCAAAATACTGAATTGAAGAGATCAAATGGGGTCTCTCATCATATGAACATAAGAGTCCAGTATGATAGGTATAGAGATCATACCCCAACATAACAAAAAGGAACTTGAAGGAATTGACATGAAAGTAGAACTTCAAAACGAGAAGGGTGAAGAACCACTTAAAAATTCGGCAGCCTAACGACGCCGCTTAAAACTTCAAAATACGGAATTGAAGAGATCAAATGGGGTCTCTAATCATATGATCATAAAAGATCAGTATGATAAATTTACAGATCATACCCCAACATAATAAAAAAAAGGAACATAAAATACTTTACATGAAAATAGATCTTGAAAAATGAGAAGGGAGAAAGAATCCGTTACAAAAATTTCGGCAGCCTAACGGCGCCACTTAAAACTTCATAAAACGAAATAATGAGAGTAAGAGGGGATCTCTCATTATATTAACATGAAAAGGGCAGTAAGAGGAGTATAAAAGAACATCCTCCAACATAAGAACATGGAGCATAAAAGTAATGACATAAAAGAGATTACTTGAAATGAAAGAGAGAGGTCGAATCCCTTACCTTAAAATGTAACTCTTGAACCTCAAAGGTTGGGACCTTGAGGGCTTGGGGAAACCTTGGGAGGACTCCTTGGGAGTTAATGAGGCCAGAACTTCGTTGGGGAGGAGTGGGGAGTCGAATGGATGAGAGGAGGGCTTGGTATTTATAGGGAAAGTGAGGGGACAAGGCATTAATGGCCAAGGGACACCTCACTAGTGGTTTTGGAAAAACCATGGGCTTGCCCATGGTATTTGCCCATGGTATTGGCCACTTGGGACACCTCACACCTTATCTTACTATTCATAATTCGACCATATTGAATATATACTTAATACATCATTTAATGATGTCATTAAAAAACTCGTAACTTAAAAACTATACTTTCACTATTCACCGAAAATTCAACTTTCTCAGAATAATCCCAAAATTTCACCTTAACCAAATATCAATGCTATGATTTCAAAAATGAACTCCATTTTATAAAAATAATTTTCTAAATATTTTTAATTTTATTTTTAAATAAATACACTATTCATCGAAAATTCATTTTTTCAGAAAAATCCCCAAAAATTACCATAACATAATATCGATGCTCTGAGTTCAAAAATAAAGTCATTTTTATAAAAATAATTTTCTAATTATTTTTAATTAAATTTTTAATTAAAAAAACACTATTCATCCGAAAAAACTAATACTTGAATAATAATTTATGAAACCGTTATCTAACCATTTTATTGAATCACATTACTTAATCAAGGTGCCTAGATTATTTTAAAACTTTATTTAAGTGAGATTACTAATCCATTTGGTCATATTACTAATCCTAATCATAAAATCACTATTCATAATTTACTATTCATCAAAAATCATGTTGATCTTATTAGACTCTAAATTTCGTACTGAACATAATTGTAGAAGACCATTTTTTGAGAATCATTACACATTTTAAATTATTTAAGGTTTACACAAACATTTTTTTAAAATATCCTTTTGAAAATTCATCAAATATATGCATACTATTTTTATCCAGTCATTTGAAAATTCATAAACTTCATCATAAAAAGAAATCCAAATTTTTATTTAAAAAAAGGATTACACAAGGTAGTTACGGTCTCGTTACATAGCCCCTTATAATACCAGCATAGGACCTAAGAGTAAGGTGTGCTAGGGTGATAGAATCTTGGGGCGGCTCGGTCAACATTGCCCGAGTAGTAATTTCTATCAGTTTGAACTTCTCGCGAAGGCGATTCCGTTCTAGCTTCACATGATGAAGTTCGGCTTGGGTTTGGTCCAGAGCAAAGGCCAATGGTGCTACCTCCTTCCCAATCTCTGTTAGATGGGCTTCGATCGGTCCAAGACTACTAGATGAGGCCATCAAATCTTCTTTCTATAATAATTAACCAAGATTACTTGTATTTAGAGACAATAATCGAAACATTTAGTTTCTAGTGGTTATATTGAACAATGGTCATATAACAGTCAAAACCCAAAGGTCTCATTTTAATTATAATCATGTTTATCAAATAAAACATTTTTGTTGAGTATAAAAAATAAAATAAAATAAAATTACACACAAAATTATGAAACAATCTTTATTCAAAATTTTGGGTTGTTACAATCTTCCCCCTTTAAGAAATTGCGTCCTCGCAATTTTTTAAAATTAGGTTTTGAAATTTCATTGAAAGTCCCACATCGGAAAAGGAGTCAGTAAAACTATTACTTTAAAAGAATAAAAGGGAAGTACGAAGGTCACCCGAGTTAGCCCACACTAGGATTCCATGTAGGAAAACATGGACATGGAGGAGAAAACAAAGGGTCATGTTCTGAGGGAGAGTGTTAGAAAACATGATTAGGAGAACGTTGACCACGAGAAAATCCCAAACTTATGTTGTGTGTAAACGGGCTTTGATTACATAGTAGGAAACGTAAACCAACAACATTTTTGTTTTACGTTTCTTTTAATAATTTTGAGGAATTCATTTACTACATAGAACAAAAACATAAGAAAATATACCTACCTTCTAGTATAGTTTCACCTTTTAATAAGTTTCTACCAAATCTAGTCTTTTCTCCCAAACGATGAGCATTCAAAACTACTTGGTCTCATCAAAACACAAGAATCATCTTATAGAGAATCACATAATCCACAAAATATCAACTATCTATTTCTTCTATCTTTAAACATTATCCCAAAATTAGAAAGGGTAAGGTAAAACAACTCTTCAAAAAGAATCCCATAGGAATGGAAACTACTTTTAAATCTTCAAAGTTCCATGGTAATACCCAAGGTTCATCATAGACCATTCCATAAATAACAGTCCTTAAAATTCCTCAAAGTAACCCAAACTAAGATTGAAACCCAAATACAAGAAGGACTTGATAACATAGTCTTCCAAAATAAATTTCATTGTTCGTCTCCAAACAACATCAACCACTCCTAACATCTTATAACAAAAGTAGCTAACCTAAACATATTTTACCCAAGATAGGTTAATCATTCCGGTAAGTAACCTAAATTACTATAAGTTCACCTTAAATTCATCGATTCTTCAAAATATAAGTCAACCTTACTCCTCAATGAAAATACCGTAGTAATCTATTTACCTCGATCAAATATGGTTCCCAAAATAATGAACGTCTTCCAGAATAATAATCATATTTTAATCCCCTAATCATTTCTGTCGTATTAACACGACAATCGTCGCATTTCCTATCACATTGGTTTTTGGGACATGTTCTTCCATTTCCCGCCATTATCTAAGAAAAGAAACTATAATTAGTGGCTTATTTACTTAGCTAATAATCATGAAAAGGAAACTTTAAGCATAAAAGGATAAACATGTAGAATAAAAGTATATCCTAACTTGTGATCCCCTAGGTTCCAATCTAGGTTATCCATGATCATATATTCTTATGTGAATCTTTATTATGTTTTATCCTTGTTCCTTTAATAATGGTTCATACTAAGCTTATGAATTTACCAAAGCATATCCCCCGGGAGTGTCGTAACCAAGAGTGCAGCAAGGCCCGTTGTCGTGTACCAGTTCCCGTTCGAGTCTAGCTCAAAGCAGTGTTTTCGGGTTTTACCCCTATGTACATCTGTGCCAGAGCCACCTCTACCTGCTTGTATCCAGACAGGGATGTATTTGCTTGGAAACCCCTTACTCAATACTCACCAAAATACCAAGAAGATTTCCTATATTTAAACTTTTCCATAGGTTTCTTCCTAGAGTTTTCATATCCTAATTTCCACAAATAACTAAACCATCCTTTGATACCAACTATAGCATCCCGCCTTTTTATCACATAAACTTTCATTACATTATACAAAACTGAGGATCTTTAAGGTTTAGTGTCTTGGAAACCAGGAACTTAAAACATGAAAACATAAAACATTCTTCTTAAACACTTGAAAGGCTTCTCCTCATGTTCATCCTAGGTTCATTACTGCATCTCATAACCTGGGGACATACATCAAAGGAAAAGGTGAGCAGAAGGCCCAGTAAGGGAAACAAGAGAAACATTTTACATGTGAACTTGATATACTTCAATAAGGACATGAAAAGAACTTTAAAACATAAGAATGAAAATCATGAGGCATATCATAATAAAAACAACATTTTTCATAACTTGAAGATGTGGCTACATCATTTAACATAGACAATCATGAACATATCACCGAGGTCCATCCCCAAGGTGTCATTTGAAAATTACCAAGGTTATTCACCAAGGTATCGTGAAAATTGTAATCTCTAGTGGTTACATCATTACCCAATGCATTGGAGCGCTATC
Source organism: Viscum album (assembly GCA_963277665.1). Lineage (NCBI taxonomy): Eukaryota > Viridiplantae > Streptophyta > Magnoliopsida > Santalales > Viscaceae > Viscum > Viscum album. The sequence goes on along the minus strand of OY728131.1, from coordinate 989,467,150 downwards.
AGGGCGCACCCTTAAATTTGCCTTTATTATCATGTGAGCCACATATATCATAAAAATTTCATAAATAACCCATATAGCATAAAATAAATGGGTTTCATTTCATAATCACAACGTTTTAAAAACTGCTTTAAAGACATGATCTTTACGTTACTTTAAACCCACGGAAAGGGAAAGCGGGTATCATGTATGTAAATCCCAGAATTTAAAATAGAAAATTTTTATATATATGTGAATACCCCTGTAGAAATAGGAGTTTTGAGTATTTACTTTATAACATAAAATAATTTTGAGAAAAGAGAGGCATTTTGAGACGAAAATTCTGCAGCATAACGGCTATGTTACAAGGTTTTAGAAAACTTTGAAAAGAGAGGGAACATGGGTCGAGCAATCATAATTGACCCATAAAATAGTAGAGGGAAAGAATAAGAAGTATATATGGACATGGTGGTGCAATTTCAAGGACATACCATTTTAAATGAAAAACATGGAAGGAAGACAAAAGTTTGATTTCTCTTATGAAAGTTCGGCAGCCTAACGGCGTTACTTAAACTTCAAAATACTGAATTGAAGAGATGAAATGGGGTCTCTCATCATATGAACATAAGAGTCCAGTATGATAGGTATAGAGATCATACCCCAACATAACAAAAAGGAACTTGAAGGAATTGACATGAAAGTAGAACTTCAAAACGAGAAGGGTGAAGAACCACTTAAAAATTCGGCAGCCTAACGGCACCGCTTAAAACTTCAAAATACGGAATTGAAGAGATCAAATGGGGTATCTAATAATATGATCATAAAAGATCAGTATGATAAATTTACAGATCATACCCCAACATAATAAAAAAAAGGAACATAAAATACTTTACATGAAAATAGATCTTGAAAAATGAGAAGGGAGAAAGAATCCGTTACAAAAATTTCGGCAGCCTAACGGCGCCACTTAAAACTTCATAAAACGAAATAATGAGAGTAAGAGGGGATCTCTCATTATATTAACATGACAAGGGCAGTAAGAGGAGTATAAAAGAACATCCTCCAACATAAGAACATGGAGCATAAAAGGAATGACATAAAAGAGATTACTTGAAATGAAAGAGAGAGGTCGAATCCCTTACCTTAAAATGTAACTCTTGAACCTCAAAGGTTGGGACCTTGAAGGCTTGGGGACACCTTGGGAGGACTCCTTGGGAGTTAATGAGGCCAGAACTTCGTTGGGGAGGAGTGGGGAGTCGAATGGATGAGAGGAGGGCTTGGTATTTATAGGGAAAGTGAGGGGACAAGGCATTAATGGCCAAGGGACACCTCACTAGTGGTTTTGGCAAAACCATGGGCTTGCCCATGGTATTTGCCCATGGTATTGGCCACTTGGGACACCTCACACCTTATCTTACTATTCATAATTCGACCATATTGAATATATACTTAATACATCATTTAATGATGTCATTAAAAAACTCGTAACTTAAAAACTATACTTTCACTATTCACCGAAAATTCAACTTTCTCAGAATAATCCCAAAATTTCACCTTAACCAAATATCAATGCTATGATTTCAAAAATGAACTCCATTTTATAAAAATAATTTTCTAAATATTTTTAATTTTATTTTTAAATAAATACACTATTCATCAAAAATTCATTTTTTTCAGAAAAATCCCCAAAAATTACCATAACATAATATCGATGCTCTGAGTTCAAAAATAAAGTCATTTTTATAAAAATAATTTTCTAATTATTTTTAATTAAATTTTTAATTAAAAAAACACTATTCATCCGAAAAAACTAATACTTGAATAATAATTTATGAAACCGTTATCTAACCATTTTATTGAATCACATTACTTAATCAAGGTGCCTAGATTATTTTAAAACTTTATTTAAGTGAGATTACTAATCCATTTGGTCATATTACTAATCCTAATCATAAAATCACTATTCATAATTTACTATTCATCAAAAATCATGTTGATCTTATTAGACTCTAAATTTCGTACTGAACATAATTGTAGAAGACCATTTTTTGAGAATCATTACACATTTTAAATTATTTAAGGTTTACACAAACATTTTTTTAAAATATCCTTTTGAAAATTCATCAAATATATGCATACTATTTTTATCCAGTCATTTGAAAATTCATAAACTTCATCATAAAAAGAAATCCAAATTTTTATTTAAAAAAAGGATTACATAAGGTAGTTACGGTCTCGTTACATAGCCCCTTATAATACCAGCATAGGACCTAAGAGTAAGGTGTGCTAGGGTGATAGAATCTTGGGGCGGCTCGGTCAACATTGCCCGAGTAGTAATTTCTATCAGTTTGAACTTCTCACGAAGGCGATTCCGTTCTAGCTTCACATGATGAAGTTCGGCTTGGGTTTGGTCCAGAGCAAAGGCCAATGGTGCTACCTCCTTCCCAATCTCTGTTAGATGGGCTTCGATCGGTCCAAGACTACTAGATGAGGCCATCAAATCTTCTTTCTATAATAATTAACCAAGATTACTTGTATTTAGAGACAATAATCGAAACATTTAGTTTCTAGTGGTCATATTGAACAATGGTCATATAACAGTCAAAACCCAAAGGTCTCATTTTAATTATAATCATGTTTATCAAATAAAACATTTTTGTTGAGTATAAAAAATAAAATAAAATAAAATTACACACAAAATTAGGAAACAATCTTTATTCAAAATTTTGGGTTGTTACATATACTTATGTTTAATTCTATATTCATAGCCTTTTTAATGCTCCCACCGAACTTAGAAGTAAATATTAAACCTTGGTCAGAAATAATAAACAATGGTTCTCTATGGAGTCTCTCTAATTACCAAATATATAAGTGAGATATGTTCTCTTAGGAGATATACTCTCTTATGGAAATGAAATGGGAATACTTTTTAAATCTATTTAAGAATACCAATATATAATTTTTCCCCTTAGACTTCTTAGTAAATCTACTGATAAAGTCCATAATGATGTTGTCCCACTTCCATAGAGGCATGGGTAGTGGTTGCAATACCCCATTGGGAAGTTGTTACTATACCTTCACTTGTTGAAATACCAAGCACCTTGCAACATAATAAATAATATCTTTTTTCATATTATCCCACAAATAACGATCACAAAATTCTATATACATTCAAATTCTTCTAGGATTTATAGATAATGTAGATATATGAGATTCATCTATCAACTCTTTATTTATCTCGAGAATATATAAAATACATATCCTTATACCAAATTTAAGTACACCTTCTTGATCAATTTTTAATTTAGGAAACTTCCCATTTCTCATATCCTCTATCTTCTTTTTCATCAAGGGATCATCTATTTGAGATTTCTTAATATTATCTAATAATGATAGGTGAAAAATAATTTGGTATAGGATTAATGATGTACCTTCCATTATGATATATATGTTCAATATTACTAGGTCCTTAATCAATGGACCTCCTTCAATACTAATCATTTTAATAACACCATGACCTTTTATACTTAATGCATATGTGATTTTTTTGATCTTCTAGAGTGATAATGAATTGAAAAATCAAAGTCTTTAAGAATATCCAACCATACCCTTTGTCTCATGTTAAGTTTTTATATGAATATATACTTAAAACATTGATGGTTTTTGTATATATCACATTTACCCCATAAAGATAGTGTCTTCATATCTTCCTAGAAAAAAATGACTACAACTAACTCTAGGTCATGAGTGGGATAATATTTCTCATGAGGCTTTAACTATCGAGATTCATATGTGATCACCTTGTCATTTTTCATAAAAACACATCAAATCCCTTTTAGAGATGCATCTCTTTAGATAAAAAATAATTCTACAATAGATTGTAGAGTTAATATAGGTTATCTCACCAATATATTATTAAATCATTAGAAACTTTCTTCACACTTCATTTTCCAGATATACTTTACTCATTTTCAAGTTATATTGGTTAGTGGAATATAAATGCGTGATTTTTTTTCACAAAACTTCTACAATATCCCAACAAACCAAGGAAACTATGAATCTTAGTTACTATTTTAAGATGATGCTACAACTATTCGACCTTTATCATAATAGGATCTACTGAGATTCTTTCACTAGTCACAATGTACCCCGAGGATGAAACATTTTATAACCATAACTCACATTTACTGAATTTACCAAATATATTCTTCTTCGTATGAGTTTGTAATATGACGCTTTGATGATCTTCATGATCCTTGCGAATTTTTAAATATATCATAATATATACAAGAAATACCACCACAAATTTATCAAGGTATTACTTAAATACTCTATTCAATAAATCCAAAATATGGTAGGATCAATAGTAAATCCAAAGGGAATAACAACAAACATATAATGCCCATATATTGTTCAGAAGGTAGTCTTTTCGATATCTTATATTTTCACCCTCAACTGATGATACCCTAATTAGAGGTCAATCTTGGAGAATAATTAAACCCCTAAAAGTTGGTTGAACAAATCATCAATCCTTAATAGAGGGTATTTATTATTTACTGTGATCCCATTAAGATATATATAGTCAATGCATAGTCACATTGATCCATATTTATTTTTCAAAAAGAGAACAGGTTCTACCCAAGGAGACACTCTTGGTCGAATATAACCCTTCTCCAAAAGATCTTGAAGTTTCTTCTTTAATTCCTCTAATTCCACACATGCCATACTATATGGGGTCTTTAATATTGTCTTGGATCTAGGTGTCAGTTATATTGATAAATCTACCTCTCTTTATGGGGGAGGTCTAAGTAACTCTTCAAGAAACAAATCAATGTATTCATGAATAAAGGGAATATATACAATATTTATAAATTATATTTAGTCCTATTCCTCACCAATAATTTCCATAAAAAATCAATATTATTTTGTTCATAATGAAACTCAGGCCAGGATATCTTTGCTCTAAATACAACTATGGGTTTTTCCTTCAAGATAACAAAGTACTACTTACTTTAAATGTTGATATTGGAATTAAAATTTAAAAACCAATACATCTAAAGTATTATATCAAAATACACCATTTGAATGTACAATAGGTTTGTGGATAAATTAATCTCACTAAATTTAATAAGGGAATCCCTATATATATTTGATGCTTGAATAGTTTCTCCAAGAGTCATAATTGACAACTCTACCACTAGTAGTTCAGGATTTAACATGATATTATTTACAAACATAAATGAAATAAAATAATTTGTAGAACCAAAATAAAATAATTTACTTTCTAACTTTGAGTGTATTATTAGGCTACCTACCAAAAAATTATTTAGAGCCTAAACTTTATCTATTATGATCTCAAAAGAAAGAAATTTCCCTTATGGTCTCTATTGGGGTTGAGGGTTATTTCCCTCCACTATCATATTTTTGTACATTGATTAGTGAAATTTTCATACTCACTATACTTTATGAATTTAATGACAGGTTGTGCTTTCAAAATCTTCCCTTTTCATTGGCGTTCAAATGTTGAATCTTAACATTAGTGTGATTTTTTAAGCTATATGGAAATTTTTTACACATTTGTAACATTTTTACTTCCTTGAAGATAATTTCTCAAATTCCTCTTCCCACATTTGTTGCACATGGGATATTGTACTTTCTTTCTATCTAGATTCTTTCAGAAATTTTGATATATCCTTCTCTTTTTATAATTTTTTTCCATGAGTTCACTAGGAATCTACGAACTCCATTTAAAATTTGAGTGCACATCCTAATATCTATTCATAACTCCCAAAGTATCAGATTTATAATACTTTCCATACATTAAGTCTAATTATGAAAAATAATCAACCTATCTTTCCATATTAATTAGTTAAAAATATAGAAGTGTATCATGCAAGCCTTGTAAATATTATCTCATAATTACCCAATGACTCAGTTTCTCTTTTTTCAACTTAAGGATTTCCATCTCCATCTTGGTTTTTATGGTATGAGGAAAATACTTATCAAAAAATATTTTTTGAAGTCTCTTATTACATGGATTCCACTTAATCCCTTGTATTCATGTTATTGATCAATGTCCACTATTGACCAACTTATTATTTTAAGCGATATACTTCCAATGAATGTTTATCTTGGTCAGAAAATTGTATTATATAAAATATTTTTTATATATTATTTATCTATTGTTCTGAGATATGTGGATCATAGGTTCCACTAAAAAATCGGTGGTAATTGACGAATGAAAGATTCAACTACTAGTTATTCCTTCCTAAATGAAGCAGGATGCTTCAAAATTTTTAGGATGTTATTCATGACCTGAGTTAACTGATTTATTATTATCATTATGTTTTCAACTCCAGTTTCCCACATATTGGGAAGGCCTCCATCACATTTTTTGTTGAATATATTATTTACTGAGTCCTTCAATTTCTTTCCATTATTTCCAAGAAGAATAAAACCTATGTATAAAATTAGATAGTATTTGAAATTTTATAATAATTACAATGGAAATATAAATCCTAAGATTTTCTAATATCATTAATCAAGGATGATATAATTCAATCTTAAAAAATTTTACATTATATATATGATTTATAATTTCTTGTAAAAACCATGGGATTAACTAGAGAATATCCCCCAAGAGTGTAAAACTTGGTGTGCAAAAGGCCTTTTTTTCATGCACTAGGTTATAATAATGTTAATACCCAAATTAATTATTTTTTGGTTATTAACACTAGGTAAAATTGTTTCAAATCCATAACCACTTGTAGTATCCATACATAGATTTGATTTCATGGAAACCAATCACTTGATACTTCCCCAAAAATCTTAAGATGTTTTCCTATATTTAGACTTATCACTAGGGTTCTTACTAATGTTTTATTTTCTTAATTTCCTTAAATAACTAAATATACCTATGATAAAAACTATAAAAACTTTCATTTTTAATATATAAAACTTTCCGTATATAATATAACATTTTATAATACAAAAGAACTTTTGAGGTTTAGTTTCATGAAAATTATGAATATAATACATGAAAAATAAAAAAATTATTATAATTCACTTTAAATGATACTTTATAGATTTATCATAGGTTAATTATAAAGTATATCATATACTAGAGTCATAAATGAAATTAAATAGGTGATAATAAAGCCTTATAAGGTAATACAAAAAGATATATTTAGGGTTTGATCACAGAGCATGACAATAGGGCATGACCGTAAGAACATTAGTAATAAAATAACAGAATGATCATGAATAGTCAGGTGAAAATGTCTCTATAAAATAAATGATTATACATTTGTAAAAATATCAAAATATTTCATCACTAAGGTTTTATAAAACATAATTACCAAGGTTATTCACCATGGTAATGTAAAACATGTCATCTCTAGAGATTAATTCTTTGCCCAATGAATTGGAGCACTATCAGGACATACCCTTCATATGTCTAAATTCAGGTGTGCCATATAAATAATAAGAAAAAATCTCATTAATAAAATATGGTAAATAATGAAAGGACTTCATGAATAACTCATTAAATTCATATATTATTAAAAGACATTAGAAATATATAATTTTTAACCCACGAGAAAGGGATGTGGGTTTTATATTTAGAATCCCCCAATAAAAAATAATTTTTAAATAAAGGTGAGTATTGATAAATAGAAAAATGGGTTAATTATTCATAGTAAAATTATATTTCCCGTAAAAGAAAAAAAATTCATGAAATGAATAGAACAACACGATAGGTATACAATGTGGATTAATTAAAGGGAATAATAGGAGGGAAAAAGGTCTCCCATTGATAGAGAATTATTTTGGAAGTAATGGGATAAAAAAATTCATTAAATGAATGTAATTAATAATATAGAATACATACCACATAATTGGTACTTGAATGGAATAGAAGAACATGAGAGTTCCCTTACCTTGGGAAGTAACCTCCTAAAGCTTGGAGAGGGAAACCGTAGGAACATTGATACACCTTAGACTAACCTTAGAGAGGGTAAATGAGAAGAATTTAATTCTTATAGGATTTGGAGTGTATTATAAGGGGTAATGGATGAGTATTTATAGTAAAATATGAGTTATTATATAATAATTTCTAAATATAGGTTATGGAATTCTAGGTTGTGGAAAATGAAAGACTACTGGCTTACAAAATAGTTTTTTCTCATGGTTATAGATGTTTAAATCATTATTTATTATATTTTAACTCATTATAACTGATATTCATTTTTTAATAATACTTTGGTCATGGAAATGTAAACTTTCCAAAACAATACTGTTTTTAAAATAATAATTTCCATTTTAGACTTTGGAAATTCATTTATAGGTTTGGAAATTGATTTAAATCCATTAAAATTAATAAAATTAATAAAATAAATTATTTTATTTCTTGAATTATATGTAATTAATTATTAAAACCTTACTAAACACATATTTTTTCATAAAACATATCGGATAAACAAAATTGTATTTTTTACTTTTTCACTAAAAAATAATTTATTTTAAAAAATCCATAAAATTTTACCCTTACCTAATTTAGACATAATGATATCAAATATAATATTTATTTTATAAAAATAATTATATAAAAATATTAATTTTAACTTTGAAATAAAAATAATTATTTATTGAAAAATAATAGTTTTTACAACATAGTCTACTTTCCAAAACTTATAATAAAAAGTTCAGGCCATTATAAAATTATATTATCATTTATATTTACATAAATAGTGTTTTAAAATAATATTTGATGAAAATAAATTTTATTTAGAAAACTTGAGTTTATTATAATAGTGTTTATATTTCATGAAAATAAAATAATATTTTATTTCCATAAAAAAAATATAATTATCAAATTAATCTAATATTCATGTGTATTTTATTAAATTAAATTATACTTAAAATGGGATTGAAAAAATACCTATTTATTTTATAAAAATTACATTATACTTTTATGATACTAAGGTATTGATATATAACTTCTTATTACACCAACATACTCCCTAAGGGTAAGGTGTGCAATGGTTGTAGTTTCATGGGGTGACCAAGCTAACATTAAACTGGTGGTGATCTATACTTATTTGAATTTATCCTTTAGTAGATATATTCCAAGACTCACTTGTTGAATCTATGATTGGTATTGGTCAAGGGTGAACCCCAATGATGGTACATCCCTTCCAAGTTCTGAAAAATGGACTTCAAAAGGCATGATATTACTAGTCAAGGCCATCATTTCTCTTTTCTTCATCAATTATCATTTTTCATTACCCTTTATAAAAACTAATTATAAAGAAAATTTTATTACCAATGGTAATAGTTCCAAATGGTTATGTTATCCAATGATAGTTTTGACTAATAATCATATTGGCCAATAGTTATACTTACCAATGATCATATTGACCAACGATCTGGTAATAGTAATATCCTAACTACCTCTTTTCCTTTTATAACCTATATATACTCTAAAATTCATCAATACTTAATAATTAATTACTATAGGTTTTTTTAATATTACTTCGAAAAGTTCAATTATATTTCTAAAATTTCGTTTTCTTTTAACAATTTTTTTGCAAGGTTTAATATTATTAACAGAGTTTGATTCTATGGAGTATACTATTTCATGGTATCTATTCTTTGGTTTTTATATACCTATACCAGTCTTAGTTATACTAATTGGTATGATTACATGACATTTAGTATATTATTTTATCGTACTCACATTATGAAAAATAACAAAATAGCCATTATGAAAAAGAAGAGTTCTTTTATTAACCGAAGAATAACTTTTTATGCAATTACACATAATTTATTCCCTTTATTATTCTTTGTGTAGTTTTCCATTTTTACTTCATCTAGGATTCCATAAGATAAATAATCGTGATGATTTTTTTATTCATGGAGAACTAAAATTAACTTCTAATGCATTATAATATCTATAAAATAATGAAAATTAATTCCTAATATCTCTTTATATTTACCAAAATTGAAATGGTTAGTATAAGTTTTCTGATAGGAATAAATATTCATACCCTAATTTTAAAAATCGTCATAATAACACAAAAAGTTAAAATAACCTTAAAAATCTTCAAAATATTCCAGACCAAAATTGAACCCAATGATTAGAAATATTTGATCAAATATTCATCCACGATTAACTAAAAAATTATCTCCAAATAATATCAATCACTCATAACTTCATATACCAAAAACGTGTATACCCTAATCATATAACCCCCAAAAATATTATAATTATTTCTATAAATATCTTGAATAATAATAAATCCATAATAAAATCATATATCTTTACAAAAATTAACTCAATATAAACTATCCAGTTTACTTTATGAATATCATTAATATATTTATCCTCAACAAACATTATTATGTCAACATCAGACACATATTAAGGGTTATCTATTATTAAATAATCTGTTTTCCAAAAATATAACCTTCAAATAAATCAATTTTCAAGGCTATTAGTATAATTCAACACATGCCTTCAAATCCTTATAGAAAACCTACTACAGAACAATCCTGAGATGTTTCATGGTTTCTATAACCAAAATATTATTAATAAAACATTTTTACAATATAATTATCAATTAAAAATATATAAAAACTTCACTCATTCCACTTAAATTATTGGAGTAACACAAGAACTTACTTGGTTTAGGAGTTATCCCTTAGATTAGATATTTGACTTAGATAATTCCCAAGTTCCCCAAACATAATACATTAAATAGTAAATGTTACCTTAGAATAAAATTAATTTTATTCCATATAACTCTTCATTTTCCCTGAATAATTATTTTATATATTGCCTTTTTTCCATAGCTAAAATATCTTCACATTAATTTGATACATTTCCATGGTTGCTTCTTCCCAAATACTTGACATGTATGAAGCCAAATATTCTTATCTATAAGGTCTTCATTAACTAAAATACCATGAAAAACCATTTTTCTCTTGTTAGTTGTGTTAGGAAACTGACCTAAGTTGATATTTTTAATCATATAACAATATAATTAATTAGTAATAATCATAAGGTTTCAAATTATATCTACCATTTAATTTAGTTTAACATGGGGACAATCATTCCATTATCTATCACATTCAATGTTAACATGAATCCCGTTGGTTGAAATTGTTGAATAAGATCAAAAATCATAGTGTGATAAATAATAATAATATTTATAAATCCTATAATTAGGAAACATAATTAATTGGTTGTCTAAATCATGATAACTCAAGTTTAACCTTATTCATTCATGGCCATTATCTATTCAAATCCTTCATAATGGTTCATAATGAAAATGTGAATTAACCCAAGCATATCCCCAGGAGTGTCTAGCCAGGTGTGTATTCTTAGGACCACTCATTATTCACCAGTGATAATCAACTTAATAACCAATCCTCCCCTTTCAGAGTTGTTAATTCTAGGTGTATCTCTTCCACAACCATATCTACTTGTTAGTATACAAACATGGATGTATTTTCTAGGAAAACCACACAATCTATACTTTACCAAAAATTTATGATATTATATTATACTTAGACTTAACCATAGGTTTTTCACAAAATTTATCTAATAATAATATCTAAAAATAACAAAACCCTACTATGATACTAACTATATAGACTCAAACATAATATGTATAGATATTATATCCTTTCAATGAATATTAAATACATCTCTCAAATAAATGTTCCCAAGAATCATAAAGGATTAATATACTTAGATACTAGATACATACACATATTATTTATACATAATATTTATCATATGATACATCTTTTATTATACAAGGTACCCTTATAGATTCATCACACTTAAATCCTTCCTTCAAAACCTGGGGAAGGAAAACATAAGAAAGGGTAAGCTTATAAGATTTGTAAGGGTAAAATTGGGAGATATCAATTTTAAGAAATAATAATATGATCATAATGTTATGATAACATAATCACGCATAGTTTATTAACATAGAACATTCACACCAATAAAATCATAGATCATAAACTCAAAAATCGAGTCATATCTAGAAGCATGAATAATACGGGTGTGGAAGCAGTATTACTCATTCAAGAGTCATAACATTGAGATGTGGAATCATAAGAACATGATATCATAATACTGTGAAGAAATATATAAAAAATCATATCTAAACATAATATTTTAATTATATCTTGATGAAATCAGACTCACATATAAAAATGTAGAAAATGATATTCATAATATTGTTCACGCATAATCTTGTGAGCATGGATAGAAGCAATCATACTAATTTATCAATATGTGAACAAATAATTTTGTAATAATGTACATTTTCATCAGAATAATATCATGAGATACCAATATTAAATTACCCAATTCATTGTATGGATATAATAGACCTAACCCTCACATAATCATAATCCATTCATATATATGCCATAAGGTCATGAAAACATTCATCATCTCAATATAGTTTAACCCATGGAAAAGAAAAAGTTCTTCATCAATATTTCATTATTATAATAAATAATCATCAAGATAAAGAATAAGGATTTTATCATTGGATCTTATCTTCTATTAATCATAAGTAACATCACAAGATGTTTTCATAAATAAAAATACCTTTAAAAGATCATTAGAACATTTATTGACGATAGAACCCTTTCAATTTTGAAATAAATTATTTAAAATATAAAAATTTATTGGATATTAGTAAAAATATTTTCATTGAAAATAACCATGTAATATTATAAAGTAATATTCAAAATAAGTATTGGTCATGAAGGTGGAAAAATTTGTTTGTGTAGTACATGTTAAAACAAAGATTTTGTTAACACTTTTGTTATAAAATATTTATTCATAAAACAACAAGAAGATTCATTTTAAAATATTTTAAAAAAGTAAAATATAGGTAAAAATAATTTAATAAGTCCTTATATAATAATAAAAACATTAATGAAAACTTTTTAAATATAATGCAGGTATTGAATAAAAATATTTCTGACCAAAGGGGAAAAAATTATGTTTGTCTTAAAAACATTTTCTCAATAATTTTAAGTAAAAAAGATATAAAAATGCTTATATAACTATAAAAATTATTAAATAACTATATGGGTTGATAATATATGTGTTAAAAGTATAATATCCATATAAATTTCTTCAATATAAACTTATCACTGATAATCCCAAAAACAAATGAGATTGTAACATAAATCACTTATCGCATTGGTAATATCCAAATCAAAACCTCATGGAAGAGATAAAATTAGATGGATTTTTAAATCACCAAAATTTTCATGAAATTAATATAAAAATAAATTATTGGGTATATATACACCACATAAAATAAATAAGTGGTAAATATGGTATATGTCTCATAAAAATAAAAGTGAGACGAGAAACACTTACCTCAAGTATTATTTTGATCTTTATGCATTTAGAACTTATATATAATATATATATATATATATTATAAAAATATTATAGAACTATAATCATGTATAATATACTATATACCATTATTTTATAATTTACAATTATACTTATGTTTTCCATTCTTCCTTAAAATTAACATTTGGGTGAAAACTAGTCTGTTTTCTATGCATGTTTTAGTTTGATAGTTCTGATCCTTGCACCTTGGTCACATCATATATAGAATATTAATCATGAAATAATTAACACTAATCTTACATCCTCCCAACCCACTAAGGCATCAAAAAAATCTTTCAGCCACATCTAAAAACATTGTTTAAGGAAGCCTAAATACTCAGAATCTGGACTCAAGTATTGGTTCTCAAAACAACCTCTCAACAAATGAAAAATTCAAATTTCCTAAGAAAAACATAACTTATATTGAAATGGATCATTACACTTTGATAAAATTCTTATAAAATCCTTAATTATTATCTAATTTGGTGGTGGTTGGGTATTTTTTTGATTATGTCATCGGCTGGAGATTAACCAAGATGAGATTTATTTTCTCATATGAAGAGTATGAGATATGGTCCCTTGATTGAGATAAAAAGATGAAATTTATGACCATTACTAGTTAATATAAATGATTTCATAATTTATCAGGTGAGGGGAATGTGGAATTCTCATCTATAAAGGTGAATTACATGTGATATATCCATTATCAAAGTTTGTTTATACATAAAGAATAAATAATTTATAAACTGGCTTTATGGAATTAACATAATCTATGTACCATGATCATTTAGTGTCTTAGACAAAATTTTATTATGAAAATTAATGATTTTATATGATGAAACTGGTGGAAATAGATATAGCGATACAATTTTTTAATGTATATCACACTATATCCATTTATAGCTTGAGAAATAATAATGTTTTTCTCGAGGCCTCTCTTTTCATATATTTATGTATATAGGAATTTATATTTTATTTCAATGTTAAAAATCACCATAGGGTTACACTTTAAGGTTGATTTAATTTTCATTGAGTTTTAATTTGATAGTTATTATAAAAGTGTTTAAAAGTTTATCTAAAAGTAGTTTCAGATGGGTATTCACAATATATTTCATATTATGTAATACACAATGAAGATAATGATATCATTCCAAACGTGTTTTGGAAGATATATAATATGAATTTTGGATATGGTTTCATGAGTTAGTGTATATGATATAATATAAGGTAGAATGACATAGTGTCCTTTAGGATTTAGTGGAATTAAGATATTTATAGCGATATACCATAAATCACATTATATATTATATATATATATTAGTTATATCATAAGTGATGATATAGACATATAATAAGGCATAAAAAACCACTAAACTTCCCATTTATATCATATTTCACGATTAGACTATATCATATTATAATATTATAAGAGTCGTGATATATTTAATTGTACTATATAATTCATTTAGAAGACTATGATTCATTGAGTGGGAGAATGTTAAGAGTTAAAATTCTTATATACTTCCACTTAAGATATCATTGATATTAAAACATTTCATATGATGAAATGATCGGGATAACGAATTTTCCATGGGTTATAACAATTTTGAAACTATAATCATAACTTATAACGTATGAGTTAATGAATTGAGGTTGGTTGAGGCTTTAAATGGGTGGTCAAGGAATATAAATTTTTTCAAACTTGTGTGATTTAACCTATCTATTTATCCCTACCACCATCTTTCTAATTCTCCCTTAGCCTTTGAGAAATATTATCATATAATGGGATATGTGATAATCCTTCTCCTTGTTCTTTAATCCTTATGGTTGATAATGATCACTAAAGGGCAATAAAAATAATCCTCCTTGTTATTCATTTCATATTTTTATGGGTTCATTTTCTAGTATGTTTAATATTTCTTTAAGCGATTTTAATTGTTTACATTACATTGATTAAGTGTTAATTTATCCTTAGAAACCCATAATTTTATACCATCCTTTATGATTCATATTTCCATCATTTTAATGTCTAAGAATATTATATCACTTTGAATCTTCATCAAGTATATGGTTTCTAAATATTTTTATATAGACTATCTACTAATTTTGTTAATATTTATATAATGGTAATAGATTGATCATTCATAATATTTTAATATATTTAACCATATATTTTGGCTCAATTTTTTTAAATATACACTTTATTATATTATGATCATAATATATGTCACACTTTCTCTATAGATATAATGACTCAGAATCTCTAAGTAAAAGATTATCATTTCCTATTCTAGATCATGCGTTGGGTAATTTTTACTATCCACCTTGAACTATCTTAAGGCATATTCTATAAATTTATCATTTTCTCAAGTACACAACCCACACCTTTCTTTGAGGCATCACTTTATATCACAAACAATTATCTATATGAGGATTTTATAAGTAAAAGTGATGCGATTATGATTTTTTTAAATCCTTGAATCTCTATTAACATTCATATATCTAGAAAAAATTAATTATTTCTAACTTATCTTGGTTAATGGGTAGGAAAATCATGATAAATTTCCCACAAATCATCGATAATACATAGCTAATCTGAGGAAACTATAGATCTCTATCACTGATGTTTTTGTAGTCCATTAATCAATCATATTAGTTATTTAATGATCCAAATATATATTTTTTGTTTAGAGTTTTAGAGAATTAAGTAAAAAATTTCTCATTATTACCATACAATAGAAATTTATTTAGGGATAATTATTTCCTTTTTCTTAATCATTTTATATTGAAATAATTTTTCATAAGGAAATAATATCAATACATGATGAGTTTCCAAAGAAGATTCATAATTCTCATTGCAATTGTATAGAATTAGATGATGATTTAGGATATGGAAAGTGGTTTCCCTCTTCTAGTAGTTGATATTGTCTTAATATAAATTAAACCACTCCATTGTCAATATATTTTTAAATTCTACCAAATATTGAATAACTATATTTTTAAAAATATTTTTCCCACAAATAATAATTAGGGAAGAGTTATATACTTTGGATGAAATTATTGCACCACTTGGTGTTTTCACCTAAAACTTAACCTCTATTTCTCGATGCCTATATATGTTTCCACCAATTTCATACTTATAATTATAAGAAATAAAAATATATGATGATATTATCTTACATAGAATATTTTATAAAATAAAATTTCTTTTAAATGGAATATATCAATTACTACATGATTAATGTATTTTGAGATCCTCTAAAAGAGGGTGTTTATTCTCATATAAATGAATAAATTGCAATTTTATTATTATTTATAGGATTAAAGCACTCAACATGGTTCAAGTTAATGTTTAAAACTTTAGTTAATTGAGAAAATACTACCTTTAGGTTTTAAATTCCCACTACCACCATAATAGGTATATCATTGTGTAAATTATTTCATTTCCCACATCATTGGTCATTGAAAAAATTCATCATAAATCCATACATTTAATAAGAAAAATTTGATAAGGATCAAAAAATTTTAATTAAAAATAATATATGAGACAAATTGTAAACATAAAAACAATAACTCATAAATCAAAATTAAATCTTATCTTATGACTTCCCTATAAATTATTATATGTTGTTTTGGGTAGTGTATTTGGGATACTAGAAACATAATATTTTTTTTACTTGAACTATATAATCACCTATCACTACATGGGATATCCTGGGGACGTTCATATAAGATTGAGATATCCACGAATCCTAGTAAGGGTGTAAAAAATGATAAACATTGGGTGAGATATCATGATATTCAATAATAATAACATGGAATTAATTATAGAAACATGGAATAAGATACAATAAGTCATTGAAGCATATTAATCATAAGAAACATAAAAATATAACAAAAATGTAAGGAATGTTATAAAAAACATACATCAATGATAAATACCAATACATACTAAACATAGGTCAAGTATCTTCTTTAAGAATTCATAAAAATAGGTCAATACTCACTATGAAGATTTCATAAACAAAAGTTAAGGCTCACTACTGAGATTTCATTACATAATAGACAAATATAATAGAACAATTCACACACATAATGTTTTCATGAAATATAAAACATTTCCAAACTAATTGGGGGTATGTATAAATCCAATTCCCCCTACAATCATAGTATTTATTTTATTTGAGCGCCATATAGAAAATAATCATTCATAAAGCATAAATAGGAAATAAACCCTTGATAAATAAGTGAGTTACATAATGTTTTCAAAAAGAATAATCAAATGGAGAATCATGTTTATACCAAAAATAGTTTGAGAATATATCCTATTGAATTATCAATGGTCATAAAAAATAGATAATAAAAGGTTATATTCCATGAAAGAAAGAATAAATGTGGAGAAACAACATAGTATGTATTAAAAAAATGATAAATAATTTGGATAAGCTTCCTTTATATGATCCACAATGTTTGACATAAAGAAATAATAGAAATGGAAACATAAAGAAATTCGTATAAATAGAAAAAGGAAGAAAAATGAAGTATAAGGGAAATAAATGAAACAAATAAAAATGAAATAAAGAGGAATATAGAGAGAGAGATAATGGGTTCTAGAGAAAAAATAATCAAGATGAATAATGGATGGCAAAGAAACCTTACCTTGAGTTTTGAATTCCTTCAGATACTCCATTAAACTAATAAATAGTTAATTAATATTAATTAATTAATTAACTTATTGATTTTTTCATATTTATTGTATCTTTGTAACCATTTTTAGGTTGTTTGGTTTATAGTTTCAAAAATTCATCAATTTAGTGGAAAATTAAGAAGGTTATTATCTAATAGTAAAATAATTTCTTGAAGATTAAAGTATTTTTTTTATTTAATTATATAATCAAAGTAATTAAATAGGTTTTTTATAGTTTCAATTCATGTAATCTTCTAAAGAAATCTTGTTTTACCTATATATAAATAACTATTATTTTTTAATTTTAATATAAATATTACTATACCTATTTTATAATTCCAAAATCATATAATTGATATTATTTTATTATTAATGTTATATTCAGTCATGACGTAAACTTTTGAATTCCTTCAGATACTGCATTAAACTAATAAATAGTCAATTAATATTCATTAATTAATTAACTTATTTCCTTTTTCATATTTATTTTATCTTTATAAACCATTTTTGATGTTTGTTGGTTTATAGTTTCAAAACTACTTCAATGTAATGGTAAAGTTCAAATGATACTATCTAATGGTAAAATAAGTTCTTTAAGTTTCAAGTGATTTTTTTCATGTAATTTTAGAAGCAAGGTAATTAAATAATTTTGTATATAGTTTCAATTCATATAATCTTATATGGAAAGATTATTTTACCCGGATATAAATGACTAGGATTTTTTACTTTTAATCATTTTTGAGGTTGTTTTTTTATTAATTTACTAAAATAATATTTTCCACATCGACCATTTGAGGTTTTTTTGGTTCATAGTTTTAAAACTACTTCAATGTAGTGGTAAAGGTCAAAGGCTACTATATAATGGTAAAATAATTTCTTGAAGTTTCAATATAGCGAACCGAACTTTTCTTAAATTAATATTACATCATTTAAAAAATAAACAATATAATAGTATTACACATAGATTATCCAAAGGTTTAGTGTCTTGGGAAAACTAGGACCACACATAACAAAATACAACATCTAGCATAACCATTTATTTAATTTCTTCTTCTCTAGCTTCTTATTGGAACTTGTCCTCTCCTTAGTACATGTATCCACCTGAGGATATACATCAAAAGGGGTGAGCTATAATCCCTTTAAGAGGATATATAAGAACAATATATCATGGTGTGAGCATAATCATAACATAGGCAAAAGATCATGAACATGAGAGAAGCATAAATAAAAGACTTGAAATGTGGCAATGCATAAAAACAAAACATCATGTCTTAGTGGTTAACTACTACACATACTTGTTAACCAAGCTAGCATCTTGTTAAAACATCATTTCAAATTTACTCATGAGATTCATCTCTTTACCCAATTCATTGGAGCGCTGTATAATTCTGGGCGCACCAGTCACATTTAAACATTCATATTGCACTATATAATTCCGGGTGCACCCGTCACATCATAACATTATCATTTATCATGCATGACACAATTAACATATAGCATAAATGAACATAACTATCCCATTAAAATTAATTTGTTTCATCTCATAATAACACATTCATAAACTATGGGTTCCCAAAATAACGGGGGAATAACATACTTGATACAAGAACCGTAAATCTTGAATGAGAAGTAAAAGGTGTGTTCTTGAAAGAAGAGTTCTTTTGGAAAACATTTAGTTTGACATAAACAATAGTGTTAAACATTTATATCCCATAAAAGGAAAGAAAATTATTAAAAAATTATTTTCTAGGAGTAACCATATCAAAAATGGAGTGAAAGAGGGAGAACCCGAAGGATGAAATTTGGGTTTGAGAATTTCCCCTTACCTTGTACCCAAATGATTCCCTCTCTTTAATGTCCTGTATAACAACATTATATTCATTAATAGAAATCCAGAACCTTTATTACATTAAAATGGTTCATTATGGTTTCATTAAGTGATTTTATGTTCCTTTGGATGAGTTATAGAGTTTAAAAACATTATTCGGGAATGTTTGTTTTTATGGTTTTCTTGAGTTATTCACTTATATTTTTAAATTAATGTTTGGGTAGAACATGAGTAAACATCAAGAACTTATATTACATGTTATTAATGAAATTACAGGATATTTAATGATCTTATAATGAATTATATTAGATCTATGTGGATGAATCATTAGATAATAATTAAATGAAGATTGTTTGGGTTAATTTGGGCGGTTTTTCGATCACAATGAAGTTGTTTTGATTTATCACTTAGTTATATGTTCATAAGTCAGTTCTAGAACTTAAAAATAGGGCATAATACATATAAAATATTCTGGTTCAACAATAAAAATGGTTTCATGACCAGATATGAAGGTAGTAATGGAAGAAGAAAACATGTTCTTCTTGAAGGTGATAAATTAACACCTCAAGAACAACGTTCTCTTTAATAAAATAAAAGGAAGAGGGAAAGGGGGTTGGATGATATAATATCCCATTATAATAATAAAATTACATTATATGTATAATAATGGAGTTACAATAAAATTTGGATGAATATAGGTGGGGATAGATCAAGAAATGAACTTGAACTTGAAATGAAATTAAAGGAGAAGAGGGAGAGAAATTACCTCTTGAATCCTCCTCTTGAGATCTTCTTTAAGGGCCTAATATTCGACTTTATGATGAGAACAGAAGATCTTGGATGTGGGGGAGGTCCTAGAGAAGAGTTTTGATCAGAGTTAAGAGAAGTCTTGGATCTTGAGAGGTGTGAGGAAATGTGGGTGTGAAGAGTGGCTTTTATAGTGGGGGGGAGAGGAGTTTCCTTAATATAAAATTCATTAGTTTATTAATTTCCCCAAAGACAAGGAATAATGAGTCATTAATTTCTAATAATAGTAATTTTATCATGTGATCCTGAACCAAGTGGGCTTACATTAGCAGAACATCATCGATGACTCAATAATTAGCTTATTTAGCTTATTTTGTAAATTATGGTATTTTACTATTCATAAAAAATTCATGTATCTCAGAAAAATCACAAAAATTTACCCCAAATTTTTTTTGACATGTAGAATCTAAAAATTAAGTCCATTTTTCAAAAATAATTTTCTAAATATTATTAATTTAATATTTAATTAAAATCATAATTTACTTAAAAACAGTTTTTAAGATTAAAACTGATTTTATAGTGCTTTCAAAAATTACATAGGGTCTTATAAAATTATCTAAAAACTATAATAAATTGATTAAATAATTAATTAATACATTTTAAGTAAATAAATATTCTTTTAAATTAATTAATTAATTATAATTAATTATTTATGACTTATAAAATACCAAAATGTTTACTAAGGTCAAATTGTCACTTTCTAAGATGTCTAATTTTTTTTAATTATTCATGGGTAAGGTTACTCTTATGTTCGATGATTTACTATTCATAAGGGTCATATTACTATTCATAAGGGTATGTTACTATTCATAAGGGTAAGTTACTATTCACCAAAAATTATTTTTGTTTTATTAGACTCCAAAAATCATCTTGAACACAACCATTTTTGTCAGATTTTAAAAATTCAAAACATATAGGTGAAACACTTATGTTTAGAGGTCACTTAGCACTTAGTAGTTCATTATTTTGTTTTTTCATTTAATTTTATGACATAATTATAAGAAGTGATTTTCCATTGAAAAACTTTGAGTTGTTACATTCAAGTAATTTTTTTCTTGTAATTATAGAAGTATGGTAATTAAATAGTTTTTTTATATAATTTCAATTCATGAAATCTTCCATGGAAATATTTTTTTTACCTGTCTATAAATGACTTTGATTTTTTACTTTTAATATCAATATTACCATGCCTTTCTTATCATTACAAAATCATATAGTTGATATGATTTTATTATTAATTTTATATTCAGTCATTAAATCAATTTTTATGAAACTAATGAAATGTGTAGGTGAAAAATAAAATATCATCATTCACTCAGGTAGTGTAAAACTTCCATGGGAGAATAAATTTTTTTAAATGAGTTTAAAATATGGGACAATTAGTAAATGTTTGAGTTTTATAAAAACACTATAGTTTCATTGAACTACTATTTTAGGGTTACTTTTAAGGATAAATTATCTTACAGAAGTGGTAAGAAGAGAATTTAAAATAAAAACAAGTGTTCTTAAAACCTTACCTTGATCCTTGAGTAGTCTCATTTGGATTGAGTCTAAATACTTTAGAAGATAGTTATTTAGATATACCATCTCTATAAGGACATATATTGGGGAGTTTAGAGACTTCTTTGGGTAGATATTTTAAAAAATAATGAGTTTTTGAAGCGAGGAGAAAGGAGTGGAGAAGGGGTGTTCATATAGGTAGGGGTATCTTTGAATAAAATATTGATTATTTTATTTTTTCGTGTCAAGAATATGAATAGTATTGATTCATATGACTTTTAATAGTGATTTATTTAAAAATATAGGTTTAATTGAAATTTTACCATCACAAAAAATATAATTTAACCATGGAAATATTCTATTAAAAGTAAAGATCAAATATAGTTTTTTATTCGAATAAAATAGAACTTATGTTTTGAAAGTTTATTTATGAGTTTAGAAAATAATTATGTTATTTTTAAATGAATTACTTTAATTATAAAATAAATTTAAATTCATGGAAAATGTTTTCTAATTTTTGAGTTATATTTATATCATGATGATGTTATAAAACTTATGGTGCATGTAAAAACTCTACATTCACTATTCACAAAAAAATTAATTTTTTTAGGAAAATAAAAAAATAATCCTAAGATAATTTCAACATTATTATTATTATAAAATTAAAAGTCTAAGTATTAAAATATTATCTTTTAAATGAAATCATATATTATATGAAAAACCATTTTTTTCTCGAATAAATACTATTTCTTTCATTATGGGTGATCAAATTTAAAATTATTAATAATAATTATTAGATGATTGATAATTAAATATAATATATCTTTTATCTATTTTTTTAATTTTTGAAATTATAATATTTAAATTTTTAAATAAAAATTAATATTTCACTAAAGAAGTTAAAATAAACCATATTAAAATGTTGAATTATTTTTTATTTAAGATACATAATTTGAGAAATCATCTTATAGGGTTCTAATATTTATAATTGATTATTTTAATATTTAAAATATTAATTTTAGGAGTTATAATACTTTTAACAGTTAAGTTACTATTTCAGTGGTCAATTACTTTTCTAATAGTTAAATAATTATCCTAATGGTTAGATAATTATTATACTACCTATAAATACCTCTTATTTATTTCATAATTATTGTAATAAATTTTTATCCAAGTTATATATGTTTTATTTAAAAAATTCCAATATTTTTCTAATAGTTTGTTTTCTATATATAATTTCAATGTAAAGGGAGAAAGTTTTTGTACATAAATATTAGATCATTTTAGATTTATATTCCATGTATAACATTATTATCCATGCCAGAATCATGATGGTTTAGTGTCCTTAGATATAGAAAACATAAAAATACTATTTATATAAATTCTTCATCATCTCCCATAATATTCTTCCCAATTTTTACTATTCTTGATATATTTGACTTAAACATTTCTTTACAACCAGGGGAAATGAAATATATGAAATGGTGAGCTCAGATGCTCCGTAAGGGTAAACATGGGAGATATTAATCGATGATCATATGAAAGAATAATATGAGAATAATGATGTGAGATCACGACCATAACTTATAAATTTCACACCCAATCTTTCAAAGATCATAATCAAAAGTCACGATATAAATAGTTATCATTTCAAAAGATATGAATCATTAGAGTGAGAAATATTAATAAATAAATCTTGAAACATAAGTCATGTCATAAAATAATGGAACTATATTAGGTATAGAAACCATTTCATATATAAATTTAAGCTAATGAGACCATAAAATCATAGTGGATAATGTATCATCACCTTTTTACCATAGTGGTTCAAGTACATCGACTTGTTTCCTATAGTAGATGATGAACATCGACTTGTTGCCCATAATTATCTCATCAGATATAAAACTTTACCCAATTCAATAGAAGGATATATAGCTTCAGGAACACCAATCACATAATGAAAACTATACACATGTGTTCCATAATACCATAAAACATTCATCATATCATTATATCATAACCCATAAAAAGAAAATGGGTTTCATAAAAATTTCATAATTTTATCATAGCATAACCCATGTAAAATAAATGGGCTTCATAAACATCTAATAATTATACTCATAAAACATCAATAAAAATAATAATAATTGTATTATTGGATCATATTCCCATTAAAACATAATTAACATAAAATGATGTTATCATAGGTGAAAATTACTTAAAAATAAACAATAAAATATTTCATGATAAAAATACAATATCACTTTAAAATCACTTATTTAAATACAAAATTTTCCAAAATAATAAGGAAATTTTTTATTGGTAAATAAACTTGGAAACATTTAAAGGAAGCTTCAAATTATTGATTGTTCAGGATAGTATGAAATTATGTTCATGTTATATAAGTTAAAGGAAAACACTCCTTTTATAATTTTGTAAAAAGTCAAAGAGTACCTTCTTAAAAAAGAGGTGAAAAAATTAATTTTAAACTTTTTTTTGAAAATTGAAATCATGGGTAAAAATTAATTTTAAACAATAATTATAGAAAATTAATACATTATTGAAATTATTTTCATAAAACATGGATAAATAAGACAATTTATTTTCAACCGAAGAGATAAATAAATTGGGGTTTCCTTAAAAAAATTTATTCAGTATTTTGATTTGTTAATGTTTGGAAAATGAAAATAAAGATTTTAATATCCCTAAATAACCAGATATTAAGAAAAATTAATATTATTTATCAAATAGGTATCATATAAATTTCTCAATGAAAACATAAACATTAAAAATATAGATTAAAATGGTGTTGAAACAAGAATCCCTTACCTCAAATATCCTCTTTCTTTGTACATGTTGGAACTTATTATAAAATAAATATATATCTATTATAAATTTATCATAGAACCATAATAATATATATATATATATATAATACCTTTTATGATTTAATTATGACACATTATCAACTATTTATTCATAATTTGTTATTAAATTCATTGTTCTGGATGATAACTGCTTCATTTCTCACGCAAGTTTCGGTTCAACAATCCCAATGCTTGTAATTAAATCATGGTGACATAATTTATAGAATTTTAATAAAATATATTATATATATATATATTAATTATATAAATATATAGAGTCATATATAAAATATATAGATAAAAAAATGAATTACACTATCCGTGGAGATAGTAGGTTGTACGTACACATGAACACTGTTTTCAATTTTAAATGGATGAAACAAAATAAAGGTAAATAAAATTAACCTTTATATAATAATTATAATATCATAAACATCATATATGTTCAATAAATCTATAAAATATTGATATTTTAAATGGAAACACTTTCGATAGAGTATAAGATATGCCACATCAAACTTAATCGAACAACTAAATATCACTATTTAAATGTGATCGTTATAACCTAGATGTTAATTTAGAGGGAATGAATATTGTTAATTTAATTATATAATATTTATTAGTATTACTAATTTCAAATGTATTAATTAATTATTTTTAAATAAGTACTGTATTTTTAGAAAAGTCATTTTATTCTTAAAAAAAATCATTTTCTTCAAAAATGTTTTTATTGTTTTTTATGTAAAAATAATATAATTAATTTATATAAATTTTAGAAAATGTATATAATAAAATGAAATTAATTTTTTAATAATCATATCAAAATTTTCCTGTTGTGAAAATTTGACAATTTTATGAAAAATTTGATTTTCTAGTGAATAGTAAAAAATACATATTTTTATTAAAAATTATATTTTCAAAGTATTTACAAGGTAAAATTATGTTTTTGATTAGTTTTAAATTTAATTAGTTTATTTTCATATAAAATAGTCCAATTATGGTTTTTAAAATTGATTTTATACTTGAATTTAGTATAAAAATATTTTATGTTTAAAAAAGACATTTTTTCGAAATACTATTTTTTGTTGCATTTTATGAGTTTAATTTTAAATTAAATTCTAAAAATTCATTGATTTAAATTTTAAAACTTGATTCCATATTTTTAATCAAAGGTTTAAATTTATTAAATAGTTCCCTTTTATTTTTGTTCAATATAAATAATAACTTTAGTAATTTTTATTACCACGGTTAAGGGTAAATCGAGTAATTGAGGGTAAAATTAAAATGATAAGGACTAGAATATGACCCTAAAACTTGACTAAATTTTATTTTATAATTTAGGTTCGACCATAATCATAAAATTATCCAAATTATAACCGTTTGGATCCACTTGGATGGGATTATTTTTTTTAAAGGTTGAGGCTGAAGCCTCATTTATTATTACAGAAAAGAAAAGAACTCTTTTAAATAGGTAGAGGGAGACCCATTACATAGCCCAAAGGCCCAGTGGGAATTTAGCCCATTACATGGCTCATAGACCCAAATTTTTGGCCCAAGGCCCATTCTTTGAATAGTACTACTACACTACCCGCGCTGCTACAATACTGCACAGTACTCACCGCCGCTATAGTACCTTGTCACTGCTACAGTGACCTGCCGCCACTATAGTGCCCACCATTGCTATAGTGTCGCCACTTCTACAGTGCACTACAGTACAACTATAGTCCCTGAACCCCATGGGTTTTGAACCCCCCTTTTTCATGTAAGATTATAGGGTTATTACCACTAAGACAAACCCCAACTACACACATGGATGGGATCATGACATTCATAATATTTTATTTAAAGAAAATTAGAAGATGTCATACTCAAATTTTTAATAAAAATAAAAATTCGAATATATATCTTATACTATAAATAGACATTTTAAATATAATAGAATTAGATCTATAATGAAAATTTATTTTTTATTTTTAATGAATAAATAATTACCATAAATTCTTATAAAACTCTCATGTAGTAATTATTTTATTAATGAAAATATAAAATAAATGTTATTAAAAATATTAAAATAAATTTAATTTGATATAATTAATGTGATAAATGAATTTGATAGATTAATTTTATTTTGTTCAAATATATATTTTTGTATTGATTTTTATAAAGTCAAAGTAATGAATAGTGTCAAAATTGACATTAATGATATGTCAAAATATATAATATTTTATTAAATGATATAAAATTAAAAAAATATTATATTTAGAAAATTTATTTTTATAATGTTTAAAATTTCATACATGATCCATTTATGGTATTTTTTCATTTTATAGTAACTATATTAACCCTCAAAGAGTAAAAATCCATGTTGTCACGGTAAGAGTTAACATGGTTAAATAAGGGTTAAAACCAAAATAAAAGGGTATAAATTTAGTCAAAACTTATCTAAATTTTATTGGTTTAGGTTTCTGAGACCCTAAATAATATTATATTATAAATTAATAATTTTGGATCCATTTTTAATATAAAATTAATTTATATTTATTTAATATTTTAAGAAATTCCAAGATTGCCCCTCCCCTCTCTTATAAAAGGGCACCTCTTCTCATTTTTTCACACTTAAAAACCAATTTTTTCATCCAATATCTACCCAAATAACTTTAAAAAATACATCCCCACATCACAATAGCCTTATTTTAGGGATAACATAACCTTTAGTGGTCTTAAGGTGTTAAGAAAAGTGGATCGTTCGAAGAAGAGGTATCGTTTTTAATCAAGTGTTTATGTTTTGTTTATTATTCCATATACATAAAACCTACTTAAAAAATGATAAAATAATAAATCCAATATCATATATATACTTAGATTTTATTATTTTAGTGTCATGACCTATATCCATCTCAAATTGCATCATATGGTAAAATAAGTCGTCGTTCATGTGTACGACGGACTACCACCTCATGAACTGAAGAAATTTGTTTTCCATTGCCATTTATCAAGACTGGTTATAATGATGAAATTAAAAGTTTATATATGATATTAATCACATATTTATAATTATCAAAATATAATATATAATTTACTTTTTTATCATTCTATGTACATAAAATTTATAATGTCATTCGTGCGCACGTATGAATTATCACCTCTACAAAGTGATGAGATTCATTTTTCAACACCAAATCACATAGATGATATATATATGTATATTTAAATTATTAATATGATATTAATTATATTATAATAATTCTACAAATATAAAATCAGACTTATATTTCTTTTCATAAATATTATTGAAAAATGGAAACGTAAATCATGTGTGTGTACGATCTACCGTCTCCATGATTCTAACATAGTTATTTCTTCATAACCATAATTAATGGATAAATTTATAAGTGTTATTAATGTATAATAATTATAACTATTTCATGAATATTATTCTGGATATGATAAAATAATGTCCACTTTGACTAGATACATTATACCAAATTCATTTTGGACTCAAAAACTGAATATCATCAAAGCATCCGACGTGAACATAAATAATTATATAATTGTTGAAAAATAGTACTAAGTAATATAAAAGTAATAATAAACATGAAAAAGTTTCTCAATCTAGTATAAATTAATTTATTTTTATTATTTAGGATGATAAATAATGTACGTCACGTGTCATACTCAAGGTAAGAGACTCTTTAACTAAAACATCATTTTAAATGTTTTAAAGATTTATTTTATAAATATTTCTATTTAATGTCCATGTTTTTAAAATTATTTTTATGAATATATTTATATGGAAATTAATATTTTTAAAAATGTAATTTTTTAATATCTTTCATTTTTTTTCAAAATGGTATCTTTTTAAGGTTTTTGTTAGAGACTTTCTTTTGAAAACACTTATTTTAAATTTTATTTTTTTTACAAAAGTAAAAAAGAATGTATTTTTAACTTATATGACATGAAAATTTTCTTTATTTAATTATTTAATTTTTCATTTATAAATTTTCATTGTTCTTTTTAAATAAAATGGTTTCATTTTTCTATGCCCAGTTTTTGAGATTTGAAAAGTGATTTTTACAAGAAATGGGTATTTTAATATCTAAAAGTTTTTTACAAATGGGTTTAAAAGAATTTTCAATGGTTTAATTAATGATATTATAATTGATAATTATATAAAATGGGTGATCCGGAAATAACTTATATTAAGGGTTGATCCCCATTATAGATCATGGGTGAGATTAATATATCTTATACATGAACAACTAAAAAATAAGAATATTTCCATAGTTTAAAACCATTAAAATAGGATAAACATCATGTACATAACCTAAGGCAAAAGTTTACTTGAGTTATGGCTGTTATATCCATTGAAATAGGTTTCATTCTATAACCACAGTTTAAACTGTGGTAATAGGATGCTATAACCACAGTTTAAACAGTGGCCTTAGGTTCTTATAGACATGGTTTAAACCATGGCCTTAGGTGGGTATAAGTACAGTTTAAACTATGTAATTAGGTGTATATAGACATAGTTTAAACCATGTAATTATGTGGCTATGGTTGTGTTTTCAGATTATGTCCTCAGGTGGTTATGTCCATGGTTTGAAATTGTGCTAATAGCCTTAAAAAAATAAATGTATATGATAAGGTTTTATCCCTCGACCTCTTCTATAATTTTTCCAACACTTTAAAATGACACCAAACTCAAATATATGAAAAAAATTTATATATTTACACATAAATTTATAAATAATTATATATAATTATAATTATTAATCAATTAAAAAATAAAAAAAATATATCCATGGTTTGGAATCATGGGAATAGGTGGTTATAGCAAGGGTTTCAAATCATGACCTTAGGTGACTATAAACATGGTTTAAATCATGTATTTAGGTGCCTATATCCATTGTTTAAATCATAGTCTTAGGTGGATATAACCATGTTTTAATCCATGGACTTAGGTTTTTATAGACACAGTTTAAACCATGGGTTTAGGTGGATATAATCATAGTTAAAACTATGGCCTTAGGTGGATATATCCATGGTTTAAACTATGTACTTAGGTTCCCATCACCAAGATTTAAATAAAAACATTAGGTGTTTGTGGACATGCTTCAAACCATGGAATTAGGTTTCTATGACCATAGTTCAAAACTTATTCATAGGTGGATATGGTCATGGTTTACTAAACCACGATAGTATCCCTTTCAATCTAATTTACTTTTTTTTGGGTGTTCCTATGAAACCTACCACTATATTTTCATATAACCATGGATATATGTCTCCCTATTGACATGGTTTTTAGAAACCATGCCTATTGGCTACCTACAACCACAATTTTCCAAATAGTGAAAATAAAAGTGTGTCTATAGGGTCATTTTCTAGTTATGGTAGGGTTGATCCCCATTATAGCTCACAAGTGAGCCTGATATTTCTTATAATAAGGGATTATTTCTATTATAGCTCATGGGTGAGATCAATATAGCTTATAAAAAGGGTGATCCCCATTATTGATCTCCAATTCATTGGTTAATTAAATTTTGGAATTCGGTCATATGGATATTCCAATTAAAAGGGATTTGAAATGGTTTTATAAATATGATGCTCTAATTTAATGAAAAGGGTTTTAAATTATATATTATTTTTTTTAAAGGATTTATTTGAGAAAAAAATGAGTGTGTTTTTCATGAGAATTGTTTTTTTGTTTTTTATATGAAACTTAGTTTTTTATTATAATCAAGGGAGAACAAAAAAACTAAGAAATATAAAGGCATCAAAATCATGGAGGTTTGAAGTACTGAATTCTTACGGCATCTTCTCTAACCATGTTATCTCCCTCATAAGTAAAAGATCCAAGGCTATAGAAGTAAATTATTTTCTTGATTTGTGTCCCCTAAGATGCTAGAAAATCAGCAATTGCATTTCATTTACCCCATGTAAGAAGAATCTTCACGTGATATCTCTTAAGACCCTTTCACCTTCAGATAGGGTACTCTATGGACTAAGGGATGATGCCAGTTCCATGAATTTCCTTATTAATAATAAGAGAGTATATCTTAACTACTCTTAGGGGAATATTTCTCTGATTACAAACCACTAGTCTGGTGAGCATTGCTAGTGCTTTTTCTAAGAGGGAGTCTTCTATTCCATAGGTAAATAAGAAGACCAGGATGAATAAACCCTTATAGTTTCAAATAACCCCTCCCCCATGCATGAAATCCATGATACATGATCCATTAGTGTTAAGATTTATCCCATTAAGAGGGGGCTTCCACCGTACCCACCACCCCTTCTCCAGACTGGTGATCCTAGTCGAAGAGGAATTAGATACTTGGAGAGGTTTGGGGTGGGGGAGACTTCCAGTTCTTACTCATACTTGTAAGACGCATTAAAACATTCCTATTTTTCTAGATCATACCAGTTTGGGTACCAATCCTTGCTTTATGACTCGCCTCATTTAGGTTTTTCGAAATATCCAGTAGCCTGTGATGAGGATTAATGTTCTGGATTTCTTCTCTGATCTAAGGTTACGAACAAACTAGAACCACTATGCCAAAAATTACTCTCCCATTATTTCTTAAGTGTCCATCCTAGTGCATTCCCTGAACGCATTCCAAACCGCCCTTTCCTATTAAATTTCAAAAAATAAGTGATCTTTAGATTCATTTTTTGGTTCCCTACAACATAGGAACCTAGAAGAAAGACTCACTCCTAGGTTTTGAATCTTCTACTCTATCAGATGTTCTCTCTTCCTTATATACTATAACAATAAGTTAAATTTTGTTGGAATCTCATTGCACCATAGAGTTTCACCCCAAACATCTTGTTTGTTCTGACCCCTTTTCAATATGAGTAAGTCCTTCATCAAGAAGGCCGCTGAATAAAAAGTTATAAAGACACATTTTTATAGTTATAAGTTTAACACAATTTTATCAAAGAGTATAATTTTTCCCTCATTAAAAATGGTATCAATAAATATGGGGTAATCTCTTGCTTCATTGAATGTGATTTTTGGTGTTTGGAAGCCTAGAAATCTTAGATTTTTCCCACCTAATTCTACTACCATAAGATAATATCGCCCCTTCCAACTATCCATATTGAATGCTGCTGGAAACATGGAATATTGTTTTTCATAGGTTGGAAGGATGATTAGGTAAAAGGATAAGGACAAGATGATAATTGTGATGTTATATCATAGAAATAAACCATGTTTTATTTTAGAATGTTTTGTTTGGTTGGGAAAAATAGATATTGAGTAAAAGGGTCCACTTATAATGTAAGAGTTTACTTTGTATGAGTTTTTCTTGATTCTCTGTGACTCTAATCTTAAAATATCATCAAATGTGAATTATATTTCAAAAAAAAAAATAGAATATTAAATTTTTAAGATTGGGTCCTTATAGTTGGTATCATAGGATGGTTTAGATAACTTTGAATATTATGATGTTTTCTTAAGAGTTAAAGATATCATCATGGGTTTATAATTTTAAGTTTTATCATAAGACCAATGTATTAGGAACCCATTTTGAGGATTTATGTTATGAAATTTTAATTTGACTAATGATATTTTTAGAGACATTCATTTTTAAGGTAATTATGTGTTATTACATTTTGGGATGAAAAATGAAAGTTATGAATAAAATTTTAGGTTAAAACATAATAAGGATATTTTTGAGTATGTTTCTCACATTACTAGAATTTTATAAGGATTATATTAATATAGATTTATAAAAATGACAACCTGTTGGATGGGTGAAAACCCATTGCGCCCAACATGGTCATGAGGATTGAACTCATAACTGAAGGGTGACAAGGGTGAATCACCTAATACTGGCCTATGTGATTTATTGGTTAGTATAAAATGGTTTTTATTTATTTAAACTATCTAGAAGATAAAGGTTAAGTTCAAATGGTATTAGAAAATTATTTCTTGATTAAGTTATTAATGTTATTTTGGGATACATTCACTATTTTAGGAACCCTATATAATCAAGGTAAATAGAATAATCTGGGATTTTATTTGAGGAATAAAGGATGAATTATATTTTGGAATAATATAGGGGTTCAATATAGAATTATTATTATACAGGCTATATATGTAAATGGTTAGCATAATTGGAGACTATGTGATTTAGGAAATTACATTTTTGGTATGAGACATTAAGAGTGAATGATGTTATTTTGGGAGAAAAATTTTATAATTTATCTTGTAAGATTATGTGATCAAATTGTTTTTGTTTTTTAATCATAGTATAGAATATTTTTGATGGATTTTAAGGATAGTTATTAGTTGAATGATCTATTTTAAACTTCGGGTATTACTATTGAATTTTAGAGATTAAAGTTTGTTTTCATTCATTTAATGATTTATTATTTTTAGGAATTATCTTATCTCATCCTAAACATTTTGTATTTGGTTAATTACTAAAGATCAAAATAATGTATTGTCTTTATTTGACAGATTTTATGATTCATAGAGGTTTATTCTAGTACTTCATGCAAGAAAAATTCATACTCATCATTTGCAAAAAATGATTTTGTGGTAGGAATTGATTAAAAGATGAAATTATAATTATCAAGTAAGTATATATCCCTATGTTTTTAGTATATATGGTAAAATAATTCCTCAAATATAGGAAAATAATATTTAAATAAATATGTTAAATAAAAATTTATCTGTTTACTTTTTATATGGAGAAATCAATTACCTTTTAACCCATCAAAGATTTATAATATTGTGATGATTCAATTTATAGTGACCATGTTATTTACCAATATATATCAGAACATGATAGTTATTTTTCTATTCCATGCCCATGTTTTTCTACATGGAATCATAATATGTGTTATCTCAGGTGACCTTTGTACTTTTCATTCTCTCTTTTCAAATGGAATTTTTATTGACCCTTTTTCTGATGTGGTATTTTAATAAAGTTATTTTGAAAAATCAAACCCTAGTTTCTGAGCCAAAGTTAAAAATTTCAATTATTACATTTTAAAAAGGGTGGGGGTATGTTTCAACTTGATATTTTAAAATTCAATACTTTTTTTGATAACATATAAGATATGTCACATCAATTTTAATGGAACAACTAAATATCACTATTTAAATATGACCATTATAACCTAGCCATTAAATCAGTGGGAATGAATTTTATTGGTGAAACTATGAAATATTTAACAGTCTTAATAATTAATAATTTATTAATTAATTATTTTTGAATAATTACTATATTTTTAGAAAAGTCATTTTATTCTTTAAAAAATACATTTTCTTCAAAAAAAAATTATTACTTTTTATGTAAAAATATTATAATTAATTTGTCAAGCCTTTAGAGAATATAGTTGGTAATATAAAATTTATTTTTAAATTAGAATATCAAAATTTTCCTATGGTAAATTTTTTATAATTTTCTAAAAAGTTTTATTTTTCAATGAATAGTGAAAATACGGATTTTTATTAAGAAATACATTTCCAAAGTTTTTACAAGGTAAAATTATGTTTTGGATTAATTTTAAATTTTTATTAATTAATTTTTATATAAAATAATTAAATTATGATTTTTAAAATTGTTTTTTTACTTGAATTTAGTATAAAAACATTTTATTTTTAAAAAGGGTATTTTTTTAAATACAGTTTTTTCATTGCATTTTACTGGTTTAATTTTAAATTAAAATATAAATCTTTTGTGATTTTAATTTTTAAAAGTATATTCTATATTTTTAAGTATAATTTCCAAATTTATTAAGTATCTCCCTTTTATTTTTTTTCAATATGAATAGCAACTTTACTAATTTTTATTGCCATGGTAAAGGGTAAATCAAGTAATTGAGGGTAAATATAAAATGATAAGGACTAGAAAATGACATGGACCAATTTTATTGTATGTTATATTTGAACATAATAATTTAAGGATTGAAATTATAACCTTTGCAATCCACTTGGATGAGATAATGATATTTATAATATTTCATTCTAAAAAAGCCCAAAGATGTCAAACTCTTGTTTTTAATAACTATAAAATTTATAATATTTGTTTATTCAGAAAATATATTAGAATATAAATAATAATTTTAAATATAAAATATTTATATCCATCATGAAAATTTATTTTTCATTTTTAGTGAATAAATAATTATCTTAAATTCTTACACAACGATGAAGTAATAATTATTTTATTAAAGGAAATATCAAATAAATGTTATTAAAAATACTAAAATAAATTTTATTTGATATAATTAATGTGATAAAAAATTATATAAATTTTACATTTTAGGTATGTATTAAAATATTTTTTTTAAGATAACTTATTATATTGAGTTTTGTAAAAGTCAAAGTAATTAATAGTGTAAAAATTGACATTAATGATATTTTAAAGTATATAATATTTTTTTAAATGATATAAAATTACTAAAAATGTTAAATTAGAACAATTTATTATTATAATCTTGAAAATTTCATCAATGATCCATTTATGGGTATTTTTTCATTTTATAGTAACTATCTTAACCCTCAAAGAGTAAAAACCATATTGTCGTGGTAAGAGTTAAATGTGTTAAATAAGGTTTAAAACCAAATGATAAGGTTATAAATTTAGTAAAAACATATTTAAAATATATTATATGATAGGTTTTAGGCCCAAAATTATATTATATTTTAAATTAATATGTTTTTATCCATTTTTAATTGAAAATTAATTTATATTAATTTAATATTTTTTTGAAATTCCAAGAGTTCCCTGCCCCTCTCTTATAAAAGGAAACCTCTGCTTCTCATTTATTTACACTTAAAAACAATTGTTGAGAAAATATCTAACCTAATCCATTCCTAGAATACCTACTAACATTATAGATATATTTTTTTGGAATAACACAACTGTTAGTGGTCTTATTATGCAAAGAAAAGGAAATCGTCCCAAGAAGATGTATCATTTTTAATCATGTGTTTATATTTTGTTTATTATTACGCATCCCTAAACAATTATTCACCCATGAAAAAATAATAAATACAGTATCCTATATATACTAATATGTTATTATTTTAGTTTCATGACCCATATCCATTTCCACTTCCATAAAATTAGAATAGAATTTATCATTCATGTGTATAGTGGACTACCACATTGCGAACCGATGTAATTCATTTTCCATTGACATATCTCAAGAATGGTTATAATGATGGAATTAAAATTTTATATATGATATTAATGAAATATTTTTAATTATTCAAATATAATATATCATTTATGTTCTTACATTTATATGCACAAGAAAAATGATGATTTCCTTCATGCGTACGTATGAATTATCACCTCCAGGAAGCGATACAATTTGTTTTTCATCACCATATTACATGGATGATATATATAAATATAATTAAATTATTAATATGTATTAATTCTATTATTATAATTCTATAAAGATAAAATTATACTTACCTTATTTCCATAATGATTGTTGAAAAATGGAAATGTTACTCATGCGTACGTATGACCTACCCTCTTCATGATTATAATGTAGTTTATTTTTCATAACCATAATTAATGGATGTATTCAAAAGTATAATTGATGCATAATAATTATAATATCATGAATATTATTTTCAATCTGATGGACTAATTACCACTTTTACTAGATACATCATACCAAAGTCATTTTGGACTCAAGTACCTAATATCATCAAAGTGTCCAATGTGAACTTAAATAATTAAGTACTTTTCATAAAATAGTAATAAGTAATATAAAATTAATAATATAAATGAAAAAAGTTATCAATAAAGTATAAATTAAACTAATTTTATTATTCATGAAGGTAAATAAAATCTGTGATGATTTGGACTCAAGGTAAGGGCCTCTTTAACTAAAACATAGTTTTAAAAGTTTTAAAGATTTATTAATGAAATATTTATCTTTCATGTCCACGTTTTTAAAATATTTTTTATTAATGTATTTATATGGAAATTAATGTTTTAAAAAGTTAATTTTTGAATTTATCTCAAAATTTTCTCAATCATAAATCTTTTTATGGTTTTATTTAAGGGAATTTCTTTTGAAATATCTTCTTTTAATGTTTCTTTTTTTATAAAAGTAAAAAATAATGTTTTTTAAATTATACAGCATGAATGAGATTTCTTGATTTTATGAAGCTTTATTGCATTAATTTTTCATTTATAAATTTTTATAGTTCTTTTCAAATAAAATGGTATCATTATTCTATGCATGGATTTTATTTTTTTAGTAGTGATTTTTACAAGAAATCAGTATTTTGATATCTGAAAGTGTTTTACACATGGGTTTAAAATAGTTTTCAAGGGTTTAATTTACTATATGATACCTGAACATTATATGAAATAATTGAGCCTTATATATCTTATATTAAGGGTTTATCCCCATTATAGTTCATGGTTGAGCTTGAAATATCTTATACAATGGGTTGAACCCCATTATAGCTCACGGGTGAGCCCAATATATCTTATACAAAGGGTCAAACCCCATTATAGCTCATGGGTGATCCTGATATAGCTTATATGAAGGATTTAGCTCAATTATAGATCAAGAATAAGCTCTATATAACTTATATTAAGGTTTATCCCCATTATATATATTCAATTAATTGGGTAATGAAATTTTGGAAGTCAGTCATATGGTTATTACAATTAAATGGGTTTTGAAATGGTTTTATAAATATGATGATCTACGTTACCGAAAATCATATTATATTGCTTAATATGGGTTTTAAAGGATTTTTTTGAGAAAAATGTGTGTGTGTTTTTCATGTGATTTTTTTGTTTTATCCGCTCATATAAAATTAAATAGGGTTTCATATTTTTCACAAGACTAATGGTTTTCTTTAATTTTATGTCATTTTCTTAGTTTTTTTTATCATCCCAAGTTTTATAATGTTTTTCATAGGGTTAAAAGATTAGTTGGAACCCAGATGAGGAAAATATGAAAATTGTGATGTTATATCCTAGAAATAAAACATGTTTTATTTTATAATTTATTGTTTGGTGGAAAAAATTGATAATGAGTAAAAGTTACCACTTAAAATGTATGGCTTTACTTTGTAATAGGTTTTTCTAATTCTCTAAAAATATAAACTGAAAAGATCCTTTAATGTGAATTATAGTTCAAAAACACTGTAATATGCAATTTATAAGGCTATTTCCTTTCAAAATCCATCCTTATTACCATCCAAGTAAAATAGAAATGAAAAACCAATTAAATTGTTTTTTAGAGGTGGTATTACACATGTATGCATAAGCGACATTATCAATTTCTAGTGGACTAAATTGTGATTAGTTAGATGATATATTATAATTATATAAATATAAATATGTTATATATATCATATATAAACTTCAAACCCATCACAATAACTATCCATGAAGTATAATGATGGAAAATGAATTGTATCATTATGTGGAAATGGTGAGTCTTATGTACACACGAGCGACACTTCCACTTACCATTTTATAAGAAAGAGGGTGGATAATGGTTATCCCATAATCAGAATAAAATTTCAATATATTTAGGATACTTAATTTATTATTTTATGATGAATAACTTATAATTAGTGGAGGTTAAATAATAAGTAAAAAATAAAGTGATATGTTATGTTGATTACCTATTATTTGAAAGAACTCTTTTGGATCTCCTCTTAAGAACCATAGGGTTGATCTTTTGGGTATATAATAACCTCTAAAAATGGATATGGAATCATAGAAGATAATATTTATGGTTTTTTTAAGATATAAGGCTCAAATTGGAGTGAATAAGAGAGGGGGGAGAGAGTCCATTTATAAGGGAGGGAGAGGACACGCTTGTAATTTCTTAAAATATTTAATTATGATAATTTAATTCTCATAAAAAAGACTCCAAATTTTCTTTAATTAAATGGAAAAGTGTTTAGAGTCTAAATAACATCATTTAAGAAAATTTATATAGTTTTTGGTGCCATTTTATACCTTATCATTTTTATTAACCCCTTTGTTAATCATTTTGGACCTTAACCGCGGTACCAACTATTTCAATCTTAAACAGTTAGGAATCTTGACATAAATTAAAAAATGACTCAAAAAATGGACCATGGATAATATGTTCAACTATATTACATTTACTTGGTTTAATATAAGTTTTTTTTATTAATTTTAAATCAATTAATAAAATATTATATATTATAAAATATCATTAATGTTTATTTTGGAACTATTCATGTAATTTTAATTTAAAGACACCAATACAAAGGTTTAATTTGAATATAATATTTTAAAAAATCCATAATATATCATATGTGCCTAAAAATTGATTTAAACATAGTAATTCACTCAATTTATTTTAATTTTGATATTTTTAAAATATTTTTTTAGTTGAAGAAATAATATATCGGCATTACCTAGGCATTTAAGGTTATTATATAATTACTTAAAAATATAAATAAATTGAAATCATGATTTTTTTTCATTAGTATCAAAATACCCATTAATATTAATTTAGATATTTAATTTGTACCTATGTGAACACATAAGAGATATTTAAAAGTAAGAGAGTAATAATTTGTATGTTTCTTTGCTATAAATATTATTCAGGTCATTTTCAGGGATAAGTGTCCCTTAAAAATTTAAATTTTTAGACTAAGGTGGTTATTTTATAATTAAATTAATCCAATTAAGTATTAATATGAAAAATGGTGGCCTTAACATATAGTTTTAACCTACGTTAACCCAGTTTACCCTTAATTGAGGTGATAAATTTTCCCATAGTTAATATTCATAATTTCTAAAAATAAAAGGGATTTATTTACCAAATTTATACCACATAATTAAAAATATGGAATCCATTTTTCATAGTTCTATTTCTATAAGTTTTATAAATTCATTTTAAAATAAGTGAAAAAAACGCGGTGAAAACCGTTTTTTAGAAACATATATTTTTAACAATAAAATTGAATTTATTCCCATCCCATTCCTAGAAAAATATTTACACGAATTTTAAAAAAATTATTGAATTTATAATATATAAATTTCATTAAAATCATTCAACAATATAGTTTAATTTAATTTATTGAGAAAAAAACACATTACGTGCATAAAAACGGTTTTTAAAAAAAGCATCTCCTTTAGTTTCAAAAGATTTTATTTTCATTTTTAATAAATTGATAATCGATAAATTCATTTTATACATATATAAACCATAAATTTTTCATAATTTATTTATTCTTATTAATACCCACCAATTTAATTGATATGTTATAATGGAATATCGTATTATGGTTCATTTAGAGTCAGGGTTGCGTGTATTGCAAGATATCAAAAAAATAAAATAAATTTATTTGAAAAATAAAT
Source organism: Viscum album (assembly GCA_963277665.1). NCBI lineage: Eukaryota > Viridiplantae > Streptophyta > Magnoliopsida > Santalales > Viscaceae > Viscum > Viscum album. The sequence goes on along the minus strand of OY728131.1, from coordinate 989,426,703 downwards.
ATATCATAAAATCTCCAAGAATTATATATACTCCCCTTAAAATGAATTTCTACCTCAAAATTCCATCACTCCAATATAAAAATTTAGGATACCTCTATTTCATTACATCCTTGGGTTCCCAACTAGCTTCTTTGAATTTAAGATTCCTTCATTGAACATTAACCAGGTGAGTAGTCTTGTCCCATAGCGCTTTATCTCTACAATCCAAGATTTCTACTGGTTTTTCTTCATAGGAATGATCATTCTTCTATGTTATTACCTTTTATTTTAGTACTTGTAAAAGATTAAGTATCTATTTCCTTAAGATTTATATATAGAACAAATCATCAACTTGAGAGTGGTTCAGTGGAAGCGCCAAACGATAAGCTACCACCCCTAATCGATCAAAAATATCAAAGGGGACAATATAACTTGGGATAAAATTTTATTTAAATCCAAATATAATAAACTCATTTCATAGATAAATTTAAAAAATCATTATCTCTCCAAATTCTAACTCTAAATTCCGTTGATGATTATCAACATAACTTTTCTGTTGATTTTGAGCTACCTTAATGTGTTCTTGAATGGTTATAACTTTCATTGCCATTTACATAACTAGATCAGGTCCCAATAACTTTATTTCTCTAACTTCATATTATCAAATCATATTTCTACATTTATTTCCATAGAGGGATTTATAAGGAGCCATATGAATTCTCAAGTGAAAGAAACAGTTGTAAGAAAACTGATGTAGTGGAAGGTATTGATCCCAACCACCTTTTAAATCCGTAAAACAAGATCCTAGAATATCCTCAAGGATTTAAATGATTATCTCATACTAAAAATTTATCTAATAATGATATTCCATACTAAAACTTAACTATATTTCAATATCCCACTGAATACTTCTCCAAAACTCCATAGAGAAACTCATTTCCAAATCAGAGATAATAGATTGTGGTACTCCATAAAACCTTACCACTTCCTAAATGTATATCCAAAAAATCAAATCAAGATAGAAATATTATATATTACTAATTAAGTTTATTTAATTAATAATTTGACTAACTTCAAAATAAATAGTATTATTCCCTTTATATGTTTTGGAGAGTCTGAAAATTAAATTCATGGTATTTTTTCTCACTTACATTAAGGAATGGGTAATATTTGTAACATCCCCTTAAAATTATATTTTTTATCCTTAACATGATGATATACCTAGCAATGAGATAAATAATCTCTAATATCTAATTTCATATTTTCCAACTAGAAATATGCTTTCAGATCTCTATACATATTCATACTTCTAAGATTAATAGATAATGATAAACTATGAGATTCATCTAGTTGATCCTTATTCAAGATTGGTATTGAAAATACACATACATAGTTATTAAAACTTATCATTAAATCATAATCTATCATGAAACAAACCGAGTTAACCCCAAACCATTCACCCGAGTCAGCACAGAACAAGACATGAGAGGTATTCCCAATTCTCTAGGGGTGAAAATGAGTGTCATGCATCAATTATACTCAATTGAGAATGATTTACCCCCTAAATGATAGAAAAATAAATAAATAAAAATAGAAAAATAAAATAATCACTAGTAGTGTAAAATAAATAAAGAACTAGCACACATACCTCAATGTGACCTCATAGGTCACCTCCAACCATAGAACCACACTAACTCCATGAGATGACCAGAGTAAGGTAGAAAATAAAACTGAAAAATTATAGAGAGAAAAAATGAATTATCATAAAAATTACTAGAGGGATTCCAAGGATAAATAATGCCATATTACTTAACTTTAAATAGAGTTCCATATCAATATAGATTTAAAATAAAACATGTAAAAGTATGAATTTTCTACTTCTTTAAGGAAAATAAGTAATAAACTATAATTTTAAGAAACAAAATACATTCCCTTATATTTCAAAAATAGTTTTCAAATAACTAAATACATTTCATAAAATTTCTCACAAAAGGTAAATAATGATAAAATAGGTATCTCACTATGGATTTGTAATATTAGATAAAGTAAGAATGTATTATATTATTTAAGACAAGTAAATAAAACCATGAAAAAATATAATTTTAAAAATATTACCATGGAAAATAGTATCAAAAGATATAAATAACAATGGAAAACCCATTTATAGATATGGTTAGTGGGGACCTAGGATCCTCACACTCTTAGTAATCGACCATGGATGCGAAGGTCTATTCTCCTACTCGAGCCAACCAATCGACACTATCATAGTTTAGTTAGTGTTGTAACTTAATCATGATAAGTAGGGAGGTTCATAGCTAGAATATATATTCTAGACTTCCCACATAGATACCCATGATTCCCATGGTCCATGTTCAAATGGAAATGAGTTTTCTAAGCAAGTATATACATACATATAACATAATTTACATAAAAACCCATCCACCTCCTCACCTCCTATCTCCATCCTTAATAAAATCCAACTTCTAAGTTACTCAAAACAAGAAAAAACTTATTTACCATGAACATATAACAAATCATACATATAATAAATGCATCACATTTTTAATTCAAGGGTCATTTTTTAAGAGGAGTTTTAATTTCCTTAAATAAATTCAAAGTTCTAACTTAACTTGATCACATTTAATGAAACAATTTTCCTTTAGAATAATTTTTTTCCCAAATATTTCAAGTTACAAAACCATATTCCTTACTTAAAAAATAAAAAACTAGTTTTATATATAATAACCCTTTATCTCAATTCACATATTTCAATCTCCATTAGTTAATATGTGAAAAGTTGGTACCTCTCCCCCCTCTCTCTCTATATATCTATGTATATATATGTAATTTGAATTAAAAACATAAAAAAACTTTGAGAATTTCCAATTTTCCTGATAAAAACCATTTATATTTTTTTTAACATTTATAATTCTTTTCGATTTTAAATAATGTTTAGAAAGTGATTAAACAAAAGAAATCCATATTGGAAGCTCAAGAAGAACATGTAAAAAAGTGAAAATCCATTTCCAAGAAGCGTAAAAATTTACGTAGAATATAAATATAATACGATAAGGAAAAAACACTTTAAAAACACTAAGAAATCATATATTTAAAATTAAATCCTTGGACATAAGTAACCTACCTCAAAAAATGTCTCCCTTGACGATGACCAATTCAAACTTACACACATATGCACCATTACATATATATATAAGAACACATAGAACCAAGTTTATATATTTGCACTATCATGACTGAATATATATAAATTGGGTAATTATATATGTATACTTTAATATATGTGTAAGTCACCCTTAAATAGCCTAAATTTGTTCACTTAAACGGATGTTGCAAGAACACGCTTCAATTAGGTCTCACAAACCACAGGAACCAGGATAGAACCAAAAAGAACACCCAAATCGGGTTAGGGTTTTTTGATATTATTTACATAATAATAGAGGGGAAATAATTCAAGAATAAAAGAGAGAATAAGGAATAGGAGAATAAGGGAAGCCAACTTGGGATGATCTCACTACAAATTAGAAGAGAAATCAACCCAAAATCAGAGGGAGGGGAGGAAGGATTCACATGGCCAGAAGCCACCAGTGGAAATTAAGTGAAAGAGTGGGTAAGGGGATAGGTCATGTGGGTAAGGCGGATAGGCATAAGATTATTAGATTAATATTATTATTAATGTATTTTTTTTATTATTTTTTTGAAATCTAGACACCCTATATGGTTTGGTCGTATAGTTGGATAGACCATGGGAAAACTATCTGGCCCTCACTGGGCACCTAGAGAATCTCATATGAATAGGAATCACATTTATGGAAATCGTTCTCCAAATGTGAAATTATACTCTTTTAAAATTTTAGACACCCTCATACGGTTTTCACATAGTTTCAATTAACCATACACAAACCATGTGCCTATATAGAAAAAACCAAATTTTAAAATTTAAAACCAGTTTGACCTAAAACATTGAAAATGAATCTAGGGAAAAGTAAAAAATTAAAAATAATTAATAAAAAATTGTTGGGGTGTAAACTTTCTCCCCACTATTTTCAAAATTTTCCCCCAGAAAGTCCCAAAAAACTTGGTTCATCAGGACAAGAAGAAAGGATGAAATGCCTCCCAAAACAAAACCTCCACTACATGAAAACCAAAAACAGAAAATTTTATTCCCTCCTAAATCCTAAAATACTAAAATCCTAAAATAATCCATGATTTTATCATCAAAATCAAACCAAAACCTATGGTAACAACTTATGAGACCAAAGGAACTCAAACATCAAATCGAATAATGGAAGGAGAAGGGCATTCATGTCTCCAAACACAACCTCAAATAAGAAACACCCCAACCCCTAATATAGAAATAACTAAATAAACTCATTAATATCATGTGTTATGGTGAAAAAGAGTTACCCCATCAATAAGGATTGAATATACAATTCACCATGAGTTTTTTTATGGTGCCCCCCCCACCATTTTAGGACTTCTCTAAAACAACGTTTCATAGGCCAAAATGAACTCACAAGTCCTATAAATGACTAAATAACATAAGAGGGATACCATGAAATTGAAATTAAAATATCATCTAATTAAATATATTAATTATAATCAATTTAAATTGGTTAATTAATAAACTATATAATAGAAAGGATTGTGCACAATATCAAACATGTCTCACATATTTGAAAATGAGACAAAGAAACCCTTAGGACATTAGGAAAATTTGAATAAAAAACCGTTGAAGGATATGATTTCAAATGAAACATTAAATATCATAAAAAATTATAGTATCATTATAAAAAATATTAAAGGGTTATTATATACAACATTATAAATAAAACATGGTTTATAATGAGAAATATGTCTCACGGGGTGAAAATTTGTGATAAGAAGCCATTTCCTTTTATCTTGTCTTCCACAGGTGCACTCTAAACTCCTTAATAAAAAATATAACTATATTAATAACTAATTTCTTATTCACGTTCACACATAAAATATTTATATTTTTAATTTATAATCATTATCTACTTGAATATTACTTGGTTTTTAACTATTTTCCCACATCAATTGTTTATAGTTTTAACCTTATGTACTTGTGTCATAAGAGCAATGTTAGTATTCATTATTCTTACAAAAATTATCATTAAAAATAATTAAAGTTACTATAAATGAATAATTATAATTATTTATGAATTTTAAAATTACTTTTATGATTGTTTCATTCTTTATCCTTGAAAATGATATCGACAATAAGCACACTTCAGTGATTTTCTTAACCAATGAAAGGTGTTTTCTTAATTATTGAGTTAAATATTGATGAATGATTTATTAAAATAAAAATAAAAATAAAAATAATATATATATTTATATAATATTATATCATTAATTATGTTTTTATAGTTATCCATGATATTATTTTGTAGTATTATTCAAATTGGTGGTCAAACCGACCCAAACATAAACATTCCATAATTAATGGATGACTATAAGGTGATTTAGTTAAAATATCATTATAAAAGTAGAATAATGGTTTAATTTAGTGTTTAATATAGTGATATATCATAATTATAAATAATTAGGATAATAAGTGATGGTTCCAAAACAATTACATAGTATGAATAAATTTTTTTCCATCTTCATTCGCTTGATTAAGATGATTAAATTTATAATGTTTTTTATCATTTATATCATTAATAGGTTATTAAATTTTTATTAATATAATCTTATTCAAATCATAAAAATAATATTTATCTTTTAAAAAAATTATTTTGACAATCCATGAATGTTGGTAATGACAAACAAAATATATTGATCCATGGAGGTAGTAGTCTGCATGTACACATGAATGATGATTTCATTTTCATAGGACGTGAGAAAGGAGTGATATGATTTATAATTTAAAAATATTAAAATACACATAAATATCATATTTATAAATTAAATTCCCTTTTTAACTATCCATGTTATGTGGTGAAGGAAAATTAACACGTTAATTCATGGAGGTTGTACTCCACACAAAGACTTGTTTCATGTTTTCACATTTTAATGGAAAATGGAAAATTTAATTAATGATTGTATCAGAATCATAATAAAATATCAATATAATATTAATAATTATTATATTATTTTAATATAGAGTAATGTAATTTGAGGAATAAAAATTGTACATAAATAAATAGAAATGAGAAATGAGAGTTTGAAAATTTATACGTATTTAGATGATCTCCTTTGATAAGGGGGTAAAAAAATTTATTGGTGGTATTTTAAGAAGATAAAAAAATATTTAAGGCATATAAGAGTGTTTATTAGATGTTTGGGTATATATTTGTTCAAACGTATGGTGTTTTGGACTTAGAGGAAGTGAGGAGAGAAGATCCCCTTTTATAAGTTAATAAATATGACATTTTTTTTTGTAAATACCGATATATTTTTAATAATAGGAAGTCACTATCATGGAAGTGGATAAAAATGATAAATAATAGATATAATAAGTTATAAGTTCCATATTTTACTCAACTATACATTTCTATAAATGTTTTAAACATGTTTTAGGTCATTTACTCATAGATTGTTCCATTTACCATTTTAGATTTTTCCGCAGTAACTAGTTTTTACATAAGTAATGTATCCATTATGTATAAAAATAAAGTGTCCATTATAATTTAGAAATAATGATTCAAAATTTTAAATCCACATAATTTTATTCAATTTATAAATTATATTAAAATTAATTTCAAAATAATAACTATATAATGTATTATAATTAATTTCTTAAGAAAAATATTACTTAAGTTGTAAAACATTAAATATTTATTTGGAAAAAAGAATAATTTTTTTTAAATTTATAATGAAACTCATAAAATTAATATTAAGAAAAAGGGTTTTAGAAATTTCCAAATCATTCTTATAAAATAATAATTCCATAAAAAGTATGACATTTGTAAAAACAATATATTGTATTATTCACCTAAAAGTCAATTTTTTTAAAAAAAATAAAATTCATCTTAAATATATATTTCTATAATAATTAAAAAATGTATATTTTTTTTCAAATTCACATCCTTTAATTTATAAAATTTAATTTTATTTAAAAATATAAAATATAAAGAAAACTGTTTTTATTGGAAAATGACTTTTAGTATATTTACTATTATTTTTTCTATAAATTACTAATTACTATAGTGTTAAATTATTATTTATAGGATAAATATATATTGTTTTTATTCAATAATAATAAACTTAGTTCTTTGAAAAATCAGAAAATTCATTTTTTAAGAATAAAGTTAATTGAGAAAAAATATCCTTTGAAAAATTATTTAAATTCATGATGTAGGAACTCTTTTTTTCCTTTAAGTATGGATCCTTTTAATTTTTGATTAAAAAATAATTTTTTTATTCCTTTTATGGTTTGAAATTGGAAACCATACCTTAGGGAGAGTCTTTTTTCCTTTGGAAGTAAGGAAGAAAGGGACTGAAGTCTGGCTACAGGACAAGTACACAACATGTATTCAATAAACGACGTTTATTCAATGTATGATGTGTATTAGCCTAGGTAGGATATTTCATGACATGTAATGGATTTTTTCTATAGGGGAAATTATGATCATTAAATGATGTTTAAATTATTTACATATCATATAATTTTCTATGAAATGTTTTAAAAGGTGAATGACCCTTTTCTTTTCACTCACACCATATTTATTCTTCAACATAGTAGGAGCTCTCCTGGTGAAGATCCCTTAAGTATAAATATAGGTTATTTAATTTATTCCATATGGAATCTAATTCTAGATCCATATTTCATTTTAGAGGAGCGTCAGTAACTCCTTGACTCCATAGGAACCATTTTTTCTTTTTTCTTTCTCTCTACGACACTATTTTGATGCTGGCTCATATGCTTTATTTTCAAAATGTTCATTTTCTATTCAATTTTCTTCCAATCTAGGATGAAATAAGGGATGAAACTGAAGGATGAGAGTACTACATGCTTAAGGTAGGTGGTATATGACTTTTACCTAAAAGTATCATTGTTTATAAACCATCGTCGTTGTGTGCATGAAGATTTCACCGATAATTGACCCTAAAATTCATGTCTTTAATATAATAAATGTACTTATATTATATAGCTCTATTTATTTGAAGTTCTTCATTCCATTGGAAGTTGATACCTCAATTTCTTTTACTCAATTAGGTTGTGTACCATCTTGTGCATTGTCTCCCATTTTTAGACACCATTTGGGTGCGTTTTCCAATTGGCCTTGTTAAGGTAAGTGTTCATTATTAATTAAAAAACCTTTAAAATGTTAATTATAAAGTATGTTTATAGAAATTACATTCCTTATACTTTTATAATAAATTTAATTAGATTAATTTATAGTATAACTTTTTCACCTTGGATGAAAGGTAATAGATGGAACCTAAAGAATTAATAAATGGAAAGTATATTATTAGAAATCACTTGTCCAAGTTAATTAAAATTTGATTGTAATTGGTTTTATATCCTTAAAAATCATTATTATGTATAATTAAAGGTAAATTAATTAATCTAGTAAATTATTATGTAATTGAAGATATAAAATGTTTCAGGTCATTGATTAGCCTTGTCACGTTGATGAAAGGTAAGGGAATGAACCAAAAGAGTTATTATTAAATGGGTTGAGTATTACAAGGACTAAATTAAATAATTAAATATTTATAAGGTTATTATTTCATAAGAAACTTTTTATATTTATAGGACTGTTCATACTTGATCCATCATTAGATTCCCAAGGGAATGCCTTGAGCACTCAGAGGATGCCATTCTGATTCAAGGATCCAGTTTCCAAGGGAGATATACACCTTGTAACATGGTACCTATCTACTAGGGGAATATAGAAATAATTTCTTATGATACATTACTATATCTCTAAATATTATGATTCCTGGGATAATCTCCTTGGATCCATCTTGATATCTTCAGACACATGGCTCTATGGATTCACCCAATTGGACCTTGTAATTCTTAGCCCGATAATACTATGGACAAGATCCATGGACTCAGTTAGAATATTTTATAGTGGAATACCTTGGTAAAACCCCTTGGATTACACTTAGGCCCTTTATTTCTAGACTACATAAGTTATTACTATGAGTTACCAACCCTTGAGGTCAATGATAACTTGGTTTTACCTTGGACCATCGATTGTTATTATTATGATATATTTTGGTGTCTTTGAAACATTCACATGATTTATTTATATAAACTGTACTTAAATGAATTAATTTAATGAAATAATGTTCAAAGACATTAACAGTTGAGGATGAAGTAAGTATGATTTATTATTTTCGAATTTCTTTATATTTACATATATACCTACACATTGTTTAGTTTATATTCACAGACTAGATTTGTATAGATTCCACTGGTTATGGCCTTATTATATTTATCTCACACCTTATCTGAGCCACTTTTGGTACCTGGAAAGATTATATGATAATAGGCATGGAAAATGGGAAACATCCTACCTTGGACACCTGACTTTCTTGTTTAGGATGAAGCTTAGTAACAGTTTATCGGGCCAGTTCTCGATATGATTGGATAGTTTTTGGTATTTTTGTTGTTTTGTAAAACAAGTATTGTATTGTTTTATTACTACTATGTGTATTGTTTTTCCTATTTTATAGAGACATGAAATCACATCATCATCCTGTATATAATACTTTTCAGTTTATGGGTTGATTATTATTGATGGATGATTATACTTACTTCCACTGCCACCCTTGTTAATTCATTATTATGATTTAAATATTTTTTCTCCATATGTTATATATATATATATATCCACTATGATCCACCCAGACTAGAGATCATAGTATTCCCACTGTCACACCCTAGGCCCTCGCTACTAGTTGAAAACCTATAACATATGGGGAGGTGTGCTTGAGGCTATCTAGCCTACCGGTTTGGGGAACCTTTGAGTGGCACTTAGGTCGGGATACAAAAAAGTTATATTAGAGGAGTTTATTTTTTTTCATGTCTTACTATTTATGAAATTTATAAAGAAGACAAAGAACATATAGGGACTTGGTTATAAGTCGTGCTACTCCCGTGATTGGGAGTGTCTAACCTGAGTTTGAGGAAAATACCTTGTTTCCTCAGAATGAGAATTTTTTGTTATCCTTTTAACTTATTATAGTTGATATACTTTCACTATTAGGTGATGCATATGATTTGGGTATTTTATATGCTTTATGGATATTTTACATCGGACTAATATATCAAGTATATCATTATTACATGCATAATTATAGACACCTATAATTCACATGCCATGTATATTAAATTTCATATTCGTGCATTTCACTACTTTTATTGCTTGTGTTGTCTGTGATTATTGATTGATCCGTGGTTGTTATATATTTATGTGCTATTAACATCTTCTACATGGTAGGGTAATTGGTTATTTAATGTGTCAACATCAATATAAATATTGTTTTCCTATATAGGTTGATGAAAAAATCTTAAATATATGGTTTCTAACCATGTCATCTATGTATCCCTAGGTACATGAGATGAGATTTGGCTATGATTGAGTGACTAAGAGTTTCAATTTATAAGGTGTATGTTCCCTTATTAATTGGAATGAGTAATTAACAAAGTCTAACCATTGTATATTACCCGTTACATTCTGAGATTGAATGTAGAGGGGGTTGAATGAAATTAAATGGGCGTCTCTTTCAGTTATAAAGAGTATAGTCCTTTATTAGCTGATAATGAAAATATATTTAATTGAACTTTGATATATTTATATAAGAAAATACATATTATAAATGAAAATATTGACTGATAAAATGAAATGGTTTCTAGTAAGTGAGGAGGTAAAGTGTAATTAATCCTTTACCTATTGGTACCCCTATAAATTAAACTGGAACACTTACCATTACCCTAGCCTTCTAAGTGGGTAGTTAGGGTTGTACCTTGGGTAGTGATCACATTTATTTTTGATCCAATTCCACTAGTGTTACTATATGTTTTCACTTATTCTGAGGTGTGTGCTTGGAATTTTTAGAGCTATTTCACCATTACATCATCGAATCATGTTCCATGATAGTGGAAATGACTACAATTCATAGGTTGTGGTACCTAAGCCAATAGTGATATGCCTAGAAGTTCCACTAGAGGAAGCACATGTTATACCCAAACTAGGAACTATCTTTTGTTTTTGAGATGGTAATATACATATGATGAAGTCTATTTAGTGTGCTCTGTATCCTGCACCTACTATGGTTGATCTGACTCATGATTTCAAGAAGTAAAATCCTCCCATCTTCTCTAGAGATAGCGGTCCTCAGGATACTGAGTCGTATATTGATACCACTATTTCTATATTCGAGAATTTGAAGATTAATTTAGAGAGGAAGGTCAATATTTCCACCTACAAGTTGCATGATTACACCAAGTGCTGGTGGGATGTGATTACTCAGGCTGATCGTCATCAGGGCATGGTTAGGAAGGACTTCCAGACTACCTTCTATGATTACTTTTCCCCCTAGACACTGAGTGATGACTGATCCATATAGTTTATGAACCTAGATTAGGGTGTTATGTCTGTCATGAACTATTCAGTGCGTTTTACTGAGTTGAAATTATTTTTACCGCTTCTAGCCGGTGATGAGCTATCATGAGAGATATGTTTAGAGGATGGGATCGGGTATGTCATCCTCTCACAAGTGAATGTATTTTTCCTAGCTAATTTTAATGTGATGTTTAATAAGGATATTATCACTAAGAACAAATTTAGAGAAACCAATAGTATTGGGCACAAAGTATCAGTGGTAAGATAGGGTTATAGTTTTTCAGGTAGTAAGAAGCATAGCCTTGATGTTTCTATTTAGAGTAGTGGTGGAAAGAGTATCTGCACTATAATCTTCATTATATGACATAAATATGGATGGTAAGGGGATATAAAGCCTCGGTGTGATAGGTATGCTCTTGATTGTCGTGCTTATGGATGTTTTGGATATCTTCAGAGATTCAATTAGAACATTCCACCTGCTTCCAGTGGAAGAGGATCTGTACAAGCTACACCTTCAGAAGTGGGATTAGTTTAACCATGTTAGGTGGGAAGTTAGAGTAGCACTGGTTGAACAGGCCAAGGAGTAGGTCATGGTTGATAAAATTTTGATTATCGGTGACAACAGAGTGGACCTTCTTTGGGTAGTCAAGATTAATCATAAGGCCATGGATCAAGAGATTTTCATTCCTTAAGACCGATACCCAATGATTAGAGTATTGGACCATCTATAGTTCTAGGTAACATTCTAGTAGCCTCTACTATTATATCTACTTTATTTGTTATGGGGTTTTCTCACTCCTTTATTTCCTTATAGACTGTGGAAAGCCTCAGGCTAGAAACTAATTATGTATTTGGGGTGATGACCTTAGATACACCGTTGGGTGGACTATCTGAGGGAATATTCAAATTAAAGGACCTCCCCTTGAGACAGGAAGTTATTTATTCTTATTGGAACACTTATTACTTGAGATGATAGGCTTCGATGTCATTTTCGATATGGATTTCTTTGTTCACTATCATAACTACCGGGACTACTATTAACACAAGGTTTCATTTACCTCACCAAAGGGTGGAAGTTATCTTCACAAGGGTGAGTGGGATTTCCAGGATAGTAGAGATAGACCATATCATAATGGTCTAGGTGTAGTTACCTCGAAAATCTCTATTCCTTTCATGGAGGATCAAGGAATACATCTGACAGATTTTACTCTTGTGGTAGATTATTTCAAAGCTATTTTTCCTGATGATTTTTCTGTCTTACCTCCTTATACAGAGGTAGTGTTCAGGATCAGGCTTATTCTAGGACAATCTACAATGTCTATTCATCCATATAGGATTTCACCTACTATGCTCCATGAGATCAAGGGATAATTGGAGGATTCAGAGGACAATGGTTTTATCCGACCCAGTACTTCATCTTGTGGTTCACCCATGCTTTACACTAATAATGCGGATGAGACCCTTAGGATATATGTATATTAACGATGTTTGAACTGTCTTATAGTTAATAAATTATATCATTTCCTCTAATAGATGATCCATTTGACTAGATCTGAGGATCTTGAGTTCTTTCAATGATCGACCTGAGATCAGAACATCACCAGGGGTGATTCAAGAATTCAGTTTTATGGCATCGAGATTTATTAAGTCAGTATGGTTTATATAAATACATTTTTATGTCATTTTTTATTGAAACTTGGATACTATTTTCACAACCTATATGAATAGGTATTTCTGTCCCTATCTATATTCCATTGTCGTGGTTTTTTTGGAATACATCTTGGTGTATTCCCATACTCAGAACAACCATGATAAATACCTTGAGATCATTTTGAATACACTGAGAGAGAATAATATATATGATAATATTTCTATATTCAACTTCTGTATTTTTAAAGTTCACTTCTTGGGTCATATTATCCCATAATCAGGAGTAATAGTTGACCCTAAGAAGGTGAGTGTAGTGGTTTCCTAGGATATGCCCAAGAACATGTTTGATATAAAATGTATCTTGGGGATAACTGGATATTACAAGATTTTAATACAAAACCTCCCATACCTTGATGAAACTCTTAATGGTCTTACAAATAATGGTGTGAAATTATTGTGGTATGAATCATGTGGGAAATCCTTTGAGGAGATGAAAGGAAGGATTACTTTGGTGGAAATTTTAATTCTGATCGAGTCTGGAATAATCCATATAGTTTTATATGATGAATCATACATCAGGTTGGGTGTAGTACTGATGTAGGAGGACAGATTCGTTACATATGGTTCTCACCAGTTGAGACCTCAGGAGTACAATTACCTAACACACGACCTTGAACTTACAATATTCGTTTATGACTTATGCTATTGGAGACACTATCTGATGGATAAGTGATTTGTGGTGTATACGGACCATAAGATACCTAAATATATCTTTAAGAAGAGAGTTTAATCTTATATAGTTAATATAGGTTTAATAACTTCATTATTTTTACTTTTATATTTCCTATACACCTATAAATGGAAATGCGGTAGAATATTTAATGATCTAGAAAACATAGAAAAAATCCATTCATGAAGCCAGTGATGAATGAAAATTGATTTCCCTCCTTTATGATATACATCTAGAGTTTCATGAGAGTCACAAGAGACCTTTTAAAATGGTCTTGGTAGTTACCTATTCACTCTTTGATTGGGTGAAGAGAATAAAATTTTCAAATCCTAAGGGGCTGGTCCTACAAGGGAGTATTTCCAGCGAGAACCAACCTCTCGATTGGTATATTGATAAATATGGCATCCTATATATATAATGGAATATTTGGGTTCCTAAAAATATGATAGAGAAACTTATGTGAAAGTCTCATACTTCTCAGTGGGAAGTTGATATAGGAATATCCAAGATGTATCATGATATGCGACACTAGTATTGGTGTCCTATAATGAAATGTTATTTTATAGGTTTAATCACTAGTTGTTCCACCTGTTAGCCGGTGAAGGTGGAGCACTGACGACCTGCTGTCTTATTATAGTCATTACCGGTCTAAAAATGGCAATGAGAAGATGCTACAATGGATTTTGTAGTTAGATTACTAAGGTTTCCTCGTGGTAGTGATATAGTTTGGGTATTCATGGACCGATTGAAGAAATTTTCCCACTTTATTTTTATTTCACAGATTTTCTAGGTTGATGAGTTGGGAAAACTATATTTCTATGAGATCATATGGCTATAAAGGGTCCCTTAAATTATCGTTTTAGATAGGGACACTCATTTCTCATTGAGGTTCTAGAAGGGGTTATAGAGATCTTGGGTTATATATGAGATTCTAAGAATAGATTTTCATGTTAAGACCGATGGCCCTTCAAAATAAACAATACATTTTTTAGAGTACATGATAAGACATGTGTCCTTGATTTTGGAAATTCTTAGTAGAATCAAATCCCTTTCATTAATTTATCCTGAAACAATATCTATTAGGTGATGATTTAGATCGATCCGCATGAGGCCTTATATGGTAGGACATTCCATTCACTTATGTGTTAGTTAGATGTAGGATAGGTAATGATACTAGGTCCTCATCTCATGTAGAAGACTTCATAGTAGGTTCAATTGATCAGAAATAATATATCTACTACCCAGTCTAGACACAAATCTTATGTTGATCTCCATCGATGACTTTTGGAGTTCGAGGTCAAGGATAATTTTTTTTACAGGCATTACCCATATATGGACATAGATATATATAGAGGCAAGGTAAGATTTAAACTCATTATGTTGGGACCTTTGATATTCTAGATAGATTTGGGTTTGTAGCCTATCAGTTTCAACTACCTTAGATGTACTATTCTAGGTAATACGTCTTCCATGTTTCACAGCCTCACCATTATCATGCCGACTGGTCTCATACTTTTGATCACGAGGAGGCCGTTTTAGATGTCGATGCTTCATTTGAGGAGTATCCCATATTCATTATTGACCATAGCATAATGTCTCTTTGAGTCCAATATATCCCTTTAATATGGGTGCTATGACATCATGGATATGTATAGGATGATAATTGAGAGAGATAGATCGGAGTACATGTTCAGTGTCCAGATTTATTCTCAAATGATTAGTGGTTTTTGGGGTACTTAGGTGAAACAGAGTGGCTAACCAAGGTCATTTCTCAAAGGAAGAAGTAAATTAAAACATCTTCTTATAGGTATTCTAAAAATAAAATATAATAGAATTAAAAAACTACTTGAAAGGATGGGGGTTGTTTATATTTTTTAAATCTAGAAGAATTTTTCTGGGAGAATATTGTATTTTTTTTTTTAGTTTTTAAATGAAGTTCGATTACAATGACATAATAAGAAGATGTTTTTTAGAAAATATTTAAAAGGTGTAATCGATCTAACTCTAACTCTTCATTTCCTTATTAATAATTATCATTTAAATCAATATCTACTTAATTATGATCCCCTAATTTGTTAACCCTCGAACCCTAAGAGAGTTAACTTAACCACAAAGATGAAATTACTCAAACCCTAGGCTAGATTCAGAAAAAACAATCGCAGCACCCTGATTTGATTGTTGTTCTAAGGTTAGATTATAGTCAGTGGTTAATTAGAGCACATATCCATTCTAAAAATTCTGATTAATTGTGTTTAGGGATTATATTTTAACTCTACAAATTTGTCCCGTGTGGTCTTGAATTACCAATTAAGATCGTGCTCTCACAATTTACACAAAATATCGACCTCGCATGTTTTGGGTTAATTGTTCAATTTATTGCTTAGTTTATTATAATTTAAAAACACAATTCATGGATGATATTAAGTTAATTAAAGTATCTCAATGACTCAAAATATTTAAATGAAGATGGTAGAAGATAGATCAATCACTAAGAAAACTACTATTCTATGGGTGGTGTGGTCATCGTGGAGATATTTTGCATGAGCAAAGGATTGATAGGGTAGAACCCAATCTCATATCCACTATTGATTCCAACCCAATTAGGAAGATTAAGGGAAGAAGAAAAGGGAAGAACATAGAAGATTAATCAAAGAAAAAATCAAGATACAAACATGAAAGAAAATAAATACGAAGAGAAGGTGGGAGAGGAGAGCCTTTTTGGAAGAGAGGTTTGCACAAAGACTTAGTTTGTATAAGAGTTTTGAGGGGATCCCAAGAGACACCCTTTCGTCCAAACCTTCACAAATTCTCTACCAGCCTTACCAAAGAGTGAAAAAATCTTTTAAATAGATCTGTGGAGGGTTATGGTTACAAAAGTTTATTAAATGTGAAAGGGAAATTCGACCAAATATTTTAATCCCACTTTAACCGCATAGTTGACCTCCAAAACGCGTGAATTGGCCAACCTTATAGAAGAATTATTTGTGAATAATCATATCATAGAGATTCCCTCAAAATTTAGGCTCAATCCAAGCCTGGATGAATAAGATACATCCCAAATGGTGAAGTGATGTCCAATCTCAATAGTTCAGTCCATATTTGTCTTCATGGCCCATTTACTCCACTCAAATGCATGATCTAGTTCACATGTCCTATGTATAATTTTTATCCCATTAAGTCAGGAACACAATTACAAAATTTTAATTCCAAATAATTTACATAAATATATTTATTCTCGAAATAATATAGTGAATTTGAAAATGGTAAAACTGGAATTTTCATCAAATTTGCAAATGAATAATCTAATCCCAAATATTTCATAATTGAACATATTTAACATAATGTGAGGAAATTATATCATCTATTATCAATAAAATATTCAATAAAATTGTTTTTTATCAACTCCCCCACACTTAACCTTTTTCACTCCTGGGAAAACCTCATATCAAGTAAACATCAATATCAAATCAAAAAGAATTTTAAAACAAATATCCTTGAGATCCAACAATTACACACCAAGAAACAAACGATATCATGACTCATAAAAAACCATTATTTAAAGTTCTTCATTTATATCATTCAATATATTTCCACTTCATTTATCCTCTCATGCACAAAACAATTACCTCACTTAAATTTTCTCTTATCAGACAAATGTCAATTTTTAGCAATGTCTTTATCATCCAAACTCATACAAGGGTCACCATAGGCTTGCTAAATTCCTAAATAATCACCCGATGTGAGTAAAGGACTTATTTTTATCATGAGGACTTTTCAGGGATGTTCTGTGGCTTTTAGTTGGTAGGATTTAGATGTGAAAAACTCTGAGGCTTAATGAGGAGGGATTGACTCTTTTTGAAGCAAAATTACATTAATCTAATTTTCACTTAAATATGGTCTCCTCCTCAACCCCCATAGAATCAATTTAGCTCCATACTCATGAAAAATCATCAAAAGTTTACACAATTCACCATTTCAGCATAAAAAATTTCAATCTTCTCAAACATGATTTCCTTGAATGCTCTAGATAGGAACAACTTTCTTCCTCTATTAGAAGATCCAAAAAAGGAACAACTTCACTTATCATGAAAGCTCCGGAAAAGTCACAACTTTCAATATAATGATTTTCTTCAATAACAAACACATATCTTTAAAATTTAATTTTCCACCCAAAGTATCACAGAATGTCGTAGCACAACACAAGGCAATTTACCCCACACTTAAGTTCAACTAGATTATGCAATTTCACTTCAAGAGTTGGTTGGATAAGGAAAAATGGCATGTAATGTGGCTAACCTAACAGGTTGTTCATGGATTCTAAGGGCTAAAAGGATTAAAATTTCAAGGTAGAACATTATAAAAAAGGATTCTTTGAAATAAGGGCTTTAATACCAAACAAATTCCTCAATCATTTAAACATAAGTACCTAAAACCCTCAAGTTTTGACAGGAATAAATCAAATTCTGGTTAAATCAAGCATGTTTTGGTTCTCTCAAGAAGTGAGGTGAATGTGAATAATATGAAAAGAATGGTTCAGAAGCCTCACAGGAAAGTGATTTCAAATATAAAGACAGTGAGATGTGTCATGGGATTCAAAATTCATTATAATTTTCATGAAATTACTAAATAATTGAACTTGAAATAAAGTAAATTTCAGCATTCATTTAAGCTCAATTTCAAGGGATAAATTGTTTCAATTATTGATATGGATTTCAAAAATGGTTATTAGAATCATTTCAGCTCAAAGTTTTCAAAAACACACAAAAAAATGAAAAATAAACACACAAAATTTTAAAAACACAATTTTTTTTGTTTTTTTATTTTTAAAATAGGAAAACAATTGAAATTACTAAACTAAAAGGTTACCTAGGTTAGGAACAACCTGATATGATCAAGTGATGATGTGGTCATGTAGTGTGATAAAATTCACTGCATCAGTAGGAAGTACCTCAATGTATTTCTTCAAACGCTGCCCATTGACTGTAAAGATCCTTAATGTGTCCTCTTGTGTGATCTCCACTGCACCATAATAAAAAAAATTAGTCACAACATAAGGACCTAACTACCTGGAACACAACTTTCCAGGAATTAGCTTCAGTCATGAACTGTAGAGAAGGACTTTCTCTCAAACATGAAACTCCCTTTATTGAATCATTTTGTCATGAGATGCTTTTGATCATTCCTTGCAGAGCCTTGAGTTCTCATATGAATACAATCGAATCTCCTCAAGCTCTTGAATTTGAAGCTTCCTTTGGATTCCATCTTGGGCCAAATCCATGTTGCATTTCTTTATATCCCAATAAACTCGATGCTCAAATTCCATTACATTGTGGTATTTGTTCTAACAATACTCATTTTTCTGACCAGTTCCCATAAATTCAAGATTCACTTAAGTCTTATGCAACTTTGTTCCTAGGGCATCCGTTCTAATAAGAACCTCCCTTAAATCAAGAACAATTCATGCCAAATCCAAACCATGGGTGGCAAGAACAACCCCAGTACCGATAAAGAGGAAACTCAAGATACCCCATGTAGAATTTGTATCCACATGGACAAGGTATGCAACCTTATTATCCTTAAACTTCTCAAAACAATCATCCTCCTCCTCCCAAATCTGAACCAAGCCTCAAGGATATGGTGAAACAAATGGCAACCCAAAACCTCAAATTCCAATAGACCACCCAATTAGTAATTCAAGACCTAAAAAATCAAGTGGGACAATTGGATAACACGATTTGTGAGCTTAAGATTCAAGGTTCTAGAAAACTACCATCCAAACCCATTGCCAATCCGAAGGACAAAGGTAATTTATGTGCAATTACACTTTGTAGTGGTAAAGAAGTTACTTCTTCTACTAATTCTATGCAACAGGTATGTCCCCCTCTTGAAAACACTATTTATCCACCCATAAAATATTCCAATGAAGAAAAAGAAAATAATGAGGGCAATCAAATTATCATTGATGATTAAAATGAACAATCCATTCCTCTTCCTTTCCCCCAAAGAATCGCTAAATCTAAGAAATTGTTTTATAATGAGATTGATAATGAAATAAGGGATACATTTAAAAAAGTTAAAGTTAATATTCCTTTATTGGATGTAGCAAAGAAAATTCTATATTATGAAAAATTTATTAAAGAAATTTGCACCCATAGATGAAGGTTTAAGGAGAATGAGATAGTCAACTTGGGAAGGAATTTCTCGGCCTTAATTAAACCGGCAATGCCAACCAAATTCAAGGATACAACAACATTCACGATACCATGTACCATAGAGGAGACCTTCTTTCTTGATGTTATGCCGGATTTAGGTGATTCCATTAATGTAATGCATCACTCCATGTATATTTCTCTGTAGGTTGGAGAACTTAAACAAATAGGAATTATCATGAAAATTACCAACTGGAGTACTACACATCCAATAGGAGTGATTGAGGATGTCCTTGTAAGAGTGAAGAATCTCATATTCCCCGCTGATTTCTACATTCTTGAGATGAAAGATACCTAAACCAAAGGACATTCCCCTCTCATACTTGGGAGTCCATTCCTCAAAACAAAAAATACCATCATAAACGTTCACAATGGTATGATTTCTATGGATTTCAGAGGAGAAAAGGTAAGTTTTAAAATCCTCGAGGCTATGAAACACCCTATTGAAGAGAATTACACTCTTCCTATCTATTCGATGGAAGTGCTCTCAAATGATGCACACACACACACTTCTCTCCTCAACCCGTACTCTAATTCATTTTTCTCTTCTTCACCCTTGAATGATTTGAGTTTTGATTCATGTTTTGAGTGTTTTGTGGGTTCTGAAAAGTGTAAATTTTGTTCTTTAATTTATGAGTGTGTTCATTCTGAGGAACCCATGACCGTCGATGATTCTGCAAATATCATTTCAATAGATTCTCTATCATTAGAGAATAAACATGAACATATAGACATTTTCATGGTCCTCACTCCCCCTAAATCCCCTCCCTCAGTCCAAAAACTCCCAAAATTGGAATTAAAACGACTTCCATCTAATTTAAAATATGCCTATATAGAGGTTATTGACAAATTTCCCGTCATTATTTACAATAAACTCTCTCAAAAATAGGAATCAAAACTGATCATCCTTTTGAGAGAGTGTAAAAAGAAAATAGGGTGGACATTGACTGATATTCTTGGGATTACCCCATATATTTGTATACACTATATAATTTTGGATGATGAGGATAAGCCCGTGAGACAATTTCAACACCGGTTGAATCCCACTCTCCTTGAAGTGGTAAAATTGGAAGTCAGTAAATTATATGTTGCATGGTTCATTTATCCTATATCTGATAGTAAATAGGTTAGCCTAGTGAAAATTGTTCCTAAAAAACCGGAATAATAGTTATTTCAAATGAAAGGAATGAATTGGTTCCAACATGTGTGCAAAACAGTTGACAAGTCTATATTGACTACAATCGACTAAATCAAGCCACACAGAAGGAACACATTCCTCTACCTTTCATTGATCAAATTATAGAACTGTTGGCTAGTAAGTCCCATTATTTTTTCCTTGATGGATATTCGAGTTATTTTAAAATCCATATAGCTATTGATGATCAAGAAAAGACACCATTTAATTATCCATTTGGAACATTTTTATACAGAAGGATTCCTTTTGTTCTATATAATGCTCCTGGTACTTTTCAGCGATGTATGCTGAGTATTTTTTCTGAGAACCTAGAGAATTGCATGGAAGTTTTTATGGATGATTTCACAATTTATGGAAATTCCTTTGATGACTGTTTGGCTCACCTAGGTTCTATCCTCCACCATTGTATAAAGAAGATCTTGTATTAAATTATGAGAAATGACATTTCATGGTTCTACGGGAGATAGTTCTTGGGCATGTTATTTCAAAATATGGAATTCAAGTGGATAAATCAAAAATTGAATTAATTTCAACCCTTCCATATCCAAAATTTGTTTTTGAGGTGCGATATTTATTGGTTCATGTTGGTTTTTATCGATGATTCATTAAAGAATTCAATAAGATCGTACTTCCCTTGTCTTGGTTTTTACAAAAGGATTCTTAGTTTGTGTTTGATAAGAATTGTGAGGATGATTTCAATTTTCTAAAAAGGAGTCTCACATCACCTCTTATAATCCAACCACCAAGGTGGGATATCCACTTTTAGCTTATGTGTGATGCCTATAAATTTGTAGTTGGGGCATTTTTATTACAAAGGTTTGAGAAATCTCATTATTTCATTGCATATACCTCTCATACCCTTGACCCTACCCAGGAAAACTACACAACCATTTAAAAATAACTTCTTTCTATTGTTTTTTCCTTGGAAAAATTATGTTCATATATTATCGGGTCAAAAATCATTGTCTTTTCTGATCATTCTTCCCTTTGTTTCCTCCTAAAGAAACTAGTAGCTAAGCCCCACCTCATTCAGTGGATGCTCCTCCTCCAGAAGTTTGACCTTGATATTAGAGATAAGAGAGTGGTGGAAAATGTTGTAGCTGGCCACATTAGAAGGATTTCTCCACCATTGGACCATCATGTTGACTCACCCTCCCCATTAGATAATTCTTCCCTCATGAGAACCTTTGTGATGTTGTGGACCTTACCCCCTGGTATGCTGACATTGTGAATTTTCTAGAAACATCTAGGGTCCCCACTTATTTCATAATTTCACAATCCCAGAGACTTAAGCATGATTCTTTTTGGAGAATTTTTGGTGACCAAGTAGTTCGTCAGTGTGTCCCTGACCATGAGTTCACCTCTCTTTTGACCTTCTCCCACACCTTGGCCTGTGGGGTCCACTTTGTCTCTCAACGTATAGCTCGAAAGGTCCTTGACATAAGAATTTTTTGGGCTACATTGTATAGGGATTACCATAGTTTTTCAAGTCATGTATTCATTATCAATTCATAGGGAATATCTTCAAGAGGAATGAAATGCCCCAATAGACTATGTTATTCTGTGAAATTTTTGATGCATGGGGAATTGAATTAATAGGGATTTTTACAAATTAATTTGGCTTTTTTTACATATTATTGGATATTTCCTTTGTATATAAATGGGTGGAAGAAAATGCCACCATGACTGATGAGTCTCGAGTGGTTGTTGATTTTGTGAGGTATCAAATTTTTTGTAGGTTTGGTTTACCGAGATTCATCATTAGTGATTAGGGATCACATTTTCGCAATCACAACATGAAAAATTTGCTTCATATATATGGGGTTGATCATAAAGTATCTATAACATATCACCCCCAAACTAATGGACAAGCATAAATCTCAAATCAGGAATTTAAGAGAATATTGGAAAAAATGGTACAACCCAACATGAAAGATGGGAGTTTGAACTTGGATGATTTACTTTGGGAATACCGTATAGCTTTTAAAACCCAATCGGAATGTCACCATAAAAATTGTGTTTTTAAAGGCTTTTAACCTCCTAGTAGAGGTAAAACACCATTCATATTGGGCTGTTAAACAATTTAATATGAATCTTTCAAATGTAGGCGAGCATAAGAAACTGTATATTCAAGAGTTATAAGAAATTTGACATGATGCATATGAGAACTCTCAGATATATAAAGATAAGATAAAGGCTATCCATGATAGTACGATTCATCGGAGGAAGTTCCATATTGGTGAGAAGGTCCTAATGTACAATTCTAGGCTAAATCTCCACCCAGTTAAGATTTTTTCCCAATAGCTCGGTCCTTATAATGTTACTGATGTTTACCCTTTTGGTTCTAAACAGGTTTTGCATGAGAAGAGTGGAAAGTGGATTAATGTTAATAGGAAGAGGATCAAACACTTCTATAAGGATTTTCCAAAAGCATCTCATAGAGGAAATCTAACTAATAGATGCCACATATGACACCATTTAGTAGGTTGTCCCTTTTACCTACCTTTATTTATTATCTATTTATTTAAAAAACTATCATTGAGGATAATGTAACTTTTAGGATTGGGGGAGGGTGACATGTCATAGTTAGAATTAAATAAAAAATAATAATTAAAAAAATTAAAAAAAGAAAATGTGTTTTCATTTTTGATTTCTTTATTTTGTGTTTTTAGATAATAATTGATCTTAAAAAGAATATACAAAAACATTTTTCATTCTTGAGTCGATTGTGTTGAAAATTCCATTGTTTTTGGAAAAATATTTTTCAAATGAATTTTGATATGGAATATTTTTATAGTGTTTTTATTTTCAAATCATTCTTAGGTGTTTAATGGATTTTTGAATCCCATGCCTTATTATCACTGACCAATATTTCAATCCCGTACCTGAGAGACATTATAAGCCCTTTATTTCATATTATTCCTTTTAATAACATTCTTGAGAGTCTCGGGTTGTGTAGAGAAACTAGAACTTTCCTTGATTCTATTTGAAACCATAGTATTCAAGTATTCTACATTCATGATAGATGTAATAATTCATTAAAAATTTCTTTGTACAGTTATCCTCTATTTTCGACCACCATTAAATTTTATAGTTCTTAAGACTTAGATACCATTAAATATATATTAGGTACCCATATTATAGGCTAATATATCCCTACCTACCCATATATTGTCTATATTCTTGTTTTATTTTTAGCAAGTGTGGGAGAGAGGATGTTTCCATGGGAATTATAGGGAGAGAATCATTATTATGGGTTGATATAAAGGGTACCTAAATTTTCCTTGGGTAATGGGTTCCCAAGCCATATTACATCATTGTTTTAAACATGTTTCCCTCTTTATTTCCAAAAAATGTATAAATTAAAAAAAATAGTTCGGTACATTGAAAAAAAGAACAAAAGAAAAAAATGGAGAAAATATGATTTTTACTCATTATTATTCACTGTTTGGTTGTTACCCACAAAAATAGACAATAGGGAGAGTGAGTTGGAGGTGATACAATTTTTGAGGGGTTGAGTGTGTACATTAATTGTGAACACTTTCTGAATTTTGATATGTTTTATAAATAATAGATTAAACACTCCTCTTCTACCTCATATTTTTAAACATTTAATCCTACCAAACCTTGAAGCTCAGAACAACCTATTGGATGTCCTCTTGAGTAGCACACTAGTTTCTTCTGGTAGAGAAATGAGAATCTTAGAAATCATATGGTAAGATAAAATTAACTCTAGGAAAATATCATAAAACCAATTTCATATATTTCTTGAGTGAAGAGGGAATTTTTTTGGGTGAGGTATATTGCAACATGTTTCATGGGTGAACAAATGAAGTTGACCAAATTTGAATGTGAGAAAAGAAAAATAATAGGAAAATTTATTTCATAAACGAGACATGATGAATTTAATTTCAAAATAATCTTGAAAGTTTTCACACCTTTTATTTAGTAATTATACATGATTATGGTATTATACTTTTCCCAGGAGTGCAAATGTTTAGGTGTGGGGGTGTGATCATACCACGGTTCACTGTTTCATTTTCACCCTTACACCACTATGCTAAACTTGTTTTGTATTGAAAATTATAAAAATAACAAAAAATTTAACTTCATGTTTTATTCAATTATTTTGTGTTTATCACTATTTAAATGGTCAATGTTACTTGTTTTAATGATTTCAATGTAGGATTAGATGATTTGGTGGACCCATAATGAAGTGGAAGAAAAATGGGCCAAAATTGTTTGGATCCATGAAGACCTGTCCACTATTGTGCCTGTTTAGAAAATTACATGAATCCAAATATGCTGAAGTTCTTTGTAATGGTCCAAAATTTAATTATATACATTTCATACGAAAGAACCCAAGCCCAATTCTGTCATCAAGGGGCCCAATCAACCTAATCTATCCAGAAAACCGAATTTGTGCGAAGTCAAAAGTGGCATTCTGTAATCTGACCATATCTCCAGATCCACTTGTCCAATTGATTCAAAAACTTCGGTGGAGATAGTAAGGAAGTGGGGATAAAACTTTAAAAAAAGTTCAAAAGGGATATTCGATTGTCTATTGGCTGTAACGTGTGGTACAAGTGGCTTGAAGAAATCTGTGTTCCTTAAACCACATTCCAATTTTTATATAAAATGGAACCTTGGGATCCCCATTTGAGAGTTCATCCAGAAGGAAAAGTGATGCCATTTTGGATTCCATAAGGATTCCTCTATATATCTCTATATGTTTTGGAGGAAATGGTAAGTGATACTTCAATATCTTCTTCTTCCTCCCCCACATGGGTTTCTAAACCCCTTGTGATCACCCGGGGATGAACAAGATGTAATCCCGAGCATCGTACTTGTATTATTTTGAATGATATTTTTATTTCCATGTTTTATTATGTTTTTATTCATCCTCTATTTTTATTTAATTGATTTATATACTGGTATGTTATACTCAAACTCAAATGATCATGTTTGGGGGTACCCTTTCATGTGATGTTGTACACACCATTCATCCCTTTTTCCTCCCTCATTCAATTGTTGTGTTTTTGTGGTTCATATTGGTCAATTGAACTCACATATGCACTATAAATTCCATGTAAATTTATTTCATAGTATCACAAAGAAATAACATACAATCCTAGATAGCTCATTGAGTTCTTCGTGTGTTTCCTTGGTGAGTTTCAGTTATGAAATCGAACACAAATCACCCAATCATCGGCGGTGTCTGGTGAATCATTGTGTTTTTTTGACTGAACCCTAGGAGTTATCCTAGTATAAAATTAGTAACATTATGGTAATAGGTGTTACAAACCAGGGATTAAAATATCTATACCCATTCTCTTGAAGTGTTGAAGGATGATCATCATGATACTCTACTGGGTTGATCACGTTTAATTAATCTTGTTCATTTCTACTTTGTTTTATCACTTTAGTTTTTCTATTGTAATATTTAATCATCAAACCCCAAGTTTTACTAAATCACGTTACCCTTCTATTTTTATAATCAAAACCCTCTTTTCAATTAATGATCTATGGCTCCGTCGAGAGATGACCTAGGGATGCTGCTACACTATAGAAATTCTAGTAAAAACTAAACAACTAATTTGGTGTGCTCGACAACATGATCAATAGTGAAACAAGTATAATTTAAGTCTCATGTTCTAGTGTTGTGTGAATACCAAAAAACTAAATCTAGAGAACATGATTTTCCTATAGTTTTCACCTTTCTATTTTAGTGGTAATTTTGTAAAAGGATTTAATTAGAAGAGGGAAATGTGTGACTTGATAAGTACAACCAAAAATATTTTATATTATAGAGGATACAATTGGAATAATACTTGTTCTTGAGAGACCCGTGTCATGGTTTAGTTAAAAACAATATCAAATTAAGAATGAAAAAGGTTCGACTAAGAGGTATTGAGTGTGATATGGATGATGCTAGCCTAAAATTTCGAGTTAAATATCCCTTAGGTGAAGGAAAAATTAGATTTTTTGTCAGAATTTATGAAAATGTATGAGAATCCTTCCTTAATAATCAAAGTTTTTCTAATTTAATTAATTTTTACAATTAAGATGAAATAATAAAGGTTATAATTCAATCATTTGAATCACTTCAGCATGATCTAGAATCTAAAGGAGTCTATTGGGGTGAAGTCTTCTAGAGGCATGTGAGAATTAATAGCTTTATCATCACTTCATAAATCATTGGATGTTATGGTTACTTCTATGAGTAATTCTAGTAGAAATATGGATATTAACTTGAGGAAATATTAGATATGTTAGGAATGAATAAACCTATAATCTTGAAGTATCAGGTACCACTAGAACTTCTTATAGTGTGGTAGGTAAGGGAAAATCTTCTCAATGAATTTTGAAGAAGAAAGTATATCCCAAAAGAGAAATGATCCATGATAAATTGGTTATTCTGATTGAATATATATAATTTCACTATAAAAAGAAGGGACACTTGAAAAAATATTTTCATGAAGGATATGTTAACTATAGAAAGTATGATTTCATCTTATCATCATAATCCATATATAATTGGGAGGAAGAAACATTGATATTTACTATCATGAGTGTGATGGAGTCATGGATTCTTGACTCTATAGAATTATTTGAATAAATATATAAGAATGGGTGAATTGTAAATTATATATTTTTATTATTTCTAAAGGTTCAATTTATAGATAGGGGAGAAGTCAAAATTGTTTTCAATGGTTTCATGAACATTTGGACAAAGAATGGATGCTCAATGTACTTCAAAATCAATTTTCAAATACTTGGTTTATGGAATAACTTTATTTTTATTTATTATGTTGATGATATGAGATTATGTACTATCTTTAAGAATAGTTTATAAAAGATCACATAGGGATCCATGGTTGTGGTCCATGATGTTAACGATACAACCTTATATTATATTGGGAATTCATAAGATATAATGCATACTAAAATAATGATGTTTCTTCATGACCACATTGGGCACATTAGTGAGATTATTTTACAAAACATGGATACAAAGGGATTTTTGATTCTTGATTTCATGGAGTATAAATCATGTAAAAGTTACATCCTAGGGAATCATTTTAAGGTGTCATTTGTGTCTTGGAATAAGGAACCAAATAATTATAATCCCAAGATGGTTTCTATGGTTGTATAAGGACCAAAATCAGTTCGATCTCATGGGGTCACACTATATTACGTTACCTTCACTAATGATTCATCATGGAAGCTATGCGTGACTTTCCTAAAAAAATTATAGGTTTTTATAACTCTCTTTAGATTTAGATCCATGGGTGAAGACTAGATTGTAGTAAATATAAAATTCATTCAATTTGATAATGGTGGTGAGTATGGAGGAAAAGTGTCATATTTATTCCTTTACATGAAAAAATATGAATGGAAAAGTCTATTCTTGGAATAGTTGGGAAAAATAATGTATAAAATTAGATGAATCAAACGTTTAATAAGAGATATAAGAATTGAGGTTACGTTTTATATTTTCAAATGATTTTTGGTACCAATCTGTTAACCCTATAGCTTATCTCATGAATAAGAGTCCTTCTAAATGGATAGTGCAAGAACTTCTGAAAACTTTAGAATAAAAGATCAATAACTTTGAATCACTTGAATATTTTTAGATCAATCAAGTATACTCATAGAGATTATTTGGAAATTAATAATTTAGAAGATAAGTACCTAATATGTTACTTTATTGGATATAATGGTGAAAATTTTGGATTTATACTTTTTTATAACAACCAGTTAAGTTTTATCAGAGTCTGGAATGTCCTCTTCAATGAGGAGATCCCATGGAAGGATTATAACTACGCTAAAGATAAAGTAGGAAAAATTAACTAGTGCAAGCCAAGGTTGAAATAAATTATGGATCTGTGGTATCAAATTGTTCTGGGTGAATAGAAGTTCAAGGGGTATAACCAAGTTTTATAACATAGGACACTAATCCAATTATTGAAGTACTATGATTTAATGTATTATAATTATCTAGAATAGTGAAACATTGGGGTTGTTTCAGAAATTAAAGGATTTTAAGGAGATGAAACTTGAGGATTAATGTGGTCTAATAGGGTTATAAGACCAATTAAATGATTTAATTTCATAATGAACTTTTTTCTACTGATGAGTAGTACAGAACTCTAAATCCTAGATGAGACAATAAATTTAAGTGACTCATTGTAACTAGAGTTAAAAAAATGGAAGAGTTGGATTATTTACATGTTTTTGATATATTAGAGATAACAAATTTACCACTAGGAAATAGGGAAGTGTAAAAAATGGGATAATTATTTGAAGGAGGAATCAAGTAGTAGGAATTAGTACAAGGTATGACTAGTTGTGAAAGTATTTCTATAATCAGAAGGATTGTAATCTAGGGATATTTTATCTTCTATTTTAAAATAAAATAAAATTATATGGTATTCATATTAGTTTCTTTATAATATCTATTTCCTGAACAACTTTATACAAGGACTATATTCCTTTATAACCATTTAGCAGGATAGATCTACATAGAGAAACTGGAAGGTTTTATACTGAATGGAATGGATAGTCTGGTGTGTAGGATCAATTTTTTTGTATGGGATCAAGTATATACTGAGAAAATAGAACTAAAAGTTTTATCCCTCAATAATATAATGTAAGTTCATCTAGTGAAACATAGATCATTACTCCTATTATAAGGTGTATTATGAATAGAGTTCAACAATTATTATTCCCTATGATGATTCTATGATCTTAGTTTGACCAGTGAAGGAAAGGATAAAAGAGTTGAATATTTATAAAAAATATTATAGATGTTGGATATTATTTTTGAAATGAATATTCTGTAGATAAGTATGGTAAGAGACATAATATTTGGAAATTATTCCTGAATTGGTTAGATTGTATTCAGAAGTTTTTAGAGTACTTTTTTAGAGAGTGATTCATAAACTATAAGATCACCCAACTAAAAAAAATGAAAATTCCATGTAGAAGGATCCTAAAATAGAAAAATAGGATATATAAATGATAATATATCTATATATATTAGCCATGGGATTTATTATACACACTATGGTCTGTATAAGTTCTAATTTTATGAAGGTGGTTAGTATAGTGAGTAGGTTCTTAGGTAACCCAAGAAATGAATTCATGGAGGCTATGAAGTGGATTTTTATTATCCAAAAGGATCAGTGGATCTATAACTCTATTTTGTAATGAATGATTAATTATAAAGGTTTTCAAATATTAACTTTTGTGGTGATATATACATAAGAAATAGAACCACTAATTTTATGTTTACTTTTAGTGGAAATTTCGTGATTTATATATCGAGACTTTAACCTATAGTATAAATTTAAACAAGGAAATTTTATTATATTTATGTCACAAAATGAAATAAGGAGTTGATGTGGATTAAGGGTCTATTTTAAGAAATTCTAGTAAGGGATGAAATTGAAAAAATATTTTTCGAAAACCAAAGTTTGATTCACTTGGCAAAGAATACGGTGGAACACTCATGAATGAAACAAATTTAACTGAACTAAAATTTATATAGAAGATTATGAAAGATGGATTAAATGAACTAAAAAAGGTAATTAAGAGTATTAATCTTGTATTTATGAGTATTAATTCCATAATATAGGAAAGTATAAACCAGGTTCATGCTTCAGTGGGGGATAATATGACTTGGTAATTATGAGATCATGGAAGAAATAATAGAATGGAATAGATGAGATGGAGGAGAGATATTTCAGAACATGATGACTTTATAACCATATGAATTACTGGTTAATCCTTGAATATGGTTCTCAAGAGGTAGATTATTAACATAGTGTAAGAATCTTTTTTGGTCCATGATTCGTATCTTCTGTAAAGGAGTAATTTCCAAAATGAAATATAGAACCATATGAATTGGAAGATCAAAACCAAAGTCTATAACTGAAAATAATGAAAATTTATGGAAATACATAGGTTTAAGGTTGAGTTCTATATGCGTAAAATGTTCATTGGATGTGGAAGTTAAGTCAGTGTGTTCAGAAGGTTGTTGGTGGTGTCTACGATCAAGTGTATGGTTGTTTACAAATATCTTATAGTGATATAACAAATTATACTAGTTGGATTATGTAGATCATGTATTTAAATATATGGGTTTTGTCACCTCTATAATACATGTCATCATCATGATTATGATTTTTTATCATGTGTTTTGTAGTGGTTGTAGGATCTTATTTTTTTGTAGTCTCTGATTCCTCTTCTATTGAAGTTTCCTGTTTCCCATGGATTAATACTTACTTTGAACCATGTAAATCCATGTGTTCTATGTTGAGTGTTTAATTTTAATTTTCTTGGTTAGCTTTTAGTTTTTTCTATGATTACATTGATTGGTTCGAATATTATGTGTTTCTAGGGTAATATGATTCTGAGTTGTGGATACACTAATCTTTGACACCATACATTTCAAACTTTCAAGATCACCCATTTCTACCATTGTGCTTTCTAGAGTTTATCTCATTTCAGGTCACTGATTCTAAAGAAACATTTATAATAGTGTTATTTTGTTGAAGCTAAGGGGGCATTATTTTCTTGGGGAACTCTTTACAGTCTATAATAATCATAAGATCCAACGCTATATATTCCCACAAATGGATTTAAGACTTATTCTATGAAGGTGTATGGAATTCCTTCAGACCTATGATTTTTATTTTTTATATACTCTAGGGAAGGGAAATGTGGAAGTTGATGTTTTGAGTTAAAGGATGTGTATATATATTTTAATGGAATAAAATGATTAATGGGATATGATGGAGTGGATCATGTATTTACATTTTTATTTAGATAAAGTTCACAATAAATGTTGTTATACGTGATGATAATATAATCCCGTTATTTTAGAAATTGGAGTTTTTTCATTTAATAGATCTTAAGGTAGAGTTTTGGAGATATCATATTGATTATAGTGATTCTCTAAATGGATAACTAGAGGATTAGTAACTCTAAGTATTATTCAATATAAATATATTTGTTCCATAGGTTAAATGAGAAGTTATTCTACAAGAGTTCAAAATTTTACCTCTTGCAGTGAATCCATGGATTTATAAAATGTATCAGGACTTAAGAAAATATTTCTTATGGGATGGTATAAAGTGGCCAGTGTAAGATTTTATAAATTGATTCATTGTTTATAAAATATTTAATTCTGAGCATGAAGTTCCTTAGTGGACATGAAAGAAAATTTCTACGTGTTTCGTGATTGTTATACCTTGGTAATGGAATTATGTGATTCCATATTTTTTTATTTTTGATCACTAGATAAATTTAGATAATTTTTCAGTGAATAAGTAATCAATCATAATGAATGTTTTGGAAAGGTAACATGTGGAGAAAATTGGGAGGCTTTACAAAATTTTAAGGATGATCTTTTCTAAAAGAGATCCCAAATTATCCTTAATTTTATAGAGGGGATTAGTTCATTCTTTTAGATATCTTATATGCCTTAAAAAAATTGATCTCCAAATGAATGGTTAGATGAGTTAAAAAATTCAGACATTAGTGAACATATTACATGCTTTTGTTTTTTTATTTTGGTGGATTATGGCCAATTTTATTTCCTTTGGTGGATTTTTAATACATAAATATCCACCAATCAACCATTGTTATGACATATTATGAGGCTAAATATTAGAGAACATGTCAGATGATACTGTGTTGGTTTGAGGTTAGTGAAGCCATTATAGTTGGTCTAGATATGGTACATGAAATGACTAAATATGGGTAATTTATCATGGATCACATAAAAAATAATTAGAGTTGATTAAAATACTATATGGATAGTAAGAGGAGGTTTTAGAGTTTTTATTTGAAATAAATTATTCTTATATTCTTATTATTGGAATAAAAGGTGAAGTTTATAGAATCAAGTTTTTAACAATATTTTTTGTCCAGTTTGAAGTGATGGATAAAGTTGGAGAGGTAAATTTTCAGTTAGAATTACCACTATAGTTTTAATGGACTCATGAAATATTCCATGTTTCTCAGCTTTATAGGTATTATTATGAACCTTTACATGTAATTTATTTGAGTAATTGAAATTCTAAATAGTATTTTTATTTTTTTAGTATTATAAAGAAATTTATAATCTCATATTCCTATACAAATTTTCCTCTATGTATGAGATATTTGGTGGAATATAAAATCCATATAGAGAATGGAACCACATATGAATGTGAAATATCATGAATTGTTCTTTATTATATTTTGATGTGGAATTTCATTATGATGATGAATTTTTAATGGAAGTTTTAACATGGTTATTTAAATCATTATGATTATGGTTAAGATTTTTTGAGTAACCTTTGGTATTGTGTTTCAAGGTAGATCTAAGTTATATGTATAGGGATTGAAATTTAAATAGAATATCATTATTTTTTTAGGATTAATGTTCATTGTAAATTTTTTTATAGGTGAATTAGAATTATTATCCCCTTATGTATCATTTTGAATATACCATTTCTTTATTTTTTATGATAATTATATAATTCATCATTATTGAGATAATGATTTTTTGATAAATTTAAATTATTAATATGAATATTATTTATTTTCATTGATATAATAATTTTAAAATATAGTGATTATTGAAATGAGATTAACAAAATAATTATTATTAATGGATAATTTAATTGAAAATGATTTATGAAATAGTGGGTTATGGCTGGAAATTTTGAAATGGTGGAAATGATATATATTATTTTATCAAGAAACTATATTCTTCAAATATATTAAGTTATTATTGTTTATTTACAATAGATTAATGGAAAAGTATGATTAAAAGATATACTTATGAAAATTTATAAAGAAGGAAATTTTAATGACATATTGTTATGATGATATTAACAGTTTTATTCAATATGATGGATATATGAATAAATTATTAAGATATAGTGATTTAGTTGAGTAATAAATAATGATAGGTTAGTAAAAAAAATAAAAAAGATGAAATATGGTGTTTTTTGAAATTTGGCATAAGGATGCGCTAATTCAATACAGAGGCTTGATAATTTTTTAAAATATTTACTAAAACATTCATGAGATTTACATGGGTCCCATGGAGAGGTTATTCCACATTATTGTAGGGGTGTTCCAATATAGATAGATTCCAATATATATTCTAGATTTTGATGAATTTTTTTCAATAAGGTATATAATGTAGAGTGAAATCTATATGGAGCATTCCATATCTTGGATATGAAATATTTCATCATGGTTGGTTGAATAGTTTTCCTTATATATGTTGATGTAGTATAGATAATGGGTTATGAATGGGAAGAATTAAGGAATTATTATGATTCTTGTGTTATGATCATGGTTGTGATATGAATTTGGGTTATTTATAATTTAATTTTATTATTTTATATGGTGTTATCTTTATGATATTGTGGTTATATTATAGTATTTTTTTGAACTTGTTTGTATGGTTATGTTTTGGTTATTTACGAGATATAGTATTACCTTATATTCATGAGGTTTATAAATATCCTAACATTTAAAGGTTAATATTCCTATTAAATTTTAGCATTTTCTCTCTCTTTGGGAGTATTTTGAATTGGAAGATTAATTAAAGGAGTTTAGAAGGAGGGAGAAGGAGAAGGGGTGATACCCAATTGATGAGGAAACACCATGTACCTAATTTAATGACACTGGGTTCTTAGTTCCATCCATGTGGCTATGAATTCACTTTCAATATAACTAGGTAGCATTTGGACTTAGATCGGTTACCTAGTGGCACTATAGTTTTTTTAAATTATGGGGGGGGGGATTTTCTTTTTCACATCCAAAAATTAACAACTAAATTGTGTCTCCATTAATATTTTGGCTTATTTTAGTTATGGGGCCCCCTATGAAGTTATCTCTTTCCTCTCTTCCACATCAGGTACACTCAAATTTCATCCTTGGTTTAGATCACTTATAATTAGTGATTAAAGCTTTATATAATCATGGAAATGGTGTAAAACTCATCTAATATTTTTTCCTTCTTCTATTTCATAATAGAAAAAAAATTAAATCCATGGTTCCTAATCTAGGTCATGTGAAATATTCTCAATCCATTAAATATATCTTCATTTAGCTGCTACAAGGGTTATGCCTAAGAAAATAAATATTAAGAGTGTTGGATTTATTTCTAGATTTATTATTCTTTAATTGTAGAAATTTAAATATCAAAAACTTATATGTTCGAATGGTCTATTAGTTTTAGTGGCAGTATTCCATCACCCTCTAGACCTTAAAGTAATTTTCAACATATATTTTGGTTGGATAACCCATTATTCATCTCATACCCATAGAGTGTTAGCATGAAAATGATGTTGGGATAGGTAAACCTAATAATAATAAAATTATTTAGATATAAGATATTTTCCTAAAAAGTTTAATGGAATGAAATGATATTTTATCAATTTATAATTACTTTTTTCAAAGATAAAATCCTATTTATAGGATTTTTTTTATTTTTTATTTTTTATATATAATATGTTGGCATGGATATTTTTTATTCATGTCTATTGAGATGTGTAAAGGTTATAATTATATTTTATACTATTTTACTCCATGATTTTAAGTTTACTTATAGATAATAGTTTATAATCTATTAACTGAAGTTTTCATTTAGCCTATTATTTGTTTTTCTTTAAATATTAGGATTTTTCTATCATATATTATGTTTTATATATCATGAGTGGGTACTTTTCAAAAGGAATATATATATATATAAACATGGGATGGGTGTCTATGACCAGAATATGTATGCATGTCCTTTCTCATGGGATGTGTTGTAGCACCCTAACCGAGTATACACCTTTCCCTTACCATTAAATGAGAAATGCATCTCAACTATTGATCTAGGGTGACATACAATGACTCTAGTATATTTATGCATATAAGTATTCATGAAATGATTTAAGAAGTTAATTCAAGTAAGGACACTCTCTGTATTGGTGGAATATATGTAATTACATTAATTCATGAAAAATAACCATACTATACCATATTACCTATTTTTATTCTTACTCTCTTAGATTTTTATTATTTCAAAATACACTATAGTTTACAAAAAGTGGTTATAGAGTGTGGTGGAGATTACTTACTCGGTATTTTTATATACATACCATGTACGTGTCCTCATGGGATAAGTGATGACCCTTTTTTTCATGACCTTGGTAATATTAAAGTACTATAGAATAGAATTTATCTCTACATAGTTTATAGGATTTGAAAGAACTCCTTTTGAACCATTTTATAAACAAAATAGAGTTTATAGATAGAGGTTGTTCATTATGACTACAAGGGGGATCTCACATTTAGAATTTCTATTTTTTGGATCTTTAAGGAGCATTTGGATTTCATTATTTAATATATATATATATAGTTTTGGTAGTTTACCATATTTTATATACCTTGTGAATGTTTTATCCATAGTTTTTTATATAAAAAATCCATATCATGTTATGAATTTAGTATTGTTTTACTCTTCAATCCCATCCATTTACATACATTATATACCTTGTATTAACATATGTCATGCCAAATCCTTGTGTAAATATCAAATGATTTAGTATATTACTCAATGGTTTAAAATCATCTCCCACATATGTGTCATTCAATACCCAATGTTTATGCTAGTCTCTGAAAACTATGAGCTATGTATGGCATGTTATGATGATATGATTCAGGTGAAATTTGGGTCCTTGGGTCACAGACATTACAAAATAGTATTAGAGTCCACTAATAGATCTGTGGTATGGGATTGAGAGTAATCTAGATATAGGATTTTTAAGACTCTGTATATAACCAATAAATATGATTAACTTGTATAATTATAGTGGAAACTTGAGTTATGACGGGTATTCCATGATTTGTTTTTTATTTCTTACTTTTTGTTCGTCAATGATTTTTGAGTCTCATGCATCATTAATATTATTGATAGGAAGGAACAAATAAGATAAAATTCCATATTTCATCCAATATTTATCTATCTTGTTTTCATAACCAATTTAACATTCATATTAATTGACACATCATCAATAAATAAGCATCACTTTAAAATATATTTATTGTCAATGTGAAGGTTAATTTGAATTTAAAATATATTGTTTGATCAAGAAAACTCTTTTCACATTTTTGATAGTTATATTTTATGGTAATTTCTAAATAATTATTTTAAATTTTGATAAATTATATCATAAAGCATGTGGAAAATTCATTAAATGTTTTTTGAAAAGTTTCATAAATTGTAAAGTGTACTGATAAATAAAAGCAAGTGATAGAGAGAAA
Organism: Viscum album; assembly: GCA_963277665.1. Lineage (NCBI taxonomy): Eukaryota > Viridiplantae > Streptophyta > Magnoliopsida > Santalales > Viscaceae > Viscum > Viscum album. Next base: position 989,389,050 of record OY728131.1, on the reverse strand, counting down.
TATAGGGTTTCACCAAATCATTCTAGTTCATTTTAGAATTTCTAGTTGTGTATTTATGATATAATGACTAAATGTTAATGTTTAATATATTATAGAGTGTGTTTCCTAGAATATAACTTCTTATAATGCTGGAAGAAGTGGGTGCGGAATATTATGATGCCCCAAATCTCGACACCTGTAATACGATATGAATAAACACATTCATTACATACCAAATTTGAAAGGAACCAAAATAGACAAATTTTAACCGTCAATAAATACAATATCACTAAAAAATATTGTTTCATGTACATTAAAAGTACCTTTTAGGTTTATTTTACTAGAAGTTTAGAAAAAACAATTAACTAAAAAATCCTATGTATTTCTCATCAAATGGACATTTTTTCCACTATATAGGAAGCTACTTAATCCATAATATGTATTCCACATCTCCCAAAAAATTATACACTTGATAATATTCTAGAAATATCATGTGTAATACCTTTATTTGTAACTTAATTATATAGAAAAGTAAGAAGTGTTAGCTCAAATTCTTAATAAGGGAAAACTTATATCAAAATATATCAAGGCATAAACATGGCATGAATAATATGGAAGGAAAAATGGTAATCAAATAATGTAATATAACTAATCGCATATGCTTGAAACAAATACGTCCTTAAAAATATAAATAAACACATGGAAAATAATAACTAAATTAATGGTAATGGAATACATAATTATAGACATATTGATCTTTATAGTTAATCCCTAAAACAAGAAATTACTCTTATTGGAAAGGTTGTAAACATGTCATCAATCTTTCCATCAAGGTCGCAACCAAGGAATCATGATTTCATTGGGTGGGAATACACCAAATACCATAGAATTTTGTATCATGAGACCATCTGATACATCGAAGGGCTATTTAATATCGGCACCTTCTATTACTTCTTTAATTCCAATGCACTCACCATATGAATAATATGAATATCAATAAAATTCATGATAAAATTTCCTTAGTAATCCATAAACATCCATATTGAGATAAAAACATAAATAATTTAAATAATTTTCTAGTCATCAAATTATTATAATCCATCCTGAGAAAGAAGGTATATAGTTAAAAAAATACACAATTAATATTCCTTTGTTATTCATAATTATCTTTATTATAATAAAAATATGTAGGATGTCAATACTTTCCTTAGTCAATAAGTGGAATACATGTCTATGTAATCATCCAAAAACTAACACCTATATATTAATGGTATAAATTAAAGTTAATAATTTTCACAATCAATCAATATGTGTCTATCAAGGTTAATTTCCTTCAAAAAATATAATGAAAATTGTGTATTCATAGAGGAAAGGATTTGGAAGAAAAATCATGTACATAACCGAAGATTATCTAGAAAGACAAATGTAGTGACAGATTTATGTGATTTTAATACCCTGATGGAAAAAATGTGAGTAGATTTAAAAATTAATCAATAGATAATGTATATACTATAAAATGAAAACAACTGGTGAATTTGAATCATATCTCAATGAGAAAAAATTGAGATGAAAACACACACAAAATAATTTTAACATAAGTATAAAAATAACATGAGAGAGATACCAAAAAATTAAAATACAGTTATATGAAATATATTAATTATAATTGAAGTTAATATGATATTTAATACACAATATAAAATAAATTATGGTGTGAAATATCAAACATGTCTCATGGAATAGAAAATAAATACAAATGACACTTTCAACCTTGCTATCATTTGAATAAAAATAAATTTTAAGAAATAATGTGATATGGATATTCAAAACCTTTAATTAAATGAATATGGTAACACAAATTTATTGGGAATTAATAACACTGTATCAATGATATCATGGTGAATAATATGAAATATTTTTCAAGAAGTTAAATTTGAGATTAAGAAGCCCTTATAACATTAGAAACTTTTAATTCAAAACCACATAAAGGATATGTTTAAAAATGAAACATAATATGACATGAATAATTATAGGGTCATGATAAAAAATATTAAAGGGTAATTATATAAACAATTACATAGAAAATATGATGTATAGTTAAAAATATATCTCAAGGGATTGAAAATGGAGACAAGAAACCCTTAACTTAATTCCCAACTTCTACTAAAGCACTTGAATATAATATAAATAAAACATAACTATATTAATATTCCATTTAATAAATTTAAAAATATATATTAAAATTTATACACCATATTTATTATCATTTATTATGAATATATTAGTTATTTATAGCTTATTTTGATCACCAGGTGAAAGTAACTTTAATTGTGGCAAGCGTGTTTTATAATTTCGATATTGATACCCATTTTTTGATAAAAAATTTCATTATTACTAAATAATTTATGGTATTGTAATAGATAAATTATATTTATATATAAATCTAATATATCATTATATATGTGTTTTAGTTATATTGTATGAAAATGGAATCAATGTTGGCTTATTTCGGTAATTTTAGCGATCGAAGATGATATTTTAATAATTAGTTAAATCCTAAAAATAAAATTTAAAAAAACATTGAACATTAATTATTTAATTAATATATTATAATAATTTTAGTATTTATGTTCCCATATTTATCCATTATATAATTTTATAGCATTTTTAAGTAGGTGGTTAGACTGACTGAAACATGAATATACCATAATTAATGGATTATTATGGTTAGGAAAGTTGTTTATTTTTTATAATGTCATTATTATATAAGAATAGTGATATTATTTATACACTTTTAATGTTTTGTATCATATTTGAAACTATTTTAATAAATAATAAATAAAATAGTTAAAACATTAGATATGTTACTTTATGGAGGTGGTAGTTAGTAGAACACACTGTTAATGTTTTAATTTCACAAAAAATGAGAGGTCATAAAGGTGAATTAAAAAATTTATAATAATTATCATAATAATATTATATGTTTCACATTTATTATGAAATTAAATCCTTATAACAAGTGAATATACTTGGTAGTGAAAAAAATGAAGACATCACTTCATGTAGGCGATGGCCCGCACAAACACACTACCATAGTTCTTTTGTTTTTACATATAGATGAGAGGGAATAAAAAATGGTTGTTAAAATAATATAATAACACTTAAATATAATAATTTTATTTAGTTTTCATATTAATGTTTTTATTATAGTTTTGGAAGAGAAATATTTAGAAGAAAATGTTAAGGATTAAGTAATACTCACATTGGGACTTTGTAATTTCTCTTGAAAGTTTCCTTGTAAATCAAGGGATCAAGATAACTAATTGAGAATAGAGGATTATGAACATGAAAGAGGATTACAGAAGCAAAAAAATAGAGTATTTTTAGGATAAAATTATAAGGGATATGTTTGACATGAAGTGGTGGAAGATCCCCCCTTTTATATGTGAATAAAAGGGAACTTTTGTGAATACCCCTTATTTTCCAAAAATTACATGACACTATTCAAGTGAAAATGACTCCAAATTTGAGAAAAGATGGATTTTGGGGTGATAAAAGGTTTAAAAATCCTCAAAACCCCTTTTTACACATGTTTTAAACACATTTCATGTCTTTTACCTCTTGATTTTTACACTTTACCATATTTGGTTTTTACCTTGCTAACTAGTTTTCACATAAATAATTTTTATTTTATTTAAAATATAAGGTTACCCTGGTAAAAAAAATAAATGTAGTGAAGATAAATCTAATATATGTAAATATATAAATCATTTTTTAAATAATATAAAATTAAATTTTAGTTAAAAACATTTTATTTATCGCGAAAAACTGTTTTTATAGAAAAATGACATTGAAACCGTTTATGTTCATAATCCTATTTAACAATGATTACCAATTAAATGTATGTAAAAATATTTATATATGTGTTTTAAAATTATATTAGATTAAATTTTTAAAAGATATTAATTTATTTAATTCAATAAAAACTTTCCAATGTTAAAAAAATAATTCTTTGAAAATAACAATTTTACCATTATCGCAATTGTTAAATTTAATCCTAATAATCATACTTTTATAATTAAAAATGAAATTGAAGATATTACATAAAATTAACATATTGATATAAAATATTAATTTTATTTTTTAGGTTTATTTTCTAAATTTGAAAAAAACTAATTTTTATTAGAAGCGAATAAAACGGGTTTTAGAGTAAAATATTACTTAAGTTTGCAAGACATTAAACATGAGTTTTATAAATCCAGAATAATATTTTTAAATTATTTATTTACTTTTAAATATAAATTTTTTATAAAAATTTAATTCAATAAATTTTAATTCATTCCAGTTTTATAAAAATGTATGTATTAGGAAAATCAATATTTTTACTACTCACTTAAAAATCAATTATTTTAGAAAAATCCAAAAAATTCACCTTAGGCTAATTTCTATATGTGTTATTCCAAAATGAAGCTCATTTTATGAAAATAAATTTATAAAATATATAAATATATATTTGAAATTGAAATTTATTATATATAAAAAAACAACTATTATTAAAAAATACCTTTTTTAAAACATTAAATGTTCTTAATAATATTTTGTATACATTTTGAATTTTCATAATTTAATTGAGGTTGTATTATTATTAAATTTTATAAATAATAAATGAATCATGAGTTTATTTATTTAGGTGTTATGTTTTGAGCAATCTCTTAAACATATTATTTCTTAAATGAATATATAATTAAAAAACTCAAGGTGTTACATTTTAACACCTTAAATAAATTAAATCCTCACAATTATAATTATCACTTACTAAAAAAATTATTCAGGTGTATCTAAAATATATACATAACTCAAGATAAATTTTCAAATGAGGTTTCTACCTTAATATCTTGGGTATGACTAAGAACAAATATTTTCCCCTTATCATGTTAACCAATTTATTCGTAATTCCTTTACAATTGTTTTCTGTATTCTATCCTTTTACACACATGAAGCATATTAAATTTCCATTGAGAAATTCCCCTTGGTGATTCATACCACATTTTTTACATAATGAAAATTGAATTTTCTTCCCTTGATCATCTTTATCACCTGAACTTCCATGGGACTCTATCATTATCTTCTTTATTGTGTTTATAAACTCTTAAAAGTTCATTCCATTTATCATAATCTGTGATTGATGTTTAGGAATAACCACTATATTTATCACTCCATCTCTTATCCTATTAGGTTTATTTTTAGGATAATTTCTGTATTTTACATGGAATATATTTTTAAGTTTGTTTATTTGAGCTTTATCCATTACTAACAACCAAAGGATTTAATCTTTAGTGATGAAAAATTAACACCATAAAAGAGTTGTAATATGAAAAATTCATCCTTAAATTGTCTAAATCTTCGAAACCATTACAGTAGCTTTTAGTTCAACCTAAATCACTCTTGGTTTAATCTAGGTTTTTTTTGGTTGAGTTCTCTCAAATTACTTAACCAAATTTCTTAACATAATAAATAATTTACAATAGTGTGTAAAGATAATGTGATTAACCAAAGAATATATCTCAAGAGAATCTAGATAGATGTGTAGTATTAGGCCCACTCATCATGCATATTATTGAAAATTGATTCACTACCCAACCCACCCTTTTTAGGGTGATTACCAAAATGTGAATCTATGCTGCAACCACATCAACTTTCCAATATCAAGATACATATGTAATTTATAGAAAACAACATAATCACTACATTACCTCAAATTCAGGATATTATTCTATACTTAGACTTATCCCTTAGAATTATCCCATTGTTTTTCACTAATGTTTTCCTATACCAATCCCTAAATGACATTAAATATTAAATATTACCTAAATATACCTAAAGGATTATATATACCTTTGAAATTATGATCAAACTTAAATTTAGTAACCCATGACGGTAACTACCACACTTAGATTATCCATAGTTGATGACATTTTAATCTCATAAGGTTATCTAAACCCTACTTTGATACGAACTACGATGCCTCTGATCCGTGCACCCACAATCTAGTGTGAATAAAGAAATTATTTACATACTAACTTTTAAAGGAATTGAGGAAACCCAATTTTAACGATCAATAATAACAATATTACTAAAAAATATTGAGACACATATATTTGAAGAACCATTTAGGTTTAGAGTGTTAGAGATCTATGATAAAATTTTAACTAACAAAGCCTATGTATGTCTTATAAAATTGATTTTTTTAGCTACATAAGATTCTATATAATCCATAATAAGTCTTCAACATCACGTTAAAAATTATACACACTTATATTATTATAGAAATATTGTAACACCCTAACCCAAATCATTGGGTCCAATACAGAGTGCCACATGACTTCAAGTGATCCTACATATACAAAAGAGGTTGTAGAATAGTAGAGAGGGTCTAAGTGAAATCATGGGGGGAATATACCCTGAATCAGAGTGTAAGATAATATATAAATAACCAAACATGTACAATAAATATTTAGAGTATTCAATATCAAACAAAAATACTATATGTAATGAATAAATGTAGACAAAATATACTATAATTTTCATACCTGAATATAAGACACTAATCACCCACCAGGATGATCATAGACACAAGATAGATAAATAAAAAAAGTACAAGAGGCTCTTCACCCAACTCCATACCAGACCACCACCGAATATTTAGATCCAAAGTGATATATCCCAATAAATGAAAAAACATGAGCTTTAACTCAACCCATACCTAAAAAAGTGAGTTCTACTTGGGTACCCAAGTTCCATGGTTACCCGAGAAGGCTGTGAGTATAATTCAATAGGGAACTACTAATGAAGTCTAGTACCTAACCACTAAATGTGGTGTTTATTCTTTTGATAATATCAGTAGAGAGTATATGGGAAATAAATAAACTTCACAATCATAACATATAATCACCAATAAATAAGTAACAAAAAAACCATATATCGAAAGTTCATTCACTTACCAAGCCACCACGAACCCTGACTATAACTACTTCAGCTTCATGTTGAAGTGAATATCAACCATCTTCCTCACACATAACCCTCGATGGGATAGTATATAAACATGTCTAACACATCCCCTTGAAGGGATAACCCATATACATGTTGAATGAATCGTCTGATACATACCCCTGAAAGGGATAGTCTATATGGATCAAATTGAATTCTTAACTACAAAAGATAGAGAAATAACTCATATGATATATATATTATGAAAGATCAATATCATGTCATGTTAAGAAAGATTCATGACCAACATAAATCCACATGTGAGAAAACATAAAGCATAAGTCTCACCTAATACATGCATGACACATGTGATCAAACTTCAAGCATAGGTCTCACGGGATACACATGCACACACATGTGACTAAAATCAATCATGGGTTTCATGATCCACAAATATACAAACACACATGTGAGGAATATCAAACATGGGTCTCATGGGATATATACACATGTGATCAACATCAAAAATGAGTATCACAGGCTACACACACATATGTGATGAATATCAAACATGGGTCTCATGGGCTATACATGCACACACATGTGATCAATATTAAACATTGGATCCTGGGATAATCACACACATATATGTGATTAAAATAAAAAATGGGTCTCATGGGATCACACGTACACACCTGTGATCAATATCAAACATGGGTCTCATGGGAAACACACACACATTTTATTAATATCCAACATGGTAATCACAGGCCACACATGCATGTGAATTATATCAAACATGGGTCTCATGGGCTACACACACAAGTGATCAAACCTCATCCATCAATAGATGACATCAAGCCAGTGTCCAAGGGTCCATAAGATCCTTCACCACTCTTTATAGTTAAATTATGCATGGGTCCTTTAATTAGTTTAGATATATATATCATTAAATATTTATTCATTACATGATGTTCATAACATAATTATGATGTAAGGGTAATTTTATACAAATTTGAAAACCTCATATCACATACAAATAATCTATATATAATACCATAGTGTATAGAACCTAAGACCACCTACCTCAAAATGTAACCACTTACCATACAATAAAATATAAAATATTTTTTATAAGTCAAACAATTCCAATAATTATATATGATTTAATTGGTTTGTAGATATCACTACATATAAAAGAAAAATTTCTATCATGAGACAAAAAAACAAGCCCAATTAAATAAAATTAAATTTGAATATCTATAAGAATTCAATAAGTAAATGAAATTTTTCTATATCATCATCTAATAGAGTTTGGGAATCTCTAGATTCACTCTTGAATCTAAGGTATGAAAAATCACCAATTTAATTCCATGATACAATAGACGATACAATCCAATTAGACCAAAAAACGTAAAGGGAACCATCAAGGGATGCACCTTCAATGAAACCACGAACAACATAATGTGTTCATCATCAAGGTACAAACATTAGCTATACTGATCAAAATCTACACTACTCCCAGAAGATTCTACCAAGATTTAGTGGAATTATCATTTAATTCCCTAATTGGGATCAAGAAAAAAAATCAATCATTGATCTGGATGACCAAAGAGATAGATAATTTGTATATAATTGGGACATCAAGGCATGATAAGGGTTAAGAATTACCAAGAGGAATCATATACAATAAACAACACAATGACCCCCCACTACATGAGGAATAAGGAGTTAATAATGATGAATAAAGAATGATCTCACCCTGACTCTCCAAAAGACCCCCACCTAGATCCATCCCATTTTAAAGGGATCTCATGGAATGAAGAGAAGAGAAGTTAATAGCAAAATAGATCCCTAAAAATCAATACAAGTTGATAAAACCTGAGGTAAACTTGGTACTTATAAATAACAAACAACCCCTTATTGTATGTGGCCAGGGTGACGCACTATCAAGCTTCTTGGGGTCCACTATCTAGCTGGTGTGCCATGGGACACCTGGTGCAGGCTCACTGACATCACCCTAGAGAGTCATTAGTTCTATTGAGGATATCAAAGTAAAAATTTATAAATCTCAACCATCACTAAATAATTTTTAATTTTAGTAGAGTTTTGATAAAGGTTGATCAATATAAAATGGTTTATAAATGATTTATAGTGTTTATGAAAACATAAATGAAGCAAAAAAGAATATTGATTTTTTTGGTTTTGAGATTGATTTTATGGATGTTCCAAGATTTTTTAAGTTTAGGTTTGTGCAGTAGTAAGGGGTAAGTGTTGGGTTTTTTTAAATTTAAATTTTTTTCGAACCAAAATCTATTGAGCCTCCTCTTATATAGATAACCCTCTATGATATAAACCCCCCTTTACACTATTAGGTCTTAGGTTAGTTCATAGATATGTCTTTAGAACCATGTTTAAACATAGTGACCCCAAAATCATGTGATGATCATGCCTTGAGGAAGGGTTACTAGTTGATACATTTTGTAGGAAGACCCTTCTCTCTCTACAATGGTTATTCATGAGGGATAAGTGTAAGAATTATGATGAATAGATAGAATGTAAAAACCCATTACAATTTCAATCAAAAAAATTTCTACACACTAAGTGAACTCCCCTTACATTAAAAATCCTTATACAAAATGATTACCCCATCATGATAATCATGAGAGGATATAAATATAATATTAACCTACCACATCAAACTCTAGCATTAGTATCAGGTCCTTGACCTAGATCCAATGTCTGGTCATCTGGTCTCTAGCTTCATACCCTATTGAAGTTCGGGTGCATAACAACAACAAGCTAGCTATTTATAGAGGAAATTATCTATATTTTAATTTTGAATTCCTTTATTTACTTTATTTTATTTTTAAATTTAAACTAGTCACCATATCCTATAATTTTATATTGGAAAAAATATCCCCTCTATTATGTTTGAATTTTTTTCCTTATCTATGACAGAAGGAGTGGGTATTTGACTGGGAATATTCTCAAAACCTCGTACTCATTTGTTTTTCCTTTTTTAAAGGAGTGTTTAAAATAATCTATTTTATTTGATTCTCCTAAATGAATTATTCCTATTTATCTCCCACACACATTTTCCATAACACATGATATCCTAGAGACATCAAGTATATGAATTTTTCTATAGACTTCACCTTACTGTTTGGGTGGTGTCTTTGTGGCCTGCACCCTACCTGTCCATTCATGGCCACTGTGAAGCTAGTTTTTACCAAGTAACAAACCCATTATTCCATAAAAATCTCACCACTGCCTATTTAGACACCTCTACATCACAGTGTAACACATATACCACATAGTCCTTCACATTTCTCAGTTGACATGGCTCTGGTGTATCTAGTTATCTATGGAACAACCATCTTCTTTCTCAAAACCCTGTTGGTTCTTACATTATCACAACCTGTCACATACATGAATTATTTTGAAGTTAAATTTCATTTTTTTCCTTTCATTTTTTTGTTTTGGATGGTTTCCAAAGGTTTTATGGAGAAATAGATGAGTTTTCATGAATTGGGCCAAACCGCGAGCTCAATTCCAGATTTAAAAATAAAATTTGTTTCCTTTATAACTTTTTCATTTTTTAATATTTTTCCTTCATTCCAACTCCTAAATGTCCTCCCATGATATATTAACACCAAAACTAAAATTTGGAGCCTTTGGAAATCCATAACCAAGGTTTATGTTGGTTTTTATTTAAGGGATTGGGCCTGCCCGAAAGCCCAATTCCAGTTTTAAAAATAATATTTGATTAATTAATAACATATTCATTTTTAAGTATTTTTCGGTGATTAAAAGCCTCATATGCGCCCCTTGAACCCAGACACGCGCCCAAGCTCTCTCTACCCTCTTTGGAGCTCTTCTTCATCGCGATTTAGTACTGAACTTATTAGGGTTTCAAAAATCGGGCAGATTTGGAGAGGTAAATTGATCCTTTCATAACTCCTTCATTTTTCATCCTTTTTCCCCAATTTCAGTCCCCACATGACCTAATGTGAATCCTTCGAACCTCCATACCAGTTTTGGGTACTTGGTGATTCATTATTTTGTGTATTGGGGCGGATTCCTTCAAGATATTTCAAGTAAGGGAATTCCTTCTTGGTTCCTTCCATCCTCTTTTAGTTTTATTTCCTTTTTCTTGAAGTTCCTCATGTCCAGAAGTTGGGGTTCGATCCTAATGTATGATTTGGTGTCTTTTGGGTAAATTTTTGTGGTTTAGGTCTGGATTTGTATTCCTTTTGGTGCAACGGTGGTGCGCTTAAGGTTTCGCACCAAGTTTTGAGGGTTTCGACACATTCGGTAGGTGATTCCGTGGGTAACCATTTAATGATGAGTTAGTTTGCTTGATTAAATAATTTTGAATGTTCCTTATGTGCTGTGCATTATGTGAAAACCATTTTTGGTTGCAATAGTAAATCATTTGTTTTTAGAGTTACATTTTTGCTTGAAGTGTGTATTTTTCAAATGTATTTCATGTGTTATATCTTGTGGTAGTTTTGTAAAATGTGGAAGTGATTTATTAGTTGTTGAAAGGGGCTAACAATTATGGTTAGGTAATGATATAGTTCCATGTGGGCCTAAAAATGGGGTGTATTTGAATGGTTTTATTTGTATAAACTTGTTATACTCCTTGAAAGTGTTTTATGGATTTGTGTGTTCTCATGGGTATCTTTTGTGATATTATTCAACGTGATTATATAACATTTTAATGTGGATTATTTCATGTTTATTGGGCTGCGAATTCTGTTTTGGTAGGGTCTTGGTGTGCTTTTGGTTTAAAAAGAGATTTTTTAAATGGATTTTATGTGCAAAGTTTGGGTATACTCTTTATAATTGTTTTATGAAAGTTTTGAATGCTTTATTGGGTTGTGTAATAGGTGAAACTATATCAGCAAACTGTTTTGGTAGGAGTATATTTTTAAAAGGTCCATTTAATTTGTGAAAAGGCTACTATGTGATATGTATCATCTTGGAAATATTTTATTAAATTGTTTGAAGGAGATATTTTGGAGTGAAAGTGATGTGAAAGTGATGTGGAGTGTTTTGTGTGAGTGTGATGTGAAAAATTGTATTTTTTAATATGAAAGAAGTGTTATATTCCATGTGTGTGGTCTGTTATATGAGTTTAAATATCATATAATTGTTTTATAAATTTTTTTAATGGTTTTGTGGAAGTGTTGAAGAAATGTGAAATGTGTTGTGGGCTATTTTGGTGTGATTCGGATTTCAAAATCATTTTGAATGAAAAATGGATTTTTTGTGACTTGTGTGGTATACATATGGGCTTTTTGGTGAATTTATGATGTGGAAATGATATTTTCATGTTCAATGTACATTTCTTGATGTGTTGAACATGTTTGAGCACAAGGGGAAAACCTGGGTATCTAGGTGGGTGGACGTGTACTAGTATGCTAGTGAATCCGTGGGGTTTGGCCTCAGTTTCACTTAGCAAGATTGACGCTTACAACTCTAACTAAACTATGATGATGATGATTGGGGACCACTAGGTTATGGGTATGTTCCCTACTAGTGGCTCGTGCACGAGAATGGATATTTGTGATGGTTACTCTCACCGAGATACGAGGTACCTGGGACCCACAGCTAGCTAGTGCCTAGGTGTTACTTCCTATTTCTTGTGCTCATTGTTTACTTTGTACTTACCGTCGGCATACGGTATAGTTGGCTGGAAAATTCAGTAGTGTTGACATTTTTTTTTAAATGTGTTGATTCTTAATGATAGCCCACTTGAAAACTGTTTTTATTCAAAGTAGCATCTTTTAGAAATTGAAACTAGCTTTTCATGTTTTTGAAAACTTGCATGCTTTTCGTCTTTAAATGTTTATCACATGGAATCTCTTAGTGGCGGTATCCTACTGGGCATTGGCTCACACCCTACTTACACCCTTGGGTGTAAGTAGACATGGTTTTTTTTGTCGCAGGTTGGGTACAATTTTTTTTGTTCCAGTGGTTCGGGTTTCTAGCAGGTCCTTGGTGGTGAAGTCTTGTGGAGGTGGCTTGTGGGAGGTGCCCCTTGCCATGAGGGTTCTTGGGCTGTCCTTATTTGGATTTTTAACTTTGGTATAGACATTTCGAGTTGTTTTAAGCCATGTAATTCAGTTCTGAATTTTTGTAAAATATTGTTTGGTTTGAAAAATCCAGATTTGTTTCATTGGATTCTTTTGTTGTTTTAGGTTTATAAACTCGGGTAAATCGTTCCCAATTTTCATTTTATGATACCCGGGCACTTGTGCCAGCCCGTGGGGATCGTGAACGCCCTTCGGGTCTTGCCATGGACCAGGTCGGGTGCCGAGTTTGAAGGCGACCAGATTCGGTTCGTGACAAAATGGTATCAGAGGAGGTTCAGGTTAACTCTTTGGGTCATGTTATTTGGGGAAGAGTCAGGATAGTATGGAGTTAGGATTGTTGGGACATGGAATTCTGGTTATGGGTAGTGTGCTTGATCACCACACCTCATTTCAGGATTCAAGTCGCCAGGGGAAGTTGGGATTTGTCTATGTATTTTGGTTTTCTTGGTTTGATGATGATTAGGAGAAATGAAAAGAGAGTTGGGTTAATGGTCTCAATGAGCTCGCAGGGTCTGGCAAGCCATGTGGAGCTGGGGATATTCCCTAGAACACTCTCTGTGACAGTGAAGTGATTGGAATATGGCCGCCAACCTTATGTCCAAGTCACCCACTGAAACTAGTTTCCTCTTGCACTGTTTTGTGCTTAGGTTTTGAAACCTTAGCACTTTGGTTTTAATAAGTGTAAAGTTTTTGTGAAATGATTTTCAAATAAAGAGGGAATGGTTTGGTTTATGAAATGGCGGAACTTAATTTTCAGAATTATTTTGAAATAGAAAATGGTGTGATTACACCTCTTTTGAAGGCAGAAACTGTATTGAATGTGGTTTTGAAAAGTGTTTCCAATAGAGTTTTCTAAACAATCAGAGTGTGTTTTAATGGGATGAGATGTTTTTAAATTGATGTGAATATCTTGAATGTGAGTTATTTTCTAAATGGTTGTGACTTTCTGAAAATTTTTGTAATATGTGAGTTGGGATTTTGATCTCGTGGTTAGCGGTTATGAAAAAAAAAGGGATGTGTTGGTTGACCGTGTTGGTTTTGAAAAGTGGAAAGAATTTTTGTTTTAACCTTTGGTATTTCCCTCAGTGACCACATGCATGGGGTTATATGGGATGATGGATGGTTGATGGAATGAATGCATGAGTGCCGGGACGGATATGAGGAGGGTGTCTGGTGTGGCACAAAAACATGCATGTGTGAGGCCCATGGGGTACCATTGGTCGATACTCTTACCGTTGAGCCGCTTGATTTCAAAGAAATGGTTTTAAAGAAAAAAAAACATTATTTCTTGATGAATAGTTTTGGGATGGTTTGTATTATGGGTCTTTGAAGATGTTGTTTTTGTGGGATGTTTTTTAGTCCAATAACCTCTCCTGTTTGAACTGTGTTTTGGGTTTGTGTTTGGTCGGTAAGCTGTGTTGTAGGGACGGTTAGTGGTCTCTTTTGAAAAATGTTTTGGGATGCCTTTACGATAGTTCCCTTCATGTGTTTGGATCTGGTTTGTGGCTTGTTTTGACCAATGGACCAGGTTGGTTGGGTCCTTGGGTTCTCCCATTGGATAAGGTACACCCCCATTAAAGGTTAATGCATAACTGAAGCGCAACCCAGATTGTTTCTCCATTGGAAAATCCTCCAGTTGATCAATATAAGGAATCCATTTCTTGAGATTTTTAGATTGAGTATACACCCTTTCCTTTATTGGTTTTGTGTATCCTCTTGTAGTGGGAGATTGATTATGGATGGTTGAAAGTGACTTTAGCCTCTTAAGTTTCCTAATTTTTCGAAGGTGGAAGTGTTCTGGGTTTGTTAGCATGGATGAGTATTTGGATGGTGTCTAAGAGGGCCTCTAGGTTCTTCATAGTTTCCTTGAAGCAAGAGTTATTATTAAACCACCAATTTTGAGATTTTGGTCCTGATAGGATATTGTGTCCACTTTTTGGACTTGTCTGTTGTTTAGGGACTTGGTATATGGTCATGTTCCATGTATTGTTTCTATCAATCACAAAGGTCCTGTTTGGTGACGCATTGTGATGTTGTGTGCTCTTTTGAATGTAAAGGTCAAGGTCACACAATCCTCTTAGGTTCTCTGTTATGTTGGGAGTATGTATCCCTTGGGAAAAACATCAAATCCTATATCTTAGTGGATGGTGTTTATACGTGTCCTACCCTTCTGTTGTTTCTCACCCAAAGAAACAAGGTGCGATGTGTGTGCTTATTCTGATCCCTTGTTTTAGTGAAATGTATGGTTTTGGTAAAGTGAGTTATGGAGTGTGTTATGTCTTGATGAACCCATCAGGATATGCGGTGTATTTGTTTGTGGAACCGAAAGAAGAAGTTCCACATAGGGGTTTCAACAGCCAAACTGCGTGGCCGAAGATGCTTCAATATTTTGAGCTCCAGCCATAGGTCCTGGAGAGAAGCTGGCGCGTAGTCAGGGGAAACCCCAGTGTCGTTTAAACCCTTGTACAAAGTCCTATCCTCATTATGAAAGATAGGAAGATTTTAAACCTATGGTGTCATCATATTTCTTCTGTTGTTCCTGTTCGGTGGAAATAGGTGGAGGGTCTTGTACCCATGTCATCACACAATGTTATTCCCTCCCCCTTTGGTTTCCATTGATTCTTTAGAGAATGGTTAGAAATTTGGCTAGACAAGTTGAGCACATAGTTTTCACATGTTTAGTTCTAACCGTGAAAAAAAAATAACCATGCAGATATAAGGATCCACATAGTTATCGCACAGTTTCTCAAACTGTGTAGACTAACTGTGTGACCGTCCCAACTCCTTAATTTTGGGGTCTTTTCATGTCGGCCCACGCCGGTCGGTTAAGATGGTTGGTTCTTGTGGTGGTAAGACCCACCATGGGTATCATGCATATTATTTTTTAAATTTATAATGGATGTATAACCCTTGTACTAGGGAGTCTGTTTGGCCCTTCCCCTATTACTGTCCTGATTCTGTCTCGGGAAAAAAAAATTAAGTTGTCTCTTATGGTGGGGAGCTCATTTGTGTCTCTTCATACAAGTAACTCATGTTTTTCCTTGGTATTGTATGGGAAGTAGGTAATATCATTTGGATATATCTAACTACTTACATCTTCCTTGGGTAAACTTTGGGACTGGAGAGTGCCCAATGTATTAGTTAAAGTAAGGTAAGTGTAACTTTGTTCGATGTTGTTGTTCGTTTGAGTGAATTTCTTGAGTCTTGTTCTGATAGTGTTTGAGGTGTTTTCCTTTGGGATAAAGCCTGAATGTGATTGATTGTTTCAGGAAAGTGGTTTATGATTTTTTTGTGAATTATTCCTTCCTTAATTGATCAATGGAGGTGTTTTGGCCTTTGGGGGGTGAAACCTGGAAAGGGAGTACATCTTGGTTTATCAGTTCGGTTTGGCTTTCGTATCTGGCCTTTCTGTAGCTTTCCGGGGACGGAAAGTTTTCATGGTGGGGAGAATTGTCACATACATGAATTATTTTGAAGTTAAATTTCATTTTTTTTCCTTTCATTTTTTGTTTTGGATGGTTTCCAAAGGTTTTATGGAGAAATAGATGAGTTTTCATGAATTGGGCCAAACCGCGAGCTCAATTCCAGATTTAAAAATAAAATTTGTTTCCTTTATAACTTTTTCATTTTTTAATATTTTTCCTTCATTACAACTCCTAAATGTCCTCCCCTGATATATTAACACCACAATTAAAATTTGGAGCCTTTGGAAATCCATAACCAAGGTTTATGTTGGTTTTTATTTAAGGGATTGGGCCTGCCCGAAAGCCCAATTCCAGTTTTAAAAATAATATTTGATTAATTAATAACATATTCATTTTTAAGTATTTTTCGGTGATTCAAAGCCTCATATGCGCCCCTTGAACCCAGACACGCGCCCAAGCTCTCTCGACCCTCTTTGGAGCTCTTCTTCATCGCGATTTAGTACTGAACTTATTAGGGTTTCAAAAATCGGGCAGATTTGGAGAGGTAAATTGATCCTTTCATAACTCCTTCATTTTTCATCCTTTTTCCCCCATTTCAGTCCCCACATGACCTAATGTGAATCCTTCGAACCTCCATACCAGTTTTGGGTACTTGGTGATTCATTATTTTGTGGATTGGGGCGGATTCCTTCAAGATATTTCAAGTAAGGGAATTCCTTCTTGGTTCCTTCCATCCTCTTTTAGTTTTATTTCCTTTTTCTTGAAGTTCCTCATGTCCAGAAGTTGGGGTTCGATCCTAATGTATGATTTGGTGTCTTTTGGGTAAATTTTTGTGGTTTAGGTCTGGATTTGTATTCCTTTTGGTGCAACGGTGGTGCGCTTAAGGTTTCGCACCAAGTTTTGAGGGTTTCGACACATTCGGTAGGTGATTCCGTGGGTAACCATTTAATGATGAGTTAGTTTGCTTGATTAAATAATTTTGAATGTTCCTTATGTGCTGTGAATTATGTGAAAACCATTTTTGGTTGCAATAGTAAATCATTTGTTTTTAGAGTTACATTTTTACTTGAAGTGTGTATTTTTCAAATGTATTTCATGTGTTATATCTTGTGGTAGTTTTGTAAAATGTGGAAGTGATTTATTAGTTGTTGAAAGGGGCTGACAATTATGGTTAGGTAATGATATAGTTCCATGTGAGCCTAAAAATGGGGTGTATTTGAATGGTTTTATTTGTATAACCTTGTTATACTCCTTGAAAGTGTTTTATGGATTTGTGTGTTCTCATGGGTATCTTTTGTGATATTATTCAACGTGATTATATAACATTTTAATGTGAATTATTTCATGTTTATTGGGCTGCCAATTCTGTTTTGGTAGGGTCTTGGTGTGCTTTTGGTTTAAAAAGAGATTTTTGAAATGGATTTTATGTGCAAAGTTTGGGTATACTCTTTATAATTGTTTTATGAAAGTTTTGAATGCTTTATTGGGTTGTGTAATAGGTGAAACTATATCAGCAAACTGTTTTGGTAGGAGTATATTTTTAAAAGGTCCATTTCATTTGTGAAAAGGCTGATATGTGATATGTATCATCTTGGAAATATTTTATTAAATTGTTTGAAGGAGATATTTTGGAGTGAAAGTGATGTGAAAGTGATGTGGAGTGTTTTGTGTGAGTGTGATGTGAAAAATTGTATTTTTGAATATGAAAGAAGTGTTATATTCCATGTGTGTGGGCTGTTATATGAGTTTAAATATCATATAATTGTTTTATAAAATTGTTTAATGGTTTTGTGGAAGTGTTGAAGAAAGGTGAAATGTGTTGTGGGCTATTTTGGTGTGATTCGGATTTCAAAATCATTTTGAATGAAAAATGGATTTTTTGTGACTTGTGTGGTATACATATGGGCTGTTTGGTGAATTTGTGATGTGGAAATGATATTTTCATGTTCAATGTACATTTATTGACGTGTTGAACATGTTTGAGCACAAGGGGAAAACCTGGGTATCTAGGTGGGTGGACGTGTACTAGTATGCTAGTGAATCCGTGGGGTTTGACCTCAGTTTCACTTAGCAAGATTGACGCTTAAAACTCTAACTAAACTATGATGATGATGATTGGGGACCACTAGGTTATGGGTATGTTCCCTACTAGTGGCTCGTGCACGAGAATGGATATTTGTGATGGTTACTCTCACCGAGATACGAGGTACCTGGAACCCACAGCTAGCTAGTGCCTAGGTGTTACTTCCTATTTCTTGTGCTCATTGTTTACTTTGTACTTACCGTCGGAATACGGTATATTTGGCTGGAAAATTCAGTAGTGTTGACATTTTTTTTAAAAGTGTTGATTCTTAATGATAGCCCACTTGAAAACTGTTTTTATTCAAAGTAGCATCTTTTAGAAATTGAAACTAGCTTTTCATGTTTTTGAAAACTTGCATGCTTTTCGTCTTTAAATGTTTATCACATGGAATCTCTTAGTGGTGGTATCCTACTGGGAATTGTCTCACAACCTACTTACACCCTTGGGTGTAAGTAGACATGGTTTTTTTTGTCGCAGGTTGGGTACAGTTTTTTTTGTTCCAGTGGTTCGGGTTTCTAGCAGGTCCTTGGTGGTGAAGTCTTGTGGAGGTGGCTTGTGGGAGGTGCCCCTTGCCATGAGGGTTCTTGGGCTGTCCTTATTTGGATTTTTAACTTTGGTATAGACATTTTGAGTTGTTTTAAGCCATGTAATTCAGTTCTGAATTTTTGTAAAAGATTGTTTGGTTTGAAAAATCCAGATTTGTTTCATTGGATTCTTTTGTTGTTTTAGGTTTATAAACTCGGGTAAATCGTTCCCAATTTTCATTTTATGATACCCGGGCACTTGTGCCAGCCCGTGGGGATCGGGAACGCCCTTCGGGTCTTGCCATGGACCGGGTCGGGTGCCGAGTTTGAAGGCGACCAGATTCGGTTCGTGACACAACCTCCATTGTGTACTTGAAATACTAATTTATAGATTATTATTTAATATTGTAAACTACATGGACTTAAATATAGTATTTTGTATGACACTGTAGTGTTTTTTCATCGATTTGGAGTCCCCTGGTCACTACACCACATCCATGGATGCATTATAGTGGAGATTGATATGGTAGTGGAAACCAAGCTATTACACCATCATCCATGGTGTGATTATAATGTAGTGAAAGTAATATGGAGTTTTATTGGTGTAGTGGGTGTTTTTTATGAAGAGTACATTAATACCAAGGTGAAATAGTATCGTCTCAGCAAGTGCACAATATCCCAGCTGAGCTCTGTGTCCTACATAAAAAATTCCTGCATCTGGGCTCTGATTAATAAGTAAACTCATGGAGGTATATCAAAAATTAAGTTGGGCTTGAATTGGATGAGCCCTACCACCTCCATTAACCACCCAGACCAATTATGGTCTCCTCCTATCACTATGTCAACCTAATTCCCTATGCCGGATTTCTCTCCCATATCCATGCTCTAGTACCACTATGCCAACCAACGTAGGGGATTTCCCTAACAACATGAACTTACCTTGGTTATGTCTAGGTCGGTCATCCCTTTTTGGTAATTTTATGTGGATCTTACTCCTTAGCTAAGGGATGTATGGTTTTATTAAATTTTTTAGTAAGTACCACTTTCCTTCCCTTTCAGATTTTTTATTTCAGACACAAATAAGAACTGAGAAATTATACATTTCAAAACATATATTTTTTACCTTTTTGTTTATTTTTCCAAAATTTCATCCAAATAATCTAAATTTCAAAAAATGAATATTATTATTTAAAAAATAAATATTATCAATTAAAAAAATAATAAATTTAACAATTTATATTTTAAAATTTATGGAAAAAAACTTATCAAATCCAACGCACTTAAACGATACTTGTCCCCAAGTAAAAATATACACTAAGAATTAAAAAGAAAACCCCTATTATAACAAAATTATAAATTAAAAATTAATGTAAATAAAAAAATCAATGGAGGAGAGGGAAGTTTCAAGGGTCCCATATGAAAAAAGATTTCAACTCATCCCTAGAAAATAAGTATTTGATTTTCCCAGGAAAAATTATGAATCCTCTTATCTATTTCATTAATGATTCCCCACTTATAATTATTCAAAATTTGGACCATGATATACCTACCTAATTTTTTTCTTCTCTCATAACTCAAGGTAAAATAAAAATATGATGTTTTTTCTATACCATGAGCACATGTTCCAAACTTATGAAATTGAAAATGATTTACATTGTCCTCTTAGTAGGGAAAAATGTCACTAAAATCAAGACGAATTTAAAATGTGGGTCCAATTATTATAAAGTTAAGTGATGGTGGTAAATTTAGGAATATAATTTAATTATTAAAATGAAGTTTTTTCTATAAAATAATTCATGATAATAAAAGTGAATTCAATGACATTCTCTAATTCTTAAAGTAATAGCTCCCATAATTTCCAAGCTCAAGTAATGCCATGGAAAATGAAAAAAATAAATGTGTTACCCCTATATTTTATTCTTTTTTAAATTTTTGTTTTTTATAAAATTGAGTAGGAAAAGCCTCATATCCATACACAACCCAAAATTATGAGAATAATTAGTTAAGTGATGTTATTTTTTACCCTCTATAACTCAACTTGTTCTTTTATATAGTTTTTATTTTTCTAGTGGGGTGAACAAAAAAATAATAATAAAACATGAAACATCTTCTAGAAACCCAATTAGACACCCATGATATATTAACTCAAAGAATAATATCCCTTATACCATGAAATACCATTCTCGCCACACTTAAACATTGAACATCATAAAAAACACTAAATTTTTCGTATGAATGGATAAATCATCTTGAAATATATCTATTCATATCAAAGATAATTCATGGTATATAAGGGTTAAAAGGATGATAAATGGTAGGTAGGTCTCATGGTTAGTGGATAAATCAGAAAACAATTACTCAATCATATTTTAAGTGAATATTTATGATCATTATTATAACAAGTTAAAATTCAAATCCTTGTAGGTAACTTTTTTCAAGTTCTCTCGAGAAATTTACTAAGAAATATTGGAAATATTTGGTCTATAAAGATATACAGAATAATAGAATGTGATATATTTAAAGAACTCATGGACTATGTTCTAACAACAAACTAATCAACCCAAACTTCTGAAATTTAATTAATGAAATGTGGAATGGAATTTTCAGTAACATGTGACTAAAATGAAAAAAAATGATTCATTGTTTTAAAATTCTAATGATTTACCCTAATAATTCAATTTCATCATATTACTTGTTCAATTACATCCACGTGAAAATTAAAACATGGCCTCATGGGGTTTCTGAAAATTATAAGTATCATTTAGAAAAAGTAAAGAACTATTTTAAGTGTAGGCATGCATTTTTTTAAAGCTCTAAATAGGTTCTGTAGAATAAATGGGAGTATAATTAAATACTAATAATTAATGTTACTCCACTTTTTCATGAACAATAATTTATTATCCTTTAGTATTGCATAATTTACTTTCACCATGAATCTTCATGGACCTAAATATTTAAAACAATGAAAGTGTAAGACCATTCTCCTGAAAGTTCAAAAAAATATGGAATATTCCCCTGAACTAGTTCCTAAATAGAAATTAAATTAAATAAAATTATTAAAAAAATTGGTTTTCATCAAAATATTTTTTTAGTTATTGTTTTTGAGCTCAAACATACCACTTGAGGTTAATTGGTTGATGGTAGGAAGGAGGTTACCCAGTCTAGATCTTCAAAATTTCGAAGTTGTGATTCCTCTATATAGATGTGTTGTCTTTATATTTTAGAAACTAAATTTTCTCTTCATTTGATTAAAAAATTCTCAAAATATGTAGGAACAATCCATTGGGTTTTAATCTTCTTAATAAATCAAATGTAAGCTCGCTATCTTCCCAGATTTTCTGACCTGCTTTAAACTCTTCTTAGATAATAGTGTCTCTACTATCTCAAGATCTTTCCAGCTGACTATTTCATTTATCCACATATTTTCCAAATAATTTCTTATTTTATAATATATATAATTCAACTCTTCATCTAGGTATATTAGTATCCTCATCTTATTAAAACTAATATTCTCAAACCTCATCACTTTTGTCATTCAGATTTTTCACCACCCGATGAATGTTTAATTTCACCTATTCTCTCCCAACTCTCAAAAATAGTTATCCAGTTTGGAAATATATTAGTTCCATTAATTTATAAAGGAAGTTACTTACCAATATTATAAGGTTACTCTAATAATCCATGTCTATCATTATAAAATCCACTTGAATGTAGAACTTTTTTACCTTGATGACTACATCTTCAAGTAGTCCTCATAAAAATCTTAGTTTTGTGTCTACTAGTTTAAGAATAACTTTAGTTGGATTCATATGTATAAAGACTAGGATCTAGAATCTTGATTATAAAATTTTGTTGAATCTTACACCTATATCACATAAATAACAATCAAAATCATTAGAACTAATGTTAATTGGAATAGAAAAACTATACGGATCACTTTGCTTATTGGCTTGACTTGTTAATAATATTTCCAAATATTACCCATAAATGGTATGAGGACCAATTCCTTAAGATTTATTTTATTTGACTAAAAATACTTCATGAAATTTTCTTCTATGTACATGCTTGTAATCACATCAGTTAATGGTATGTTGATGTGAATTTTTTTGAGCATATCCAAAAACATTTCTCATTTTTCAATAAATTTACAATCCCTAATCACTCTAAAAATGGTGGTGGTGGCTGATATGGTGGTGGTGATTCCTCTAAAACCTAATTATATAATTCATTTCCTTTTTCCTCACTTAATTTTCACTCCTTATATCTCTTCCACTGGTTGTTCTTCATCTATATATCATTCTTCTATCTAGAATTCAAATTTTTCATCACTTATTTGGGATTTCATTTTACTTATTTTTATGATTTATTTGACCTCACCATGTCTTGGAATTTTAGTGACACCCAGTATAACTCCCCTTGTCCTCTCCTTTAGTTTGTTATTAATCTAGTCTATTTGGATTCCCAAGTTCCACATATTCGCTCTTTGGTTTCGTGAGTCATCTTTTAATTCCGGGATGGAAACACCATGATCATTGGTGTATTCTATCAAATCCTCTAGTGAAACTCCTATTATGGTCATGAAACATGTTCAGGTATCCTCTAGTGAGTAGACCAAGATTTTATGTGTTGGTCCTTGGTGTAGAGGTTGGAAACATTGTTTCCTCAACTAAAATAGTCACCCTTGATTATTTTTTTGTGGTTGTAGTGCACTATATATCAGTGATTTTTTGGAAATTATAATCTAAATAATTGAAATCTTCATAATAAATACATTTGGGATTTTATTTTTCTATCATCGCATCTATATTTTTTAACATCATATTAATTTGGGTGGAAACTGATCTATTGTACACCATATACACTCTTTATACTTGACCTTCATTTGGATACCATGGAAATATATCACTGGAAATTTCATCCAAAAAATCATAACTCTATTACTGTGACTTTCACATGAGTGAGTCTCTTATGGTTCCATAAACTATTGAACAATTTACCTATGATAACCCTTTATAAAAGGTTTGGATATAAAGATAAGGTTTGATTCAATGGCGAGGACATCATCTAATAATAATCTTAAACCTTTATCATATACTGTATAATGGTTCTTCATTTAATTTTTAAAAATTTTAAATGTTTACCTACAGATCAATGGGGTTTTAAGGTGGGAGAAACCCTGTAAAAAACATCATTACGATATCTTCCCATTTTGTATCAAGTTTGGAGGTAGAATATGGATCAATTCACATTACTTGTCCTTCAATGAGATTATGAAGAGTCATAATCTCAAAGAATCACTTATAATATTTTTGAATTGGAATATGTCTCAAAATTACAAGGAAATAACAATGTGAGAATTGGGGTCTTCATAGGGAAACTTGATGAATTGAACATAATGTGTGATCATTTATATGATCTCTAAATTTATTTTGAAATGTTAAGGAATGAAAATGGGTATGAGGATACTTGGATTGACCCTCATGTTCAAGGGTCTTTTGTATTTGATGAGTGCTTTCACCCTTTGTTTTTTTTCCTTGGAGTTCTTTAACATCTCCCTATAATTTGTCACTCATATCAATGTTGTTCTCTTCTTATTATGTATTATTATTAAATTTTCTGATTTTCTTTTAGATCTAAAGATCTAAGGGAGGATCTTATTTTTTTACAATTGTTTGGTACACATGTGAAAAATTGGTTCCTAAGAAAACTGATCAAGAAGACCAATTTTAGAATGATGAAAAAGAGAAAAAATGTGATCTTCCAAAAAATACTTAGCTTATCTAAACTTTATTCCCTGAATATAGATATAACTTTGATGTCTACCTAGATCATCATTAGTTCTCTTGGTTATATCAAAGTAAAAATTTATAAATCTCAACTATCACTATCTAATTTTGAAATATAGTAGAGTGGGGATTAATGTCGATCCACTAGAAATTGGGTAAAAATGATTAAATTTCTTTAGGAAAACTTAAATGAAGAAATACATAAGATTAATTGGTTATTTTTGAGATTGATGAGATTAATGTACCAAGATTTTTTAATTTAATCTTTCTGCACTAGTGAGGGGTAAGTGTTGTGATTTTTAATTTAAACAGTTTCGAAACCAAAATCTAGTTAGCCTCCTCTTAGAGTTCCCTCCCTCTATGTTTAAACCCCATTTCTCCATCTCATGTCTTCAGATAGTTCATAGATATGTGTTTGAAACCATGTTTAAATATAGTGACCCCAAAATCATACATTGTTCTTTCAATGTGGGAGGCTCACTAGTTGATACATCTACTAGGCATACCCTTATATCTTAGTAATGGTCATCCATGATAGATAAGGGTAAAAATTATGATGAATTTATCTAATGAAACAATCCATTAAAATTTAAATTCAAAAAAATTCTCCACATTATGTGAACTCCCATTACATTAAAAATCATGGTACAAAATTATTACCCCCTCATGCTAGTCATCAGGGGATAAAAAAATAAAATTAACCTACTGTATAATACTCTAATATTAATAGTAGGTCATTGAATGAGATCATGTGTCCGACTATTAGGTCTCTAGCTATAGTTTCCATTAAAGTCCTCATTCACAACAAGAACATTCTATCCATTTATAGAGGTAATTATATCTTTTTTAATTATGAATTCCATTATTTCCCCACTTTTATTTTTTTCTTTGAACCAATCACTATCTCTGGTGTTTTTCTCTTAGGTGAAAATACCCCATTGATTCTTTTTGAAATTTTCTTCTTATCTTTGTGATAGGGAGTGGGGATTGGGATGATAATATCCTTAAAATAACATTATTGGTCATTTCTGTTGGTACTAGGTGTGTAAGGGAAGATCTAAAAACCAGAATTTAAATTTTTTTATAAATGATCTATGTAACTACGTCATCTACATTGAAGTGAAACCCGATTACAAAAAAATGATCTTCAAGTGAATAATTTAATTATAAAATAAAATTGAATAAATACCACTTTCAATAAGAATCCACACTCAAGATTTTCTTGTCTATGGAGATCATTGCTAAAAGGATCCAAATTTGAGTCCCTCTCAATTATCCACATGTGCTTCAAAAGTCTTTAGGAGAATTGATCTTCAAAATCTAGAAGCTAGAATAATGTTTTGATGATGCATTTGACATCCCATCAATCACCGCTACTCCTTTATATTGATATAAGAAGGTTTTCTTCAATCAATTCCTTTGAATGTGATATTCACTCTCTAGGAATCGTGAGATATATGAGAGAGAGGCTCTCACCATTTGATTAGTGAATAGTAAATGGAATGAGAGCCTCACCTCACTTATATAATGTGGTTAAATAATATCTAGAATTGGCTCCCAGATCCTAGAATATTTATGACCCACTACATAAGTCATAAATGACATTTTATGACTGACTTACTGAGTCATAATTATCATTTAAATTTTTATCACTTACTAGTAATATAATAAATATATTAAATGATAAAAGCGATCAATTAACCCAACTCAATTTTCCCAAAAATAATAAATGAACCTTCAATATTAAAATATTTTTCATTCATATAATATTTTTCAATGTATTTACTTTAATAATTGTCATTAAATTTAATAAATAAATTCAATACCAATTATTCTAACCTATAATAATATGAGTTTAGTTATTTTTGGTGATCTTATATCCTCATACATATCATAGACCTTGTGGTGGGGCCCACCATGTCCCAAACTCCTATTCATCAGAATAGGGATGAATTTTGAATATGCTATTGTGTGTGACCCTCTAGGCCCTTATCTTGATAGTAGTCAATATTATTCACATACCAAGAGTGGAGTCTAACGACCCATGAAGTCCAGTAAATAGATAAGGGGTAGTCATAGAAATAAAAAAAATCCTACGAATACACACCTTGTAATATACTCTCTTCTTCATGTGATATCTCATAAAGAATAACACACACTTTGTGTGATCATCCTTGATTTATTATTCATCAACCTTATTGGATGAACTTACCTTCTTTTACCAAGACCATGGATTTAGTAAATGTACTACTATTCTGATCAACTGGGCTTGAGATATCTATTCCTATCAGAAGTAAAAAATTATATCTTGATTTTTCAATCAATATCATTCCAATAATTACACACCCAACACAAGTTACCTCACCATGAATTTAATGTCATAATTGTTTCCTTGAATCAAATGATATGAATCGATAAAAATATCATGTCCAAAGACCATTAGATGTGTTCATAGATAAGAACATCCAATGACACCAAAAACAAGTGGTGTTCCTATTGGTGGGTTAGTCCTCATGATCTCATCTAGTCAAGGTCACAAATTGGTAACTTCATGAGAAGAAGTCTCAATGCTTATGAACCACCAACACTCAATAGTCAGACATCATATGTGCCTAGTCAGAATGTTGTATCAATAACAGAGGACTCTTTTTTACAATTAATGTGATAGTATCATGGGGATCCCATTATTTCCTTGGAACTACTATAACCTTTTGATATGAAAAATAATATATTGAGATTACCGTTTAAATAGTGGATTAAGAAATATCAACACTATAATGATATGTGTACATCATGCACAACTCACTGTATACAAGGTATGGTAATAGAAATTACTATTTAGTTGGGTATATATCACCCAATATGACAACACTCCCACTTTCATTAGATCCAACTTTCTAAAGAACCTTGTTAGCTCTCACATGATAAGATCACGTTTCATCTGACTTATAGATTTAGTCATTGTCCTTCAATAATTTCATGCATGGATATTCTTAGATCTGGAACCTCGCCGTCTTGAGTAAGACTCCTCAAGAGATATAGAACCCAAGTATATATCATTTTTGATACAGTCTAAATATGAAATATTGGATATTAATTGTAGTTAAATTATCATAATTTATATTTTGATAAACTTCACATACTACATGTAGTTCAAATAACTAGAACAAATCATTTTTTATTATACACTTTTTTATTAGCTTAATCAGAAGCCAGAATGTACTTAGTATTTATAAATATGGACACCACTATATTAAATGATCTTTTCTTGCTCATTCCCTTAGCCTATCTGTGATAATAGATCATATTAATCTATAGTAAGACTAGTTTTTATCCCATTATAACTAGTATCCCTTCCTCTCCACATATCAAGAAAAAATCCTTTATACTTGCTTAATTACAATTGGATATTCTTGATTGCTTCCCATATAGTTCTCTTAGAATTAGCTGATATTTTTACACCATAAAATATATTATAGAAATATTATATTATATAAATATCATGAATTTTTCAATTGATCAATTATATAAGCATATATAATTCAACTTACCAAATTAATCTCCTCCTATGTCTCATAAATGTCTTCTTGGAGAGATTTATTCCATGTGACATTGGCATCAATTCTATCTCAAATTGTTCCAACTTTTATTTTACAATACCTTATCATTATATATAACATTGACTTGGTCTAAGAAACTATTATATCTATCTCACTAGATATCGTTCCTTGTAACTTAGGTTTCTACTTTCAGTAAATATATGTATAATTACTTTCATTCTGATGTTAACTAACTATAATACCAATAGATTTTTTACATATTTTACCAAACATATTATACTTGGAAAACCATGGTGATCCCACCAACTTATTTTAGACACATAGAAAAAATTAATTCTGAATGAATATTATGTGATATTATTTCATACTTTAATCCAAAACTAGATTTCAGAAACTTGTACCATTATCTAAATTCCATGGTATCACCAACTATTTCTGGTTGCATCATATAAAACCCCTCCAAAAATTTTGTCTTGACATCCAACACCCAATTTAACAATCATAGAAATTAGCTGAAAAGTAATAATTCTAATAGATTTAGGAATAATGGATTGGTTTAACCAATTAACCCATATTTGTACCAAAATTGATCCATCCATGTATAATCTCACTTGAATACCTAACATATTATTCAAAATAATAATCACATATATTTTGATACATGGAATCCATTATTGAATTTCAATTGATCTTATCATTTTTTGATAATTTCCTTATACTTCATACTTGTCAGATTCAATATCCTAAATTAAAAATGTATCAATGGCCATGGTGAATAGAAACCCATGAAATTGATTTTATCATTCCTATGCAATATGTTTCTATTGAACATTCCTCTTCTAAAAGCTGTTGTGGAGCTTGTTCCTATGCCAAATACTTGTGAATCTACAAAATTGACTTAACCCAAGTCAATAATTCTCCCACAATCATAAATATATATTTTCACCATATTATAAAAATATAATCTATCAATTTCATATAACTTTTCTTTCATACATATTTCATTAATATCCTTAGAAAAATTTAGGATAACTACTTTATATGCACATTGTGTTTCACTTGATGCAAGTTTTTTATATGCTAACAAACTCATTGAATTTAAACACATGTTGTTATGAAATAATGGATTTATATCATACTATAACTAATACGACATTTTTCATTATAATTATTATATATTTATGGGATAATGACACAATTTGAGAAGTATGTATCGAAAATAATTAAATTTATACAATGCATATGAGTCTTAATAATGATACTACTTTTACTTACATCATGAATTTGATGTGTATAAGTAAATATACATTTAGGAATTACTCCATGCTAATTTTTTTTATCAATGTTAACATGTAAGACTCAACATCGATCCTTCTTAGTAACATCAAAACTCTAATCTGGGTAAAGTAATTTGGGTTTAGGAATTAATCTATACTACATTATATTGATCAATGAATGCTTGGTATAGACATTCTTCGTCACACAGGATCGAAGAAAATAATTTATTCTAACTATGAATTTTATGTAATTCACTTTTACATTCCCTAAAACACTTAAATTAATAATATGATGTATACTTACAACTATCTTAACCTTGTAATAGTTAACACTCTCTAGTTGGAGTAGTTCCAAAAGCTTTATGGCCTAAATTTATTTATAAATGTTTCTTTGTCCAAACTAAATAAGTATTAGTGTCGATAATACCTAATGTCATTAACTCCATAGTGTCTAAAACCATACTGGGTATATAATTTAAAAATACTTAGTTATTCTTGAAAAATAATTATCTTTCCAGAACTGGTTTTATAAGTCATAATTTTATATTCATAAGTTATTTCATATGATTCATACATTACTGAACTATTAATTGATTATTAAACACCACAAACAACATTCATTCCAAAAATGGAATGATTTATACTTGTTTATAAAGGAAAAATGAGATAAATGTTTTGGTTATACTCAATAAAAGTTCTTGTGGAATCATTTACTTGGCAATACAGATGTTGTGTGCCTCTCATTGCCGATTTTGGAACCATCCTTTCTCATCTTCTTAGAGAGAACACCTTACTTTTTCTAACGTTTCATTTCATACATTGTTACTATATTTAAACACATATATGTAAAATACATATTGTATTTAATATGGATGTATTAAAACATAAACATCACTTATAATTGATGAATACTCTTGAAAAATAAGTGATTACTTCTTTAATTCAGTTTATTGAATTTATCTTACATATAATTATCTCATGACATGTGTAGAAAATAATGCGCTTTTTAGCACCTCTATATTTTGAAATATGTTGCAAAGGTGAATTTTGAATCACACATTCCATTGTACTTTTCTCCTTGTATTTCATATTTTTCACCATAATAACTAATGATTAATCTTTATTATGTTTTTATCTACTTGGAGAACTATTACCTGAATGGTAATGAATCGTTTTATCCATACTATTCATTTTTGTAACACAAAACAAAACTGGAGTAAAAAAAGATATGAAGATATATGAATGCGATGTATTGAAAGATCATGATCCATATTTCATATTTACATGTCTCCATTGTAATCATCAACCATTCATATCTTGCCTCACTTTCTCCTTTTAAGATTCTCAGAGATGAGACAATATGTGAAATCATCCATCTCCTAATGTTGTATCCATAGTTTGCATCATACTTTGATGATAGAATTATGAAATAACCATCGTATGTGTCATACATGAGTATCCTATAATCATTTTCCCACCCTCACATATTGAGGTGACTGAAAAGGTATTGGGGACTCCAATACCCTGAATTTTTGATATCGTAGTACATTTCACAAGTGCCTATATTTATCTTAAAAATTCATTCCCCTTCGGACATAGAATTTGTCCAAAATTAATCATAGTGTAATTATGGTATTGCTTTCCATTTTCTATGAAAAAAATATATAAAAGATTCGTACTTTTATCTTGATTACTAATTAAAAACTATCGATTAATTTAATCATCAAATTTCCCTAACTATTTTATCGAGCACTAATAGCCCTCACTATTAGACTCGAAATACTCTATCAATTGAGTATTATAGTGGAAGTGATCCTTGAATCCTCTCCTTATTGACTTAAATCTACAGATATTCCACTAATTTGAGAGTTTCTTGGTAGTCACTATGATGGAAAACGAATTTGACATAAAGCTTCTTGATCTATTAGGGGAAGTCTTAACTTCTAGAAATCATAAAATTTATTTAATCAATTAATTTCCTCTAAAGATACAACAAGCTAGAATTAGATACTCATTTACTGCTATATTTATTTAAGTTAACCCACTACTCTCATAATAACTACCTAGTAGTAGGAGGCACCCTCAACTTTGGTTGACCGAACACCCCATACACCTGGATTTTTTCAAATTCAAACAACTAAAGAAATTTTTGACTTAATATTAATTTGATGTTTTTAATTAATTATTGAAAAATGAAACCACTTTTTATCTGACATGCACATACTATATGATCACACTCACAACTGAATATGTAGTAAATTTAAAAACATTCATCATATCATGTTCATCTTATATATGGATTCTTGCTTATTATTTTATGTGATGATATGTAAAAACTACACCTACATAAAACAATAAACCATGAATAAATAAAATTAAACAATGTGATCATGAGATGATACTAATTGTTGATTCATTGAGTGAAAATGGATCAACCCAGACCTTATGGGTAACTCCTTGAGTCACAACACATGCGACTCAAATTATAGCACTCACCCATCCAATGTGTCAAAAACCTATCTAGTGAGTTTCCAAATAATAATGCGATGTGAATCACTAATCGTCCCCATCATTATAAAACAACACTCACATTTAGATGAGGGGGTCTTGGGAATGTGAAATACAGATATTTTTTTATCTGGGCACATATATCCTTATACAAATAATGACCTAAAAGATGATTCACAGATTGTCATTTATTAAATATTTTTACTTATATTCATTGAAATAATTGAATAAATAAATAAAAACAAATAGGTATTGTATGATCTATAGCTCATGATCAGTCAATACACATTAAACTCATGTATATTAATTAATTTGATAAAAAAATATAAACTTGTAATAAATTATTTTTTAGGGAAATTTTAATTAATTAAAAAAATTTACTCTTATTTTAATTCAAAAATTTAAGTCATTTGGTCCCATTAATTAATTTAATTATATTTAAAAATTTAAATTAATTTTGAATACTACTTATTATATTAATTAATTTCTAAATATATTTTTCCAAAATTAAAACTTTATTTTTGAAATATATACACACACACATATATACACATATATAATTATATATACTTATATATATATATACATATATATACATATATATATATATACACACTTTTGCTCCCTGGTCCCCATACATTTGGGATACAACCAGAAGGGTCGGGTAGCATCCGTCCAATTTTTTTTTGGATTGGGTAGTGCCTTCCTGCTTTCCCCATTGGGGTCAAGTAAATCACTGGTAGGGTACCCTAGTTGTAGGGTTTAACTTCCCACATGAAAATTTCATGTAGAGAAGGCTTCACAACCATAGGAGGCTGAGGCAACAAGAAACCAAGAGGATTCATAGGTTGACGGCTCTATATTTGGCCAACCGGGTGGCCTGTGCATGGGATCTCGATATCGATGGGGTTGGTCGATGGGGAAGGCCTATTGGTAATAGTAGTTGGTGGATGTGAATGGTGCCTAAAAGTTGTAGGTGGGAAAATGCGGTGGGATTTTCAGGTAATAAAGACGACTAAAGGTGTAAGCTGACTCGAAGAGCCCATTAGTATAGGTAGTGTGATGACCGGTGGATGTAGAAGAGGGTTTGTTCGTGTGGGAGACACTCCTAATTTTGGGAGTGTTTAGCAGATGATTCCATTTTTTTGGAAACTGTAATATATGGAGTATTCCTCTAACAGAATATGGAGTCTCCTTTGGTGGGAAACCAACATGGTGGACAATAGATGATAGTGAGAAAGTCTTCAAGGGTAGATGAACTACCCAACAACTGTAGAAATTTCTAATTTTCATTCATTTACACAACATGATAAAAATACCATGAAAATTTAATCAAATAATATCCTACTTTAATATGTATTTTTATCCTCCAACGTTATATCCAAAGAGAAGAAATAAATATTCAACCTCCTTTTCCTATGGATGTAGGTACGCTGCTGAACTACGTAAACATTGAATGTTCTTTTATTTTTTCCTTTAGTTTGAGTTTTTTTGATTGCCAAAAACATCTGCAATGCCAAAAAAGTGGTATCATAATGTTTGGGTTTGAAATAGCAATGTGAAAAAGAGGATTTTTTGATGACCAAAAATTGAAGTTGGTTGGAATTTTTTTTGATACCATATCATAAAGATCTCGGTGAGAAGATTACAATGGAATAAGTAGCGTAAAAAATAGAGCTAAAATGAATTCGGTAGAGCTAGTAAAAGTTTCTTTCAAACCATGGGCACTAAAGTACACTATTGCTAAAGAATATGACTCTATTCGAATTTAAAATGACTTTTCTGGTGACTATTCCGATGAGCCATGTCAGTGCCACATTAGTGATTGATCCAGTTCATTGAAATTGTTTTGGCTATAACATGGACAATCAGAGTCTGTTTTCAGCAATCCCGGAGTTGATTCCAGCTATTTTGACCATTCTTGACACAAACATATGGTTATATATTCTAAATTCCAACTACATTAATGGATGAAAATATCAATAATGTGGTTAAGCTTATCTATTTTAATTATTTCATATAGAAACTAAAAATGGAGGACATTTTATAGATAAAATGTTTGTGGAAACCAATAGTAGAGACCAATAATCCCATTGCAGTGCAAGCATATAAATATTCAATAAGATGTTAATTTGTTAAGAAGAAATCAGTCAGTATCCTGCCAGTTGATGCGGAGTGGGTCATGATCAATAAGAAGTGTGCTGCCCGAATCAGACAGTGGATCAAAAAGAGCATCTTCCAAAAAATTTTCTAATGAACATGATGATTATATTATATAGGGAAAATTGGAAAAGATGTATGTGAGGAAAACAACATAGAATAATTAAAACATGATACATCTTCTTGTCAACATGAAGTAAAAAAGACACGACCAATGTATTACAGAACATGAGCGAGTTCCAAGGCAATGTTGATCAATTGAATTCCTCTAAAATGATGATTGATAATGAATTGTAGGCACTATTGATGTTGGGTTATTTATGGAATACATGGGAAACACTAGCTACATTGATCATTAATCTAACTCTATATGGAACTCTCAACATGAAAATAGTAAATGATAAAGTGGTGAATGAAGAGTCATGAAGGAAAGATAAGGGATACAAAACTGAATCAGAGGCCCTTATCATTCTAATTAAAAGAAATACGAAATATCAGGGAAGGAGTGGAGGAAGAGAGCCCTGTGACCAATTTCTACAAAGTAGGAAGTGATCAAAATATCGATCAAGATATTACATGAAGTGGCAACACAATGGGAATACCGAAAACATCATCCAGGAGTATAGAAGGATAAAGCCAGAGTAGAGGAATCAAGATGGTAAGACCCAAAAAATGATTCTTCAGCTGTCAATGAAGAAATCATTATTATTCATGAAGATAACCATGTTAGTCTTGTAATCCAAGTCTCGACATGGGTTATCAATTCTGGCACCTCCTACCATGTCACTAACAGAAGATATTTCTTCTCATCTTACACTTCAGGGAGTTTTGGACATGTGAATATGGGAAATTATTGTGAATCCAAAATCACTGGTATTGGTAATATTTTTATGGAGACAAGTATTAAATGTAGGTTACTATTGAAGGATGTGAGTCATTTTCCTAATATTCACCTCAATCTGATATCCATTGGAATTCTTGATGATGGTGGATATGTCAGTTACTTTAGTGATGGGAAATGGAAGATTACCAAAGGAAAATTAGAAATTACTAAAGTAAAGAAAAATATTTCTCTTTATCTCATAGATTCTAGAATGTGTAGAGGATAAATAAATGCATCTAGAAAATATGTTCCTACAGATGTTTGGTACACGAGTTTTAGTCACATAAGTGATAGAGGAATCAAAATTCTCTCTAAGAAGGATCTATTACAAAGACTAAAAGGTACACATTTGGATTCCTATATTTTTTTCATCATGGGAAAACAATATAGAGTATCATTTCATGGTTATATACCATCCAAATAAGAAAATGTTTTATATTTGATTCACACTGATGTGTGCATGATGAGCACTAAGTCGATGAGAGGTGCTATTTTTTTCTACCTTCATAGATGGTCATTCTAAAAATGTCTGGTCCTTTTCTTTGAAAACTAATGATCAAGTGAAGGATGTTTCCAAGTAGTTTCATGTGATGGTGGGAAGAGAAATAGGCAGATAGTTAAAGTGTGTGTGGGAAGATAATAGAGGAGAGTACCATGGTCCATATAAGGAGTACTGCAAGAGTTTCATCATCAGGATAAAAGAATCAGTACTGAAGATTCCTCAACATAACAGTCTTACTGAGAGGATGAATAGAGAAATATGTGGGAGAGTCAAATGTATGCTCTCAAATGAAAAGCTTCCAAAAACCTTTTGGGGGGAGGTAATGAGGACTATCGTTAATCTTATCAAACTTTCTCCATCGGTTCCAATGAACTACAACATTCCACAAAGGGTTTGGATAGGTAAATATGTTTCACAGAAACACTTGAGAGTATTTGGATATAGGTACTTTATTCAAATCATGAAAGATGATCAGGTGAAGTTGGATAGAAAAATAAAGTAGTGTATCTTTTTGGAATATTCTCATGAGGAGTTTAGATACTAACTATGGGATCCTATCAGTAAGAGGATCGCCATAAGTAAAGATGTGGTGTTTATTAAGGATCAGATGATTGAAGATTTCTAGAAACTAGAAAATGCAGAGAAGTAGGAGTATGAGGAAATACCAGTCAATATGAAACCAGTCTCACCACCATTAACACCAAATACTATGAGTAAGATATGAAAAAATGATGATACATCACTACCAGGTAATATGTTTCCATCTACTGATATGTCTCCATCATATGATATTCCAGAACAGATTCCCCCCAAAGTATAGTTGAGGAGATCTACCAAATAACGAAAAATAATTTGTCGATACTCACCACATGAGTATGTAATGCTCACTGACTGTGGAGAACTATATATTTATAATGATGCAATTAGGAGTCGCCAAAAATTTAATAGAAAAGGCCATGTAATGAGAGATGCGATCCTTGCACAAGAATCATACATTTGATTTTTGGAATTACTATAAAGAAAGAAGGCACTCAAGAACAATTGGATGTATAGAATTAAAGGAGAATATGGTATCTCATAACCATGTTATAGATCCAGAATGGTTGTTAAGGGATTCGATCATAAGATAGGTATTGACTTTTATGAATATTTTTCTCATGTGGTTAAAATTTCTTCTATCAGAGTTGTTCTTGGATTATTTCCTAGTATGAACTTAGAGGTTCAAAAACAGAATGTAAAGACAAATTTCTTACATAGTGATCTTGATGAGGAGATATACATAGAGAAACCAGAGGTATTTTATGTGAGAGGTAGATAAATCTTGGAATGCAAACTTAAGAAAAGTTTATATGGTTTAAAATAGACATCAAGGTAGTGGTATATAAAATTTGACTCTTTCATGGAGAAACATTAGTATAAAAGGATGACTGTTGATCACAATGATTTCATAAAATAGTTTTATGAGGGTGATTTAATTATCTTATTACTCTGTGTTCATGATATGATTATTATTGGTAGAGAGATCACTATGATTGATAGATTGAATAAGGTGTTGAATGAGACTTTTTAAAATGAAGGACTTGGGAGACACCACTCAAATTATTAGTATAGAGATTAATCATGATAGGAGGAATCACAAGATTTTTCTATATTAGGATTCATACAATGAGAAGGTTCTTGAAAGATTTAACACGAGCAAGGAAAAACCAATTAGTACTCCACTAGTGAGTCTTTTCAGGTTCACAACAGGTCAGAGCCCTTCAACTAAGAAGGAGAAAGCATAGATGGAAAAGGTTCTATATCAGTCACCAGTTGGAAGTATGATGTAGGCCATGGTTTTCACTAGAATAGATATTTCTCACACTATTGGCATTGTGAGAAGATTCTTATCAAATCCAGGAAATGGGAATTTTACAGTGGTCAAATGTATATTGAGGTATCTCCGAGGTACATCTAGTGACTGTTTATGTTTTGGAAGCGATAAACCTATTTTGTAAGGATACAATTTTTTTGATATAGATGGAGATATAGACATGATGAAATCCATATCTAGGTATATGATATCATTTTAAGGGGGATAAATATCATGGTAATCATGAATTCAGAAGTGTGTTGCCTTGTCTACCACATAAGCAGAGTATATCACAGTCACTGAGGGCTGTAATGAGATGTTATGGATGAAGAAGTTTTATAGGAGTTGGGATAGATTCAGGAGAATTATAATATCTATTTCAATATTCATGGTGTTATTAATCTCAACAAGAACCCAAAATTTCATTCCAGGTATAAACACATTGACGTGCGATATCACTGAATCATAAATGTGTTGGATGAATGATTGTTGAAAGTTTATAAAATCCACAACAACGATAATAGGGAAGACATGTTGATGAAGGTTTTACCAAAAGTGAATCTGGATGCCTTTTATGTGACTACAAGTCTAGATTCTACCCCAAACTGATCATGAGGGGGAGATTTTTAGGGTCCACTCCCAATGTTGTGAGTGTTTGGTGGATGGTTCCATTTTTTTAGCAACTTTAACAGATGGATTATTCTATCGACAAAAGATGGAGTCTACTTTGGTGGGAAGCCAATGCAGTGGACAGTAGCCAGTGAGAAGGAAGTCATCAAGGGTAGGCAAACTACCCAACAATTAGAAAATTTTCTAGTTTTCATTCATCTATATAATGAGATCAGAATCCCATGAAAATGTAATCAGAGAACATCCTGCTATAATATATGCTGTGATACTCCAAGTTTATATCTAGAGATAAGAAATAAATATTTGAACCTCGTTTACCGTGGATGTAGGAACATAGATGAACCATTTAGAAATGTGTGTTCTTCTATTTTTCATTCTGTTTGAGTATTTTTCATCACCATGAACATCGGATACCCCAATAGGTTGGGATACTGATAAGAGGTGGTGACCATAAGGAATGACTAATGATGAGAGGATATGATCGAGGGTGATACACAATATTGGGACAGATCTGTCCAGTGGGGTGTAATATAATAGAGTTTGACCCCAACAGAGGAGGGTTTAGGCTGGTGGTGAAGTGGGGGCTCTAGGTGCGGTGGAAAATCTAGGTGATTACAACAGTCTACAAAGGGATGGTGATGAAGTTCATGCTAGAAGTTGTGGTGGAAAAGAAAGGGTGCTCCAGTAGATCATGGTGAAGGAGGGTTGTCCCCTTTTTATTTTAATATATATATATATATATTTTGATACCTTTCTCCTTTTTACTTTAATATATATATATATATATATATTGATACCTTTCTAAGAGTATCACATCCACATTAAATCCCTCCCTTTTTCTACGCTGAGAACAATAAGCTACCCCACTACTTTTTTTATATAATTTTATTTTTTTCATCTCAAAAACCTGTTAACCATATGAAATTTTTTAATATTTGTTTGATAAAAATATTTATTATTATACAAAAACAAATTCAACATATACATAGAATAAAAAATCTAGTGAGAATTCACTATTCTATCCACCAAAATTCATTCTGGTGTTTTGGTTTTCCATAAAACTCCATTCTCGACTACTTCAAGTAAAAATTTTCATATATTTATATATATATGTTCTTTGAAAATACTACCCTCAAAAATAATTTAATATATATTAAAAAATTTCAAATGGTCGTAGACTGGCCCTCTGAGGTCAGATTGAAACACCATTTATGATTTTTATGGTTGGAATAACGCACTATAAAAAATTTAATTCAATTTTAATTTTTTTTCTTGGATTTAAATTTCTTGCATCCCTCTAATACCAATTTTTGGTACCAAAAATGCAAAAGAATACCAGAAAAAATGGGAATGTATTAAATTACACTAATGATCAATATAACATTATTTTCACCAATGAAGTGCTTCTCAGTTACAAAATGAGGATCTCAACATGAATAATTTATGTCCAAAATTAAACTGAAGAAATAAATATTTCGATCTGAAGCTGTGACTGACATATGCATGTCGTCGGCAATTTTTTCTTGAGAGATCCAAATTCTAATACCTCTAAATTTTCCAAACATGGTTCAAAAGTATGTGGGATCATAGATCATCAAAATCTAGGTGCTACTTTAGAGTTTTGACACTGCCTTTGATGTCCCAATGATCACCGCTACTCCATTCCATCAATCAAGAAAGGTGTTCTTCGAATTGACTACTTGGAATGAGAGCTTCTATTTCTAGGAATTAAGAGAGATAGGGGAGATAGGGGAGGGAGAGTCCCTCACCATTTGAGTAGTGAATAATACATCGGATTAATGTCTTCCCTCACTTATATAGTGTGGTTCAAAAATATATGGAATTGGATCCCTAGTTTTGGAATATTTATTACCCACTATATAAGTCAAAACTAAAATTTAATGACTGGCTTACTGAGTCATAATTATCATTATATTTTTAGAATTTACCTATAATATAATAAATATATTACATGATAAAAGAGAGTAATTAATAATACTCAATATTTTCAAAAATATTAAATAAACATTGAATATTAAAATAATATTCGTTCATAAAATAATTTGTAATGTATTTACTTTAATAACTATAAATACATTTTTTATAATTAAATTAAATACCAATTATTCTAATATATAATAATATGAATTTATTTATTCATTGGTGATTGTATATCCTTAGACATATCCTAGACCTCATTGTGGGACCCACCATGTCCTATACTCATATTCTTCAGAATAGGGTAGAATTTTGAATACGCTATTATGTGTGAAACTATAGGACCTTATCTCAATAGATGTGAATATTTCTCTTAGACCAAGAGTGGAGTCTAGCAACTCATCAAGGACCCTAAAAAGATACAGATTTAACAATGAAATGACAACCTTCATATGAACCCACATCGTGTAATATAATCTCCTTGTCTCACGATATATTATAAAGAAGGATGCACATATTGTGTCTTCATCCATTATTTCTTTATTATTCATTGAAATTACTTGAAGGACTTACCATTTTATACCAGGATCATGGATTTAGTAAAGGTACCAACATCTTGATCAACTGGGCCTGA
Source organism: Viscum album (assembly GCA_963277665.1). NCBI lineage: Eukaryota > Viridiplantae > Streptophyta > Magnoliopsida > Santalales > Viscaceae > Viscum > Viscum album. The sequence continues at coordinate 989,348,218 of OY728131.1, read as the reverse complement.
GATATCTATTCCTATCGGAAGTGATAGGTTCTATCTTGATTATTCAATTAATTTCATAACACTAATAATGAACCCAACACAATATTCCTCACCTTAACTTCAATATAATTGATTTTTCCTTGCATCAATGTATGTGATCAAATAATACAAATCGATAACAATATCAATCATGGATACCAATACATGTGTTTGCAAATAGGAATGATGAATGAAACCTGAAACATGTAGTGTTTTATTAGTGGGTAATTCGTCTTGATCTTATATACTTGAGATCACCAAGTGAAAAAATCATGAGAATAATTCTCAATGCCCATGATCCCCAAACACCGGATAACCAAACATCATATGTGTTTAGTCAAAATGATGTATCTAGATCATACGACACTTTTTTAAGATTAATGTCATAATATCCTGAGGTTCTCATTATATCCCAAGAACTACTATAAACTTTTGATACAATAATTAATCTATAGAAATTATCATTTAAATAGTAGAAATAGAAATATATACACTATAATGGTAAGTTTACATCATGCATATCTCAATTTATAAATGGTAAGGTAATCAAAAGTACTGTTTAATTGGGTCTAGGGAACCCACTATTACAACAATTTATTCCTTATTTAAGGGAGTGTTTAAACTCCAATATTTTATCTAAGGCTCCTACATGTACATTTAAAATTTCACAACCCCAATCTTTCGCCAAATCACAATATAGATCAACCAAATATGGTATTTGAAATTTGTAGTAGACTTAACCCTATGATGTGGGTGGTGTTACTACGATGCAACCCTTGCATGGCCATTCATGACTACTGTGCAACCCGTTTTTACCATGATAGAATCTAATTATTCAATAAAAATCATTACAATACCTATTTGGGAACCTTCATGTGGTAGTGGGACACCTATATCACAACATTATCCTTCTTTTCTTTCAGTTTACCTTGTTACAACATATTTAGTTCTCCACAATATAGCCATATTCTTTCTAAAAAACCCTTGGTCCTACCATTATTGCACCCTCCATGGAAGAGTTAGAAGCATATGACACAACTTATTCTTTAATATTTCAAGTTAAAAGGACTAAAATTCAGTATTTTAGAAAATACCAATATATATTTTCAATGGTTTAAAGTCCCTTGGTCCCTACACTACATTACCATTGTCACTACCGACGACCACCGTGTGCTACCCCCACCGACGATGCTCTCCTCCCACTACCAAATGGACTTGATCCCAATGTTCCAACACACTCTCCTTCATGAATACTCATATTCCCTTATGCCTACCTACACATGGGATTCCCCTAACCGCATGTCATTCCCTTAGTTGTGGCTAGGTCAGTGGGCCCTTATTAGGCCAGTTATGTGGATTTCCCTCCTTGGTTGAGGGTTGGATGGTAATGGGTCATTTTTGTAGTAAGTCCCACATTAGTTCCCATTTTCATTTCCTAGATAACACACAAATAATACTTAGATAAATGAGACATAGTAAAACATGTATTTTTTATATCTTCATTTATTTTTCAAAAATATCATCTAGATAATCCAAATAAAAGAAATACTATCTATTAAAACATGATTATTGTAAACTAAAAACATAATACATTTAATAAATGAAATTTAAAAAGTTATCCAAAAAAAATTATTTTATTACTCATGAGCTTGTCGGTGAGTCCTACAGAGTAATAGTGTTACTACCCATCCCACCAGCTAGCTGGTGGCTATAGTATTATCCCTAAATACTCTATGATTCCTCTAATGATTACTTGATCACCGAGTCACCTATTGAGTTTCATTTTAAGTATAAAAACACCTATTAAATTTGTTTAAAAATGAAGCACCTCAGTGGAACACATTATCTGAATTGACTATCCACAAGTTGAAAACCTCAAATTCCCTCAAAAACTCATAACCTATAATGATGTGAGTCATTATAATCTACCCATAATAATGATCTTAATCCTTGATAAGTTATGGTATCACATGAAACAAACACCCCGACCTACCTCTGTCATCATCTATAAGGAATTCACCACACTCTATAATTGAATTCCAAAACTATTCAAAATCGTGTTAATTCTTGAGCACCCATAATACACTTCCAATATGTCACCAAACAAAATGTTCTAAAATTTGATCCATATGGACACTATAGTTGAACATTGAAGCCATGATCACTGCATCTATTTAAATTGTCCCATCACAATCTCTTCACCTTATTCCTCTTAGAGCATTAAAGTTCACCCCACCATAGGAATCATCATAAGGAACAATATTCTGACTTTCCAACAACACACCTAGTACTGTTTAGTTCTATCTTGCTTTATTGATTGGAAAATAGGGGCTAACAGTTGATACCAATACATGTTACTCATTCCAAACTAAACGAATAAGTCTTCTCAAACTAGTGAAACCCTAACAAACTGACCATTCCTTTAAGGCCCTAACTAATCCTTAAACACATCTATCACACCTGTTATTATGAGTTCAATGCATCTCCAAACCATCACATTCAATTTCACATAGAGACACCCATCAATACTCAAACTAAACAACTAACACTCCATGAATCCACCATCTATGATTTCTTAAGCCTGAGAGGCATAGTTAAATTGATTCGACATCCTTAAAAATTATAAATTGACCTCAAATTAGTTTATGTGGTTGATTCACCAACCACTTTAATCACCTAGATGGCTCTCAGCTATGCACCAACACACCCTCAATTTGACTCACTCTTATTTTATACTGATTTTTCTTATGTGTGATGCCCATATCTAGTCTCCATCTAGTGTTACATCTGAATCATACACCAAAAAAACATCATGGAACCAGATACTCTGGGGTCCAGTACACATCAGTATTCTAGATTCCCCAAGACCATATGATGGCCAATCCTTCACTAAACCATTACGATTTACTCAAGTGAGTCATTAAATTATGACTAGATCAATTCTCCCCACCATGGAGTATCCTCTTCGTTTTATTATAATGTATACATAAGTTCACTGAGACTATGAGTAGTTCATCATCGAACATAATGACTAAGCATTAATATCAATTCACACTTGATTTCTAAGAAGTACACCATGCACTTTACACACTTGGAATTCTTATAAAACAATGCACTATATTTAATGGCCCAATCATGATATGAGTTACAAATTATAGAAACCTATGTATAGGTTATATCATCTAAAATAGATGGGTCTCTTACAGTCATGAAAGATGCAATATCGAACCATGGAACCTCCACTAACAACAAACTTAGGTTAACCACACAATAGTACCCTAATCCATTACCTATGTCATATCATTTGATGGAGAAATCTCCACACCCATAATCTCCTGGTCCACTAATCCCTACAATATTCATTCCAAAGATGCCAATTTCTAACTCTAAGGGTGACCCTAAACTAAATATGTCAGGGTCCTACCACCACTACCTCTTATAGGATCATTAACATGACCTAAATCAATCTCAACAGTCAACTCACTTCCCCATTTATATCGATTAAATAGAATCTACATGTAACAAAAAACATTAATTCTCCTTCATAAATTATTTCCATGAATGGAATGACAATTACACTCTTTACTCCAAGAATAGTGATTTTACCATGATTTATAGACCTCTAATCCATAATCACATGCCTCTTTAGCTATCCACACTCTATAAGAAACCATCTCCACCAAACTGGGAACCCTTGGTGATCCTTTTTATCATCGAGAAACTCATTCATGGATATATATATACCACATATTCAACCACCACTAGAGAATCACTCTAAAACTACATGCATAAACTTATGTTCTCATAGCTCCTTCAAAGTAACACTCATAACTAATGAGGTTAGTTACCTAAAAGATACTCACCTCCAACCCAAACCTCATATCATGAGTACTATCATTCAAGGTGATATTTAGTCCAGGGGTGTATATAGACTTTTAAGATATTTCTCTAAGACTTCCTAAGGTTTTTCACATTCACAGGACATTTTAGTCAATGAAATAACCCCATTATAAATTAACCTTGATAGTCCCTTCACACTAAGACATTCTCACTTGGGTTACTCATAAGTATTATAAGGCACCGGCTAACTAAAAAACTGACTTGAATCCCTAAGGCCACATGATTCACACTAAGGGCCATAAATCATAGAATTTCATATAAGTACTTATCCACATACATTCCATGTAAGATTCACCATTAGAATATTCATGTCAAGGGGCCATGAAATCCTAGTTCGATTAAATAGAATTTCACTTGGAGGTACATGGATAACTCCACATAGGCTATAGTTAGATCATTAATTAACCAAACATATCATATGGATACTCACACATGATTATTAAATAAAGAAAATAATGCCTGAAAATGACCTAAAAAGGAACATTCTACCATCTGTGCATAGAGGGACTGTATCTTCATTGCAGTTGTCATCAACATCACCCAGGTGCACCACACCATTGTCCCACATGACCATATATCATAAGTAGAAATACATAGGGGTTCAGCTAAATAGAATTTCACTATGAACATATAAATGAAAACACATTAAAAGTTTTTGAAACTAAGGCAACTCATTCCTAAATCCTCATTACAATCACTTACAAATAGCATATATGTCATGTGAATCATATGTACCAAATATGAAGCATACGATGCCTAATACTGATACAACCAAGATTCAAATCCATATAAAATCACAAACCTCAAAATCCATGTGAATTACATGAGGTGAAATCATATAAACATGATAATATAAACCAAAAAAATCTATCCCATTTCCTAGTAACATGGACATAAATCAAGAAATGGGGTCACGATGTACCATAAAGAGTTTTATCACAAACTCTGACACATTCCTCTATCACACATCCATTAATTCCCTAAATAAGGAAAACAAGACCTCATCTAATACCATTTTGTAACACCAAGAACTGAATCACAGAGTCTAATATAGATTTACACATGGCCTCAAACTTACCTCCCTGTATGCCAGAGGATTCCAACTAGAAGTGAGGGTCATGGGTGAAACCATGTGAAGATTAAATCCTTAACCAAAGTGCACAAAAATAGATAAATAACCAAACTTGTAATAATAAACAGTAAGAATTATTAGACTACAAAAAACATGCCATTTTTAATGAATGAATAAAGAAACGAAAGACTCTCATGGTCATACCTGAATACAAGACACTGATCTCCCACCAGGCTGATCACATGAACAAGATAGATAAAGAATAAAAGTACAATAGGATCTACACCAAACTCCAATCCTCACCTCTTCTTGGTCTCTAAACTCTTAGAGAACAATCCTGCTCACTAATGAAACTTGATCCTTGGAAAAACTATACTTGTATTAAGTGAGGGTTGTTCAGGTACCCAAGTTCCAACATCACCCAAGTATAGTTCAAGTACAAATCAGTAGGGAACTGCTAATGTGGTCTTGTACCTAACTGAAAAATTCAGTGTATTTGGTTGTTATAATCTCATAAAATAGTAAATAGGAAATATATAAAATATGAGAGAATAAAATATAATCACTAATGTACAATTAAGATACAAACACCCATATATTGAGTGGTCGTGTGCTTACTAAGCTTCCACAAACCCTGGTTGTACCTACTTCAAATGCAAGCTAGAAAGAATTACAACCGGATGCCTCAAACATCCCCCAAAATGGGATAGTTTATAAACATGTCTAACACAAACCCCCTTTAAGAGATAACCCATGTACATGTTGACTCAATCATCTACCACATCCCTCTCAGGTTGATAGTCTATATGGATCGACCTTTATGATCATCTATAGAAGATAGAGGGAAAAACACATAAAATACATAGATACATGATGGATTATCAATATAACATTAATATCAAGAAATATTTATAGCCATCCCAAATATACAAATGAGAAAACATCAATCATAGGACTCATAGGGTTATAAACACACACCACATGTGATCAAACATTACTGTAAAATATCTTATGATATTCAGTGCTTACCTTTATTAGTGTTAGCTAAAAGCATAGATAAAGGTTCCTCTTGATCAAAACTTTTCTTAGCACTGATAAAATCACGACCTTTAACAACATTATAAAACACTCATAAAGGGAAAAATGAATAATATAATCTCTATATGCATATTTATATATTTTTATATAGGATTTATATGACAATAAATATATATATATGAATATAGTATATAAAAATGATTAATATACCAATTTTATAATAAAACATTATTATCAATCCTATTTTTTTAATTTTTTATTTAAAAAATTATCAAAATTCATATTATTGAATAAATTTTTAATAGTATATTTATACAAATACATAAATTAAATAAAATGGTGGCAATGGCTGTGAAGGGTCCTGGGAGCTCTTCCCTATAACATTTCCATGGTTGTGAAAGGGGGAACTTGGATTAGGTTTTTTCAACTTTTATGGAGTCCAAAAATATTGATTAAAAGATCCCTAGCTTCCTCATATCTGTTTTTCTAGTTTATAACATGGATAACATTCTAATAGTGGTGAAAAATCATGTTTTAAAGGTGAATGGGCGGTTGTCGAGTCTGATTTTTGATCTGTTTTTTTTCTTCGTATTTGCATGGATCTAGCAAGGAGACAGTGAATCCAAATGGAGTGGGTGGTTTTCTTTATTTGGAGGAGACTGTTTCTCTTCCTGTGGTGGTGAATGGACTAACTACGTCATGTAGACTTTGGATGATCTAGGAATTTCCTATGGTTACCGCTTATTATTACAGGACTAAAGGGTTCTCGGGTGAAGGAAGGACTTTGGGTGATGCATGTGTTCAACGGTTTGACTCTGCCAAGTGTCCGCTTGTAGATTTTAAGGATCCTTTTATTTCTAGGTTTCATAATAAAGGCTCATCAACCCATATTGAGGCTAATCATGAAGCTTTCTTAGAATGTATGTATTTGGGTAATAATTATTTTGTTGATAGGAACATTCTACCTAAGGGTTAGAATCCATAACGACTTAAGGACCTTGTTCATAGAATCTCCTTTATGTGGGGGTTTTCAGACGAGAAATAATTTTTTTGGGAAAGGGTTTACTTCACTTCTTGTTTAAATATGTTTAAGTGAGGATATGTGCATGGTCTTATGGTTAGCTGTTTTTGAAGTTAGGAATGCTTTATCTCCATGAATGAATAAATGATTTTAATATGTCAGGAGTCAATAATGCTTTTTAGAGGTCTGGATCAAGCTGCATGGTCTTAACTGAATTTTATGGCATCCAAATTTTTTTATGATATTTCTTCTTCCATTGGAATTCTAATTCACCTAGATAAGGATACCAATCATGTCATGTATGGTCATTTTTTAATAATGACAGTTGAAATTGATTTCATTTACACTCTTATTAGTGACGTTACTCTTACCAGTCCCACTAATGATATAAAAATTAGTGTTGAATATAAAAATTGTCTTAAGTATTTTCAAAATTGAAAATATATTGTTTATACATATAAGAAATATTGGAGGAAACCATGAGTTTTTTGTGGTTTTAATGGGAATCATTTAAAGGATTTTGATTTAAATAATAAATGGAATTTATCTAGGCCGCATGGGAAATTAGTAACTAGGAAGCATGGGATGTATTTAGCTGAATATCTAGATAAAAAATTAAAAATCAAGGGGATTTTGTGCACAAAAATAAAGAGTTAGTGGTGAATCGAGAGAAATAAGGATCATTGGCTGCTACTAGTTCATTTTCCATTCCTGAATAGAAGGATGACAATGTTATTATTTTTCTTATTGTTGAAAATGAGAAACTGAAGTGTAGTGATCCTCTATCTTAACCTGGTCAGTAGGTTGGTAGTTTTTATTTTAATATCATGGAATTCCTTGGTCTTAATGGATTTCATACTGGTGAGGTGGTTCAATATGAAAATGAGGTTGTTGGTGTTGTGTCTGGGTGTTATCCTTCATCAAATGTTGAGCATGGTTGTTTTGTACAACTGTTAGAGATAGACTTTTCCAGAAATGTTCTACAAGATTATAGGATTGGGAAATCTGATGCTTAGAAGAGTGTGAATTATCATCATAAGATTCAGAATATCTACAGTTCTTTAGGAATATTTGGTAAATGGGGTAATGTTTTGGATGATGGAAGTGACAAGGGAAATTATATGGTTTTTCTAGACACCACTCACATTCGATCTACAAGAAACAATGATCTTGTTTCTTTTAGGGATGTTGTTTTAAATGGAAAGGGTAACATAGTCAAAAGTGATGGTGTTGTTCCAATTCCTCCAAAAAGAAGGCCACAAAAGGATTATTCCAGTCTGCTTAGGAATATGCCTACCAAGTCAGCTTTGAAGGCATCTTGGATCGATCTCTCTCTAGAGAAGGAAAGGTCCAGGGAGAGGATTCTGGAGATCATCAATAAAAAAATTCACAATCTGAATGGGAAATTAATGATGATGATGATGATGATTCCGATTATAATTTCTTGAATGATCTTGGATTTCTTGATCCTTAGTTTTCTTTCTTGACGAGGGAATGTCTATTTATATGACCCAATTTATTTCCTTGATTTCATGTTATCTTTTTATTTCATCTTTAATAAATGGTCTTCAGCTTTGGCTTCTAGATGGACCCTTTTCATATAATTAGATACATTAATTACAATATGTATATATAAATAAAAATATGATATACTAATATTTTTTAAACAATTATGTAAATATAAATTTAATTAAATATGTAATTAGTATTGGAATTTATATATTTATATTTATATTAAATAAGTTAAAATATACCAACATTTATTTTTATGTATGTGTATTCATGTGTATGTATTTGGATATGTGTATGTCTGTATGAGTATTTTTGTATGTGTATATATATGTGTTGTGTTGTGTGTGTGTGTGTTGTGTGTGTGGGTGTGTTTATGTATACACATATTTTTTTTGTATTTGTGCATATGTATGTGCATATATATAAGTGCATATGTATGTTTATGTATGCATGTGTACGCGTATGTGTATACATGTGGATATGCATGTGCATGCATGTATACGTATGTGTATGTGTATGTGTATGTGTATGTGTATGTGTATGTGTATATGTATGTTTATGTGTATGTGTATGTGTATGTGTATGTGTATGTGTGTATGTGTATGTGTATGTGTTTGTGTATTTGTATATGTATGTGTATGTGTATGTGTTTGTGTATGTGTATGTGTATGTGTATGTGTATGTGTATGTGTATGTGTATGTGTATGTGTATGTGTATGTGTATAGGTGTTTGTATGTATATATTTATGTGGAATGTGTGTTTATTTTGTGTGTGCATGTGTGCATTTGTATGTGTATTTCTGTTAATGCAAATGTATGTAATTATATGTATGTGTATGTGTCTACATGTGTATACGCATATGTGTATGTATATGCATATATGCATATGTATGTGTGTATATACGTGTATGTGTATGTATATACATATGTGTACGCATATGTGTATGTGTACGCATATATGCATATGTATGTGTATGTGTATGTGTATGTGTATGTGTATGTGTATGTGGATGTTTATGTCGATGTGGATGTGTATGTTTATGTGTATGTGTATGTGCATGTTTGATTACATGTGCATGTATGTTTTTTTGTGTATTTTTATTTGTATGTGCATGTGACTGTGTATGTGTATGTGTATGTGTATGTTTATGTGTATGTGTATGTTTATGTGTATGTGTATGTGCATGAGTATGTACATGTATGTTAATGCATATGTATGTTTGTATGTGTATGTGTGTTTATGTAGTGTGTGTATGTATGCAAATGTATGTGGATTCACATTTATGTAATTTTATATGTGTGTATCTGTATACGTTCATGTATGTGTATGTATATACAAGTATGTGTATGCGTATGTATATGTGTTTGTGTTTGTGTTTGTGTTTGTGTATGTGTATGTGTATGTGTATGTGTAGGTGCATGTGTATTTTTATGTGTATATATGTGTATGTGTATGTCTATGTGTATATATTTGTGTATGTGTATGTCTATTTATTCATTTAATATTATTTATTCATTTAATATTATTTATTCATTTAATATTATTTATTCATTTTTAATATTTCTCCAATTTGAGTTGTTTCTAAAATTTATTCATATTTAATATATGTTCATTTAATATTTTTATAATATATTCAATTTTTATTGTTGTTTATACATTTAACTAAATTGTAATTTTTTAATCATTATTCATGATTCTAAAGTTAATTATATTATATATATATAATCAATATAATACATACATTAATAATTTGTAATAATAATAATATTATTCATTAATTTTTATTCATTTTTGTTTGTGTTTTCAACTCATGTAATTAATTTTATGAAATCACTTTTATTTAAATATTTTTGTAATTTATTCAATTTTAATATTCTTTTTTTCAATATTTATTTATTTACTAAATTTTACTATTTTTTTTGCAATTTATTCATTTTTTAAAATTATACATAATTATTTACTAATTTATTAAATTTTAAATATGTTTGTAATCTATAATATTAATAATAATAATTTTTTATTTAATAAGTTTTAATATTTTAATATTTTTGAAATTTATATAATTGATTTCCAAAAATGCATTTTAATACAAATATTTTTGTATCATAAATATAATTCATTTATTATAATTTTTTTATTTATATAATTAATATTATTTATTTATTAATTTTTATGTGTTTTTAATTCATGTAATTAATGTTAAGAAATTACTTTTTTTAAATATATTTTGTAATTTATTCAATTTTATTTATTGATTTGCAATATTTAATCAATTAATTTTCATTATACCTTTTCAATATTTATTCTTATATATATATTTTTGAATTTATTCATTCTTAATATTTATTTATACATATTTATTTACAATTTTTTAATATTTTCAATATTTTTGAAATTTAAATGATTTATATTTATTCAATTTTATTTATTAAGTTTTAATATTTTTAAAATGTTTGAAATTTATATAAATAATTTATTTACATTTTTTAAAATATTTTTAAATTTAAACAATTAATATAATTAAATTTGAACAGTTTTTTACTTACATAATTTATATTATTTATCTATTAATTATTCATCATTTTTTTTTCTGTATTTACAATTCAGTTAATTATTCCAATTAATTCATTTTTTAAATAGTTTTTTAACCGGTTAGATTCTATTTTTTCATTTTTTATATTGATTCATTTAATATTATATATTCATTTTTAATATATATTAACTTTTATAATTTTTTAGAATTTAATAATTTTTAAATATTTATTTATTCATATTTATTTACAATATTTTAATTTTTTTAATTATTTTTGTAATTTATATGAATAATAATACAAATTCATTTTTGTTTATTAATTTTTAATATGTTTAAAATTTAAATAATTAGTAAATTTAAATTAAAATTTTAAAATATTTTTGAAATTTAAATAGTTTGTACCATTGATTTTCAGTAATTTTGATATTTATAAAATTAAGATAATTTTTATTCATTTTTATGTGTTTTCAATTTATGTAATTAATGTCAGGAATTCACTTTTTTAAAATATATATTTTGTAATTTATTAAAATTTATTTATTCATTTTTAATATTCATTCGTTCGATATTATGTATAATTTTTTTTGTATTTTTTTGAATTTATTCAATTTTAATATTTATTTATTCTTATTTATTTATTTTGTTTTAATATTTTTATTATATTTGTAATTTATTTAAATGCATTTTTAATATTTTTTTATAATTTAAATAGTTAGTATAGTTCATTTTAAGTAATTTTATTATTTATATAATTTTTATCCTTTATTTATTCATTTTTTTTACAATTTTATGAACACTAGGTTAAGAACTGATAAAATTCAATTTTCTTAGCTCTATAACATATGCAATAAGAAATACCACTTTTGTCCTAGCATTGTTAGTGTTGATAAAAGTGATGATTTATCAGTGCTCAGAAAGCATTGAAAAAGTGGAAACTCTCAGTGCTTAGATTTTATTTCACAAATAAAATACACAGTTTGAGTGCTTTTTGTAACACCCCAAGATTTTATGATATATTTATTTTTAAATAAATTTAATTTCCTTGATAGCTTGTAGTATGCGCAACACCGAGTTTAAACGAACTGCGAAAAATGATTAAAATATTATTATACGATAGTTGTCACCTGACCAAAAGATTGACATATATGAACAAGATTCACCACATTATGAAACATTTCTATAAATATTTAATTTAATTTAAATGAATTCATTAACTTCTAGGAAATAAGAACTCAATTTTGAGTAATGCTATTTTTTGCTTTAATAATATGTTTTCCTCAAAAATGATTTTATTGCATTTTGTGCATGAATATTATAATTAATTTATTATAATTTTATAAATTAAACTCTATAAAAATACTATGGGAAAACAGGCTTTTTGTGACGGGATTTCGTGTCCCATCGCAAAAGGTTTGGTGCGGGTAGCGCGCCAAACCACACGAAGGGTATTTGCGACGGGGCCAGTCGCAAATACCCAGCAGCGGTTTTTAGCTTTTTTCGACGGGATGTCCTCCCGTCGCAAAAGGTGTATCGGTAGGGACTATTTGTGACAGGTGCTGTCGCAAATAACTTTTTAACTGCCGACAATAATTAATGCGGGTATAGGTATTTGCGACAGGACCCGTCGCAAAAGATAATATTTCCGACGGGAAACCCATCGCAAATAGTCTCGTCGCAAATAATATAACCTATATATACCCCATCTGTTTTTCTTCTCACTCCACTCGATTCCTAGATCTTATTTCTCTCTGAACTCTGCTTTTAGAGGCAAAATGTTTCTAAGCTAATTTTTTGGACACGAAGAAGTTGTGAAGTCGTCTACATTAACAACAAATCAAGTTTAAAGGTATTTATGTTTTATTTAATTTATTATTTATTTGAATTTTTTATGTTAGTTTTTATTATTGTTGATTAGTTGTAATTAAATTGAATTTAAATTGTTTTGTCATGACTATTTATTTGTATTAATAAATTGAAATTTTTAGTATTAATTTTTAATAATTAGTAGTAATTAGTAATTATTAACGATAATTAGTAATGTATATAATTAATTTGTAGTAATTAATAATAACTGGTAATAAATAATAATAAATACTAATAATTAGTAATAAATATTAATAAATATTAATCATTATTAATAAAGAGTAATAAATATTAATAATTATTAATAAATAGTAATAAATAGTAATAATGACTAATAAATAGTAACAAATTATAATAATTAGTAATAAATTGTAATAATTAGTAATAAATTGTAATAATTAGTAATAAATTGTATGAATTAGTAATAAATTGTAATAATTAGTAATAACTTGTAATAATTAGTAATAAATTGTAATAATTAGTAATAAATTGTAATAATTAGTAATAAATTGTAATAATTAGTAATAAATTGAAATAATTAGTAATAAATTGTAATAATTAGCAATAAATTGTAATAATTAGTAATAAATTGTATTAATTAGTAATAAATTGAAATAATTAATAATAAATTGTAATAATTAGTAATAAATTTTAATAGTTAGTAATAAATTGTAATAATTAGTAATAAATTGTATTAATTAGTAATAAATTGTATTAATTAGTAATAAATTGTAATAATTAGTAATAAATTGTATTAATTTGTAATAAATTATAATAATTAGTAATAAATTGTACTAATTAGTAATAAAATGTATTAAATAGTAATAAATTGTAATAATTAGCAATAAATTGTAATAATTAGCAATAAATTGAAATAATTAGTAATAAATTGTAATAATTAGTAATAAATTGTAATAAATTGTAATAAATTGTAATAATTAGTAACAATTAGTAACAATTAGTAATAATTTGTAATAAATTGTAATAATTAGTAATAATTAGTAATAAATTGTAATAATTAGTAATAAATTGCAATAATTAGTAATAAATGGTAATAATTTGTAATAAATACTAATAATTAGTAATAACTAGCAATAATTAGAAATAACTAGAAATAATTAGAAATAATTAGCAATAATTAGCAATAATTAGGAATAATTAGCAATAATTAGGAATAATTAGCAATAATTAAGAATAATTACTAATAAATACTAATAATTAGTAATAATTACTAATAAATACTAATAATTAGGAATAATTAGGAATAATTAGAAATAATTAGGAATAATTAGAAATAATTAGCAATAATTAGCAATAGTTAGCAATAATTAGCAATAATTAGCAATAATTAGTAATAAATAAGAATAAATTTTAATAATTAGCAATAATTAAGAATAATTAGAAATAATTAGAAATAAATAGTAAATAAATAGCAATAATTTGGAATAATTAAGAATAATTTGAACTAATTAGAAATAATTAGAAATAAAGAGCAATAATTAGAAATAAAAAAGCAATAATTAGCAATAATTTGGAATAATTAGCAATAATTAGGAATAATTATCAATAATTAAGAATAATTAGCAATAATTAGGAAAAATTAGAAATAATTATTAATAATTAGTAATAAATAATAATAAATTTTAATAATTAGTAATAAATTGTAATAATTAGTAATAATTAGTAATAAATTGTAATAATTAGTAATAATTAGTAATAAATAGTAATAAATTGTAATAAATAGTAATAAATAGTAATAAATATTAATAAATAGTAATACTTTGTAATAAATAGTAATAGTTAGTAATAAATAGTAATAATCAGTAATAAATAAGAATAATGAGTAATAATTAGGGATAAATACTAATAATTAGGAATAAATACTATTAATTCGGAATAAATACTAATAATTAGTAATATTTAGCAATAATTAGTAATATTAAGCAATAATTAGTAATAATTAGCAATAATTAGGAATAATTTGCAATAATTAGTAATAATTACTACTAAATACTAATAATTACTAATAAATACCAATAATTAGCAATAATTAGAAATAAATAGTAATAATTAGATATAATTAGATATAATTATCAATAATTTGTAATATTTAGTAATAATTAGATATAATTAGATATAATTAGATATAATTAGTAAGAGTTAGTAAAAATTAGATATAATTAGATACAATTAGTAATAGTTAGTAATAATTAGATATAATTAGATATAATTAGTAATAATTAGGAATAATTTTTAATAATTTGTAATAATTAGTAATAATTAGATATAATTAGTAATAATTAGATATAATTAGATATAATTAGATATAATTAGATATAATTAGATATAATTAGTAATAATTAGTAATAATTAGTAATAATTAGTAATAATTAGTAATAATTAGTAATAATTAGTAATAATTAGTAATAATTAGTAATAATTATTAATAATTAGAAATAATCAGTAATAATCAGTACTAATTAGTAATAATTAGTAATAATTTGTCATAATTAGTCATAATTAGTCATAATTAGTCATAAATAGTCATAATTAGTCATAATTAGTCATAATTAGTAATAATAAGTCATAATAAGTCATAATTAGTAATAATTAGATATAATTAGATATAATTGTCCTTTCTTGGTTGATCACCTTGCAAGTAGCATTGCAATAGGACAACCCAAGTCATTCCCTTCTCATCTATAAGAATTATCTCACACGACCCTTTATATAGACCATTCTTCCTTGAAAAATCAAGGGAAAGATACTGATGTCCCCCCAAATTTTTAAGGAAGATTGATATATATAAAAGGAGCGAGATGATTCTTAGAGAAGAGAACGAAATTACTCTTGATCGATTCCTGTAAAATAGTTGATATATTTCCCCCTTACACCAAGGCTACAACGTTTATTTATGTCTCATAACACAACGTCAATGATGTCATGGAACAAAACCAATATTTCAACCAGTAAAAACTTGAATCATCCGTCTGATGGTGATTCATGGAAACATTTTGATCGTCTGCATCTGTCTTTTGCTTTAGAAGCCTGAAACATGCGATTGGATCTTTCGACTGACGGTTTCTGTCCGTTTGGTTCTTATGGTAGTCAGTATTCATGTTGGCCTATCTTTATAACTCCATATAATCTACCTCTATGGATGTTGTGGAAGGAGACCTATATCTTTTTGACCTTATTAATCCCAGGACATCGAAAAAATATTGATGTTTATTTGAAACCATTTATTGATGAGTTAAATGCACTGTGGAGTAATGGTGTTAGTACATATGATGTTGTTGCGAAACAAAATTTCACATTAAAAAATGCATTGATGTGGACGATTAGTGACTTTTCAGCATATAGCATGTTATCTGGATAGAGTACACATGGTCCAAAATCATGTTCTTACTGTATGAAATACAACAAAGATTTTATGCTTATCAATGGAAAAAAACCTTGCTATTTTGACTATCATCGCAGATTTCTTCCAACCGATCATCCTTTTCAAAGGAACAAATCTCATTTCAGAAAAGACACAATTGAAAGGGATGAACCTCCAAAAATGATCTCAGGTACAGAGTTAAAATCAATTGTATTTTAATTACCTCCCATTAAATTTAGGCCAACAGTAAACTAATAAAAAATTCATGGCTTTGGGAAAGAACATAGATGGATAAAACGAAGCATTTTTTGGGATCTCCCATATTGGTCTGATTTGTTGGTCTGCCACATATTGGATGTCATGCACATTGATAAGAACTATTTTGCTAATTTATTTCATACAGGTTTGGATACCCTAGGTAAGACCAAAGATACTGTAAAATCATGATTAGATCTTGCCCAAATTTATAGGGGACCAGAACTTGAACTATTTAAAAATATCAGATCACAGAGGTTAATGAAGCCAAAAGCATCTTATACACTATCCAAAGAGATTCGTTTATTATTTTGCTAGTGGATTGCAGATTTGAGACTTCCAGATGTCTATGATTCCAATTTGGGCAGAAGTGTTAAGAATGATCATATTACCAGATTAAAAAGTGATGATTGTCATGTTATAATGGAAAGAATTATGCCAATTGGATTTAGAGGTTTGTTGAATTCTATTATTTGGTATTCGATAACATACATATCATAATTTTTTTGAGACATTTGTGCAGCGAAAACTGACTATGATGTGCTAAGAAAACTGGAAGAAGATGTTGATGTAATTATATGTAAACTAGAAAAAATCTTTCCACCTACTTTGTTTGACTCAATGGAACATATGATATCGCATTTGCCACATGAAGATAAATGTGGAGGTCCAGTACAGTTTCGATGGAAGTACCCATTCGAGAGATGCATACAGAAATTGAAGAAAAAAGTACGTAACAAAGCATCAGTTGAAGGCTCAATTGATAAATCTTATTTGCAATAGGAAATTGCTTTTTTCTGCTCTCACTATTTTGAATATGAATATCCCTCAAAAAAACTATATAGGATGGAACGAGGGAAATATTAATGATGAAATGGACAACCATTTATCAGTTTTTGATCAGCCAAATCTTGGCTTCGGTGGAGTTCAAGAACGATGGATTTCAGATGATGAACATCACAGAGCTCATACATATGTTCTTCTCAACTGTGAAGAAATGAAAACATTTATACTATGAGTGCTTCTATCACTTATTCTATAATTTCTGTTACAGTATGAAAACTTATTCTATTTGTAGGTTATATGATAATCATATCAAGAAACAAGTACCACAAATTACAGTAGCTACTCTTGAAGAACGCAGATAAATTTTTTTCTCAATGGTTTCAAAAGCTGGTAACATAAATTATTGATGGTTTAATATCAATTCAATTTACTATTTATTATATTGATAATTGTTTTACATATTCTCAGGTGTCTCAACATGCTGACAAAATTGATAAGCGACTGTGTATATTGAGAAACCCACCATCCAAAATGGTTCAATATTATAATGCATATGTGGTGAATGGTTTTTGATTTCATACACGTGTATATGGGGAATAAAAAAAAACAATTAACAATGGATTTTTTTTGTGAGGTTCAAATCATAGAGAAACTAAAGTTGACTTTTACGACATTCTGGATGAAATTATTGAGCTATGTTATCTTGGAAAAAATTAAATAACGATGTTTACATGTCGGTGGTTGGATACTGAGAGAGTCTTGCATGTTCATCTGACTCATGGAATTGTCGATATTAAATATAAAAGACTTCTTGCAATAAATGAACCATTTTTACTGGATTAACAGGCACATAAAATTTATTATGCAAAGTATTGTGCTACTTCAAGAGACCTGAGTGATTGGTAGAGCATAATAAAAATGAAATCTTGGGAAAATCAATTTACTCAAACTAAATGTGGTTTTACTAATGTGGAAGGAATTGAAATTTTTCGAGAGACTACTCAAAATCAATTTTTTCACAAAGAAACATGAATATTGATGATGACACCCCAAAATTAAGGGTCGATGGTGATAAAGATGTTAATGATGTTACAAATGAATTTGAAATGACAAGGGATGGTAAAAGTGAAACTCATATGGATATTGATGATGCCGGGGAGGAATATGAAGACATTGACATCGTCAGATATGAAGATGATGATGAAGGTGAACATTGAAACAATTAAATGCTGGTTATGATCATAACTAATATATATCTATATATGATAGTTATTTTCAACTATCTGCTAACAACAATAATTTTTTGTTTCAGATGGATCCTGATCTATTTCTTGAGTCGCAGGAGGATGATCTTCCTTTGGATGAGGGGGATGTGGGACCATCTGACCCTCAGCCTACTGGTGGTTCAGGAGGTATACAGAGGGGGCACGGTCTTGCGCGACTGATGACTCCTGACCCTATCCCCGAGCGACGTCCACATCTTGTCTTCGATCAATGTACACGGAGGTATGATAACCTTTATATTTTAGTTATCTTTTCATTAATTTATTTATATATATACTAATTGTTTGATTATTTATTCTTTTTTCACACTTTTTCAAATGTAACTATTGGATAGGGGAGCGCTATCTTGCGCAATTATTTTTCTCAGCCATAGATCACATGGGAATATATTCCTATTGATGTGCAGCTTGCCATGTACAATCATTGGATGGTACGTAAATAAAAAATATTTATTTTGAAATTTATTTTATTAATAACTTGATATTATAAATTATTTGTAGGTTTTATGGTATCCCATAGAGGATAGCATGCGTGACACTATCCATGCAGCATGGGAGGTGGCTATGCGTGAGCGTTTGCGTCAGTGTTTGCACAATTTGAGAAAGACGACCATTAAGAAATTAGGAGTGACAATATTTGTTGAGTCGTGTAAATCATACTGACCAGAGTACATTTCATCTCAGGTTTGGGATGAATTATGTGAACACTGGTTGGGTGGTGGATTGCTGAGGAGGTCTTCATTGGGTTGGCAGAACCGGGGAAGACAGGAGGCGACACATTGAGCTGCTATCCGTACATTCAGTAAGCATAGAGAGCATCTGGTAAGTATATTTTCTATAAAATTTATATCACTTTAAATTTAAACATTTTATTTTATATTTTTGTAGGCAGTCGAGTATCCTGATATTACGGAGTTAGATGTTTATTAGAGGATGTATAGTGATCCTACCACTAGAGAGATTATAGGTGATCACCAGCGTCGGATTGTGGTTAGTATTATTTTTCAGTTTGATAATTAACTGCATATAATATTTTCACAATTTGAATTTTAAATTGGAATTGAAGGAGTCATATGAGGCTGAGACCTCTCAGAAACAGGATGAGGGTCAAGATGAGTCGACTGATCAGATCAGTGCACACCATTTCGACGAGGCGGAATGGATGCAGGTGACACAATATGACTTTGAGAAGGGCCGAGTAGTTGGTATCAGCTCTTATGTAACTCCTGGTAATTATTATGGTACTACTACGATGTCAGTGTTTAGCTCGAGAGGAGCTCATAAAGAGGCATCATCTTCTGCCTCATAGTATGAGGAGCAGTTCCGAGCTCAAAATGACATTATAGAGAGTTTGCAGAAGTAGCAAGAAAAGATGTGTCAACAACAACATCAGCATGAGGATGAGATGCGTCGATGGCAGTAGCAGCTTCAGGAGCAGATGGAGTACATGCGCCATCTGACTCATAGTTTGGGGATGGAGTTTCCTCCACCATCTCCTTTAGCTCCTCCACATCCTCCAAAAGATGATCCCCCAGTGATTTTTTATATTAAAAACATTTGAATTTAACATTTTTTGTAATATGAACTATTTCCAGTTTCTATCTTTCATATTGGTGCGAATATTAGATAATTTAATTTTTAATATTTTATGATTTTTTTTAAGAATATTGAGAATTTTAATAATTTTAATAATTTTTATTTTTTTTATTTTTTTAATAATATTAATATTATTATTTCATTAATCATAATTTTATTAAACATATTTTTTCAGTATTATATTTTTTAATATTTGTTTATTTTACTAATAATAATAATAATAATATTTTATTATTTTTTTAATATTATTTTGTGAATATTGAGAATTTTAATATATTTTTATTTTAATTATTTTAATAATATTAAAATTAATTTTTCAATAATCATAATTTTATTAAAATTATTTTTTAAAAAAAATTTATTTATTATTTGCGTAGGAATCTTTTGCGATGGGTTCCCGTCACCAATAGTCTTTATAATTTTTTTTATAGAAGTATTTGCGACGGGAATAGGGACTCATCGCAAAAAAGTATTTGCGACGGGCCTGTCGCAAATAGTCTAAATATTTTTTTTTATAAAGTATTTGCGATGGGATTAGGGAATTTTTTGCAAAAAGTATTTGCGACGATCCCATCACAAATAGTCTAAATATTTTTTTTAAAAAGTATTTGCGATGGGATTAGGGAACCATCACAAAAAAGTTTATATATAAAATTATATAATCTGAGACTTATTTGCGATGGTCCCATCACAAATAATATTTCTTGCGACGCCGTTTTCCGCGACGAGCTATTTGCGACGGGACCCCTGTCGCAAAAACTTATTTGCGATGGGATCCCGTCGCAAATAGCCTGTCAAAAATATCTATAATTCTAGTAGTGAAAGGATATCATTATTAAAACCAATATGTCAATATTAGAAAAAGTTTATTTTATTTGGGATTCTTCTAAAAAGAATTATTTTTTAGGGAATTGTGACAAATACTGATTTTTGTAAAACTATCATTCCTTTTCTTCAAATCAAGTAATTTAAAACTTATATTATATTTTGTATTTTATATTAATTTTATATAATATCCAATTGATTTAAAATAATTTAATTAATTCCCTTAGGTTCATACTTTTACATAATTTTGATATATGTCAATTTTTATGCTTAAAGACACATTTTTCTGGAAATCTTTTTTCATCGCATTTCATGGGTTTGTTTATAAATAAATTTCTAAAACTTATAAGAATTAAATTTTATAAAATGGATTCCATATTTTTAATTAGGAGGTTCAAATTTGGTAAATAGTTCCATTTTATTTTTATACATTTTTAATAATAAGATTTATCAAATTTATCACATCGATAAATGGAAAATCGGGTAATTAAGGTTAAAAAGTGACGTGACATAGCTTAAAATTCATTAAAAACTTGTATTTATCTCATTTTATGACTCTATTTTATCCATAATAATCCATAATTTTGAAATATGTCCTTTTTTCCATTTATCTTTTATTTTTCCCTTTATAATATTTAAGTAAAAGATAGAGTTACAAAATGATACTTTCTTGCTTTTAATACCTATATTTTTTTTAAAAAGGATAAAAACAACTTATGTTTGTTTCTAAATGGTTATTTGAAATATGAATGATTTTTTATCATGTAAATTATTTTTTAAATTTTAAATAGGAAATAATTACCTTAAATGCTTACACAATGTCGATATAGTGATTGGGAAAGAAGTAGACAAACCATTTAAATGATATTTAAAACTCTAAAAGTAATATTGTTTTTGGTGATTAATAGTTCCACATGAATTACATAGATAAATATAACATATTAGGGTTGTTTTAAATCTTTATATTCGAATTAAATATCTATTTTGATGTCTTTAATGTTAAATTATATAAATAGTGTCAAAAATGACATAAATGATATTATATGAAAATAATATTTTAATGGCCCAGACCTCTCCGGTCCATTACTTTGTGAAAATGTGGTGTTTGAGGTGTTTCGAGAGGTCAAGGTGACTTATCCCCAACACTTTTCCAAATTTCCAATTCTGTGAACAGTTCCATCGGTGAACAGTTCTATTGGTAACCTCTAACGGTAGGTGTACAGTAACGATAGGTGTACAGTGTTTCCAAAACTGTGGGGTCTATTGGTAACCTCTATTGGTAACCTCTAACGGTAGGTGTACAGTAATAGTAGGTGTACAATAATGGTATGTGTATAGTAACGGTAGGTGTACAATGTTTCTATAATGGTGAGGTCTATCAGTAACCTCTATCAGTAACCTCTAACGGTAGGTGTACAGTAACAGTAGGTATAGAGTAAAGGTATGTGTAAAGTAACGATATGTGTACAATATTTCCAGAATGGTGAGCTCTATCAGTAACCTCTAATGGTAGGTATACAGTAACGATAGGTGTACAGTAACGATAGGTGTACAATGTTTCCAACTTCCTACAGTTTCCCCCCTTTCACATTTCCTTTGACATAAAATACATTTAAATACTTATTTTAAGGACACTTAAGGCCGATTAAAAGGCCATAAATCCTATATTAATTATTCCTATGGTTCGGGATGTTTTTACTTGTTCAAACCATGTGGGTTAATGCGATCCGCTTTTAATGGGGAATTAAGCGTATCTTAAACTGTCACCCCATTAAATCTTCAAAAGGGACAAGATATATTCCTCCCTTGTTCTTCCTCTTTGTTCTTGGCTGTGAGATGCTAGAACCTTTCAATCCTTCCCATAAGATTTTCACAATCAAACTTTACTCCTCAGATTGGTTCTGCTCTATTTTGATGCAACCAAGCTGTATCGATCAATCTTCGATATAAGGTATATTTTATCATTGTTATTTTGGGGTTCATCTTCTAATGTTTCTCCTCTCTATATTATGACATATAATCTCCATTATTATAATGGAGTTTTATTGGGCATCAGTTGGTGCGGTCGTACCGTGGCATCCTCGGGTGGATGTAGTTGTCGCCAGAGGAGGATCGTGACCCTTTTTGTGGATAAAGAAGGTCAAGAACTATTTGAGGTAGAGGATTCATTTCCTCTCTCTTATTTTATGTGAAACAGTACTGTTATCATGTTTTATCCCACTGTATGGAAATGTAATTTACATAATAAATATTTGAACAAGATAAATAAATTGATATTGATCGTATGTTATTTCCCCTTGTTTTGATAGATAGTGTGATATCTATGATTTCTTTGATTAGCTATTCATTATTGATGGAAATCGGTAAAAAACGTAAATTGGGATTAATTAGTAATTGTTTGGATATAGATAAAGAGGCGTGTAAACTAATCTGGTTCTTTTTGTAATTTAATGTTAATCAAATTGGCACAATAATCATGTTTAATTACATGTGATAGCTTACTGATTAGGTTTCCCGAATTTGGAACCTACGAATAATAAATCTATTAATTCAACATGGATTAAAGATATGATTGTTTGATAATTCCTTAAAGGGTTCTTTGTTACCCTCTTGATTGTCAAAGGGACAAGAGTCTAGTTGATGTGATGTTTGTTTTCATGCTTCTTGTGCTGTGATGTGATGCTGGATGGCCATTATGATATGTGGGGGCATGGAGGATTTTTTTTGGGGCAGCAGATGACACCTAGAGTGGTGAGATACATCGGTTTATGCATGTGGGAGTTGGGGAGGACACCAAGGATGATGGAATTTGATAGACGTGATTGTTGGATGCTTGCGGATTTTTGATTGGTTATTTATCTTCTTTACTTTTCCCCACTGCTCAAGGTAGCTGGTCTTACATACCCTTCTTCCGAAATAGGTGAAGACACACTGGGTATGCCACGCGCTTTATGTGTTTAGCTTCTCAAGTAAGGATGGGTATATGCTCTTGTTATAAGAAGCAAAGAATCGACGGGTACTACATCTACTCACCGTGTTGAGACCCCTGGGTTTAGTAGTTTAGAATGTTTTTCTAGAATGACTGGGAATGTGGGAAATTATTTTTGTAATGAATAATTGAATAAATGGTGTTAACCCATGGGGATGGAGTTGCTGAAACAAAATGATGAGGTTGTAATTTTGAAAGAACAGTGGACTTTTGGTGTAATGCTAATCAAATTTAATGTGGAATTGTTCATGGTTAATTAATATTTAAAGAATCAAATGACATACAGTGAAATTGATAAAAAGGGAATGAATTAATCTAATAAATCTCTTTAAATGGTTGTGTGCTTATAGGATACATAGTCTTAGAAGTAGAATCCCGTAGTATAAGAGACGTTAGCTGTAGTTGTTTCTAATACTATGTTATGCCCGTAGTGTAGTTTTGTGTTATAGTATATTCTGTACTTTTTGTGTTTCTATAATCTAATCCACCCTGTCAGTAAGGGCAACTGACACCCCATGGATTCTTAGCCCTGGGGGGGGGGGGGGGTGTTTTCCCCAACATTTTATGTGGGAGGATGGATGGCTAACTACCCCCTTTGGCCCTACTCTCTTCTCTTGGTAGTTACTTGTGCTGGCAGACACATTGGTTAGTTTTCCCCATATATGTGTGTATAGGGCTATAGTGGCTTGGGGTTATCCACACACATATATTCTGGATATTTTTTCTATAGGCTACTATAGGTGTAACGTGTATAGCCTATGATGGCTTGAGGATCCTTACTCAATGTATGTGTTCTGATGGCTTGAGGTATAATACCCAACATATGATACACGTTATGCTAGATATGGTGGCTCCCAGAAACTACCTGGTTACTTTGGTGTGTAGACATGGTAGTTTTGTTGCACGAGGTGCATATTGTGGTGCTTCACCCAGGTGTCTGCTGGCAAGCCTTTTTGGAGAGAGATGCTTAGGACGTACGATGTTTGGGAAAAGTGACAAACCAGTGGGGAAGTAGTATCGAGGTACCCTTGATATTATTTATTATATGACATATTCTTGTATGTGTTACTTGGTGAGAGTAGCCATGGTGAGGTTGGGAAACTAGTATACCTATTTAGGTGATGAGTTAGTTTCACTTGTTGTTCACTGTGATTTAGCATGCTTTCTTTACTTTTGCACTAGAGGATTCGGGGAGGATCCTACTGAGTATACTGTTATACTCACCCTATGTATATACAAACTATTTTTTCAGGTCACTTAGAGAAGGCTGGAGATCAAACTGGTTTCTACTATATTGGGGTTGCAGGAGATGTTTGGGCTTGTGGTTGCTGCTATTTTTACTTTCTTTTGGGTACTTGCAGTTTTTTCCCTTCCAATTGTAGTACTTTTGCATGAAATTTCATATGTACACTTGGGTTTTTTTTTATATTCCAGTTCTGGGTTGGAGTTGGTTGGTGTCTATCTTATATCTCTCTTCCCCATGTGTTCTCTTAGAGGGTAATGCCTCCTATTTTTGTGTTTATTATACCCTCGACGCTAGTTGCAAACCCGAGGCTTACTGGAGGCGCAACTCGGGGGTCATTATCTCCCTTCTCACATTGCCGACTCAGGTGGGGTACACTTTTTGGGGAGGGGTTGTGACAAATATTTTATTAAATTATTTAAAAATCATAAAAATATTGAACTAGTTTAAGTTAGAAAATATTTAGGCGAAAATGTCATAACATGGACATTTATCATATAATTTTAACCTTATAAGTAAAATCATAAGGCTTTAATATTGAAATAGTTTATACCGCAGTTAAGGTTAAAAATAGATAACGAAGTGGTTAATGAAAAAGATAAGGTTTAAAATGATACTTAAACATATAAAAATGTTATTGGATGATTACATTAGGACCATATACTCCTAATATTATTTGAATCCATATCATTTTTTAACCACTTGGTTAAGAATGTGAATTTGTTATAGTTTAATATTTTTGAAAATTACAAGATTACCCCTCCCCTCACTTATAAAGGACACCTCTTCTCTCATTTCTTTACACCACATTAAAATATATATCTCTACCAAATCCCACAAAATTCTAGTATACACTTCAATATACATGTATTATAGGTTATTTGTTTCTTAAAATACTACTTAAAGGGTCCTTAAGAATGAATCTAAAAAAATTCTACTGAAGAAGAGGTAATAACCATTAGTGGTTTATTCAAATTTAATTCTTCATAGAATTACTATAAATATTTTTTAACCATCATAAAATAATAACTAATATATAATAAATTTACCTATATGTTATTATGATTATGGTAAATTATTTTTCATCTCTTTTCTATCTTACAAAAAGTGAAAACATCACTCGTGAGTATGCAGAACTTACCATCTCCATGTAGTGGTGTAATTTGTTTTTATCACCACTTTATTTGGATGGTTATAAATATGAAACTAATGAATTTATTTTATACTTATTAAATAATTATTATTTTTAAATTATATCATTATATTTACCTTCTTACCTTCTAATACATTGGAAGATGATAACATTACTCACGCGTACGTGTGGACTACGAGCTTCACGAAGCGATGTGATCCATTTATCATTCCTCCTTTACATGTATGATAATAAGGATATATTTAAAAAATATATATGAAATATATTATATAATAATTATTATTTAAAGTTTAATTATTTTTTACCCTTCTTTTATTCCATTCGTCAAAAAGTGAAAAATGCATTCATGTGTATGTACGACCTAATGTCTCCAGGAAGAGTGTAATTCATTTTTCTATATATAATTTTTATAGATGAATATATATATATATATATATTCATATTGAATATATATGATATTTATACCATGATTAACATCCTATAGATTATTTAATCATAATAAAAGAATGATGATTGGAATTATCAAACCAAAATTTTCATAAAAAATGAACGAGTTAACCATCGAAACAATGATAATAATAAAATATTATTAACAAAAAAGGTGGTAAGATTTTATAAATGGATCATATAATATAATATAAATTGTTATATGGTTATTTTTAGTAATTATAATAAATCTAAATTTATTATATAAGTGATTAAAATAACTTAGGAGGCAAGTCAAACTTAAGGTAAATGATTTAATCTTGATTTCCACTCTATTGATATATATTTGGTATTATAAACCTATTTACTTTTATGTGGTTTATATATTATTACTTAACATGAATATATATTTATTCATTATTATTAATGTTTGAATTCAAATTTATTCTTTCACGGGGTAACAATTTAAATGTCACCAAAGAGGTATATATTTATTGTATAATCTCATTTTTGGGATTGCACTTATTTTTTTTAAAGGAATATTATAATCTAAACATCATAAAAACTATTTATTTTATTATCCTAAAGATATTTAAAGAGTTTCTATATTTATTTTAACTTTTGATTTTATTTTTAACATGAATAAAACAAATAAATATTTAAAATAAAATAAAATATTATTTCTATTTCTGATCAAGTATATTTTTATTCTATGTCCATATTTTTCAAAATTTATTTAAAGAATTCCTTTTTATTTACTCAAATGGTTTATCAAGGAAATTTTATTTTATCCTTTAAATTTTATAATGATTGAAAGGAATATTTCTAATTTTTTCCAAAAGGTTCATTTTCAACATTCTTTGTAAAATTGAAAATGATTGTTTCTTTTTAATATATATGGGGATAATGGATTACGACTTCAATATACATATTTTAGAATATTTATATTATTCTAAATGTTTTTAATGGTTTTAAAAAGAAAAATATTCAAGGAAATATTATTTTAATAGTTCTATAATATTTTATATATTTTTCTAAAGGGCGTGACCTTATTAACAAACATATATTTATGATGAATTGATAGGAATCCTTTATCTCTTTTTGATTTTGTAATCATTAAATTTATCAGGAAATATTCGATTTCTTATGATAATTTTACATTTTAATTAACCTAAATATCCATATTCTTTGTATCATGGATATGATTATTTCCTAAACTATATACTATTTCTACATACTATGTTTTATTATTTTATTCACTAGAGAAATCCTAATATTCAGTATTATTTTACTAATATAGATATTTATTGATAAGTAATATTGTTTTTGATTTAAATTGATCATTAAATATATGAGGAATGCATTAGACATGTAGTTATAGGTGGGACCTTGTTATAGATATTCCCTCGATGCATCGAAATATATCATGAGAAAAACTAATTGGATAACATTATTAAATGACATTTTTTTGTATACTTACCCATAGATTAAATAGTATTAGCACAAGGCCTTGATTGTATAGATATCATGATGTATAAGAACATGATGTAAAAATTAATCATTTATTTCATTAAGGATTCAATTATTATTATTTATGATATTACTATATTGATATTATTTGTGGAAGTATTTCATAAATAATTTATTGATTAAATGGATTTTTTCAGTTTTTTACCTTTCCATAATGATTATGTTTTATTTAATCATGATATCTACAACTGTATATAAAACTTACTGAGAATATAAGATCACCCTTTATTTTTTTCTTTCTAAATGATATAAAGAAATACATTATGAATAATATCAATGAGGCAAAAATGTTTCTTATGATATGTATTTTATATTCCCAATATAATATGGAAATCATGTATATATCTAGTTCATAAGGACTTTACGTTGATCGATCTTATATTGTGTCATCCCTTGTATATTGTGCCAATATAATAAAGAAGAAGTTTGGACCAAGTTATTGGTTCTTGAGTTTCAACAATTGGTATTATAGTAAGTTTAGTATAAACCTTGTGAACTAGATTTTAAATGAACATAAATAAAATGAGAATTATAATAATCTATTATATTATTTGAGAAATTTTACCATTATTTGGATTTTTATTTAATGGATCAATATTCGTTATGATTATGATCTAACTATTTGTGTTCCATTATTTACTAATGTCACCTAATATAAGAAAGGAAATAAACCCCTGTAGATAATGTAAGGACTTCCATTCTGAGTATGCCAATAAAACCAGTGTTGGAACTAAGTAGATCATAGCCATATTAGTTTAGATGACTCAGGTTATGATGAATAAACTTTCCCTTATAGAGAAACATGTTGTTCTATTGAATGATTCTTCTATGTTAGATCAATTCATGTGAAATAAGCCTACATATATTAATGTAACCACTAATCCATTCATATCTGATCAATGGATTAAGACTCTGAAAATATATATTCCTAGATTTATGATGTAATGAGAGTGAAAAAGTTATTCTGGAAGTGTTTTTTAGAGGTGATTCAAATCAATTATGGTGATTGATCTTGAACACCAAAGTGGTTGAAGAAATAGAAATAATGGAAATAGAGACTTTTTAATGTGATATTCGTTGAGAAATACTTCCCTATAGAACATTGAGAATAAATGTAGAGGAAGTTCCTTAAATTAAAGAATAAGGAAGAAGAAAGTGCAGAAGAGTATGAGGCTAATGTCACAATATTATCTAGGAAAGAATCAGACTACATATATAATCCAAAAATCAACATTAACCATTTCTATGATGGTTTTAATTCAATTATATAAATAGTAACAGTTTCTCAAATGTTTTCATCATATTATGATATAATGTCATGTACCATTAAGACGATGAATCAATTTTATAGATCTTATGCCTTCAAGGTAAATCAAGATAATAATAGGTTGGTTGAGAACCAAGAAAAATAGAATACATCAAATAAGTATAAGGGAATGGAGAGATTTTAATCATGTAAAAATTGAGAAAATAAACATCTTGGAAAATTCTTTATGGGCATGGGAGTTTGTTATAAGTGTAGAGATAAGGTTCATATGGCTCATGAACATAAGTTAAAGAAAAAAATCATTTCTATATAGTGATTATACTATAAAGATATAGGGAATTATTCAAACTAGTTTCACAAGAATCAAGGGCAGTTACCATAGAATAAGTGATTGGGAGAAGGCCAAACATATGAAATTACTATAGTTGAAGTGGATGTACCATGAAATGTGGAAAATTTTACACTTATCATTAACTCTGAAGGTGTAAATGTTTTATTTTTTTATCTCTACACACTCATTTATATATAAATAAATTTTAATGGTATCATATCACTACCCGAATGATTAGATGTTGAGTTGGTAGTGAAAAATCCTAATGGTTGGAAGATCACATATTAAGTCTATAGTTTCTCTCTGATAGAAGTTTTTAGGAACATGCATGCTGAAAAATATTGTTATTATTCGTATAGTTGAATTTGATGTAATTTTGTGAGTGGATTTTCTCTCACAATATAGGTCCCATAACAATTTTAAAGAAAGGGAAGTTATATTTGATATTCTGAATCAATCTACTATAGTATTTCAGCATGAGGATGAACCTGAAATACCAATAGAAATTCATTCGGTCACAGGGTTTTACTAATTATTCAAGAGGGATATTTATCTCAGATGAATGGGGAGAAACTCAATATTGAATACATACCTATTGTATGAGAGTTTGTTTATGCCTTTCAAGAATAGTTTCCTAGTCTTCCCTAGAATCCTAAATTTTAGTTTTCAAAAGATCTCATACATGATGCTACAACTATTTCAATGAATCCATATAAAATGGCATCGATTGAGTAATATAAATTAAAGAAGCATCACTAGAAGAATGTAGATAAGGGATCCATTCATCCTATTGATTCACCATGGGGTAAACCGGTTCTTTTTGTTAAGAAGAAATATTAGTTGACATGTCTTTGCATTGATTATCTATAACTAAACTAAATCATTATTAAGAACAAGTATCCTCCACACCATAATGATGATACATTTGATCAATTATAAGTAGATCAATATTTTTACAAGATTGATCTTTGTTCAGGATATTATTTGATAAGGGACAAGAAGGAGGATATACCTCTGGATTACTTCCCTATAACTTATGGTCAGAATAATTTTATCGTAATATCATTTAGAATTCACAATACTCCTACTATGATCATATATTTAATGAATAAAGTTTTTTTACATTACCTTGATCAGTTTTTGGTAGCCTTTATAGATGATATTATTACATATTCAAATTGTAAGTAAGTGCAGGAATAATATTTTAGGATTGTTATAATAAATCTAAGGATTGAGAATCTATATGAAAATTTCATCAAGTGTGAATTTTGGATTCAGACTGTTTCATTCTTGGGTTATATAATTTCAAATGAGGTTACATCGATAGATCATTAAAAGATTGAAGTTATTGAGTAATGTCCTAGACCAACCATGATAACAAAGATTTATAGTATTCTTAGGTTGGATGGATACTTCCAGTGCTTTTTGAGAGATTTATTATGATTATCTAATCCACTCACCAATTTGACATGGAAGAGGGTTACATTTTTATAGAAAGATAAATATGAAGAGAATTTCAATGAGCCGAAGAGAAGGTTGGTCCACACACCTATTCTTATACTACCTAGTAGGAGATAAGGGTTTAGGATATACTGTAATGCATCAAATAAGGCACAAGGACTTGTCCTCATCAATAATTATATGGTGATAGATTATGCCTGCTTTAAATTGAAAATTATTGAGTAGTATTACTTGACTCATGATTTAGAGTGGGAAGTTTCAATTTAATGCATTGATGATATAGAGGAATTATCTTTATGGTGAAATGTGTGATATATAATGATCGTAAAATTTGAAGTATATATTTAAATAGAAATATTAGAATATTTATTATAAAATATGGTTGTAGTGGATCAAATATTATGGTAGCTCTATACACTACTGCCATGGGAGGGTGAACAAGATGACTAATTCCTTGAGTTGAAAAGACCATACTATTTTTTTCCTTGTTGAGGATTGAAAGGATGAATATTCAACCATCCATCCATGAGAGGATTATCAATTCATAAAAGGAAGATGTGGAATTAGAGAAAAAAGTGTGGATGTTTCTGAATGAAATAGTGATCATACTAGAGTGATAGGGATAAATAACTAAGAATGTGTCCCATAAAAAATAGAGTTAAAGAAGGATATTTTGGATGAATGTCATTGTTTATCATTACCAATTTATCTTGGAAGTCTAAATATGTATAGAGATCTGAAAGAATATTTCATGTTGGAAAATATGTAAATAGATATTTCCAAGTATATATCTTGATGACTAGTGTTTCAATAATTTAAGTATTTTATATATAAGTATAAGAGGATGATACAACCATTTCCCATACCATAATGGAAAATAGAGAAAAATACCATGAATTTCATTATTGGACTTTCAAAAAAATTGAAAGGGAACAATGATATTTGGGTTATAGTCAGCCACCTTATGAAATTATCATATTTTATTGATGTTATATAAGACATAAAATTTCTTATATTACATGGTTATACAATGAGAATGTTGTGAGATTGAATGGAGTACCACTCTTAATCATATTTGATTGGGATCTAAGGTTTAACTCAAAGTTACAAAGAAGTCTTCAGTAGGCACTAGATACAAGGTTGAGTTTTATTAATAATTTTCATCCTTAGATAGATGATCATTATGAGAGGACCATTACAATACTACAATTTTTTTGATATATTTCTCGATGGATTTCAAATGTGGTTGGGATCAACACCTTACTTTGGTATAATTCTCTTAAAATAATAGATTTCCCTTGAGAATTGAGATATCTTTGTATAAATACCTAGACGGAGGGAAGTAAAGAGATCTAATTTATTGATATATATTTATATAATGAATCAAATTGGGACCTGATATATATAGGAAAATGGAAGAGATGTTTAGAATTATTCAACAACACATACGAGAAGCTCAGAGTCAACAAAAAATTATGCTGACAATCGTCATTAGGATTTAGAGTTTAATGTTGGTGATGAGTATTCCTATGAATATATACTTATAAAAAGGTTATGAGATTTGTAAATAAGGGTAATATGTTCCTAGATATATTTTCCCCTTTAAAATTCTTGATTGTATCGGGATGGTAGCTTGTCACTTGGAACTTCCACCAAATCAATCTCAAGTTCACAATGTGTTCCATGTATCACTCTTAAGAAAGTAAATACCTGATCCATCACATGTTATAAACTCATAGGTTGTATAATTGGAGAAATATATATATTATAAGGAACAATTTAGAGATATTTTGGATCATATAGATAAACTACTATGAAATAATACCACTCACCTAATCAATTATTTTTTGGTGAAAACATAAAAATAATTAATCCATGTGGGAACCTGAGGATGTGATAAGGTCAAAGTATCCTAATTTTTTTTTGTATTTATGATATATAATTAATATATAATCATTATTATAAGGGGGTATAATGTAAAACACCATGATTTTATGATATATTTTTCTTTAAAAAACCTTAATTTTTTCGTTAACATACGACACAAGAAACACTGAGTTTAAACGAATCGAGGAAAATAATTAAAATATTATTATATGAAAGTCATCACCTATTAATTTGATTGGAGAGTAAGAATAAGATCAAAAAAAATATAAAAAATATGTTAAAATATTTTAGTTAATTTAAATTTATTAGTAAATTCTTAGAAAATAAGTACTCATTTTTTGAGTTAATAAATTCTATGGTTCAATAATATGTTTTTTCAAAAATAATTTTTATTACATTTTATGCATGAATATTATAATTAATTTATTGAAATTTTAGAAACTAAATTTTATATAAAGGATATAATTTTCAAAATAATAATTTCAATATTACCATAATTTTAATTGTTTGTATTTTTTAAAAAAGATTTATTTTTTAGTGATTATTGAAAAATAACAATTTTTGTAAAACTTTCATTCATCTTCTTGAAATACAATAATTTGAAGGTTATATTATATTTTTATTTGGTATTAAAGTAATATAATATTAATTTTGTTTGAAATAATTTAAATAATTCAATTTTTATTATCATTTTATATAATTTTAATTTAAGTCAATTTTTAGGCTTAAAAATGCATTTTTTGGAAAACGGTTTTTCCTATCATTTCATGGGGTTATTTTTAAAATAAATTTTCAAAATTATAGGAATTAAGTTTGATAAAATATATTTCATATTTGGAATCAGTAGGTTTATATTTTTTTTAAAAAATATCCCTTTTATTTTTAGACATCATTAATAGTAACAGTTGTAAAAGTTATCACCTCAGTAAAGGGTAAATCATGTAATTAAGGTATAAAACTAATGTGATAAGGTTTAAAATTAATTAAAAAACTTGAATTTATTTCATTGGATGAGTATAGTTTTTCCATGATCATCCAATATTATAAAATATGACATTTTTTTATTTAGATTTTATTTGAATCTCTGTAATATTTTAAGTAAAAGATAATGTCAAAAATGTAACTTTTTTTCTTTTAATATCTATGATATTTTTTGAAAGGGAGAATTTTTTTCAGATATAAATAGTTACATGAAATATTATTTTTTTATCATGGTAATTTATTTTTATATTTTAGAGGTTAAATAATGGCCTTAAATTCTTACATAACGCCGACATAGTACTTGTGCAATTATTAGAAAAATATTGTAAGTGATTTTAAAAAATAAAAAATTATTATTTTATGGACTATTTATCGATCCCCATGAATTTTATAGATAAATATAACATATTAGGTATTTTTAAATATTTTTATTTAAATTTTATATTTTTCTTGATTCCTTTAAAGTCGAATTAAATGAATAGTGTCAAAAATGACATTAATTATGTTTTATGAAAATAATATTTTATTAAATTATTTAATAATAAAAATTATAATTAAATAGACCAAAGATGATATTAAATGGTCTAAAATTTCATCTCTTTTCTAGTTATGATCCAATTTCCATCTTATAAGTAAAATTATAACACTTTAATATTGAAATAGTTGTTAACATGGTTAAGGATAAATATGGTTAATGAAGGGGTCGATAAAAAATATAAGGTTTAAAATGATATCTAAACCATTATATATTTTATTGGATGATTATATTAGGAAAATATAATTTTTATATTTTAATCCATGTCAGTTTGGAACAACTTGTCCATGAACATGACTTTATTACATTTTAATATTTTGAAAAATTACAAGAGTCCCCTCCCCTCACTAATAAAAGGCCACCCATTTTTTCCTTATCTTTACACCACATTGTACCATATAGATCAAAAAAACCCTTCACAATTATCTTAAACAAATACTTATACATTAATTATAGGTTATTTTCCTGTTAAAAGGCTATTCAAGTGGTCTTTAATAAGAAATATAAAAGAAGTCTACCAGATAAGAGGTAATCATCTTTACCGACTCTTTCAAATTTATTTTTTATTCTAATTCATATTAATCCATTATAACCATTATAAAAAAATATATAAAATATAATAAATATACAGATATATTAATATGATTATCTTATAACCATTTTCCATTTCTTTTCCATCCTATGAAAACTGGAAACCTTGATCGTGCATACATACATCTTATCGTCTTCATGTAGCTGTGTAATTTTTTTCATCACATAATTAGTTGGATAGTTATATATTTGGAAATAAAATATATATATGATATTTATGAACATAATTTTTTTAAATTACAATATCATTTCTACATTCTTACCTTCTCTTCCATTGGAAGACGACAACTTTGCTCGTGCTTACAAGTGGATTACCACCTCCATGAAGCGATGCGATACATTTTTTGTTTATTCTTTACATGAATGATAATAAAGATATATTTAATGAATATATATGATACATATAATATAATATTATTACAATAAAGATGAATTATTATTTACCTTTCTTCTATTCAATCATTTGAAAAGTGAAAACAACATTTATGCATACGTACAACCTCCCTTCTCCATGAACTATATAATTAACTTTTCTATCCTTACCTTTTATATATGGAACTATATATATATATAATAAATATATATGATATTTATATAATTATTAAAATTGTATATATTATGGAACCATAATTTAAGTAAAAATGTCATAACCACAAAACCAAAATTCTCATAAAAAATGAATTTATTAACACACAATGTAATGATAATAATAAAAGATTGGTAAAAAATAAAAGATAAGATATTATTAATGGATCATATATGGTATCATATATAGGTATATGTTTTTGTTATATAAGTATAATAAATCTAAATTTATTAAATAAAAGGTTAAAATAACTTATGAGTAAAGTCAAACATGAGTTAAAGTATTTTGTTTCAATTTCCACTTCATTGAGACATATTTGGTATTATGAATCAATATAATTTTATGTAGTTTATATATTTCCCATTTATTTTATTTTAAATGAGTATATAATTATTTATGATTATTATTATTTCAATTTATGTTTTATCTTTCAGGTTTTTTCAATTTAAAAATTACAAAAGAGGTAAATATATGTTTTATAATTTCATTTTTTGGGATTACCTTTATTTCCATTGAAAGAATATTACAATATATCCTTCATAAACTCGATACATTTTCTTGTCCTCTATAAATTTAAGGGATTCACATGGTTTATTCTAAATATCATCCTATTGTACACTTGAATCAAATAAAGAAACATTTAAAATAAAAGATAATCTTATTTCTCTTTTTGATCGGGTATATTTTTCTTCCATATGCACATTTTTAAAAATTATTTCAAAAAATTAATTTTCATTTACTAAAATGATTTATCAAAAAAATTTATTTTATAATTTAATTTTTATGTGTTTAGAAAGGAATATTTATAATGTTTTTAAAAAGTTTCATTTTTGGATTTCTTAACAAAATTCAAAATTAATGTTTCTTTTTAAAATATATGATGTTAATAGATTTTATCACTCCCATAACTATTTTACACCATTTAGGTTCTTATATAGGTTTTCAATGGTTTTATAAAGAATATTATTTAATAAAAGCTTATTTTAATAGTTTTATCCAGTTTTCTTTATTTATCCAAAGGAAAATACTTTATTACAAGACATATATTTCTAATGATTTAATAGTCTTTTTTTATATCTTATTAATTTTTTGAATATTAAATTTCTCATGAAATAATCATTTTCTTGTGATCATTGGACATTAAATTTATCTTAAATATCTATATTCTCTGTATCATAGATATTATTATTTCATAAACCGTATACCATTTATACATATGGTGTTTTATTATTTGATTTACTGGGGAAATATTAATATTTTGTTTTCTTTACTCAATAAAAATATTTTTTGATAAGTTATATTGTTTATGAATTAAATTAATCATTAAATATATGAAGAATTCATTTGGCATACAGTGAAAAGTGGGTCCAATTATTGATATCCCATCAATGTATCAATGGTTATAATGAGACAAACTAGTTGGATATCCATATTAAATTTGTTTATCATGTATACCTACCCATCGATTAAACTGTGTTAGAGAAAGGCCTTGATGGTAAATATATCATGATGTCTCAGATCATGGAATACAACATTAATCATTTACCTCATTTACAATTTAGTTATTAGTAACCATGAAATTACTACATTGATATTATCCATGGATGTATTTCATTCTAAAGTTTTTAATTAAATAACACACTTTTTTTTCAGTTATTTACCATGCCATATTTATTATGAATTATTTATTCAAGATAACTTCCACTACACGTAACCCTTACTAAGAATTTGATCTCACAATTTTTCTTTTTATTTTGAATATATGAAAAAGGATATTATGAATAATATCAAGTATGTGAGAATGATTCTTATGCAATATAATTTATATTTCCAATATAATATGGGAATCATGTATGTATATGGTTCTTTAAGATGCCTAAAATAATCAATCCTAAAAGGTGTAAACCCTAGTATCTTATACCAATGTAATAAATAGGACAATGGCTCTAGGTTACTAGAGTTTAGTTTTTACACTTTTAGTAAGCACTGATAAAACCCTTCACATTCCTTATAAAATAACCATAGCAGATCAGGTCTTCCTTATGCTACACTCAATCTATTATGGAATTAGAGGTATACTACAATTGAAGTTGATTGTTTTCTATAAATAGAAACAAAAAACAAAATGTATGAAAGTATAAACTTCTTTTAAGTAATCTCAGTCGATCATTCTTGTGTTTTTCCATTTTTTGTGTCTATCTTCCCTTTAATCCCAAAAAAACCTTTAAAATTTGATTAATTATACCATTAATTCTAGGAGTGTGTTTAATATAATGCGTGACATCCATATTTCACTTTAATCATAAAAAATTATACATTTACTATTTTTTATCTAAAATGTAAGGAATTACAAGTAAATCATATGTAATTATACATTACACAAGAAAATATATAAAAATACCATTTTAAAGGGTTTTAATTATACCAAAATTAGTTATCAAAATAATAAAACAATATAAAGCATGAAATTAAACCATTGATTAGTTTAAGTCAAAAATATTCTAAAACAAAAAAAATGTGATAAAATAATGAGACTATAGGGGGTATTTGGAATTAAAATCAAATAAGTATTCACAAATTTTTCATTTTATCACCCCGAAAAATAATCCATTACAATCCTAGGAAACAAATACACTTGATCTAAAATCAAGATAATTAAATAAAACATAGAAATTAAGAGTCATGTTCCATCATATTATCATATATCTTTTTTATGATTTTCATTCACTTTTCATTATTCTTTGTAAATTTCATTCAATTAAATTGATCAATCCATTCACATATTTACCAAGCTCACATATAAATGTATATGGACCTGATCCTTATTAAATCCATAATTTAAGTTTTAAATAATAATTCATTTTACAGCATTCACAATGATATTTTAAGGATTATAGTTTTAGTGAATTAATTCAAAAACCCTTATATAATAAACCCATATATATCAAGTTAGAATAATTTTTCTAGTATCTATCTTTAACACATTATATCTTTTTAAAAACATACATTCATTCATGAAAATTATTTTTTATTTTCAACTTAAGATTTTATTTGTTACCAACCATCCTTGAACCATATAAAACACATTTAAAAATTTGGGATTAGTACAAAAATACCATTAAGGGACATAAAGAGGAAGAAGAAAGAAACCCATTACTCCATCTTAAAACAATGAGATCATAAAATAAAGGGTTCCTATAACATAATCAACTTTGAGCTTAAAAAATAATTTACTTACAAATGAAATCATATTTACTACCCAAATTTTCTATAAAACACTTTACAAGAAAACATAAAGGAAAAATCATAATCTTGGCAGTTTCTTAGAAAACATGAGAATCCATGAAAAACATTTTTGTAACAATATACCTTATTTTTGTGAAAGTGCATAAAAATTCATTAAAAAATGATCATTAAATAACCTTTTTAAATTTAATTTATTTATTAAACCTCATAAGGATGAACATAAAATTTATATAAGTTACTTGTACATCATCTTCATATAACCCTTACAAGAACCCTTATAATCATAAAAACCATTAAAATTGAATCCAAACATAATTCTCTAGAGAAAATATCATTATACACTGCGTTAGTGATCTATATTGAGCTCACCCAATCATAAAAAATTTATAAGGACCATATAATTAATAAAAATATTTTAATATTTTACCTTTTAATTATAAATCCATTTAAAAATTATTTTGAACCCATATGTAAAATACTTTTGGATATTGAAATACTATTTTATTTTAAAAACCCATTTTCTATAATAAAATACCCTAAATAGAGGGAAGTATATTTTTTTATTAAATAAAACATGGAAGATTATAAAGGAATAAAAATATCCAGAAATGTTTGTGGTGGTGGGAATATTAATCGATGCTGTATATTTTGAAATAGAACATTCCTTTTTTTCTTTTGTAAATAATGTCAAAACGTTCCATAATAAAACATAGAAAAATATTCCTTTGGAAAAACTTTGAAATAAATAAAAAAGTAAAATAAAATTAAATTTTTAATCCATTTATATTCATGTAAATACTTCCTTGAAATAATTTTAATAACATGGATATGAAAGAAAGATATTTAGAAAAAGAGCTCTTAAAAACCCTTAAAATGAGTTTTTAAGGAAATGTTTCCATTTCCTCAAGTTCGACTCATCACATACATTATTTATCTTCTAAAATAATTTACTTATGTTAATTAATTAATTTATTAAGAACAATTTTTAATTTTATTTTTAATTTTATTTTATTTCAAACGATTTCATATTCAATTACTTAATCAATTACCTTTACGTAAGATGTTTTGATTATATTCAACTTATATGCCCAAAATGACATTGGTAGTTTGACTATGGTTAAAGATTTAATAATAATATATTCTCTAGAATAATAATATTTAAATAAGTATAATTTTTATACATTAATTATACCTTTAAAACAGTTCATGAATGATGGTCATGTAAAATAAATTACGTTACAATCATGGAGACGATAGGTCGTAAATATGGATGAGTAATGTTTTAAATTTTCAAAGAGAATATGGTGAAGAAGGTATGTATTATTTTATCTTTTTTATAATGATGGTTACATAATTAATATAATATTATTTCTTTAAATATACCTATATATCTTAGAAATGTGATATGGTCATAAAAAAGGAATCACATCACTTCATGGAGGGGGAATCCACATGCAAGAACAAACAACATTATCATTATTCAATGGATGGAATGTTATGAAAAAATGATATATTTTATTTTTAGTAGTATAATTATATCATTAATATAATATATATACATTAAATCCATTATTTTATAAACTTATAAT
Source organism: Viscum album (assembly GCA_963277665.1). Lineage (NCBI taxonomy): Eukaryota > Viridiplantae > Streptophyta > Magnoliopsida > Santalales > Viscaceae > Viscum > Viscum album. The sequence continues at coordinate 989,307,318 of OY728131.1, read as the reverse complement.
AGGATGTGATGAAAAATTAATTACATTAGTTCACGAGACGGTAGTCCATTTAACACATGAACGATAGATTTATTTATTATTTCATGAAGGAAGGGTATGGATATAGGTTATTACATTAAAATAAAAAAATATATGTATACTTAAGATACCAATTATATTATTTTATCATGTTTGAAGAATATTTTAATGTGTTATAAGATGAAATAAAACTAAAACAGATGGTTAAAATCTATTCATTGTTTTCAGAAACCCCCTTTACTTTGCACCATAATCCATATATGGCTGTTATTGTTCCAAAAATTAGAACTACAGAACTTGAGTATAAATGTTAGTGATGTATTTTTTCATGGATTAGATAATATAGAGTGCTCAAATGGTGTGAGAAATGGAGGAGAGTATGCTCCCTTTTATATGTGAGGGGAGGGGCACTCTTGGAATTATATATATCATTAAATTAGTATAGATTATTTTTTATAGAAATATATCACCCAGGAACCCAAAACTCAAATATAAGGTTTTATATAGTGTAAATAGTTTCCTAAAATCACATTTATACAGGTTTTGTAAACATTTTATTCTTATCTCCTAGTTCAACTACGTTAAACTCATTTCACCTTAACAATTATTACTTATCCTTATACTATGATAACATAATAATACCACCAAAAATAAAATTGGCCTTATATGAAAATTGAAAATGATGATTCAAAATTTGAAAATCATTTTATTTGGTTAAAATTATATGGTTATAATAAATTTATTCTACTATCAGATCACAAAATCCAAGAGAAACAATTTTTAGGTACTTGATTTATGTATAAAAAGAATTTTTACATGAAATTAAGTAATAAATTGAATTAAATGATTTTTTGGTTAATTTTTTTAAAAAAATAATGTTTTTAGAAATATAGAGAAATAAAAAACTTAATATAATCTTCCAAACATTCCATTAAATATAATGACACAAAAATAGTTTTTTTATTTGATTAAAATATAACTTATCTTTTCAAAATTAAAGGCTATGTTATGAAATTCAAAATAATATCCGAAAATACACTATTTAACTCCTTAAATTAATATTTGGTTGAAAAAATTCATATAATAAGATTAAGGAATGTATTTAGTCAATTATAACCTTTATCACTTCAGTTTAATCTCCAGATAAACTTATTTTAATTATCATTATGGAAACAAGTATTGACTATTTTTATTATTCATTATGACCAAAAGTTAATTAGAAAAATTTAATTTTATTAAAAATTGGAATCCATTTTATAGAATTTATTTCATATAATTGGAGGAATCTAATTTAATATTAAACCCATAAAACATGATGAAAAACAATTCTCCATAAAAATTTATTTTTAAGTATAAAAATGTTTAATAAAAAATTGAAGTATAATTTTGATTAAAATAAAATTTTTTGGATTTCTTTCAATAAATAGAAACTAAGAAAAATTTAAAACTAATTCATACTAGAATGTGACCTTGTAAATACTTGTAATGAAAAGATGAGTTTCAATATTTTTTTTATTTTTTACTATTCATGGAAAAATAAAACATCTCAAAAAAATCATTAAAAAATCTGAATCTAATATTTAAATTATGATTTCAGAAAAGATATTTTTTTTTAAATTTTAATTATATAAATTTGAAATAATTATCTTAAATAAAACCATATAATGCATGAAAATACAATTTGGTTAACAATAAAGAGTTGTTTTGAATAAAAAATTTCCTAAAATTATTATAATGATTATAAATATATAAAATATAATTAATTAATAATAATAAGACATGAAAATGTTTTATTTCAAAATTAACTTTATTGTTACATTATTCTGCACTTTTGGAAATCTCATCCTCACAATTTTGTTCATTATTTATATAAGTGGGAATATTTTTCATTCATAGCATTTCCAGATTCCCAAGTTTCTTCTTCAATCATACGGTTTTCCAAAAATCCTTATCTTGGTGAGAAAACCTATTTGGTAAAATCTTCTCTCTACATCCAATAATCTAAAAGGATGTACCTAATATGAAATATTCTCTTCTAATTGAACTATTTTAGGGCTCAAAACATGATATGTATCCAAAAAATATTTTCTCAACAATGAATCATGAAACACATCATGCACCTAATATATAATTATAGGAAAGGAGACTCGATAAGAAACTGATCCAACTTTCACCCAGATTTTATACACTCTAATGAATCATAATCTTAACATCCCATTTTTACCAAACTCATATCACTTTCTTATGGAGGTACTTTGATAAAAAACATGACTATCTACCTTGAATGGAAGATCTATCCTCTGGTTATTTACGTAACTCTTATAAAAACATTTAGCTATCCTCATTTATTATTGAATAATATTCACCTTCTTAACCATTTAAAATAATAGTTTAGGTACCAAAAACTCTCTTTCCCTAATTTCATAAAAAAACTATAGATTCAAACACCATTTTACATATAATTCCTCGAAAGTTTCTATCTTTATACTGGAATGAAAGCTTTCATTATACAGAAGTTAATATACTAAAAGATGCAGAAACAAACATCCTTAGTAATCCATTGAACAAGCTATACACATTCCTTACAAGGTCTAATTCATTCACTTGGATAGTCTATCAGATTACAGAAAAAATGATATATTGAGATTTGATTCAGTATCTAATGAATTCTGAATGCCTTTAGAAAAAATATAAGTAAATCTTGGAACATGGTCAAATATAATAGAGACAGGAAATAAATGTAGCACAAGAGCCTCATTCTAGTTGGAGAGGACTCAACAAGTGCATCCAAGAGACCTGAGTTCAAAACTGGACAGATACATATATCCTGGTTATTGTAGCAGTACTGTAGCAGTCACTTGTCAGCACTGTAGTGGCTAGAACTATTCATTTGGTTGAGATTTCGGCCCACCAGTTTGGGACTCAAGTCCTTTAAGGCCTTAAGGACACCAAATTCTTTTGGGAAAGTAAAGATTTTGGGCCACCTCAAGGACTTCAGGCCACCTCAAGGCCTTCAAGACAGCTCAAAGCCTTCGGGCCAACTGTAATTGTGCTTTAGTGATCAGACAGACTATATATGGAGTAGACTCCAGATAAGGATTTAGAGCAGGTGCATTCACCAGATTAGAAGCTAAGAAGATTTTTTTAAAAAGAGTGGGTATAGAATTGCCATCGGGACTAGCCTATGATTGAACGGGAAGCCTAGACGAACAATCATGCGAAGGTATAAATCTAATATCACGATGAAGAAACTGGTAGGAGGAGTTCCAAGTATAGTTTGTATATTTCCTAAGACCTATAGGTCATGCAATCTCTAAGCCTATGAGCCTTGTAAGGGTTCTGGCTCATCCCTTGAAAGGGGGGTTATCAAGAATCAATAAAAAAATAAGGCCTTCGGGCCATTTGGGTAGAGGAAATCCATGTAACTTGCCTATATCCTTGAGTTACAGTTAAAAAAATCTAATCTAAATACATAGTATCTTGAATGAGAAGGAAATGTGAAGATGTAATTAGTTGGTCAACAAAAATACAAATTGAATTACTACCTCAAGATGTCTTTGGAAATACCCCGTGAAGTCCATTGATATATTCTCCCATTTCCATTATAGAAATATAAAAGGATAAATCATTCCCTTAAGTTATTTTCATTGTTATTTAACTTATATACAAGTCAAAAATTTCACTATAAAGTAAAAAACAACTATTTTCATTCCATAGCACCATTAATACTCACAAAAGTCTCTGTACAAATTAGTGCTTCTAGGATGAATGGAAAATGTGGAAATATGAACTACATTCATCAATTATCATGTCAAATGGGAATCAAAAGGCATATATAATCATTCTACCAATCTGATAACGCTTCTTCAAAAAATTTAAACTTGGGAAACCAAACCTTCCTAAAAAAACATACCTTTTCCTATAAAAAATTACCCACCTTCCAAGATTTCATAATTATTTATAAAATATATGATTTTACTAACACCTGAAACAAAGTAGAGGATTTTACAACATGGAATATTTCTAGGCCATAATTTATCAAATCATTAATCAAAGGGTCACCTTCAAAACATATCATTGTTAATTTAGCATTATATTTATAACTCAAAGCATCATATATTTTTCTTATTTTCCAATATGGTAATAAATCATCCAATGATAATATTTAATCAATTCCATCCATCTTCTAAACATATGTTAAAATCATTTTAAGTGAACATATACTTAAACATTTTGTGATTAGTATATATTCTACACTTTAATAAATTTAAATAATTCTTATCAATTTTTAGAGAATAAACCGAGTTATCTAATTCTATATCATTTTTTGGATAATTCAACTTGTTATTCTTCTATTGATGTATAATATAAGCAATTGCCTGATTATTCAACATCAGAACGTAACCAAGTCCCTTCAAAGAAGCATCACTATAGATAAAAATTTAAAATTTTTAGATGACACGGCCAAAATTTAAGCATTCAACAATATTATTTTTATTTCCTAGAAACAATTATTTTACTATTTATTCAAGACAAATTTAATTTTTTTTATGTTAACTTAGTCAGTGGGAAAGATGAAAAAGAAAAGTTTCCAAAAAATATTGGAAGTAACCCTTTAATCAGAGACAAATATAAATCTATATGGATTTTTAGGTCTTTTACATTATTTAACCAATTTAGTTTTAGTAGGGTCAATAAATATTCTATATTTATAAACAATATTTCCAAGGAAAGAAATATATTATAAAAAAATTCACACTTACCAAATTTTTTATATAAATTATTTTCTTTCTTTATTTGAAAAAGAATTTATTAGTTTCCCTTCAAGATCCTTATTAATTTTAGAATATAAAAATATATAATAAATGAACACAACTAAAAAATCATCTAAATATTAATGGAAAACTCTATTTATAAAATCAATAAATATAGATGGAACACTGGACAATCTAAAAAGAGTAACTACAAACTCATATTTCCCATATATAGTCAGAAATGCCTTCTTTAGAATATCTTTCTCATTCAACTTCATCAGATACTTGTTCCAAAAAATTATATTATTCAAGGATCTATAATCTACCCATGTTATCATTGAAAAATATTTTTTAAACAAATAAAATAATATCACGTCATGTTGAAGTGTTGGGATGAATGAAAACATAATCTACAAAATCCTACAATCGCATTTTCAATTCCAAATGTTCTTTTTGATCAATTTGATAATAGGGTTTTGAAATTGGATAACATCAAGAACTAAGTGTAAAGTAAACTAAAATTATTGATCAAGTAGAACACAATGAAACTCATATAGAAATACATCCACATATTCATTCACTATAGAGAAACATTATATATGAATAGTATCCTTGTTCTCAATAATATGTGCATAATAACTTTCATTTTCATCTTTTAAAAATTTCCTAGATTCATGATATGTAATCAAAGGTATGAATTTATTATTGCATACAAAATGAAACACAATTTAAAAACAAATTATTTAGCTCCACAATATTTCATATCATGGTAAATCAGAAATCTAATCCATACAAAAAATGACATCAAAATCTATAAAGGGAAAGACAATAAGGTTTCTAAGTAAATACTTTCTACATAAAACAATATATATATTCTTATAATTTCTTTTTTTCATAATACATACACCATGTGTTTTCAAAAAAAGATACAGATTCATTTCTAGAGGTGAAATATCTAATTTATCAGTAAAATTATCAAAAATGAAATAGTTTTTAGACCCCTAATCAAGTAATACACTTGAATAATATGAATAAACAAGTAATGTACTTAACACTAATTCATTATATGGTCTAAAATATTCTAAAGTAGTCACCAAGGATTTATCCACACATATTGGGATGTGATCTTGAGGATTTACATCCTTCATTCCTATATTTGGACAAGTAATCACATAATAAACTATCTCATTATAAATAAATCATCTTATTAGAAACTTTTCATTATCTATAAAATTATTTTATTTACACTCACATGCCACATGTACAAACATTACACATTGTAAATACTTCCCATATTTTTTAATACATTATCCTGGGTGTTTTTACCATATGTATCACAATATAGAAACTGTATTTTCTTACCTTCATATTTATTTGACAGATGAATACCCATTACCTACCATATGGAAATTTTATTCAACATTTATTCATGAAATACAAAATAATTATAAAACTCCATTTCTACCTTCATGGTACATCAAAAAATATTCTCATAACTTTTAAATTTCGGAAAAGAAAATTCCCTTCAATATATTGGATTCAATATTGAGTAAAACCGATTAATTTTAGGATCAATATGATGGATAAAATTTGATGAGTACCTTTCCAGTCAATGAATTTTTCTTCATAAACAACCATTTAATCTTTCTCCATCATCCTCAATTTCATGAATCACTTTACAATCATAATTCAAATAACATTAGGAAAATATTTTTCAAGGAAAATATCATAAATGGTGTCCCGTTCTATGGATTAAACCTCTTTTCTTTCTCTAGTATACTTAATTATTGACCAGCATTTATCGACATCACCTTCAAAAAAGTAAATAAAGAGAGTTACCTTTTGATGTTTTGAGAAATCAATGACTTTTAATATATTCTATATGTATTTAACCCATGCTTCAATTAACATTAGGTTATATGATTCATTGAATAATGTAGGGTGATATTTATTATAGACATGTTCCTCTATAGTGAAAATTTTTTCTCTCAAACATGGATAACACGTCAATTTATAGTCCATGTCAACTAATAGATCAAAAAAAATATATTTTCCATTTCTCCCATTCTACGTTTTTGATTTGGAAAGATATTGGCTTCATGGTGTATTAATACTTCAGCTTCCATGTTTCGTCTACAGAAAACCGTTATGAATAGAAATAGTTTAGATGAAGAAACAAGGTAATATAAAAATTCTATATCATAATAACCATAAATTAGAATCTATTATGATTACTTTATTAAGTTATCCTAACCTTTAATGTTTTATAAAACTTTACTCTGATTCCAAATATAAGGACCTGATCTTTATTTAAACCATAATTTTATTTCAAAAAAATAATACAATTTCCTACATTCCTGAGGATGTTTTTAGGTTTATGGTTTTAGAGAAATAGTTCATAAATCTTATATAATAAAACCATATATAAAATCTTGTAACCTTTCTATTAGTAAAAATTTTCATATAATACAAAAAAATTTAGAAAAAAAACATTTTCTTTCGTGATAAATATTTACGATTTTCAACATGACTTCTTATTTTTTCCTAATCATCATTATAAAATTGAAAAATAGTTAAAAATTTAGGATGAGTACAAAAATATTATTAAGGGTTGTAAAAAAGGAGAAAGAAACATGTTAGTCCATTTTTAAACCATTATATCATAAAAGAGATTTTACCTTTAACATAATAAAATTTGATATCAAATAATCAATTATAGACACCAGACATAAAATTTACTTCCAATTTTCTTTTTCATAAAATACTTTATAATAAATCATAATGTAATAATCATAACCATTAAGGTTTCTTAGAAAACATGAGACCCCATGAAAAATGATTTCTTGAAAACATACCTTTTTTCCCTGAAAGAGAATAATCATTCCTTTAAATTAAATGATAATTAACTTACATTTGTAAATCAAAGTATTTCCATAAAAAATCATTAAAAATAATATAAAATTCATATAGGTGCCTTGGTAAATCATCTTCATAAAACCCTTATTGTTATAATAACCATTATAGTCAACTTCTAATATAATATCCAAAGAACGTAATCATTACCCAATGAACTAGAGAGATATACTGAGATAACCCAATCATAAAAAATGTACAAGGACCACATCATGAAAAATATTAATCCTTCAACGATGATTTATAAATCCGTTTAAAATTTATTTTGAATCCACTTATAAAACACTTTAAGATATCAAAATCCTATTTTAATTTAAAAACCTATTTTTAAAACTAAAATACACAGAATAATGAGAATGTGTTTTTTATTTTAAGAAAACATTGAGTCTTATAATGTAATACAAATATCAAATAGTAGTTTTAGTAGAGGAAAAATTCATTAACGTTGTATATGATCAAATAGAACATTAATTTTTTCCTTTTATAAAAAAATTCCAAACGTTCTGTAATAAAATACGTCAAAAATATTCCTTTTGGAAACCTTTAAAAGAAAGTCACAAGTAACATAAAATTTAATTTATAATTCATTTATTTCAATATAAATACTACAATAAAATAATTTTAAGAATATTTTATTGATATTTAGAAATTTTTATCTTTAAAAACATTTAAAATAAGTTTTTATTGAAAAGTGTCCCTTACCTCGAGTATGAATCTTCACGTATGTTATTTATATTAATGAATAATAATATGATTTTAATTATTTAATTAATTAAAAATAATTTTTATTTTTATTATTTATTTTATTTTATTTATTACCATTTTATATTAAATTACTTAAGAGATTAAGTTACACGTCAGTTGTTTTGGTGATATTTGACTTATATGTCCAAAACCACTGTTGGTTTGATAATAGTAGAATAGGTCATTGTCACATTATATAAATAATGATAATAATTAAATAATAACCATTTTTTTATTTTAATTATACTTTTAAAACTATCCATGAATTATGGTGTTGAAAAATTATTTATGTAATAATCATGGATACGGTAGGCCGTACGTACACATGAGTAACATTTAAATTTCCTAAAGAGAATGAGGGGAATATGAAAAGTTTTATTTTATATTTTAATAATGATTATTATATCATAAATATAATATTATTTCTTTAAATATAATTAAATATATAATCCTTGTGATATTGTTATGAAAAATGAATCACATCACTTCATAGAGGTGGAATACACACATACTCATGGTCGATGCTATAATTTTTCAATGGATTGAAAGGTAAAAAATAGATGATGTATTATATTTAGAAAATGTAAATAATTTTATTAATATTATATATATACATTAAGTTCATCATTATATACATCTACAAGAGTTTTTGATGAAAATGAATTAAATCTATTTGTGATTCGGTCATCTGACATACACATGAACGATGAATTAATTTCAAATTTTATGGAAGAAGAAGATAGATATAGTTTATGAAATTAAAATAAAAACATATTAGTATATGGAATATATTGGTTTTATTATTTCATCATGTTTGAATAATAATTTAAGGGGGAAAAATAATAAATAAAACTAAAACATTTAGTTGAAAGCTATACCTCTTATTCTGAAAACCTCTTTTTCTTTACACCTTAAGCACTATAAGGTTGATATTATTCCAAAAATAAGAAATTTGAAACATGGTTAGGTCTATTGGGAAGGGATTTGGGTAGGTATTAGAAGAGATAAAGTGCTGAAATTGTGTGAGTAATAGAGGATAGGATACACCCTTCTGTAAGTGAGGTCAGGGGAACTCTTGGAAATATTTAAAGTATTAAATTAATATAAATTAATTTTAAGGGAAAAGTAGCACAAAGGCACACCATATATTATAATAAATTTTTATAGGGTCTAAATAAACTCATCCAAATAAATTTAGACTAGTATTGTATACATTTGAATCCTTATCTTCTAGTTAAACAACTTTAAACTTATTTTAACCATAACCAAGAAAACAATACCTTTTTACTACGATAACTAAATTATATGACATAAAAAAAAATAATAAAAATAAATTATTATTCCAAATTTTTAGTCAGTTTTATCATGTTAAAATTCTATAATTATAATAAATTACTTTAAATATAAGAACATAAAAAACAAAAAAAATGATTTTTAGGAAAATACTCGATTTATGTATAAATATTATTTTAACATGAAATAATGTAAAAATTAGTTTAATTGACTTTTTTATTAAATAATAAATAAAGGAAGGTTTTTAGGATCTTTTATAAATCCAAAACCTATTATAATATTCTAACCATTTTATTAAATTCAAAGACCCAAAAATATTTTTTTCTTTGAATAAAATATAACTTGTCTTCTCAAAAGTAATGTTGATGATAAAAAATTAAAAATAATATTCTAAAATATCTCCAATAACTTCATAAATAAATATTTGGTTGAAAAAAATCATAAAATAGGATAAAGGCTTGTTTTTATGTATTTTAAACCCTTACCTTATTAGTTTAAACCCCAGTAAACAAATTTTAACTATAACTATGGTAACATATTTTTATTTTTTTATTATTAATTATAAAAAAATATGTTTTCCCAATTACATTATATTCGTAATTATTATTTAAAATATCCATTTTAATAAATTCAATTAATATATATTTAATAAAATAATTTAAAATTAATCCCATAAAACGTGACGAAAAATAGTTTTCCAGAAAAAGGCCTTTTTTAAGTATAAATTTTTATACCATATTCATGTATAATGTTGATTCTAATAAAATTTAAGATTATGTTTAATAAAAAGACTAATAATTTTTTATAACTAATCCAAAATATAATGTAACCTTTTAAATACTTTAAAAGAAAATATGATTTCCAATAAAAATCAGTAATTTTCAAAATTCAATGAAAAATCACACAACTCAGAAAATTATAAAAAATACATTCTATGGTAACTTTTAAGTGATTAATTAACAAATTAAGTTCAATTTTTAAAATTTATTTTCTACAATTTGGGAATAAATCTCTTAAATAAAACCATAAAATGCATTAAAAACCTATTTGGATAAAAATAATTCTTTTTTCCTTTTTACCAAAAAATTACCTAATAATCAAATAATGAATATAAATCTATAAAATATAATTAATCAAAATTATTAATAAATTAAAATGATTTATTTTAATATTACATGGGTTTTAAAAAATTAATCTACCTTACTCAAGTTTATATGTTTCCACGTTTTCCTCTTCTCGAGATCATGAACAATTTACACAATATTGGAATGTATCTATATCTCCACTCAAAGAAAAATGTTTTTCTCAATCATATGGAATATTTTATTGGTTATAAAGGGAATTTTGGTTGGTAGTTTGATGTTTAAAAATAAAGTATTCAAAGAGAGTTTTTATATCTTAAAATTCAATCCATGAAATTACAAGGAAGTATAATAAAAATTAACACATTAATTTCCTCCCTCAAATGCATCACCAAATAGACTATTTTTACCCCTATTTAATGGTATAATGAATTAAAAAAATTAAAAATTAAAAAATTAAATTAAAAACACTATTTTCCTATTATAATTAATATAATTAACCCAATGTTACTAAACTTTGTTTAATGTCTACATTATTTTCAATGACAATTGAATAAAAATTTCAAAATTACAATTTTTTTATCATTTAAATTTTTGAAAATATTAGTTTTTTTAAAATTAATAACAAGTTTTTATATTTTATGAATTCCATTTCTCATTAAAATTATTTTTTTGATTAAATACATCCACTTCATGGTTTTGGAATTAAAAAATTTGGGTTATTTTGGTTAAAATATTCATTTTCCCCATTCTACCCACATTCTTATCTATTTTTAAATATCATAAAATATTACATTTTTAGTTTTGATTATTGAAAATTAATGAATTAAAATATGATATATTTCATAAATTTAAAGAATTAACAATCATAATTTATGTGATTATTTTTCTTCAAACATTGTTTAAACATTGTAAAAAATGAGAAATTTATTTTGATATATGTTTTAAGAGTAAAATATTGTTATATATGACCTAATAATTATCAAATTGTAGAAATCTATAGGTTTCTTGTTAACATTGATAGTGTCAAAGAGAAAATTATTTCCCTTGATGAATCCATTTATAAAAAAGAATGATTTATGATATGTGACTTCTTTAAATAAAATGATAAGTGTGACAATACTTTAAATTCATACAATTATTGGTTTTTATATATTCCAAAAAAATTTGTTAATGCAATTAAAATTTACATCAAATATGATTACTATATGTGTGTATATACAAAGATTAACCCTTTATGGTTTTAATATTTTACCTTATGTGTATTTATTTATTTTTTAATTATGAATATTAATAAATCAAATAGGCTGAATATGAATTAAAAATGGATGGATGCAAATTGTAGTAAAAAAAGTATAAGGATAAGGTGAAAGAGTTTATCAAGTTTTCAAAATATCATGAATATGACCCTTCTTAAATACTTCAGGTATGTTTATATTGTTGTTATTCAAGGCTAATCAGTCCAGAGGAGTTGGAAGAACACATGATATATCATGGAATATATTGGAGTTATAAATATTAGACTAAACATGGGGAAGAGTTTAATATAGCTAGTGATTGGGATAATAATACATTTTATGGATCATTTGATATGATTAAAATTGTGAACAATGTTTAAGACTATATAGAGGATATGATTAGATTTGTAAATAATGATGAAGATTTTATTGAGTAAGAACAATGACAGTTAAAGATTAACTTTTTGATTGTCCAAAAATATTTCAGAAGTTAAATAGTTATGAAAATAATCCATCTATACTAGTTAATATACAACATTGTCTGCTATAATGAAGCTATATAATATAAAATATGGAAACATATAGAGTGACACTGTATTTACTAAACTACATTCCCTCTTGAATGATGTGATACAAGAATATATTGTGCTTCCTGTCTTAAAATATGACACTAAACAAAGTCTATATTCAATGGGTATGATCTATAAAATAATAAATCCTTGTCCAAATTAATTTATACTATTTTAAAAGGACCATGAATCACTTAAAAAAAATGAAAAACGTGTGGTGTAACTTGATACAAGAAATATGAATCAAGTTATTCAAAAATTGTATGGTACATTCAAATCATTCCAATGTTTAGGATCTAATATGGAAGTGAGGAGATTTCAAGGAAACTTATATGAAATGAAGATATAAGAAATAAATATGGAAAACTTCATTACCCAATTTATTCTCCTCAGTGGAAGAAAATTGATCATGAGTATCCTGAATTTGGAAGTGAGCTAAGAAACCGTTATCTTGTTCTTTCTATAGATGGAGTGAAACGTTTTGGTTTATAAAATGGTACTCATAGAACATGGCCATTTATGTTGGTAAATTATAACTTTCCACTATGGTTATTCATGAAGGAAAAAATCATTATGTTTTATTTTTATATATTTAGAAAAAAACAAATATACAATGAAATTTATGTTTATTTGGATCTATTGATTGACGATTTAAAATTAATATGGTATTTAGGTGTTACATTGTGTGATTCTTACAGAAATTTAGATATCATGTTGATATCCATATTGTATGGGATAATAAATTAATTTCTTATTTATGGAAAAATTTTAGGATATATAATTGAAGGAACTCAATGGTGTCCCATTTGTGAACAAGGTAGAAACTCAGTTAGGTTGAAACATTCCTCGAAAATCATGTTTCTAGGACATCATATATTTCTACCTAGATGACATAAATAATGATCTCGGATGACATCCTTGTATGGGAATTTAGAAGAAGTTACAACACTATCTCTACAAATAGGTGATCAACTATTTTAGAAAATAGTGGATATGACACTTCTTTTGGTAAACTATATTCACAAAAAATTATGAAAACAAGTTGACAAAAGAGATCATTTTTTTTAAAATTAACATATTGGAATTTTTTTATTCCAAACATTATCATAATTTCATGATTGTGGAAAATATTTAAGTGATAGTATCATTCACATGTTAATAAATTCACCTAACCAAAAAAAGGATGACATTAAGGCTATATTGTACATGACTGACATGGGGATTTGGAATGTGGTGGTTCTAGTGAAGGGAGAAAGATGAATCTTTATTCCTCTAACTACATACATTCTATCCAAGAATGAGAGATATCAATTTAATAGCTTATTAAAGGATATAAAGGTTATAGAGGGTCATTTTTTTTGCTACAAGATCTAATACTTATAGAATTATGTTCTATTTTCTCTAAAAATTTCTATTATACATTAACCAAGATTTTTTTTATTTTTAAAAGATATATGAAGTAAAGTCATAAAATAAATTAAATTTATCACTATAGAAAAGGAAATTACTATCGTATTATGTAAATTGGAAATTATCTTTCCACATTCATTCTTTAATTTGATGGTTCACTTGGTTGGAGAGATCTAACAATGTGGGAGTGTACATTATAGATGGATGTAACCCATTTAATTATATATGGATATCCTGAAATGGTATTCCAAAAATTGAACTCGGCCAAAAGGTTATATTGGTGAGTGATATATCATAGAGAAATTTGCCGAATTATATACCAACTACCTATCTGATGTAGAAAGAAATGGTCTACAAAAATCTTATCATAGCATGAAACTTGTGGGTAAATGAATTTCAGAAATAAATGTTTCCACAATTAACATTACAGAGTGGGAGTAGGATTACCATTACATTTTACATAACATTTTAGTGCTTTGGCCATTTCATGAAACCCAAAAATTATTTCTTAGTCATTTGAATCCATCAAGGGATGAAAGATGGTTATCAAATACAGATAATAAAATGCTTATAGGATAGTTTAAAGGATATATTTTTATGGATTCATATGTTAATATAAATTCAATTTTATACTGAATTCAATGTCTAGATAGGGGAATAAGTGTGCACATATTATCTTATAATTTTTATGTAATTAATTGTTATATGTTCTATATAAAGAAACATGATGACTGAAGTTCCATAAAAAATAGTAGAGTTTCTCCTATGGATGAAGCGATGAATTTATATGGTACTAATGAAAAAATACCATTTATGAGAATATTATATATTTTAGAATCATTGGAAAAAATATATGAGTCAAATTATCAACATTCCAAGTGAAAATTTATAAATAAAAGTGGTTCGATATCCGGAGTGCAATTTAAATCGATGAATTGGGATTCAGGGAAGTGTATTTAAATAAGGAAGGGTATAAGTATGAACCATTTTTAACGAAATTATAGACAGTATAATTATTTTAAACCCCATATACTCTAAATATAAATTGTTCAATTATTATTTTATTAACCAAAACTATTTTAGGGTAAGATGTTAAATCAACTAAGGAAGTCTGTTTAATTGGGACTTCACAATCATTTCATAACAATCCCAATATAGATGAGGTATTTTATGTTAGAAGACACTAAAATGAGGGTATTATCATACTTGATATATGGGTTTAATAAATTTAATATTTAAAGAAAAAAATTGTGTTCTATAATCTGATTATATGTTTTTGTCATATACATCGCATAACCACATAGTACTATTTTCTCACTACTAAATTTAAATAATCTAAATTAAATTTTCCAAAAATTATATAGATAATTGATTATTTACATGCTGGTTCTCCCAATACTAAGGAAGAATATGTTTCTCAACATGTTGGTTCTCCCAATATAGATTAACAATAAGTTTCTCCACATCCTGATGCTACCAATCCTAAGTGAAAACATATTAAGGATGTTGAAACTATGAAAATGGTAGAGGGTGAAAAACCTATGTCCCAGGAAAAATTGAAACTTTATAGCATGAGTGGGTTAACACAAATTAACAAGGTGAATATAAAATCCATCAAATTAAAGGTTGGATGGAATGCACATGACCATCTCATTAACATCAACAAGTCTATTTTCATTAGTTACATTGAGGTAATCACTCAAATGCACATGATGATTAATATCGATAAATTCGATAATTTTTTAACTATTATTAAGACACTAATTTGGAAACACATTAGGTTAATATTATGATATAATTTCTTATTTCACTAAAAAATAAAATTATTAAACCTTTATTTTATCTTCATTACCCCTTACAGAGTTCATTTATACTAGATGACTATCAAATGAAATTTATAATGATGGTAAATTAAAGGATAATAGATTATTTTGGACAATTCTAATGAAGA
Source organism: Viscum album (assembly GCA_963277665.1). NCBI lineage: Eukaryota > Viridiplantae > Streptophyta > Magnoliopsida > Santalales > Viscaceae > Viscum > Viscum album. The sequence continues at coordinate 989,291,346 of OY728131.1, read as the reverse complement.
ATTATCTTAGGGATGCTGAAGATAAAGTAAAGATTCACGTAACATAATTTTATACACACATATTGTACCACGAAATGTGGAATGTGTTTATTAATCATCACGAGGAGGCATATTTTTTAGGTATATTATTATTTTTAATACTTTACTTTTAAATAAAACTATTAATCAGTGTTATTAATATTTGTGAATTTATGAAAAAAAATAAGTGCTAGAAATAAGTAGCATGCATCAAAATCAACGTACCCCTACCATAAATCAAGGATGAAGTACACTTTATTTAAAAAAATGGTGCGTGTTTTAAATCTATCATAATTATTTTTTGTGGCATAAATACCATAATTATGTTCTTTTTATTATATACAAAATGATGAATCAAAATGCAAATACACTTTTATTCAAAATCAGGTTCTAGGAAGTTGGATCATGTAAAAAAATAGAATACTAGTAGAAAAAAGAACTTCAAAAGTATGGGAAACATATTTAAGTGTGACATAATAAAAATTTATACTTTTTTAAATCAATATTACATAAAAATACATAACTATTTTACTATATTTTTTATCTGGTTTTGAAACAAGAATCATCATTGGCTGTGCCCGATGAATGAATACTTTTTATAGACTTGAAGCTGCTAGAAAAATATGTCTATTTTAGAGCTTTGGGTTTTGGAGTGTCTCTCATAACATATTTTGAGAAAATAAATCAAAAGGGGAAAAATATAATAAAATGGAGGAGATGTAGCCACAAATAACTTCTCTATATGAAAAACTTAATTTTCACTCTATGTTTCTAGAGAATTTTATAGTAAGTAATCAATTAAAATAAATAACATAACAACACCCACTACACAAAGACCCCCTAGATTTGTAGTGATCCACTCCCCTCAAAGTTTTACCATAACATAGGTAATCAATTTTGTTAAAATGTTTATGCAAAATTTTAATCAGGTATATATTGATACTTTCTCAATATTAATATTCTACATGGTTAAATTGATTATGATTTATATCTATCAGCACCTGCCCATCATCTTGTTGCGGGGGGGGGGGGGGGGTACAATGTTTAATATCCAAAGATATATTATATAAAAAATAACTTAAAAAATATTTTGTGAGAGTTGGGATTTATCTAGATCATGAGATGATGCCAAGATACCTATTCCCCCTTAAATATCTAGAAAATTACACAGTCAATCATGATATTGTAACTTTCATAGAATTACTGTTTGATCTTTTAAAAATACATGTCAATAAGAAGGTATTATTTTCAACTTTTTTTTATAAAAAACCTTTAATAGTTAATGAAAAAATTATAAAATTGATTAATTTTACAAAAAATGGATAAATGTAAGGATAATTGGAAGTTAAAAAAATATTAAGGATAAACCAAACAATCAAAAAGGCCTTTATAATGTACCTTTACCCCACTATTTAAACTTCCTCATTTACTAATATTACAAGATAATATATATAAAATGTTCAAATATAGAGATAAGACCATCATTTATTTTGAATAAAAAATGTACGAAGAGGCCGTTATAGTCTATAATTCTCCTGAGAATATAGATGAATAACTCAAGAATGAATAAATTGGAGTCTCAATGGTAAATGTGTAATGCCCCAGACCTCTCAGGTCCAATCCTTTGTGAAAATGTGGTGTTATAGGTGTTCTAGAAGGTTATGGTGACTTTGGGGTGCGTTTGGGTGGAATTTTAAGGAAAGATAAATGGCAATAGCTTTCGCACGGTTGTCGCACAATTTTCCCTAACCGTGTGGCCAAACTGTGTAAGGTTGGTTTTGGAGACAGTGGATAATGTACAGTTAGTGCACGGTTTGTCTAACCCTGCGGCTTAATCTTGCGAGGAGTGTTTGACGAGGTAGAATCTAACGCATGGTTAGTTCATGGTTTGTCAAACCGTGCGGACTAACCATGGGAGCACTTAAATCTAGATCCTAAAATTGTGGATCTAACTCCTTTTGCCTCGAAATGGTTCTTTTAAGACCCTAAGCGGCTATAACTCGGGATTACCCTTCCTTGAAGGTAGGAAAACCTCTCCCAAGTGTTTTGGAGGCAATCCAAAGGCTTCTCTTGGCAAATCAAAGCCAGTTTCCTGAGGTATGTGATCGTTATTATTTGGTTTCTTAGATCTACTTAGATCTACTTCTCATATTCCCTCAGTTCCTTAGATTTATGCCCGTTATGGGTAGATCTAAGTGTGTGGATTCCAAATATGTTGAGCTTTGATCTTGATTTTTCTAGGAGGAGATATCTAGGGCAGGTTTTTAGAGAATCAACCCGAATTTCTTGTGTGTTCTTCGTTGTTGGAGTTTCATCGAAAACCTTGAGGTTGGGGATTTGTTTATTCTGTTTCTTTTACGTGCAACCATACTGTTAGCATGTTGAATCCCACTGAAGGACAATGGAATTGATCTAATAAAAATACTTTGAACCGGATAAAGAAATCATATCAATTGTATGTTATTGCCTTATGTTTTGTTATATAGTGTGATATCTATGATTGCCTTGCTTAGCGGTTTTTCTTGGTGGAAATTGGTAAAGAACGTAAACCGGGACTAATTAATATTTCATTGGCTAAAGATAAAGAGGCATGTGAACGAATCTGTTTCCTGTTGTAATTTGATGCTAATAAAATTAGCATAGTAAGCATGTATAATATTTTGTGATATCTTACTGGTTAGGTTCCTGATTTTGGAACCAAAAGATTTAATCTGTTAATTCAAGATGGTTTAAATAATGTGATTGTTTGATAATTCCTTGAAGGGTTCTGAGTTACCCTCTTATTTGTTGAAAGGGACATAACCCAATTGATGTGATGTTTCATTTCCTGATGCTTGTGCTGTGATGTGACCCTGGAGGGGTGTTTTGATTTGTGGATGCATAGAGGCCTTTTGGTTGTGGCAGCGGATGACACCTAGAGTGGCAAGATGCATTAGTTTATGCATGGGGGTGTCGGGAAGGACACTAGGGATGATGGAATGGGATGGAGGTGATGTTGGATGCTTGTTGATTCTTTGGTTGTTTATTTGATTTACTTTTCCCCACTACTCAAGGTAGCTGGTATTGCTTACCCTTCTTCTGAAAGAGGCGAAGACATGTGGGGAATGCCATGTGCTTTCCGTGTTTAGCCTCTCAAGGGAGAATGGGTCTACGCTCTTGCTATAGGCTACAAAGACTCGATAGGTAGTACATCTACTCACCGTGTTGATCTCCCTTGTGTTTAGTAGCATATGATGCTTTCTTATAATGCCTGGGAATATGAGAAATTAATTCTGTAATGAATGTTTGAATAAATGATGTTAACCCATGGGGTTGGAGTTTGTTGAAACTTAATGATGAGGTCGAGAACTTTTGAAAGGACAGTGGAATTGTTTGGATGTGGTGTTAATGGAATTTAATGGGTAATTGTTCATGGTTAATTAATGTTTGAAGAATTAACTAATGTACAGTTGAATTTATAGAAAGGGAATGAAGTAATCTAATAAAGCCCTTAAATGGTTGTGTGCTTATAGGATACCTAGTCTTAGAAGTGGCAGCCCGGAGTCCAAGAGACGTTAGCTGCTGTTTTGTCTAAGACTAGGTTATGCCCATAGTGTGGTTGTGAGTTATAGTATATTCTGTACTTTTTGTGTTTCTATACACTACTCCATCCTGTCGGTAAGGGAAAATAGAACCCCGAGGATTCTGAGTCATGGGGGGTGTTTTCCCCAACATTCTGATGGGAGGATGAATGGCTGACTACCCCCTTTGACCCCACTCTCTTCTCTTGGTAGATACTAGTGCCATTAGGCACAGTGGTTAGTTTTCCCCATATATGTGTGTATACAGTTGTAATGTATTGTGGTTATTCACACACATATATTCTAGATATAGTATCCTATGGACTACTGTAGGTGTAATGTGTATAGGCTCTGATGGCTTGAGGATCCTTACTCGGTGTATGGGTTGTAATGGCTTGAGGTATAATACCCGATGTATGATACACGTTATGTGAGCTGTAGTGGCTCCCAAAAACTACCTGGTTACTTTTGGTTGTGAGGATGGTGTGGTGCTTCACCCAGGTGTCTGCGGGCAAGACTTTGTGGTACACATGGTGCAGATTGTGGAACTTAGACCAGGTGTCTGCGGGCAAGCCTTTGGAGAGAGATGCACATGATGTATGTCATTGGGGAAAAGAGGAAAACTAGTGGGGAAGTAGTGGTAGGTTACCCTTGATATTCTTTACTATATTCTATATTCTTTTATGCGTTACTTGGTGAGAGTATCCATGGTGAAGTTGGGAACTTAGTATACCTGTTTAGGTGATGAGTTGGTTTCACTTATTGTTCATTGGGCTTTAGCATGATTTCTTTACTTTTTCATGAGAGGCTACAGTGAGGATCCTACTGAGTATACTGTTATACTCACCCTACGTATATATAACTATTTTCAGGTCACTTCGAGTAGCTTAGAGATCAAGCTGGTTTCTACTTGCTTGGGGTTGCAGGAGCTGTTCGGGCTTGTGGTTGCAGCTGTTTTTACTTTATTTTGGGTACTTGCGGTTTTACCTTTAAGTTTTAGTACTTTTTCATGACATTATATATGTGCACTTCAGGTTTCTTTTATATTTTATTTCTGAGTTGGAGTTGGTTGGTATCTATCTTTTCTCTCTCTTCCGCATGTGTTCTCTTAGAGGGTAATGCCTCCCATTTGCGTGTTACTATACCCTCGATGCTAGTTGCCAACCCAGGGCCTACTGGAGGTGGGACTCGGGGGTCATTATATCCCTTCTCACATTGCCGACCCAGGAGGGGTACACTTTGTGGGGAGGGGGTAATGACAGAGTGGTATCAGAGGTCTGGTTGAGGGATAGGTTGGAGTTTGGAGTTAGGAACATGTGAGGTTACATACGTTAGTAGGGCAACAATATCATTCATGTTTAGCAAGTGAGGTAAACACTAGAGACCAGCTGAGAGATAGGATTTTAGGGCCCCCTATGATCTGATGTACGGACCTTTAAGTTTACAATGGCTACTAAACAAGGTGATACTAGTTGCAGGGTAGAGACCAAGGAAAGGATCATGCATCATTCTTATTTGTGCCTGTGTTTGAATGGGTAGACCTTGGGATAGGTTAACCTAAAATGGATAAAAGAAAATAATTAATAAATTAATGTTGAGTCCTCCATATTCTAGGTTTAGGATCTCTAACGGTTTGTTATTTTATAGGTATGGCTCCAGGTCGACGTCCTCGTCAGCTTTGCGCAGAAAATGTCCAGCAGGCTGTTCTCGCAGATCGCCGCAGGGTAGAGGTTGAAGATGACGAAACCTAGAGAAATACACTCCGAGAGTTTCAGTGCCAAAGTCTGTTGAAGTACGAGGGTTCCGTTTCAGATACAGGCATAGAAGACTGGTTGGAGGAGGTCAAGATAGGCTTCAGTTCGATCCGTGCTCAGAAGGAGCACTGGGTGTCCTTAGCTGTGACGATGCTGCGTGGAGTAGTGAGGCAGTGGTGGTTCTTGTTCCTTTGGGATAATGAGGAGTCAACGATCTCATGGGAGGAGTTCTGAGACAGGTTTAGATTCAAGTTCCTTTCCTCGACTGCGAAGGCGTACAGTCTCCAGGAGCTTCTTACCCTTCGATAGGGGAGATCTACTATTCGAGAGTTTGGAATACGTTTCCGGAACCTTTTACGATATTCTTCAGACCTGTTACAAGATGAAGAGGCCAAGGTGAGGCATTTTGAGGAGGATTTGCGTCCACAGATCCAGCGCCAAGTCACCCCATTTATGCTGAAGACATATCTTGAGGTGCTGGAGAGGGCAGAGGTTGTCCAAAGGACTTTGTCTAGGACCGGATCATCACGAGGGGGGATCGTCATGATCCCTCATGAAGCAAGGCTGTGGTTCGGGGTTCCTGGTTTTCAGGGCAGAAGAGTTTCCATTCAGCTGGGGGTAGGTCCCATCCCTTCACATCTCGTTTCTCCAGAGGCAACAACTCTCAGGCCTATGCCAAGGGATCAAGATCTTTTTTTTCTTGTCATGGTCGTGGTCATCAGTAGTGGGAGTGACCAACCTTTCAGAGCAGTCATCGTGCACCAGGTGCTACGCTCCAGGTTCCTCCATTGAGGCAGTTCCATCCGAGGAAATAGCAGCCAGTTTCACCAGCTTTAGATCAACAGAGGGTAGATAGGACAGCCAGAGGACAGCCCCATGATGCTCCTCATCCTCAGAGACCAGAGCATGACTGTGGTGGTGGTATTCATCAGGGTCAGAGAGGCCGTGGATGAGGTCATGGTTAGCTTCATGCTCTAGAGTTTCCAGCACCAGACGAGCCAGATGTCGTTCGAGGTACCCTTTTCTTATTTTCTACCTTGGTGTATTCTTTATTTGATTCATGAGCGACACACTCCTTCATATCTCCTACTATTGTCCATGCTTTGGGACTTGAGGTAGAGAGGCTTCTAGTGCCCTTGGCGTTGATTACACCAGTTGGAGGTTGAGTTGACTTGTTTGAAATATGTAGAGACTGTGAGCTAGTGCTGGGGAAACACTGCTCTTGGGGAGATTTTCTATGTTTACGAATACAACCATATGATGTCATCCTCGTCATGGATTGGTTGTATTCGGTGCAGGATATTGTGGATTTCTTCAGGAAGAAGGTCGTTTTATTTGGTACGGATGGAGAGAAAGTGGTGTTTCTTGTCGATCGAGATCCTCATATGAGTCATAGGCACGTTCCTTCCTTACCATCAATGATGGCCGAGATGATGCTGAGTTATTCAGAGGTTCAGTAGTTGGCGTTTCCTCGGGTCGTAGAGGAGTACCCTGATGTATTTTCAGAAGAGGTTGTATCCTTACCCCCTCGACAGGAGATCAAATTTGGGATCAAGCTACGACCAAGAGGATATCTTATCTCTATGTCTCCATATAGGATGACCCCTTATGAGTTACGAGAGCTACGTATAAAGCTAGATGGTCAATTGCAGTGTGGTTTTGTTCGGCCAAGTGTGTCGCCATGGGGTGCACCAATTTTGTTTGAGAAGAAGGCCGGCGACAGTTTGCGGTTGTGTGTCAATTATCATCACTTGAACAAAGTGAAAATAAAGAATCGCTATCCTCTTCTGCGGATTGATGATTTATTCGATCAACTGAAGGGTGAAAGTTGGTTCTCAAAGATCGACTTGCGGTCAGGATATCATCAGATGCGTGTGAAAGATGAGGATATTCCGAAGACTGCTTTCCGTTTTCATCATGGACATTATGAGTTCGTTGCAATGCTATTCGGTGGGACGAATGCTCCAGCTGTGTTCATGGGATTTATTAATGCTGTGTTCCGGGAGTTCTTGGACAAGTTTTTGGTGGTTTTCATCGACGAAATCCTTGTGTACTCCATGTTCGAGGAGGAGCATGAAGAACATCTACAAGCCGTTTTGGAAGTCCTTCGTCAACATCAGTTGTTCAGGAAGTTGTCGAAGTGTGAGTTTTGGGCTTGAGAAGTCCGTTTCTTAGAGAATGTTGTGTCCCAACATGGATTAGCTATGAATCCAGGGAAGATAGAAGCAATTGTGTCTTGGGCAGCCCCCAAGATAGTTTCAGAAGTGCGAAGTTTCCTTGGTCCCACAGGCTACTACAGGAGGTTTGTAGCCAATTTCTCATGAGTTATAACTCCTATGAAAGCTTTTACCAGGAAGGATCAGGCATTCATATGGACTGATCAGTGTCAGGAAGCTTTTTAGAATCTAATGGAGAAGTTAGTAAGTGCCCCGAGCCTTTGTCTTCCAGCTGAGGGAGTTCAGTTTGATGTTTTCTTCGATGCTTCACATATGGGGTTAGGCTATGTTCTCATGCAGCAGAGGTCAGTTGTTTCTTATGGGTCTTGACAGTTACATCCCCACGAAAGAAACTATGCCACCCATGATCTCGACTTGGCATCCATGGTGTTTTATATGAAGTTGTGGAGGCATTACCTCATTGGTGAGTGCTTTTTTGGTCTTTACCGATCATAAGAGTTTGAGGTATGTTTTCTCCCAGCATGACTTGAACTTGTGACAGTGGTGGTGGATGGAGTTCTTATAGGAATACGACTTTGAAATATCGTATACGCCTGGAAAAGGGAATTTTGTAGCTGATGCGTTGAGCCGAAAGTCACGTAGTGATGCTGTGCATGAATCCGGTGATTCATGGAGAGTAATGGAAGAACTGTCAGCATTAAATCTTGATATTGGAGAAGTTGGGGGTAGAGGATGTCTTTTCCAGATGACGGTGTAGTCATCCCTGATATAGGAGGTAGAAGAGTCCCAGTTGGGGGATCTTGAGGTGGAGTTCTGGAGAGACCGAGTTGTTTGTGGTGAGGACCCTGATGGTTTGACTAAAGATGATCAAAACTGAGTGTTGTCTCGTGGAAGGCCTTTTGTCCCTTTGTCGATGTGCGAGGCGGTTCTCAGAGAGTTCCATAGTTCTCCCTTAGAAGTACATCCTGGCATAATAAAGATGTACCGATCCTTGAGGGGTCAATTTTGGTGGCCTGGCTGAAGCGTGCGATTGTAGAGTTTGTGTCTCGATGTTTAGTTTGCCCGAAGGTGAAGGCCAAACACTGTGTTCTTGGTGGCCTTATCTAGCCATTAGATATTACTCAGTGGAAGTGGGAGGACATCTCAATGGACATCATTACTGGTTTACCTCGAGCTTTGGGAGGACATGATGCTATTTGGGTGGTAGTGTATCGTTTAAAAAAATCGGCCCACTTTATAGAAATCAAGGAGTCAAGATCAGTAGACATTTTGTTAAGGCATTATCTAGAGGAGGTGGTGAGGCTTCATGGATTCCCTAGGGCGATCATTTCTGATCGAGATCCTCATTTTACCTCCAGAGTGTGGAGAGGTCTCCAACATGCTTTTGGTTCTCAACTATGCCTTATCACTACTTTTCATCCTCAAACAGATGGTCAGACAGAGCAAACCATCTAGACTCATGAAGACATGTTACGCTCTTGTGTTCGTGATTTCAGAGGTTCATGGATAAGGTACTTACCCTTGGTGGAGTTCTCTTACAATAATAGTTTTCACTCCACCATCGGTATGACATCGTTTGAAGCCTTGTATGGCCGACCTTGCCGTTATCCGTTGTGCTGGACTGTGGTCGGAGAGTCAGCAATTCTCGGACAGGAACTAGTGCAAAATACAACAAAGATGGTTCAGGTGTTTTTGGAGAGGATGAAGACAGTGCAAGATCGTCAGAAATCATATGCCGATCAAAGAAGGAGGCCCTTAGAGTTTAATGTTGGGGATAATGTGTTTCTGAAGGTGACTCCCCATCGTGGGCAGCGAAGGTTTGGTCATGGAAGTAAGCTTTCTTACCGGTTTGTTGGGACTTTTGAGGTGTTATCTCATGTTGGAGCTATTGCATATTGAGTAGCACTTCCCCCACAGATGAGTCAGATACATGATATTTTCCATGAATCACAACTCCGTCATTATCTTCATGATGACTCTCACATCCTCGATTGAGGAGAGATTGATGTTGATGATGATGAAACCTTTGGGGAGTGACCTGTGGAGATCAATGACCACAAGGAGAAGGTGTTGCACGGGCGTTCTATCCCCTTAGTTCATGTCTTGTGGCGACACAGTGGCTTGGATAAGTGTACCTGGGAATGTTAGTCACAGATGCGTGTCCATTACCCAGTGTTTTTCTTATGTTTGACTATCTTCATGTATCATTGTAACTTTTTTGGTTATGAAACTTTCATGTGTATTTGATGTCTCCCTTTGTTTCTTTGGTGGCTTTCTCTCTTTTGAGAGGTATCTCGATGGGTGGTTGTTCAGACCCTGTTTCATTTTATCTTTAAGTGGGTTTTAGATTCTTGAGGACGAGAATGTTTTGACAGGTATCTGATGTAATGGAACGAACCTCTTCAGTCCAATCCTTTGTGAAAATGTGGTATTAGAGGTGTTCTAGAAGGTCAGGGTGACTTTGGGGTGCGTTTGGGTGGACTTCTAAGGAAAGCTAAAGGGAAATAGATTTCGAATAGTTGGCGCATGGTTTTCCTAAACCGTGCGGCCAAACCGTGCAAGGTTGGTTTTGGAGATAGTGTATAACGCACGATTATCACACAGTTTGTCTAACTGTGCGGCCAAACCATGCGAGGAGTGTTTGACGAGGCAGAATCTTACGCACGGTTAGCGCACGGTTTGTCAAACCGTGCGGACTAACCGTGCGGGCACTTAAATCTAGATCCTAAAATTTTGGATCTAACTCCTTTTGCCTCTAAATGGTTCTTTTAAATCCCTAAGTGGCCATAACTTGGGATTAACCTTCCTTGAAGGTAAGAGAACCTCTACCAAACATTTTGGAGGCGATCCGAAGGCTTATCTTGGAAAATCGAATCCGGTTTCTTGAGTTATGTGATCGTTCTTGTTTGGTTTCTTAGATCTAATTAGATCTACCTCTCCACTTCCCTCGGTTTCTTAGATCTACACCCGTTATGGGTAGATCTAAGTGTGTGGATTCCAAATAAGTTGTGATTTGATCTTGATTTTTTTAGGAGGAGGGATCTAGGAAAGGTTTTTGGAGAATCAAACCATCTTTCTTGTGCGTTATTCATTGTTGGAGATTCCTCAAAAACCTTGAGGTAGGGGATTCGTTGCTTCTCTTTCTTTTACGTGCAACCGTATTGTTAGCATGTTGAATCCCACTAAAGGAAAATGGAATTGACCTAATAAAAATAATTTGAACCGGATAAAGAAATTGTATCGATTTTATGTTATTGCCTCATGTTTTTCTAGATAGTGTGATATCTATGCTTTCCTTTCTTAGAGGTTGTTCTTGGTGGAAATTGGTAAAGAACGTAAACCGGGACTAATTGATATTTGTTTTGATAAAGATAAAGAGGAATGTGAACGAATTTGGTTCTTGTTGTAATTTGATGTTAACCAAATTAGCATAGTAATCATGTATAATCTTTTGTGATAGATTACTGGTTAGGTTTCCTAATTTTGGAACCACCAGATTCAATCTGTTAATTCAAGATGGTTTAAATAATGTGATTGTTTGATAATTCCTTAAAGGGTTCTGAGTTACCCTATTTTTTGTTGAAAGGGCCATAGCCTAATTTATGTGACTTTTAGTTTCCTACTACTTGTGCTGTGATGTGACCCTAGAGGGGTGTTGTGATATGTGGAGGCATAGAGGCCTTTTGGTTGTGGTAAAAGATGGTTCCTAGAGTGGCGAGATGCATTAGTTTATGCATGTGGGTGTCGGGGAGGACACCAGGGATTATGGAATGGGATGGAGGTGATTTTGGATGCTTATCGATTCTTTGGTTGTTTATCTTCTTTACTTTTCCCCACTGCTCAAGGAAACTAGTCTTTATTACCCCTCTTTCAAAAGAGGGAAAGACACGTGGGGTATTCCACATGCTTTCCATGTTTAGCCTCTCAAGGGAAAATGGGTCTATGCTCTTGCTATAGGTGGCAAAGATTCGAAGGGTAGTACATCTACTCACCGTGTTGAGATCCCTTGTGTTTAGTAGCATATGATGCTTTCCTAGAATGCCTGGGAATATGGGAAAGTAATTATTTAATGAATGTTTGAATAAATGATGTTAAAACATGGGGTTGGATTTTGTTGAAACTTAAGGATGAGGTCGAGAATTTCGATAGAACAATGTAATTTTTTGGATGTGGTGTTAATGGAATTTAATGCGTAATTGTTCATGGTTAATTAATGTTTGATGAATTAATTAACATAAAATGGAATTGATAAATAGGGAATGAAGTAATATAATAAATCACTTAAATGGTTGGGTGATTATAGGATACCTAGTCTTATAAGTGGCAGCCCGGAGTCCGAGATACGTTAGCTACAGTTTTGTCTAAGAATAGGTTATCCCATAGTGTGGTTGTGAGTTATAGTATATTTTTTACTTTTTTGTGTTTCTATATGATAATCCACCCTTTTAGTAAAGGAAACTGGCACCCCTAGGATTTTGAGCCCTAGGGGGGTGTTTTTCCCAACATTCTAATGGGAGGATGAATGACTGACTACCCGCTTTGACCCCGCTCTCTTCTCTTGGTAGATACTAGTGCCATTAGGCACAATGGTTAGTTTTTCCCATATATGTGTGTAGAGGGCTGTAATGGATTGTGGTTATGCACACACATATATTATGAATATAGTATCCTATGGACTACTACATGTGTAACGTGTATAGGATGTGATGACTTGAGGACCCTTACTCGGTGTATGGGCTGTAATGGCTTGAGGTATAATACCCGACCTATGATACACGTTATGTGAGCTTTGGTGGCTCCTAGAAACTACCTGGTTACTTTTGGTTGTGAGGATGGTGTGGTGTTTCACCCAGGTGTCTACGGGAAAGCCTTTGTGGTGCACATGGTGCAGATTATGGAGCTTAGCCTAGGTGTCTGCGGGCAAGCCTTCAGAGAGAGATGCACATGACGAATGTCGTTGGGGAAAAGTGGGGAACCAGTGGGGAAGTAGTAGCAATGAACCCTTGATATTCTTTACTATATGATATATTCTTGTATGTGTTACTTGGTGAGAGTAGCCATGGTGAGTTTGGGAACTTAGTATACCTGTTTAGGAGATGAGTTGGTTTCACTTGTTGTTCACTGGGCTTTAGCATGCTTTCATTACTTTTTCACGAGAGGCTTCACAGAGGATCCTACTGAGTATACTATTATACTCACCCTACGTATATATAACTGTTTTTCAGGTCAATTGGAGTAGGTTGGAGATCAAACTGGTTTCTACTAGCTTGGGGTTGCAGGAGCTGTTCGGGCTTGTGGTTGCAACTATTTTTACTTTCTTTTGGGTACTTGTAGTTTTCCATTTCAGTTGTAGTACTTTTGGATGACATTGCATATTTTCACTTGGGGTTTATTTTATATTTCAGTTATGAGTTGGAGTTGTTTGGTGTCTATATTATCTCTCTCTTCTTCATGCGTTCTCTTAGAGGGTAATGCCACCCATTTGTGTGTTACTATACCCTCAGTGATAGTCGCCAACTTGGGTCCTACTGGAGGTAGGACTCAAGGGTCATTATCTCCCTTATCACATTTCCGGCCCAGGAGGGGTACACATTGTGGGGAGGGGGTCATGATAAATTTTATACATGAAGTTCATTTTCATGATCTGTTTGTCCAATAGCTGGTCTACTATATTAATTGTAGTTAAATAGAATTGATATTTTTTTTTCATGAATATATATCAGTATTATTTGAATGGAAATCCCTATGAACACAAATTTTTTCTTATTATTACTCACATCACTTATACAAAAAAAGGTTATTAGAAAAAGATAAATATTAAGTAACAGTGGTTAGACTAGCTACAATGTTTGAAAACAGAACTATAGAATAAAGACTCTTCTTAATAACCATAATGTAGGGGTAAAACTATATAGTTTAATCATATTAAATATATTTTCATTTCATTCATTAATTATTCCTTTTTAGAATCATTTCTTTCTCATTGAAATTAATTTAGATACTCCATAGATTTATTTTTTCGATTTAATACATGGATTCCCAAAAAATAAGTGACACATGAAAACATTTATCAACTTTAAATACACTACATTGAAAATTTTACAAATAAACATTAAGTTATACCATTTAAATTATGTTTTAATGAAATTTTTTATGATAGGGTGGTGTTTATATATCATCAAAATGATGGTATACAGATATTCTATGAGAACTAATATCCTTTAGAAATCTATAATTGGATAAATATTAGGGTATATATAATAATATTTCTCAATTAAAACACATTTATAAATATATTAAATATTTTTATCGATGTTAATACAGTGTCTCAAATAAACTAATGGATAATATTATGTCTTTTACATTTGAAAATTTATGAATGATATATTATTCCATAAATAAACTATTATACTCAAAGAGATATTTCCACTAATAATTAAAAATTCATTTAAAATATTTATTAATAATTTGTTTATTAATATTTTTCCATTACTACCAAGACTTTTTAAATTCCAAATATTCAAAATATGTAATATATTTTTTAAAAACAAATTATTGGATTATATGGTGTTAGAATGTATGTATTTCTAAAGAAAGGGTGACGTCCTATAACTGATTTAGTTAATTTTATCATCATTGTTTCTAATTAATTAATTTAATTTTATTATCATTTTTCTTTAATACTTATTTAGTTAATTTTCATAGATATGTTGTTGAAATGAAATTATTGAGAATTTATTTTTCCATGGCCATTTTGTGCTCTATAAAAAGAACAAAATGATTAATGGAAAATAAATTCTCAAAAAATATTTGATAAAGGTGACACACTTAGATACTGCTTGTTCTCTTTATTGTTATATTTTTTCTTTATTTTATATGTTTATTTTTTGAATTGTGTGTTTTTAATTTAAAAATGACCCAAAGTGTGTGATTTTAGTTTAAATTGAAATTTTAGTTAATAATGTGTGTTATTAATTCAAAACTAGTAAAACATAATCATATTGTTTTGATACATTAGTAACACAATCTATAAGTCATTTTTAATATGTATGAATCAACCAAACATCAATCCAACACCTAGTGTAGCCAATATGACTCTAAGTTTGTGTTTTTATTTAAAATTTACATTTTTTTTCAAAGGAAATGTTAGATACTAAGAATAATGAAAAAATCATATTAATTTTATAGTTTAGGAAAATGATCCATAAGATATTTTTGAAACATAGGAATCATCCAAATCTCCATCCAATGCATGATGTTACTAATATGAATAGAAATGCGTGTTTTTTAGTTTGAAAATGTTATATTAGTTCAAAATTCATATAAAATACTAATAAATAATAAAAAACAATTATATTGCCTTAATAATTTATTAAAATAACCCGTAATTCATTTTTGACATGTAGGAATCAACCATAACTCAATTAGATACACAGTGTGATCGATATGAATCAAAATGTGTGTTTTCCTTTTAAAAATGATATTTCAGGGAAAAACATTGGTCACACACTAAAAGGGAATAAAAAACTCATATTATCTTTATACTTTATATAAATTATCATTAATTCATTTATGATGTATAGGAATCAACCACACATTAATCCGACACACAGTGTGATCGGTATCTCTTGAAGTGTATATTTTAAATTAAAATTGACATTTTAGTTCAATAGATGAATGACATACAAAAAAAGGAAAAAACCTTAACATTGATGTTACACTTTATGAAAATAATTAATAGTTTATCTTTGATGTGTAGAAATTATCCTCACCTTAGTCTGATACACTGTGTGATCGATATGAATCAAAATATGTGTGTTTCAGATTAAAATTTACATTTTTGGTGAAAATATGCGTGACATAATTAAAAAAAAATACATAATAATGTTTATTTTATACTTTAGGAAAATGAAACATATTTCACTTTTGAAGTATAGTAATAAGGTGTACCTCAATCAGATGTGACTTGTACGACTCAAAATGCATGTTCTTTGCTTAAAAATTCATTTTATTTAAATACGTGTATTAATAACTAAAAAATGAGAAAAAATGATGGTATTTTCTTGATAATTTAAGTAAATGATCCATAAGTATTTTTTGATGTGTAGTAATTTTCCACACATCTATCCAACACACGGTGTGATATACATGACTTAAAGTGTGCATATTTATTTTAGAAATTACATTTTAGTTAAAAAATGTGTCACTAAGTGGAAAATATGGAAACACACATAGATTGTATTTATAATTTATGAAAATTACCCTTTTTTCCTTTGTGACATTTAGAAATCAACCACGCATCAATATGATACACAGTTTTACTGATATGACTTATAGTGTGTGTTTTTATATAAAATTGAAATTTTAATTCAAAACAAACATAACATAATCAAAATCAAGTAAACATATTAATATTGTATTAATACATTATAAAAATGATCCTTAAGTTATTTGTGACAAGTATCATTCAGCTGTAAATTAGTCTAAAATATAGTGTGCCAATATGACTAGTGATTTTAGTTTTCAGTTTAAAAATGAAATTTTAGATAAAATGACCCAGTAAATACTGAAAACTAAGAAAAAAATTCATGTTGTTTTAATACTATAGGAAAATGATCCAGATGTCTTTTTAGATATTAATAAATCATCCTTATCACACTTCAATTAATTATTATGTTCATTATGACTTCTAATTCATGTTTTCAGTTCAAAAACGAAATTTTAGTTAAAAATGTATGTCACACACTGAAGAATGAGATATAACAATTGGATCATATTGATACTTTAGAAACATGATCCATAAGTCAATTTTATTTTTAAATAATTATTCACACATCAATCAAAAACATGGTGCGACTAGCATGACTCAAAGTAGATGATTTCTTTTAAAAAAAATTAATTTTTGTTAAAAACATTTGTCACTGATTGAAAACCTAGAAAACACATTCATATTTTATTTATACTATAGGATAATGACCCTTATGTCATATTTAATGTCCAGGGTTCAACCAAATATCAATCTAACACATGGTGTAACCAGTATAATTCAAAGTGTGTTTTTTTATTTAAAATTTACATTTTAGTTCAAAACAAACATCACATAATCAATAATAATAAAACACATTAAAATTATTTTGATACTTCAATACAATAATTCGTATGTTATTTGCGATGTTTTAGAATTAACCTCCCCTCAATCTGATATATGGTGTGACCAACATGACTCAAAGTGTGTATTTTTAGATTAAAAATAAAATTTTAGGAAAAAAGATGCATGAAATACTAAAAATAGACAAGACACACACACACATATTTTTGATACTTTAGGAAAATTATCCATAATTGATTTGAAATATATAAGAATTATCAATGCCAGAATATGATACACAATGTGACTAATATGACTCAAAATGCATGATTTCAGTTAAAAATTGACATTTTAGTTGAAAACATGTTCCAATCACTAAAAACAAATAATATACACTCAATATATCTTTATACTTTAGGAAAATGATAAATAATTCATTTGTGAGGTATAGGAATCATCTTTACATTAATCTGACACATGACATGTCTGATATGACTCAAAGTGCATTTTTTAAGTTAATAAATTACATTTTAGTTAAAATTATATGTCACTCATTGAAAAAATTTAAAACACACTTTGATTTTATTGATACTTTTTTGGAAATTATCCTTATATCATTTCTTACTTTTATGAATGAATCAAAAATCACTCCGACACATGTTGTGACCAACGTGACTCAAAGTGTGTGATTTTATTTAAAATTTACATTTTAGTTAAAAACACACATTGCATAATTAAAAATCAGAAAATTAGGTTATATTGTCTTTATATTTTATGAAAATGACCCCCAATTCATTTTTGATGTGTAGGAATCAATCAAACATCATTCCAACACACGACATACTCGGTATGACTCAAAGTGTATGTTTTTAGTCTAAAATTTACATTTTAATTTAAAAGGCATGTGAAATAATTAATACTACTTAAATATACTTATATTATATTTACAAATTTGGAAAGTGATCCATAAATCATTTGCGACATATATAAATTTACTACACATTAAACTAATACATAGTGTGGCCATTATGAATCTAAGTGCATGTTTTTAGTTTTAAAGAAAAATTTTATTAATACAAGATTTTATATTTATGTTTTATTTATTTATTTAGAATATTAGTAACATAAAAATTGTTTGTTATACTAGTGAACTAATTTTCTCAAGAGAGGGTAGTTTTTTCTACAACTAGTAGCATAATCATGCTCTTTTGAGAGGGGGTTAGGGTCTATAGACAATAAAAAATTAATGTTTTTTAATTTCTTAGTCATAGTGATAAATTTTATATACCAATGTAATTTTACAAAATAATTTTTGAATTGTATATAATATAGTGTTTTTTTGATGTTTTATTTGTGATGTAAATTTAATTAAAAATAAACCTTTTAATTTCCACTATACTATTATTTAATTTCATCACTAAACTATTGTAGCCTAGATTTTATCAATGTTAGGAATAACACTGATAAAAGGACACTTTATTTGTGCTAAAAACAAACTCATAAAGATTCCCCTTTATAAGTGATTCAAAAATCACAGATAAAGGGCCCCATTTATCATTGCTAAACTTTCACTAATAAATGACCCCATTATTATAGTTTTTTAGTGTTAATGAGTGGTCCTTTTATCAGACCTATTTTTAGTGTTGATAAAATCAGTCAGTTTTTAATGGTTCTTGCAACATCAGTGATTTTTTAGGATTAATGAAAACTATTTCTTCCACTTTTAGAGCCCATATATGTAGTCATGAATCAAGAATAGGTCGCATGGTCTACGCATGCATGCACATGTGATCAATATCAAACATGGGACTAATAAGACAAACACACACATGTGATTAATATCAAACATGGGTCTCACAGGATACACACACAGACATGTGATCAATATCAAACATGAGTATCATAGGTTACACACGCACACACATGGTATCAATATCAAACAAGGGTCTCATGGGATACACACTCACTCACATGTGAGAAATATCAAACATGGGTCTCACAATCTACACCAGCACACACATGTGGTCAACACTAAACATGATTCTCATGTGATACATATACAAACACTCATGATAAATATCAATCATGGGTATCACAGGTTATAAACAAACATGCATATGATCAATATCAAATATGGGTCTCATAGGCTACACACACAGACACATGTGATCTATATCTAACATGGGTCTCATGGGCTACACACACATGTGATCAAACCTCAGATATCGATGAATGAAATCAATCCAGTGCATAAGGGTCCATTTTGGCCATTGGGACTTTTTTGAATTACATTACAAATGGTTAATGAAGACCTATATATCCTATATATCATTAACTAATTAAGTATTCCGTGAATTTCATAACATAATTATGAAGTATGGGTTGTTTCCCTCAAATTAGAAAATCACATATCACATTCCAATAAACCATGTATAATACCCTTGGGTAGAGCACACATGACCACCAACCTGAAGACTGAGGTAACTCTAACCCAACAAAATCTCTACAACTTTTTCTGAGTTTTCCAAGTCCATTCAGCCTACACAATCTCCATGGGGTCCAAATAACACCACTTAGCTCGAACCGCTACCATCCACCCATGGAAGGTCTATAACACCCTTATGAAATTATTTAAGGTAAAATAACTATCTAAAAAAAAGAAAAATTTGATATAATTAAATTATAATTTCTATAATAATTAAACTAGGTGATGTACCTTATCCTCAATATCATCTAATAGAGTTTGGGCCACTCCCAGTGAACTCCTAAATCGAAGGTATGAAAATACAAAATTCAATTCCATGATACATTGGCCGATTCAACTAATTTATATAAAAAACCATATATGGAAACACCAAATTATGTTACTTCAATGAAAACACAAACAACGACATGCGTTTATCATCATGAGACATCCTCTATCCATGTCGATTAAAAGCCCCATCACTCTCAGACAATTCCACCAAGATCTTGTGGAATTTTCATCTAATTCCCTAATTGAATCAAGAAAAAGATCAATCCTTAATCTACTTGACCATGGATACATGGAATTTAGAAAAAATTAGGACATAAAATGATTAAAAGTGATAATTCAAACAAATGAGAATCATTCATGATGAGTAATAAAATCATCCACCACCATGTTAGGAAGAGTGAGTCAAAATCAAAGAAGAACTGATGATATCACTATGTTTCACCAATAGATATCACCTATATCCATCCCAATATGAAGGTATCTCATAGAGGCTGTAGATGAGGAGAGAATAACCAAATGGTTCTAAAAAAATGAGCGAAGTTGACAAAACCTTAGGGATAATTAGTTCCCAAATAGACCAAATATCACTGATCCAAATCTATCCAACAAACATCACTGGCTAGTCACTAAGGGTCCATTAGCTATCCACCCATGTTCCATCAGATATCCAATGATCCACCAAAGACTTGGTGAAGGATCAATAACTCTCTAGTGCGTCCTTTTAGGTAGAAGGTCTACTACTCACCCAACTAACTAGCCGATGGTTCTAGTAGTCCCCCCAACTGTTCTGGGATTCCTTTAATGATTACCCAAGATCTACATCACCCGCTAATCTTTCATTCAAGTCTAAAAACATATATTACACCATGAATAAATTAGGTTAGGACCATTGGTTACTAAATTGGTATTATATATTATTCATCACATCCCAAAGGCCACAATAGATTAGTAGTATCACGACACTAGATACATACATGAATCTAACATTACATTTGAAAATATTAAATTAAATAAATAATATTTTCTTTGATAACATCATTATTATATCATAAATTTACTTTTATATTATTTATAGAACACTTCTCGATATCTTAGTGAAAATAAATAGAAGAAAGAGGTGATCTAATATACTTAGTAATGGACTTCATATAGTAGAAACTATCACAGAATAAATATAACTTGAATAATATGATCAAGATAAACAATAATCAAATAATATATTTCACTAATACCATAAAATGGAAAAAATACATGGGTAAATTAATAATATAAATAATCACAACAATACAAATAAAAACATTCATAATGATAGAATACATAATTCTAGATATAATAATTTTGTAGTCAAGGCCTTGTACAGATAAAATATACGTAAACAGGTAACGGATATTCCAAATAACCAAAATATTTTGTCTCATGATACATACCAATTAATAAAATGACTATAATGGGCCCTACCTATCACTTACTAAGTCCAAATAATTCATCATATTAAAGGAGTTATTAACAATTCAATACATAATCAACATAAATATTCATATTGAAAAACTAGGAGACAAAATTTTAATATTTTCCCCCCAAAAATAAATATAACATGATCATAATACATCTATAGTAATATAGATAATGATATAAAAATATTATAACCCCATTAAAGCATAATATTCACCAAATAATGTTTATATATATGAAAATACTTTAAAAAGGTCATCAAAAAATTTCTTAATGAAAATTACCTTTTCATTTTGAAATAACTTATATTAAAATCTAAAACAAATCAATATATTATGGAAAAATATCATTGAAAATAATTATGGAAACATTTAAAATTATATTCAATACATTTATTGGTAATTAAGGCATGAAATTATATTCACATCATAATCGTTAAAAGTAAATATTATTTTCGAACCATTGGTAAAACGTACTTTTCTCTGAAAATAAAAAGAAGACCCTCTTTTAAGTTTTTTACAGAAAGTAAAAAAGTTTTAAAAATTACATCAATAAAAAATTTTATATTAGTAAAAACTTTATTGAATGTATTTTAATTAAAATATGGATATTGAAGAAAAATATTCCTGACCGAGTAGAAAAACCATGCCTCTTTCCTTAAAAACATTCAATTGGTATTTTCGATTTCCAAAGAATGTTAACATGAAAATAATACTTCAAAAATAAAAAAAAATAAAAAAATTAGAATAAAATAAATTCAATATAAGACATAAATATCATATAATTCCTCTAATGAAGGCTTAAACATAAACAAACCTGAATAAGGATGAGATTATGAAACAAACCTATACCTCATATATGAATTTCTTTGTAAGTACTTCTATCCTCTTGTATAATAAATTTAAATTTATTATAAATATTTAACACAAACATATAAAAACATATAATATTCTATATGATCCAATTATAACATTTCAATATCTTTTTATTAATAATTCTTTATTAAATTCAATGTTTCCATGTCTTAACTGTTTTGTTTTTCATGTAAGTTTGAAATTTTTAGTTTTAGTCCATGAATAATTCTCATGGTTTCATAAGTTTATATGTTTTAGGCATATATATTCATTATATACATATTTTTAATAATACACTAAATGTGGAGATAGGAAAATTAATTACACCATTTACAAATATGGTTGGTCGTATGTACGAATGAATGTTGTTTTCACTTTTTGACAGAGGGAACAAAATAAAGATATATAATAAGTTACCATTATAAATTTATTATAATATCATATATATCATTTATATTCATTAAAGCTGTCTTTTTTACTATCCATGTAAATCATAAATGAAAAAATAAATCACATCACGTAATGGAGGCGGTAGTGCACATGTTTGCACGAGAAACATTATAATTTTATAACATGTGGAATGGTAAGAAGGTAATTAATACAATATTTTTAAAGAAACATAATTATGTAATAAATATAATATATACTCATTGGTTCCATATTTAAAACCATCCATGTAAAATCATGAAAAAATGAATTACACTGCTATATGGAGATGGTAAGCCGTACATAAACAAAAGTAAGGATTTCCATTTCGATTTGATGGAAAAGGGGTGGAAAATGGTTGTCCCATAATCATAATAATATATCCGTACATTTATTATACTTTTTATTATTTTATTATTATTATAACAGATTTAGGGTATGTTCATGAAGAAATAAACTTGTATGATTTGGTAAAGATGATTACCTCTTCTTCGTTAGGCATCCTTTAGATCCTTCTTTGGGAACTTTGGGTTTGACTTCTACGAAAAAAATAACCTATAGAATGTGTATAAGGATTTTGGGTAGAGATTTTGGTTGGGGATGTCTAAGCTAAATATCTCAAGAGGTGTCAATAATTTAGGGGTGTAGGTTCCCTTTTATAATTGTGGTCAGTGGAACAATTGTAATATTTAAATGTTTAAAATTATTATTAAGTCACTTTTTGGAAAAAAAGAACCAAAATGTCTTAGAAAAAATATGATAATGGTAAGACTGAAATACAACCCAATAATTTGGTCTAATAATTTTCTTTTGTCATTTTAACCCTTATAATTTGGTTTAACACCTTTGTGAACCATTATTAACATTAACTGTGGTAATGACCATTTCAATCATAAAGGGTTATAATTTTTTGTTTAAGGTAACAATTGGCTCATAAATGGAAAGGGGATTGTATTTTAAACCATATATAATTATAATTTTACCTTTTAAATATTTTTATGATTTTAAAATAATTTTATGAAATATTATGTTTCATGAAATATCTTTTGTGTCATCTTT
The DNA here is from genome assembly GCA_963277665.1 of Viscum album. Taxonomy (NCBI): domain Eukaryota; kingdom Viridiplantae; phylum Streptophyta; class Magnoliopsida; order Santalales; family Viscaceae; genus Viscum; species Viscum album. The sequence continues at coordinate 989,268,203 of OY728131.1, read as the reverse complement.
GATACCATTCATTTAATTTGATTTTAAGGACATAAAGATATAAATTGAATTAAAATAAAAAAATTAAACACATCCTTAATATGTTATATTAATCTATAAATTTTATAGTACAGTATAAATAACTCCAAAAATATTACCTTTATATTTTTAATATCATTTACATGATTTTTCTACTGCTTAAACAGGTACTGTGTCGACGTTTTGTAGGAATTTATGCAAAATAATTCATCACTAAAAATTAAAAATAAATTTATATAACAAAAAATAAATTTATATGAAAATAAAAAAAATTATATGACAAAAAAATTAATTCATATTTCAAATAAACATTTATAATAAAAAATATTATCTTTTTATCATTATGTAAAAAATTTATAGTTATTAATGTTAAGAGAGTGACATTTTGTAATTTTTTTACTTAAAATAATATAAATGTCATTATCAAAGTAAAATGGAACCAAAATTCCATATATTAGAATTTGGTATGTATGTGGTATAATTTATCTCATATAATGAAATAAAATCAAGTGTTAGGTAGATTTTGAGAGATTATTTAATTGTTTTAATGTTGTTTTATGCATTGTACCCATACTAAGGTGAGAAACATTTACCATAGTTACTATCCATGTTCACCAAAAATAAAAGGGTCCTATTTACCAAATTTAAACCTCATGATTTTAAATATTGTATACATTTTTCATGATACGATTTCTAGAAGTAGTATAAATTAATTTTTTATATAAATTCATAAAAAACCGATTTAAAAAAAATGGGTTTTAAGCATAAAAATTAACTTACATAAAAATCATAAAAATTGAAGATTAAAATATAATTAATTACATTATTCTAAAAATATTCATCATATTTCACTTCATTACCAAATTTAAAAAATAATGGGACTTTTAAATTATATTTTTTATTTGAAAAAAATAATAGTATATGAAAATTCTATATTTTTCTCTATTCACTAAATCAATCACTTCAGAAAAATCCAAATAATTAACACTATGTTAAATTTTAAATTATGATTTCAAAAATGAAATTAATTTAGGAAAGTTCAATTTATAAAATGTTAGTATTTCAATTTTAATTACATTTATAAATAAAACTATGATGATTGTACAATTATTTCTGTAGAAATAAAAGATTACATTATTTGAATCTTGGGTGTTACATTATTCCCTCTTTCAAAAAATTTCATCTGAGAAATTTACAAAATGAAACCGTATAAAAATATTTGGGTTGCTCATATTAACATCTTTAGTTTATCATGTTTCTTATTCTATCTTATGATTTATCTACATCACATTTACCATCTGATTCATCTAATTACTCAACACTTATTTTCTAGTGTCTTGAATTTTTGTAGGAACTCCAAAGTAAGATAAATTAGGTCTATCTCTATTTCTTTAAAAGAGATAACATTCATTGGATTTATCATGTACATAACCAATTAAGCAATGTAAAAAACTTCATGTAATTTAGATAAGAAAGGTGTAATTTCCAAACACTAATCCATAAATCCAATTATTTATATAATTTTAAATGGTCCAATGTACCCAAAGCTTATTTTTTATTTATTACCCAATATTATAACACTATTCCATGTGGATACTCCATGAAAACATGATCTACCACTTGAAAGACCAAATAATGACTTTAGTTATCACTAAATATCTTTTTAATGATTTGAGCTAGTTTAATATGAATATGAATAGTATTTACTTTTATCTTTGTCTCTCCTATAAGTTTTGGCTCTAAAATATTTTTTCTCTAACTTCATCCCAACAAGTTGGAGTATAAAATCTATTTCCATATAATTTTTCATATGACACCATTTTAATACTTGAATAGAAGGTATAGTTATAGTAAAACTTTACAAATGGTAAATACTAACCCCATATACCTAGAAAGTCATGTGATCACAACTATAACATGTATCCTAATGTTTGAATAGTATTATAAGACAACACAAGATTCTGAGGATAATAGGCAGTGCACAAATAAAGTTTGTTATCCATATATTTGTATTTAATTTTCCAATATTTTATTCAAATCATGGATACTGATCATACATAACTGAAATAAGTTAACTATGAATTCTTTCATTAATATATAGTTATACAAAATTATCCGGAGGAAAAAATTTTTTATAGAGAGTAAATGTATAGATGTGGTAAGGTGATAAAAAATAACCCATATAGTATCATTTCTTCTAGAATAAATTGGTAATCCGATGACAAATTCAATAGTAATATCATCCTATTTTTATATAGGAATAGTTATAGGCTGCAAGAATCTTAGAAAATTATGTCTACCAACCATAAATTGTTGAAAAACTATATATCTTGATACATTATAAAAATTTTCTCATTTCATATTATCCCATAAAAAAAGATCTATAAAATCCCAATACATCTTGGTGTTTAAATGGTGTATAGGGAAATTTTATATACAAGCTTCCTATAATAATTACCTTTTCATCTCAGGAATCTATGGAACACATAATCTATTTCTTAAATTAAGAACAACATATTAATAAATTAATTCTTCCAACTTCCTATTATTCTTGGATTTAATTTTCTTTTGAAAATTATATTCACTAGTCTGAGAATTTTTTGTCTTTTTTAATAAAGATATTTTAGAAATAATTTAAAAAAGGAATGACGTTTCCCCTTCCCTAATGATTTCCAAATCCAATATTATTTGTTTAATAAATAAATTATCCTTATCAACCCTTATATTATTTATAACTCCATGATCATTCCTACTCAATGCATAATCCACCTTATTATACTTTCTAGAGAGGCATTTTATTGATAAATTATAATCATTGAGTAGTTATAGCCATCTCCTTTTCCCTATGTTGACCTCTTTCTATAAAAATATGTATTTTAGACTCTTATAATCTATGTATATATCATATCATTGGACAAAGAGAAAATGTATCCATATTATCAAAGCAAATATTATGACCACCAATTCAAGATAATGGGTTTGATAGTTTTCTTCATAAATCATTAACTATCATGGTTCATATATAATAACTTTATCATCTTGTATAAGGAAACATCCAAATCCTTTCTTTTATGCATCACTGTATATAAAAAATAAATCCTCTTCTAATGGTAGTGTAAAAAATAGAACATTGATAAAATTATTATATTATTCAAAACATTCTTTACTTTCTTATGTCTATAGAGACATAACCCCTTTATGTGTCCAATTGGTTAACATGTTTACTAATTGTATAAAATTCTGAACAAAATTCCAATAGTAACCTGATAATCTAAGGAAACTACATTCGTTAGTTATTTTTGTCATTGTAGGCCATTATATTACTACCTTTATCTTTTATAGATCAATTGAAATTCCATATTTTGATAAAATATAGTGAATACAAGGGACTTATTGAATCCATAATTCACACTTTCTAAATTACCCATATAACTCATTTTCTCTAATTTTATTAGGAATGATTCATAAATGGATCTTATTATATTAATAACTTTTATAATAAACCATGATATAATTAATAAATAAAATAATAAAATTATCATGACATCCCTAAAACACTCTATTCATCATATCCATAAAAAAATTGTGAATTAGTCAATCAAAAGGAAATTACTCTAAACTCGTAACATCTATACCTCATACAAGAAGCTATCTAAGGAATATATCTCTTCCTTATTCTCTATTAGATATACTCATAAAAAAGATCAATATTTAAAAAATACTGAGCTTCTTAAACTTGATCAAATAGGTAGTAAATACATGGTAATGAATATTTTTTATTCATATTAATTAAATCTATTTCCCTATAATCAGAAGATAACCTCATATTTCAATCATTAGTTTTGACAAACAGAATATGATCTTACCGTGTAGATACACTTTATCATTTGAATCCATTTTCACAAAAAACCTGCAGTTGTTTCTTTAACTCCCCTATCTCCATTGTATCCATCTTATAGAGAATATTAGATATAGGTTTTTTATTAGGGTCAAGTTCAACATAATACTCAATTTCACACTCGGGTGGATGTCTAGGTGGATCTTCAGGTAACACATTAATACATTCTTGTAAAATAAGAACAACTTATATCCTATGGTTAAATTTACCTTCCATAGGTTGTGTATTATATCCTTATCCCAAAATTTCATTAAGGAGATATATTAGAGGTGGATCTAGATATGATTCAGATGATGTAGTCTACCCTTTAGTGATGATGGATTCTATTCCATTATAACAAAATGTACTATCATTCTCTTGAAAATACTTTTCTGCATTATAATTTAAAATCCAATCCATACTGAGGATTATGTAAAAGTCTACAATAGGTAAAATGATCAATTTTGAAAATATACTAAGTTTATGTGTTATAATTGGAACTGATTGACATATCTTTGTTGCAGTAATATTTTTAATAAGAGTCCAAATTGAAAATTCACTTCTTAAGGTTCTAGAGAAATATCTAATTTTTTTGGAAAACATGGAAAATATTAAAGAATGAAATGATATGAAATAAAATAAATCATTAGATAAATTAGAGGGTATGATTAGCATAAATTCTTATACATCTTTATAATATCATCACAACTGTATTGGTCACATTATGTTTCTAAATAAAATTCCCTTGATGCAAAGGAAATTCATTCACATAGTACCCCATCTCCATATATTTGATGAACTAAAAAGTGGAAGATTATTTATCTCCATTTAAATCATGATACTAATGGATATTCACTCCACACTTAAAGAAAATTACCATTCCATGAAATAATTTTCCATGGTGTTTCTTTCCACATTTACTAAAAGTTGGAAATTCCACACTTCACTTCTCTTTTTCTATATTTACTTTTCTATAGTGCTCAAAAACCATCTTCTTATCTTTATTTCCTTTAATTTTATAAGTCATATATAAATATTTCTCTATCATGATAGAATATGATAATATGTCCTAATATGATAGAAAGTTTTTGGAGACTAGTTCCCTTTGAAGGATTGGATTTAGCCCATAAAAAACAGCCAATCTTACTCATTGGATTATATACATAGTTCTAAACATGCCTTACGAACCTTGTTAAGTTGGATTTATACTAAAAAATATTTTTATATTCTTTTTGTTATATACTCATTAATTGTCTCCCCATACCAACTCATTTCTCATGGGAAAAAGACTATTCCATAAGAAATTACTTAAAATCCATCCACTCCATGTTTGATATTTCTTCATCATATTTAGTGTTTTGAATAATTCTAAAACATTAATATGCATACCACATGAGATGATAAACTACTATGACAACCATTTCCCTTTCATTACTTCCCAATGTAATAAATATATTCTCTAAGGGACTTATCCATTACTCTGCTAAAAATAGATTAGTATTCCCATTTAATGATAAAGGACACTCACACATGAAGCAATCCAAAATTGTTGTTCGAAATTTAGGATCTATGAGAGGTTCCATACAAAAAATGTTATTGGTCATAACCTGAGTCAGCTACCCCAATATAGTTATAATTTATTCATCTCTAGATCCAACTCCAATTCTAGCTCTAGTTTCATTGTCTTGACCAGGAGGGAAATCCCTACATAGATGACATGCATTGAGACAATTTTAATTCCTTTCTCTAGGAATAATTTCTAAATAATGGAATATAATTGATTAAATCATTAATTTTTTAATTGTAATTCATAATTACAAGACAGGTTAAACAGAATACATAACTATAAAATTTATTTATAACTAATAATATAATCAAAATCTTAGTGTCATTTGGAATATATTCAAATCATAAAAATATTTTTAAATATTTCATAATGTTTTTTAAAGAAAATGTAAATTAAAAAATTATATTCACTAGTAGTGTCAAACCTGGTGTGTAGTAAAGTCACACTCATCGTGGATAAGAATGATGGCTGAAATATACTCCACCAACTCTTTTTTTTTTGTGTTATTACTCCAAGATGCATCTGTTTCAAAACATATCATCATGGTTAATAATATATTTATATTCCCTAATCTATTTAAAAACTAATTTAATGTTTTAATAAATAATTTTCTAGTTTATTAATATTAATTTATTTTATTTTATAGAGTTGTATTCAAATTAGGTAATTGTTTAGTTTAAAAGAAAAAAACTTTATTTCTAACCAAATCAGGTTTTCTTGAATTATATGGTTTTATTTAAAAGCTAAATGTAAAAATATGGTACTTTAATTTTAAAAAATGAAATTCATTTTTCAAATAACCATGGAAACATTATCCTATGTTGAATTTTTGACAATTTTCTGAAAAGTTTTACTTTTTAATGAATATTGATAAATAATAATTTTTATTAGAAACTGTATTTTCTTTTCAAGAATTTATAATGTAAAATTATATTTTGGATTAATTTTAAAATTTAATTAGTTACATTTTATTAAAAAAAATTCTATTATGGGTTTTGGAATGAATTTTAAACAGGAATTTGGAATAAAAATATTTTTTATATTTAAAAAGAAATTTCCTAAAAATCCATTTTACATCAGTTTTTATAGTATAATTTTAAATTAAAATTTTAAAAATAAATAAATTACTTATTTAAAAATTTATTTCATATTTGGAATAAAAATATCAAGATTTGGTAAATATATCTCTTTTATGTTAGGTCTATTTTTATAGGAACCATAGTAAATTTTTGTTACCACAGTAAAAGTAAAGTGAGTTAATTATGGTTAAAACTAATTTTATAAGAATTAAAATTCATTAAAAATATTTAATTTATTTCATTATATTAGTATATTTCATAAATAGTCATGAAAACTTAAAATATATGACTATTTAATTTATATTTTATTTTTAACATTATAATGTTTAAGTAAAAGATAAATTGAAAATGTCACTTTATTGCTTTTTAATATCTATAATATTTTGCGACTAGGATAAAAAAAACTTATATTCAGTTATAAATAGTTATTAGATTTAATGATTATTTCTTTATAATATTATTTTTTTTATTTTTTGGTGACGAAATTATTATCTTAAATGCTTATACAATGTCGATATATTGCTTGTTCACATAATAGAAAAATCAAGTAAATGATATTCAAAACACTAAAAGTAATATTTTTTGGGTGATTTGTAGCATGTCATGAATTTTATAAAGAAATATAACACATTATAGATATGATAATGTTTTATATTATAATTTTTTTGGAAATGTTTTTTTCCAATTTAAATTAAATGAATAGTTCCAAAAATGGCATTAATAATATTTTATTAAATGATTTAAAATTTATAAAAAATTTTATTTGGACAAGTTAATGAGATAAAGTTTAAAATATCTATCATGGACTATTTATGCGTCATTTTATACTTTATAGTAACAATCTTGATCCCAAATATAGAAAAAACATTAATATCACAATAATTATTAAAAGGGTTAACAGGGGGGTTAAAACCAAGAGATAAGGATAAAAACATAATATAAACTTGTGAAAAGTTTATTTTATGAGATTATTTAAGCCCATAATTATTATAAATTTTAATTATATTATTTTTGAGCCACTTGAACATGAATAATCAATTTATATTAATTTAATACTTTAGGAAATTCAAAGAATGCCCCTCCCCTCATTTATAAAAGGGACCTCCCCTCCTTTCTTCCTCACCCCATTTGAATGGATATCTCATCCAATAACTTACTAAATCACTTCATAAAATCCCTATGTATATTCTAAATGTATTATTTTGGTAATAGTACCAATATTATAGGACTTAAGTTATAGAGAAAATGTGGTTTTCTGAAGAAGATGCATAGGTTTTAATAAAATGTTTTAGTTTTATTTCATCTTCTACCTCCTTAAAATATTATTCAAATGAAATGAAATAATAATCCTAGTATCTGAAAAATACTTATATGTTTTTGAGTTAATTTTATAATTTATACCCATCTCTTTCTTCCATCAAATGGGAAATTAGGCCATCGTCTGTGTGTACGGAGGACTACCACATCGTGAAATAATTTAATTTGTGATCCAAAAATGCCTCTCAAAGATGGTTATAATGATGGATTTAATATATATATTTATTATACTAATGAAATATTAGTAATTTTAATAGATAAATTACCATATATTTATTTACCTTTCAATTTATTAAAAAATGATAACATTGTTCGTGCATACATGTAGATTACCACCTCTATAAAGTGATGTGATTAGTTTTTATTAACCATATCACATGGGTACTGTTTATAATTTATTAAATGAAATATTAAGATTTTTATAATATTATTATAATTCTATAAATATAAAATAATACTTACCTTTTTTCTATCATGTTCATTGAAAAATGAAAACATTACCAATGTATTTGTACGACATACCATCTCCATCATTATAATGTAGTTAATTTTTCATAAACATATTTTTTGGATTTTAAAATTATAATTTATTTACAAAAATTAAAATTATGTAATTATTATTATTTTGGATATGATTTATTAATATCCTCTCTGACCATAGTCAATGTAGTCATTTTGGACATATCGACTGAATATCATAAGAAACGTCTTAGATGAACTTAATCTATTAATTAATTAAACATTAAAGGTAATAAATAAAATAAAATGAGTACAAAAATTTAAAATTGTTCTTAAGGAAGTAAATATTTAACATATTTTTATTATTTTGGAAGATAAATAACATATGTGATGAGTCAAACTCAAGGTAAGAGACACTTTACATTAAAATAATTGTTTGAAATGATTTAATTTTTTAAAATATTTGTATTCCATGTACATATTATTAATATTATTTTTATGTATCTATATATAAATTATTGAATTATAAATTAATCTTTTTTACTTTCTAAGAATGGTTTTTGAAAACAAAATTTTAATGTAATGTTTTTAATTTCTCTAGAGAAGTCAAAAGTAAGGATCTATTTTAGTGTATATGTCATCAATAGATTTTAATTATTCTATAACCATTATTTTTTTAATTTTTTTAAATGATTCTATGTTTTATCAAATAAAAACCCTCATTTCCTTTGTTTTTGGAATTTTAGTTTTGAAAATTGGGGTTTAATAGAAAGGAATATATCAATATACAAAAATTTTTTACTTATGGGTTCAAAAGAATATTTTTATGGGTTTGATGATGAAAATTAATGATTTATATATTTAATGCATGTTATATTCCATGGACATTGGTTACTATTAAATGTGAGATCGATATATCTCATGATGATGGGTGATCCCAATATATCTCATGATGACGGGTGAGCATGATATAACTCTTCAATGAATTGGGAAATGATAAAATTATATGGAGAATTATGTTGGTAGTTGACCGTAATGGTTGTTATAGTTGTAATGGTTATTGTAAGGGTTTTATAAATATTATTTCCCAAGGAACCTATATGGATTTTCTCTACTTTATAATGTGTTTTCATGAAAATCATTTTATTTCAAAAGCAAAGATAATGATCATTTATTTTAAAGTAAATATTATGCCGTTTTAGGATAAAAAGGTATGTTTTTAAGAAAATTTTTATATGGGTTTTCATGTTTTCTAATAAACCCTCAGGATTATGATTTTTTACTCTAGTTTTTCTTAAAATGTGTTTAATGAAAAACTTTTCATAGTAAAACTGATTTCATGTGTAAGTAAATGATTATTTGAGATTAATGTTAATTATGTTAAATGAAAAATATCTTTTATAATTTCAGGGGTTTAAAATGGACTAATGGGTTTTATTTTTTTTATGTCTGTTATTGCGATTTTCATACTCATACCCCATTTTCATATGCGTTTCACAGGTTCTAAAGATGAGAAGGAAAACAGAAGAATTCATGTAAAAAATATTAAATAATTTTCATGAAAAGAAAACATATTTAACAATAAAATTCTTATATTTTTCAAAAAAATTGATACTAAGAGGTAGTTTCCAATTTATAATTTATGGGTTTTATTTTTAGGAGTTATGAGATAATATTCCAAAACAATAAAAATAAAAAGTTCTTAGAGAGTGAAAGAATATGTAACACCCGGACCGTAGTTACCTAGAGTCGGTGCATTATTACATAACATTGGCATGATCACAAAATATCAAGTCTCTAAAGACCGATTCGTTTAGTAGCCTTGGAAACACTAGATACATTCATAAGTATTATATTATATCATAAAGTAAAACAAAACTAAAACAACATCTTGTCTTTATATCCACTTATACTATCCCTACAGGTCATTCATAAAATAATTCTTCACATCCTTGAAAAATTAAAACATTTAAAGGGGTGATCTCAGATGCTCAGCAAGGATAACAATATAGCATAAACTTTCATAAATAAACATAAACATTTAAGGCAATGTATAACTAAAACAAAATACTTTTAAACTTGACCTTCAGCATAATATGAAAGAAATAAAATGAAATAATGACATTTACTTATTCACATGGATATTCTACTAGTTGAATAATCACATGCAATATCAATAAAGACTTTCATAATGATGGAATGCATAATACTAGACTATTATAACCACATAGCCAAGGCCTCGTGCCAAGACTACAAAAAAGATTTTGTCAAGGCCTCGTTCCAAGACACTAGTTTGTCTCATGAGACCTATCGATGCATCGAGAAGCTATAGTGGGCTCCACCCATCACTTATTATATCCAATTCATTCCTTATATGAAAAGTTTTAATTATATCATAAAATATAACATAATCTTATCACATAAAACATGCATAAAGGAAACATAACATTTCCACATTTCAATTAAAAAATATCAATACAGCACATTTATATAATAAAAAAATTATCAAAACCAATTTCAATACCAAAATAAATTAAAAGTAAAACATGCTATTTATTTCTCATTTAGAAAAAAGTTATGGATTATAGAGGAAGCCGATACTCAAATAATTGTCACGGCGGTGGAGAAGTCATTGTTGCCACATACGTACGACAAAGACAATTCCCTTTTGTCATTTAGTAAAATGCTTCATATAAAAAATATTCCTTTTGAATAAAAGTAAAAGTAAAAGGGTTTTATTCACCATATAAAAGAAATTCTTGTATTAAAACAAAATATGCCTCAATGAAAGAAGATTGAGACGAAGTCCCTTACCTCGTGTCCGACTTGACTCAATCGTTCTTTAATCTCCTGAATAATAAACAAGAGTTAATTTATAATTGCTTAATAACATTTTTCAAGTTCATTATTCCTTTTATATCACTTATTACCATGTTATGAACATTATGTAATTATTTAAGTTAATAATGGTCATTTTGTCGATCTTTGGTACTTGAGTCAAAAATAAACTTCTTATAATTACAAGTTGTTCATGTGGTAAAATATCCATTATATCCAGAATTATATTCATGATGTAGATATCATATATATCATATATATACAGTATATACATGAATTTATAATATTACATAACATTTATAGGTAAGAAATGAAATGCACCGTTCATGGAGACGGTAAGCCGTACGTATGCATGAACGCTACTTTCATTTCTATTTCATATTTAATGGAATGAAATCATAATTATATAAAAGTATATTATAATTATATTATAATATAATATATAATATCATTAACTCCATCCTTTATATGTCCCACATATGGAATTAATGATTCAAATCACTTTGAGGGGGCGGTAGTCCGCACTTCCTAAAATGAAGATATCACATTTACCCATAATGGAAACTACAAAGGTATGCAATCAATGAAAAACACAGAAGAATAAGGAAAACATAAACAAAATATATATCATATATAAATATAGTGACATCTTAATGGAAACCATGAAAGGTGTTAAAAGAAAATTGAACAATCATCGTTTCGTGAGGCAGTAATTTGCCACTCACAGAAAAAATATGTTCTTTAACCATTAGACAGAGGTGTGAGTAAGTGTAAATCAAATACATCTCATAAAAACATCCTAGTATATTAAATATTCTTGTGTTGTTACAAAATAGAGGAATAAAAAGAGTTTAGGGTGTTGGAGAAGCAAAGTAAAACAAAACAACATAAGAGAATACATTACCTTTAAATCTAGTAACTCCCCCAGGTTTGAACCAAAATGGTTTCTTGAAGATATTTCTGCCTAAGGTAAGTCTTATAGGATGAATAGAGGGATGTGGAGAGATAAAATGGGCAGATTTTGTCCAATCCAATGGCTTGAGAGGTGTGGGTAAGGTGGTAGAGGTGGGGGCCTTTTATAAGAGGAGAGGAGGGGCTCTTTTGGAAAGATTGAAATGTTACTTTATTATGAAATACTTTTCAGATTTTAAAGGTCCCAAAATGATATATTTCGAGGATAAGGTGATAAGGGTTCGAAATACACCCATCCAATAGGCTTTAGACAAGTGTAAGTCTTATATTTTACCTTATCTTTTCATTTTATTTAAATTGTTCATTAATGAGGTAATCACTGCATCATCATGGTGTCATAAATAAATTTATTTATTTAATGTCTAAAAATTATAAGGAAAATTACCATGATGTAGGAAATAATTTTATATTTCAAATGAATATTTATAGTCGAAAAGTTAACTTATATAAACCCATGTAATAATTGTTTTAGTAAAACAACACATGTGTGTTGCAATTTTATTTTTACTTTAAATAAAAAGTTATTAATGTCATTTTCTTACCCATGTGGCTCCATGGGGTCCCCAAGTTGACCCATGGATTGTCTTGGTCAGACATGACTCATACAATAAGGGTAAGACAAGTGTAAAGGTTATTTTCATATTATTATAACAATATATTTACCTTAAATTACACTAATTATCTTTAATCGCGATTAATAAAACTTAAAAGTTACTATTCACCAAAAATTATTTTCATCCCATTGAAACAAATTTTACCTAATAATGACAACCATGTATGTCGTATTTTTGAAATTCAATTCACAGAAGTGGTAATGTTTCATTTAAATGATAAATTAGTTTTTTAACTACCACTTAGTGGTTTCATTATTCATCGAAAATTGATGTTTTTTAGAAAATACCAAAAATTTACGCTAAGATATATCTGATATTCCTAATTAAAAAATGATGTCTATTTTACAAAATTCAAAACATATAAGTTTAATTAATTAATTTAATAATTAATTTCTTCTGTCACAACAAATAGCATGTTTTTAAGAAACAATATATATCAACAGATTGACAATTGTTTATGTCCAATTTCAAAGTGAAATTAATTATAATGACCACCATTGGATAAAATGGTAAAAATATATTATAATTATAAATTAAAACTACTATATAGAATAATTTATCACTATAAATTATTTTTATTAAAAAAGTTGTTTTTATGTATTTTTTCTATTCATAGAAAATTGAAAGTTCTCAGAAAATTACAAAAAATTCTACTTAGGATAATTTCTATATTCCAAATAAAAAAATGTATTACATTTTAAAATATAAAATTTCTATAATTTCAAAAAGTGGGTATTACTATTCATAATGGCTACTTTTATTGGTCACAGTGTGTTAGAATATCGAACTTGCGTACAATGCAAGCTATTGCATTATTGAAAGAGAAGCGTACCATGGAAGCTTGGGGTGTTACATTCTCCCCTCATTCAATAAATTTCATCCTCACAATTTGAAATTGTTCTTCAAAAATAAAAGGATGAAAGTAGAAAATACCTTTGTGGAAAACCCAAACTAGAAATAAGGTTAATAAAATTTAGTCTTAATAAGAGGGAAAGGGAAATGAATAAGTCACCACCAAATTATGATCTCGATTAAGCGAACATTGGTGGAAATTAGAGACACATAATTGGAGGAAAAACATAAATATTTGTCTGGATTGATTGAGGTCATAAATCACAAACAAGTGTAAAATTGAGGGCCTCAAAGCCTTCAATCTATAGTGATTTAAAATATCATCAGTTCAACAAAACATAAGATATTAGGACAACACATTTTTTAGTATCCCTTTCCTAAAGTTTAAGAATTAATTTATATATATAATAAGAGAGAGGTATATATATATATATATATACTTGACAAATAGTGTTTCAACCTTCAACTAATTTCTACCACAAACTCATCTCTCACTAAAAAAGATAATAGAACTCAAAAATATTATTTTTATCCCAATCGTACAAGGTTCCAAATATTAACACATACCATTTAGATTAGGAAAACTATTTTTTAATAACCAGGGACTTCCTGTAGGCTAGTGGTTGGTAATAAAGGCCTATTGCACTATGGTTGTGGGTCTGATTCCTGCATCTTTGTCCGACATGACAGGTTATCCCCCGACCTGCAGGTTGTCCTTTTCCTAAAACTATAGTATTATAATATTCAAAAAACAATCTTTATAAATGTTTTTACCTTAAACAATACTATCCAAAGATCAAATTAATCCATTCTAACCTTTATAGTTATCCAAAAGACCTCTGTCTAGACTTTCTCTAAAAGGTCTATAAATTCCAAAATCAATTGTAACATCAGATTCCCCAAATAAAGTAAACTTTCTATTATTGTCACATACTAAAAATATGATTACCTTCATCATATTAAAACCTTAATGAAAACAACAAGTACTGCAGTACAATCCTTATATATATATTTTACATTATTCTTATAACCATAATATAGTTCTTGAGTCCAAAAACACAAATACAATAATTATTCAACTTCATCTATAGTAACAACATAAGCTTGGCCTTGATACCTTGGCATTTTCTGAGGTAAGTTTCCTTGATACTTATGACATTCATTTGCATATTTCCCCATTTATCTACAATTGTAGAATTCAACATTGATAGCCTCTTTCTTTCTCTTGCAATCACGATCCTGGTGACCTTTTTCTCCACATTTATAAAAAACTCCCAATACTTTTAGGCATGTACCGGGGTGATTCTTCCCACAATTATCGCATTATGGAAAATCCTTCATTCCCTTTTTCCCTTTATTTGTCTCTTGTTCCACCATTCTCTTCCTCTCTTGATTTACATTATTGTCATAAGATTTAGAGAATTCCTTTTCTATCTTGATAACACACGAGACTATATCTTCATACGTTGAGAAAGATTGTGATACTAATGCTCAATGGAGAAATGATTTTAACCCATCAACGAAACGATCAATATTAATTCTTGGGTTACGTATATAATCTGCAGCATACCTCGCTAACCTTGTAAAGTTGGCCTCATACATTGCGACATTATCATCCTCTTTTTGTCTCAGACTCAGAAATTTCCTTTCCATATCTTCTCGATGGTCATGAGGAAAGTATTTTTCTAAGAAAATCTCTTTGAACACCCTCCATTCCATATTAGACACTTCATCATCTTCCTTTGTTTTTTGAATTAATGACCACCTTTGGTCATTATCTATAGTGAGGCGGTAAACTGCCATGATAACCTTTTCCCTTTTACTACTCCCCAAGGCATGGAATATTTTCTCTAAGGAATTTATCCATTGTTCAACTACTAAGGGATTTGTACTCCCATTGAATGTTGGTGGTTTTTGGCTCATGAAGCGGTCTAACATTGATCCTCCACGTTGCGGATCAGGGTGCTTCATACGAGTAAGGTTATTATTCATAACCTGAGTGAGTTGTCCCAGTATGGTGATAAGATGATCAGCACCAGTTGTATCACCAGCTCCATTATAATTATCTTGAGCAGGAGGAAAATCCCTATATGGAGTGCGTGCATTGATATAGTTTCCATTCCTTCCACTAGGAGCCATTTCTAAATAATGTCATAAACTAGATTAGTTTATGAATCAAAATACATAATTCCATACTTGTAAAACACTTAACCTAAATTGAATAGTTTATGGATATAATCCATAATCATAAAAATATTTTCTTTGAGGAATTATATACTCATAAACCCTTCATAATGGTTTGTAAAGAAAATGAGAATTATCCTAAGCATATCCCCCAGGAGTGTCGTAACAAAGAGTGCAGCAAGGTCCGTTATCGTACACCAGTTACCATTCGAGTCTAGCTCAAAGCGTTGATTTTCGGGTTTTAACCCTAGGTACATCTGTGCCAGATCCACCTCTACCTGCTTGTATCCAGATAGGGATGTATTGCTCAGAAAACTAACAAAATCTCTATAATACCAAAATTCTAGGAAGTTCTTCTATACTAATCCTCAAAGTCTATCTTAGGGATATGTGCTCTAATCAGAGTTTTTCTAAATCTAGATTCTATGGTTAGTACTAAACTTACTCTAATACCAACTGTAATGCCCCGACCCCAGTTACCTAGAGTCGGTGTATTATTACATAACATTGGCATGATCACAAAAGATCATGTCTCGAAAGACCGATTAGTTTAGTAGCCTTGGAAACACTAGATACATTCATAAGTCTTACATTACATCATAAAGTAAAACAAAACCACAAAAACATATTTTCTTTATATCCCCTCATTATATCCTTGCAGGTCATCATAAAATACTTCTTAACATCTTGGAAAAATTAAACCATTGAAAGGGGTGAGCTCAGATGCTCAGTAAAGATAACAATATATCGGAAACTTTCATAAATAAACATAAAAATTTAAGGCAATGTATAACTAAAACAAAAGCCTTTTAAACTTTAACTACAACATAATATGGAAAAAATAAAATGAAATAATTCCATTTACTTATTTACATGGATATTCTACTAGTTGAATAATCACATGAAATATCAATAACCACTTTCATAATGATGGAATGCATAATTCCAGACTATCATAACCACGTAGCCAAGACCTCGTGCCAAGACTACAAATAAGATTTCGTTAATGCCTCATGCCAAGACACTAGTTTGTCTCATGAGACCTACCGATGCATCGAAGAGCTATAGCGGGCTCCAGCCGTCACTTATTAAGTCCAATGCATTCCTTATATGAAAAGTTTTAAACATATCATCAACCATAACATAATCGTATCACATAAAACATGCATAAAGGAAACATAAAATTTTCACATTTCAATCAAAAAATATCAACACAACACATTGATATAATAAAAACATTATCAATACCATTTTCAATACCAAAATAAATGAAAATTAAAACATGGTATTTATTTTTCATTTAGAAAAAAGTTATGGCTTGTAGAGGAAACCAATACTCAAATAATTGTCACGGTGGCGGAGAAGTCATTGTCGTCACATACGTACGACAAAAAAACATTCCCTTTTGTCGTTTAGTAAAACTATTCATATATAAAATATTTATTTTGAATAAAATTAAAAGTCAAAGGGGTTTATACACAGTATAAAATAATGTCTTGTATTAAAACAAAATATGCCTCAATGAAAGAAGATTGAGACGAAGTCCCTTACCTCGTGTTCGACTTGACTCGATCATTCTTTAATCTCCTGAATAATAAACTAGAGTTAATTTATACTTTCTTAAGAACCTTTTTCAAGTTCATTATTCCTTTTATATCACTTATTACCATGTTATGAACATTATGTAATTATTTAAGTTAATAACGGTCGTTTTGTCGATCTTTGGTACTTGAGTCAAAAATAAACTTCTTATAATTATATATTGTTCTTGTGGTGAAATATCCATTATATACAGAATTACATTCATGATATAGATATCATATATATCATATATATACATTATATACATGCATTTATAATATTACAAAACATTTAGAGGTAAGAAATGAAATTCACCGTTCATGGAGACGGTAATCCGTACGTACGCGTGAACGCTACTTTCATTTCTATTTCATATTTAATGGAATGAAATAAAATTTATATAAAGGTATATTATAATTCTATTATAATATCATATATAATAACATTAACTCTATCCTTTATATGTCACACATATTGCATTAACGATTCAAATCACTTTGAGGGGGCGGTAGTCCGCAATTCCTAAAATGAAGATATCACGTTTACCCATAATGGAAACTATAAATGTATGTGATCAATGAAAAACACAGAAGCATAAGTAAAACATAAAAATAATATATATCATATATAAATAGAGTGACATATTAATGTCCACCATGAATGGTGTTAAAATAATATTGAACAATCACTGTTTCGTGAGGCAGTAATTCGCCTCTCATAGAAACAATATGTTCTTTAACCATTAGACGGATGAGTGTGTAAGTGTAAATAAAATAATTCTCATAAAAACATACTAGTATATTTAAGATTATGTGTTTTTTACAAAATATAGGAATAAAAATCTTTTAGGGGGTTGGAGAAGCAAAATAAAACAAAACAATATAAGAGAAGACATTACCTTTAAATTGGGTAACTCCCCTTGGTTTGAACCAAAATGGTTTCTTGAAGAGATATCTGCCTAAGTTAAGGATTCTAGGATGAAGAGAGGGTTTTGGAGAGATAAAATGAGTATATTATGGCCGAGTCAATGGCTTGAGAGGTGTGGGTAAGGTGGTAGAGGTGGGGGCCTTTTATAAGAGGAGAGGAGGGGCTCTTTTGGAAAGATTGAAATGTTACTTTATTATGAAAGGATTTTAGGATTTTAAAGGTCCCAAAATAATATATTTAGAGGATAAGGTGATAAGGGTTCGAAATACACCCATAAAATATTCTTTATACAAGTGTGTGTCTTAGATTTTACCTTATCTTTTCATTTTATTTAAATTGTTAATTAATGAGGTAATCACTGCATCATAATGGTGTCATAAATAAATTTATTTATTTAATGTCTAGAAATTATAAAAAAATTACCATGATTTAATAAATATTTTTATCTTTCCAATGAATATTTATAGTTGAAAAGTTAACTTATATAACGCCATGTAATAATTGTTTTAGTAAAACAACACATGTTTGTGACAATTTTATTTTTACTTTAAATAAAAAGTTATTAATGTCATTTTCTTACCCAAGTGGCTCCATAGGGTCCCCAAGTTGACCCATGGATTGTCGTGGTCGGACATGAATCATCCAATAAGGGTAGGACAAGTGTAAAGGTTATTTTCATATTATTATAACATTATATTTACCTTAAATTACACTAATTACCTTCAATCGTGATTAATAAAACTTAAAAGTTACTATTCACCAAAAATTATTTTCATCCCATTGAACCGCATTTTACTTACTAATGAAAAAAATTTATGTCGGATATTTTAAATTCAATTCACAGAAGTGGTAACGTTTCATTTAAACGATAAATTAGTTTTTTAACTACCACTTAGTGGTTTCACTATTCATCAAAAATTGAAGTTTTTCAGAAAAATACCAAAAATTAACCTTAAGCTATATTTGATTTTACAAATTGAAAAATGATGTCTATTTTACAAAATTCAAAACATATAAGTTGAATTATTTAGTTTAATAATTAATTCTCACTGTCATAACAAATATCATGTTTTTAAGAAACAATATATATCAAAAGATTCACAATTGTTTATGTCCAATTTCAAAGTGAAATTAATTTTAATGACCAACATTGGATAAAATGATAAAAATATATTCTAATTATACTTTAAAAACACTAAGTAGTATAATTTATCACTATAAATTATTTTTATTAAAAAAGTTGTTTTTAAGTATTTTTTATATTCATAGAAAATTGGAAGTTCTCAGAAAATTACAAAAAATTAAACTTAGGATAATTTCGATATTCCGAATAAAAAAATGAAGTCCATTTTGTAATATAAAATTTATATAATTTCAAAAAGTGGATACTACTATTCATAACGATTACTTTGATTGGTCGCGGTGTGTTAGAATCTTGAACTTGCGTACAATGCAAACTATTGCATTATTGAAAGAGTAGCGTACCATGGAAACTTTGGGTGTTACAAAATATGATTTTTTATTTTAAAAATGATTTTATGGATTAAATGAGGATTAGGTTTTTACAGTTGGTATTAGAGGAAAGGTTTATATAATTTTTGAAGTTAGGATAAGGTAAGTAAGTTCCAATAATATATTCTTTTTTATGATAATCATGAAATGAAATTTGAATATTACCATGTTGCATCATCTAATATTTATTCGGTCAGAATGGTTTTATATATAGGAATATGGGAAGCTAAATTAAGAAGCACCAAGAAGGAAATTTCCATCCAAATCAGTCACCTAAAATGGTTTTAATTGGAATATAATAGTTTTTTTACTATAATTCATTAGTTGACATAAGTGATGAATGATGGGTGTATACATATGATAGAGTAATCATGTTCATTGTAGAGGAACATGTCTATAGTAGATCATTTCAATAAAAAACAAACTTCAGAATTAAGTGGATCATTTATCCCTATTATGGATGGGGGATGGATTAAAGACATAGAAAAGTGTAACATATAGGGTTTTTGAATGAGGAAAAAAACCTATTGTGTTTTGAAATTTTGAATTAGTGGGTATTATATTTTATTTTTCATTGTTCAAAACCAAATTTTGAGAGTTATATTATTATTATATCATGTTTTTGGATGGATTTAGAGGCTCGGATAGTACCTCAGAAGTTTGGAATGGATTCAGAGGCATCATAGGCCTGTTTTTGGAGTTACAGGTTAAGGCACACAGTTTGGGGTAAATCGTATAGCCTCTTATAGCTGACTATGCATCCCAATTTTGAACTACCACACAGTTTGGAAAAAAATGTGGGTAGGGGTTCATGGGAGTGAATAAAGACCTAAATTTGTTTATGTGGGATACCACATGGTTTATGCATAGTTTTTCAAATCCTGCAAGGTAACTATGCATATCTGGAGCATTGGATAATGGGTGTCGCATGGTTTGTGCACAATTTGGAAAATCACACAAGATAACCATATATACCCATTAAAGTGGAAAAATTATGATTTTACCTTATTTTTATTTTTTATTTTCCTCCTTCTACCATTTATTCTTCCTTTTCCATGCACACAGTAGGAGGAACCCTAAATTTTCCTATTTCGATGGATTTTGATCCAACTCCTTCATCGGTGGTCCATTTTTAGATCTGCCGGGTGTG
This sequence comes from Viscum album, assembly GCA_963277665.1. Taxonomy (NCBI): domain Eukaryota; kingdom Viridiplantae; phylum Streptophyta; class Magnoliopsida; order Santalales; family Viscaceae; genus Viscum; species Viscum album. Next base: position 989,247,256 of record OY728131.1, on the reverse strand, counting down.
TTGGAATAGTATCGGTAACACTCTCCTCCCCTATGCCTCTATTTTTTTATTTCACATCATTGAGAACTAAATCTATTTAACAAATTTTACCCTATTATTTGGGTGTTTGACAGAATTGTATATTTCTTCCAAACCACTTCATGTTAGAGGATAATACCGGATGCACCTATGTCAATGAGTCTAAGGTAGATGGTGCATGATTTTTTTTCATGGTCATTTTGGGGGTGCGTCTCTTATCACACCATAAGGTATTTGAGAAATACCCTTTTTGTATTTATCTATTAATATTAAATTGATTTTTTAGACCTATGGGATGTCGTTGGGTATGCCCGAACCATATTCTATCATTCAAGGACAGGTTAGAGGCCATCGACCACCTTGGGTAGCTAGGCTGGGTGAGTTTTTGGATTATTTTGAGTTTTTACTTTTATTAGAAATTCAAAAATCAATTATAATTAATTTTTGTTTATTTAAGTTGGTTAATGTATTGAGTTATTCTATTAAATAAAATTGATTTGTTATGTTTATATATGTTGTACAGTTAAATTGTATTAAATTAAATTGTTTATTAAGTGATCTATTTAATTTTGATATGATACAAGTGATGTGATTCAGGGGATCATGATGGGATTTCCCAGAGTGATTGAGGTGGTATGGTCATTAGGATTTAGGAAACATGCTTTTCTGGTTAGGCTCGTCTCAAATATTATATGGTAATGTGATCACCAGTTGGGCATTATGGGCGTCAGATTGAGGTGGCGAGGCCATCAGGTTGGGTAATGGCCTGTGATATTGGATTAAAGGACTATTAGACTTGAGGGACATGGTTGCAGTGGTGTGAGGTTCCAATTGGATGTGGATTTGGTATTTTTTTTGGTGATTTCTTCTTACCCATGATGGATGAAGTGCCGATTGAAGTAGTGTGCACAAAAGTTGACTCAGTGATGAGGCGGTTTTGAGCACTCATGTGGGTAGAGGCCCTCAACAGTGCATCTTAGCAAATTTTATTGGGGGTGATTTCATTAAAAGACTTGTGGAAGTTGAGAAGGATTTTTTTGATAGTGTTGAGGCTATCAGTTGGTGGATGAGGCTCACCGTGCTTGAGGTCATGGACCTGAGCATATATTTGAGGATGCACATCACTGTTCCTTGGTAAATCATGCCATGATCCAATGGTAGTTTTTATTTGAGGATTTCTATTAATGTGCTTTGAGATTTTAGTCTATGAGATGCATAGTTCTTTTGAACTGGGGTCTAAGGGACCGATTACATGGTTTGGGGGTGCCTTTAGGACATCATTACTTTGTTGAGACACATGGTGTGAGAAGGCATGTGGTGTCAGGTTACTTGATTGTGGTGGAACCTAAGGAATCACCTTGGCTGTTCCACTATCGAGGATACCTTGGGCCATGGGCCAAGGATCCTACCCTATTCAGGGATTCAGGTTTTGGCTGAGGTAGGCGATGGATTTTTGTTTACTATTGAGAACCAGAAAATTCTATGTATAGTTTACACATATTCTATTTTATTTATTATATTTTACACTTCGGTAAACACTTATGTTGGGTATGAACACTTGGGTAGTCCCCTAGTGAGACTTGTTATTACACCCTATAAGGGACCCTTGGGATGCGTATAGACTTTATGTTGTTGCACTCAGGTAAGGGATCAGCTTCAGGAGCTAGACCTTAGAATCTATTTGTCATGAGATGTTGGCATAGGACCTTGAGGTATTTCCTTATCTGGAGTTTATTATTTTAGTTTAATTTCCCATTTCACCATGATTATATGTATATATCTATAGTATTAAGCCATGGGAGACCCCCTTCTATTTTTCTTATTGTACTATAGGACCTGGTATAGATTCATGTTTTGATAGTAGCTATAAGTGGTATTGTTTATATTTTTATTTATTTTAGACGATTTATTTAATTGTGATTCCCCTATTTATTGATGTTGACTATGCTTTTTTCCATTTGTGGGTTTGGTTTGAATTTGTTGAGTCTTTAATTCTGCTGCATGTTATACATATGCACTTAGACTAGTATTATATCATCCCTTGAGGGTATAGTCTCTCGATTATTAATCTTTTAAACCCACACCGCTAGTAGGAAACCTTTAGCGTATGGGAAGGCATACCTAAAGCCAGTGGAACCTAGCCTGATAGCACTGTTCAAGATTCTAATTGGGTTAGGGACTCTAGGATTCAGTATCATTTCTTGACTGAATACTAATGAGAATGAGAATTATTTTTCTTTTCTTTTCATCTGGTGTAACTATTTGTGTTATGGTAGATTGAAGAATAATTGTTGTCAAAACTAGATTCATAGATCATTTTTGGGTGCCTATAGACTCATGTATGAGTGAGGAACCAAGTAACCATGGATGAGAATTACTATCCTATTTTTCTAATTTTACATTTGGTTTGATTTCTACTTGGAGTGACTTATTTGAAATTTTAATTTTTAAATATTGCGATCTGTGATTATTATCTTGGAATGAGAAGGAAGAGATATTGAAACCTTGTCCTGGTAAGGCAATGTGTGTTTGCTACTTTTGTTCAAGATTTTTTTAGGCACATGAAAAGATGTTTTGATTTTAAATATGCAAGATCCTATGATATAAAATTCCTTGTGAAGTGTGATATATTACATGTTATATATATATATATATTTCATTTGATATATTAAATGGGTTTGTATCTTATAGGAGGAGGGATTTATTATTAAATGGGGTGATGTTGATCACTAGGTTGGGTGATAAAGTCATCGGTTTGAGGCAACGTTGGTTGTCAGGATGGGTGAGGCCTGAGGTACTTTTGATATTTTTCTCTATTTAGGGAAATTATGGAGGCAATGAGGCTAGGATTCCATGTGGCATGGTTGTGATAGGAAAGGGTAAGGGTATTTAGGATGTGAATCATGTTACTTCTTTCCCTATCTATGTTATATATATATATATATATATATATATGTTATTGGTTGTCTAACCTTGTTGATGGTATTCAGTGGGTTCCTCCAAGACGGATCAGATTGAGAATCAGGAAGGAGATGATATGATGTCTCTAGTGCAGGAGTAGGTAAAGACCTATGAGGGCTAGACAAGGCATGATTCGTTGGTACAACCACTATTACAAGCTCAAGTTTAGGTTCCAGTATAGGTAGGGTTGTCACTGAACTTGACAAATTTTGGATTGTGTCTTGATGATCAGCTAGAAAAAATACGGGTTTGTTTGATCAATGGTATCGATATTGGTGCTCAGAGAGTAGATCCATCTATGTAATATTTGACTTAGGAGTTCCAATCACCACACCCACCGATTTTTTAGGTTGAGGGTGGTCCACATGTGGTTGAGAACTAGATAGAGTCGATGTAGATAAACATTGAGCAACTAGAAACACCTCCATAGAGGAGGGTGAAACTTGAAACCTACATACTCAGAGGACCGAATAATCATTGGTGGGATGTGAAGGTTCTAGATGGCAGACATTATAGACTAGCCTGGAAGTATTTTGAGGTCAGGTTCTTAAATCACTTCTTCCTGGAGACGATGAGGGAAGAAAGGGCTCGTGAGTTATTAATCCTCCAGTTGAGTGGCTTTCCCGTCATTTACTATGCATAGATGTTCACAGTATTGTCTCTATTTTCACCTAAAAAGGTGAGTGATGAAACTTGAAGGGTGAGAAACTTTGAGGATGGTTTATGGCACACCATTCAGATGAAGGTAAACTTATTTAGGTTGGACTCATTCTTAGAGGTGGTGAACCAGGTGCTCATATCTGAGGGAAACCTTGCGTATCAGTTATACTCAAGCTAGGAAATAACTTTAGGTGTATTTAGTGGGAAAACTTAAAATTGTAGGAACAAAGATGAGATGAGTTATATTAGGGAAGTGAGGATATGAAATCAGTAATACCACCTTGAAGTGGACTGTCAATGGTTCTCTTTAAGTGTGGGCATCTAGGACATGTTTGGACTTAATGTGAGTGACCACTAAATGAGTTTTAGGTATGTGGAAAGGTTGATCACCTAGAGAGATTCTACAGGAATCCTTCTAGGAAAACAAAAAGTTAGGGATCGGTCCAGACTCAGGGTTCTGAGGTGAGATTAGGATCGATGCCAGGTGATGGTATCTGAGCTATAGCTGCATGCAGAGGTCTTGGAAGAGACACCGAAGCCCAACAACAGGATCAGTGGCTGGTGGATAGTGTAAAACCTCCAGGATTACAGGCTTCAGGGAGTCTAGATTCAGGTCAGGTGCATGTCGTAGAGGTTCAAGGGTCTAAGTAGGCTGGTGAACCGATAATGGCCAGAGGTACAATATGGGCCAATCCATTTCATTTTTAATTTTATTTGTCATGGCCTATTGAGGCGTTTCCATTTTGGTGCATGAGGTGCACATGCTATGTAAATGAACTTACCAGGTTCTAATTTCTAGGTTGAAACTAGCTCAGGTGTGTTGTGTGTGTGTATATATATATATATATGAGGTATGTGGAACCAGGTTATGTATTTTAGCATTGTTGGATGTGAGATTTTGAGGTGTGTTGTCATCGAGGCATCACGGAGATGCAGTTTACTTGAGGTGAGAGGTAATCTGGGCATCATTGGGGTGTTTTACTTGATTTAGGTATGAAGCACCATGATTTCGTTGAGAATCTATTGAGATTCAGAACCTCTTGGGTTCCATGCGAGACATGGGCATGAGGCGGGCACCAATGTGGTGCGAGATTAAAATGGGTGTATTGAATGGAATAAGAGAACCTCATGAGGTGTATGAGTGATGATGCATCATAGGAGGAATTTTGAGTCTAGGAAATAGTCAATGGATTGTTTATTGAATTGATTTTTTGTTGGGATGGACCAACGTAGGTCACTTCCAAGTAGGGGATCCCCGTTGTGGTTGTTGACCTGTTCCCTTAAGACCGAGGTAGTCTGGGATAGTTTTTAATGATATGGGTATGTTCAATACCATTTTTGTGTTTTCTTTATAGCTCATGTATGATCTCTGTTAATATGGTGATATTGTAACATCTCAGGTTTTTGAATCGGGTCGAAAACCTTCCCATTTTGAATTAGTGGGTTTGATCTTTTATTTTTCATTTATAAGAACCAAATTATGAGAGTTCTTTCAGGCTTATATCGTGTTTTTGGATGAGTTTAGAGGGTTTGAGAGTGCATTGGGAGTTTGGAAGGGATTCAAGATTTTTGGAGGCCTGAAGGCCTATTTTTGGAGTTGTAGGTTAAGGCCCATTGTTTTGGGAAAACTATGTAGCCTCTTCCAGTTAACAATGAAAAATGATTTTTAAACTGCCACACAATTTGAAAAAATGGGTGGGTAGGGGCATACGACTATTCATGGAGTTTGGAAATTTTTAATAGTGATTTTCTATATTGTTTTCACATGGTTTTTCAAACCATGTAGACCTGGAGCTTTGGACTTTGGGCGTCGCATGATTTGCGCACGGTTTGGAAAACCGTACGAGCTAACTATGAGGACCCATTAAAGAGGTGAAATTACTATTTTTCAATTCTCATATTTTTCTTTTTCCACCTTCTTTTCCACCTTTCTTTTTACTTGGCCATGGTAACATTAAGAGGAAACCTCCATTTTCTTCATGTAATGGATTTTGATCCATCTCCTCTATCGGTGATCTGTTTTTAGATCCAATGGGTCCATTAGAACTTTTGTTTTATGTATCTCCCCACCCATGCCTCTATTTTATTTTTCTTTCTCCTCACATAGCATTAAATCAATTTAATTCATTTAACCTATTTTATGGTGTTTGATAGAATCATTGATTTCTTTCAAATCACTTCGATTTAGAGGCTACTATCAGACATTCCTATATCTACGAGTCCATGTTAGGTGGTGCATTCCTTTCTCTATATTTTCATGGTTGTTTTAGGGGTGCATATTTTAGCATGCCTTTGGGTATTTGAATGAAACCCTTTTTATATTGATCCCTTGATTTTGAATTAGCTGTGTGTCCCTATGGAATGTCGTTGGGAATTTTTAAACAATATTCGCTCATGTGAGGCTAGGTTAGAGGCTGTCAACCACCTTGGGTAACTAGTATGGGGTGATTTTTTGGATTATTTTGTGTTCTTTGTTTTATTTGGAATATACAATTAAATTATAATGATTTTTTTATTTAAGTTAGTTATTAGAATGTGTTATTCTATTAAATTAAATTTATTTGTAATGTTTTTATTAGTTGTACAATTCAATCATATTAAATTGAAATTTTTATTTAGTTAATTGTTTAATTTTGATATAATATGAGTTATGTGATCCATGGGATCATGATGGGATTGGACCATGTGATTGAGGTAGAAAGGACATCAGGATTGAGGAAAAATAGTCGTCTGGTTGGGCTCATCCCAGATATTCATGGGTGATGAGATCACCAGTTGGGCATCATGGGTATAAGATTTAGGTGGTGAGGCTATCTAGTTGGGGCATGGCCCATGAAATTGGATGGAAGGAATATCAGACTTGAGAGAAATGGTCTCAGGGGAATGATTTTTTAGTTGGATGTGGATTAGGTATTTATTTGGTGATTATCACTAACCCACGATAGCCAAAGCACCGATTAGAGTCATTTGCACTTAAGATGACTCAATGATCAGGTGGTTTTGACCAATCACATGGGTAGAGACCTCAGGTAGTGAATCTTATGAAATTGTGTTGGAGGTGATTACCATATAAAGCCATGTGAATGGTGAGGATCCTTCAGTTGATAACGATGTGGCTATCAGTTGGGGAATGAGGATCTCCATGCTTGATTCCATGGGAATTGACTTATATTGGGATATGGATATCAAAATTCATTGTGACATCCTGATATGAGCCGATAAGGGTTTGTATTTGAGGAAATATATCGATGTGCCTTAGGATGTTGGGCTATGAGCCAACGAGTGATTTGAATAAGGGGTCTAGGGACATCGCTACTCTGTTGACACTTGAGGCTTCATGAGGAACACGGTGTCGGTTTACTTGATTGAGGTTGAACCTGAGGGTTCACCTAGGGTGTTATATTTCAGAGAATGCCTTGGGCCATGGGAAAAGGATACTACCCTATTCAGTGATTTGATTGTTGGTCGAGATAGGTGATGGCTTATTGGTTTCTATTTAGTACCAGGGAAGTCCATGTATAATTTATGCATGTTCAATTTTATTTATTATAGTTTAAAAATACTTTTAAAATTATGTTAGGTATGTAAACATGGGTGGTATCATACTAAGACTCGTTCTCATAAAATTTAGAGGCACTTAGGGATGATTTTATACTTTATATTGTTTCTTTCAGGTAAGGGATCGACTTCAGAAGATGGACCTTTATAGCTATTTGGAAAGGCATTTTGGTAGAGGGCCTTGAGGTTTTTCATCATCCAAAGTTTCTTGTTTTAGTTTAAATTCATGTTTCAAAATGATTATATATATATAGATACAGTGGTCATCCATGGGCGAACCCCTTTTGTTATACTTATTGTAATGTATGAACTGTTAGGGGTGCATGTTATGTTTGTAGATACAATGAGTATTGTTGGAATGTTTCTTTATTTCCAATGCATTATTTAATTGAGATTCTGCTAATTATTGATGTTGATTGTGATTATTCCATTTGCGGGTATGGTTCGAGTCTACAGATTATTTAATTCCTTTACATGTTATACATATGTACTCAGATATTCTTATATCATCCCCTAAGGGGGTAGTCTCCCTACTACTACTCTTTTACACCCTTGCTTCTAGTTAGTAGCCTTTGGATTAAGCATAGGCATTACTATGGCTAGTGTCACCTAACCTAATTACACTATTCAAGTTTCTAATCTTATCAGGGATGCTACAAAAATATATTCAAAGCCTTGGATTTTTCAAAGCACCATAAAGGAACTATTTTTATTTATCATTCTGAAGGTGAAACTGACTAGTGGTTGTTAATGGTTATGAATATTAGTGAAATAAAAGAGATTGATTCCATAGAATGTGATGAATTTAAGAATATTTTTATTGAGAAATAATTTCCAATTTTTTATAGAATTAGTATGAAAAACCCATTCTTGGAATTGAGATCGAACAATGAAGATTCAGTGGACATGTAAAAAGAAAACTTTACTTGATTAATAAGGTATGTAAAAAATTCTTTTCAGATTCTTGATATTAAAATTAATAGGTTTTACTCAATATTAAAGCCAAGATATATAAGTGAATTTAATTTCCATGAGTTCAATATTTATGAGAAAATTTTTAACTATTCCAATAATATATAAATTATTTTTTTCAATGATCATGTATTCCAAGAAAACAATAAGAAGAAAATTTGAATATTTTAGGCAAAGATGAAGCTTTTATTGAAGAAATATAGTGGCAAAAGGAAAAAATTACCATATTGTGATAAGTGTGGTAAAAACACCCTAAATAATGTATTATAAAATTTGGGAAGCATTTATGATGTGAAATGTTTAAACATGTGTCTCTTGACTATAAATAATACGCTCAGAAAAATAATTGAAAGATGGTAATAAGATAATTTTATTATAATGCGATGGTTTATAATGCGATTAATTATCCAAATATAGAAATGAATGAATGAAATCATCAATATTGAAATAAAAAAGATATAGAAAGATAATTTTTTACTACTGCAGTTGAGGTTGGTCTATATAATGAATTGGTTATAGGTATGTCACTTATTTTTCTGAATTATTTCAATATCACGTTTGACTCTGAATCTTGTCACTCCTTTATTTCTGATAAATTTTAATTTTAAATTATGATATAAAATATTGAAAAAAATATAAAAATTTTGGTGAATACTTTGGGTGGAAATATTAAAGTAATAAATATTTAGAGGAATATTTTTATTGTTATCAGTGGGATGGTTTATGCTATAAACTTTTTTCAATTGATCATTGTACAGTTTTATATTATTTTGGGTATGGACAAGATTTTAGTATAACATGATTTGATATATTTTAGAGATATGAAAGTTATATTCATTGATTTCATACCATTGAGAACATATCAAGATGTCATGATATTGATTAGAGATGACAATGAAAGTTACTTATCTCATACTTTTTTAAACAAATAAACCATTAAAATTCGTTATGTTATAGTATTGATTGAATATATATATGTATTTCTTGATGATTTTACATTTTTTATTACTAATTGGGAGTTCAAGTTTACTGTTGACTTATTTTCTGATTCTAATCCTATTTCAAAACCCCTCTATCAAATGGCTCATAAAGAAATTTTGGAATTGAAAATAACTTAAAAGAGTTTCTTGATAAAGACTTCATTTGTCCTAAAACTACACAATGGGTGCTCCTGTATATATTTTTTAAAATAAACTTGGTTCATTTAGACTTTTCATTGATTATAGATGCTTGAATAATATCTTTATTAAGAAAAAGAATCATTTTCCTCAAAAGAATGATTTGTTTGATTAGCACTAAGGAGCAATTTTTTTTTGAATTTTGATCTTAGGTTAAGTTACCATTATTTGAAGGTAGAGGAAAAAGATATTCTGATGACATCATTTCATATTGAAGATATGAATTATGAATGTTTAGTTATTCCCTTTGGGTTTTATAGTACACAAGTTGTATTCATGAATATTATGAACAAAATTTCCATGACTATTTAGATTAGATTATGTTTGTGTTTATTAAAGATATAGTTTTATATTCTAAAAGTCCATAAGAACCTAAAAGACACATATTTTTTCAAACACCTTAAAATGAAATAATTTATATTGAAAATTTAT